>OW584242.1:6114166-7337000 GCA_939192795.1 Bombylius discolor
CGGCTTAAATGTTGAATCTATCATGTAACTCATAATGTAACAAATTACGGTGACTTTATTTGGTAGCTGTAGAGGTCAGTGATACTTTACCACGCTATCGAATCAAAAAATTAATTAATGAAAAATTAATGATTTTTTCAAGCATCCAACACACACAGTACATTCAGATAAATTCAATTAAGAGCTCTTAATGTATCAATAATATACCACCCACATGTACATAATATGTCGTAGCGCTTGGTTTTTTTTCTTGTCAGCTTAATATTGAAAGCGAAAATACATTTTATTTTTATTTTGTTGGTTTTTTTTTTCGCCATTATTCAATGCATTGTGTTGTTAAATAAAAATTACGGATAAATAGTTAGCACGAAAGATAATTTACGTTAATATTTTGTTACATTTTTTTTTTTTTTTTTTGCATTATAAAATTGATCTTTATCGCTGACATGTGAATTAAAATGATGAAGTGACAATGATGATAGAATTCATTAAAAAAAATTTCTAATTTCCGGTAAATTAAATTATAATTAAAAATAGAAAATATTTATTGAAAGCAAAGAAAAATTAATTTTCACCACAAAATTGTAATATGTAAGTGAATTTTTTTCACAAAGGTGACATTCAAATTTTACTTTTTTTTTTTTAATGAAAAATTTACAAAAATATAATTAATTTACTGAATTTAATGTATCGCCATCAGTCCATAAACAAATTGCAATCTTCACAATACAAAATGGCATTTTTGAACTTAATGATTTCCTTTTTAATTAAAATTTAAGGAAAAATTTTAATTTGAATTGCCATTGAATTTGAATGACATTGACAGATAAAATTTTTCACAAAGCCACAAATTATTCATTTTTCATTTAATTTATTTGATAGATAAATTTAATTATTTAATTTAAGATTTAATCTTTCGTATAGGTACTATATGTGAATGGTTTTCATCTTTTGACTTATGAAAGTGAAAAAAAGGGTATTGTGAGTGGTATTAAAGGTGAAATGATTGATTGATTATTTAAATTTTTGAATTTGTAAGTCCTTAACAAATTTGCTTAAGCGAGAATCAAGTTTGCTGACGATAACCAAGTCCGCAAAACCAACTACAAAAATATCAGTACCATGCTCTGTCATATGAATAAATTCGTTCTCTATCAACGAATTTAGTGGTTCGCATTCCACTTTAAACTGTAGGTGCATGTATGACAGAAATATCGTCACGAAACCTCAAGTCAAATTGAGAAAGCCAAGGCTCTTAATGGACTGCAGTGCCACAGAGTAAGTATGTAAGTAGAGTTATTGTGCTTGATGCTAGTAAGATTTATCCTAGAGAAAAAATCGGGTTTTTTCAGTTGATCTTTAAATGAAAAATTTTGTCAGGAAGGGTAAAATTGTACAACGTAAGTACTTCGAATTTCAATTTTGTTATTCAACATTTTTAACATATGAAACTTACTTTGCAAAATTTGCCCATGGTCGTAATGCTTTTGGTCCATTTTCGAATACTTTTTCTGCTGTTTCTGAAAATCCTAAACATGGTGTTTTTACTTGTTTACATATTTCATGAGATGTTTTAACCTTAAAGAGAAAAAAAACATTGAATTAATTAAAAAAAAGTGATTAAAATGTTAAAAAAATTAAAAAAAAAAATTACACAAAGTAATTGCTTTCAAAGAGTTTCTTTTCCTGTGGTTGCTTGTCTTGTAAAGGTTTTTTTTTCATGTTCTTGAATTTCAATTCTATGTCGTTTTTAGCTTTTTATTTTCAATACAAAAAAAGAAAAAAATAAATAAACAATTAAAATATGAAAAAAAAAAGAAAAAAAAATTAATTAAAAGAAACGAATTCCGTACATTATCAACATAAATATCGTCTCATATGTGTTCGTTACGCTCTTTAAACATTGGCATTTTTGGCATGTTATTGTTATTATCCAAAATTTTTTTTAATTTTTTTTTTTTTTTTTTTTTGGAATAATTTCATTAATAAAATCATTTTTGTTTTGTTAATTTAGACCATGAATGCGTATACCAAAGGTGTTATTATCTTTGTGATTGAAAATAAATTTTATTTTATTGTAAATCTAATTTCCATGGTTATATTGTGTATCTTTACACATTGGAACAAAAAAAAAAAAATCTATGTGATAATTGATTGTTTCCACAATAATTTTGGATGATTTAATCTTTGTTATTTGTCAAGTTAATTATTCACATTTTTTTTTAATGATTATTTATTTTGTTATTTACAATGCGCAATAAAATTTATATTTAATTTTATTAGTTTTTCTGTCAACAAATTGCTAAATGTTAAAAATAAGTTTTTATTTTAGAAAAAGTAGAAAATTTTACGAGAATTTTTTTTTTTTTTATTGAAATTTCTAAATAAATTTTTATTTTAAAAGGGAATTCCCTATATAGTTCATAGGAGAAATCAATTTAAAAGAATTTCTTCATTGAATTTTGAATTGAAAAGAAAAATAACATAAAAGAATGATTTAAAAAAAATATTACTAAAGTGTTTCCCATTTTCAAGATGCTATTTTTATTTGCTATTTAATATTTTCTCTCAGATATCTTTTGAAAATTTTGTATATTTGAGTAGATGCCTTTTACATAACATTTAAAAAAAAAAAAGAAAAAAAAAAAAAAAAACAAAATAAATAAAGCGAAATTAGAAACTTTTGAATCTTTGTAAAAAAAAACGTCTTAAAAACAAATTCATTATGAAAAATTAATCAACTGGAAAAAAAAATTATTACAAAATATTACACACACCCTAAAATTTTGTGTAATACATAATTAAGTTTTAAAATAAATATTTGCAAGCTTTTTGTTTAAAAATGTGTCAGCTATTATTGATAAAATTCCAATATTCTAAAATTAAATTACAATTTCTAAACTCTATTGAAACAAATGTGTACATGTCAAGACAATAAGCTAGAAAGAAAGGTATAGATATGTATGTATATATTTAATTCAAACACATAACTTAAACAATTTAAAAAAAAAAATTAATTATATACTTTAAAATGTAAAGGTTTTTTACTTTTTCACGTCAAAAAATAAATTATTACATTGTAAACAGATTATGTAAAACGAACAGTCTGTGACCGTATTGACCATGTAACATCTAAAAAAAAACAAACGTAACAAAGTAGCGCGATATAATATACGAATTGACAAAAACTTAAAAAAAATCTATAATAAAGAAATTATTGTTTTTTTTTTTCTCTCGAATTCTATTAAATCGTTTTCTAAGTGATTGATTTTAATTTTACATACAAATACATAATTTTCACGTTAATCATATGATCACTTAGATAATAATGACCTAAAAGAGAGTATCTAAAAATGTTTATAAATTTTTTTCTCAATGCAAAATAATTTTTTGTGTTTTAGATTCAATTAAAAAAAAAACAGTTAAAAAATAAACAAAAGGCTGAATAAAGCGAAAAAGTGATTGAGAATTGAGAAAATCGATATTGTTTCACTTTAAAAATAAAATCTATTAAAAAATTATTTCAATTATTATAATTTCGTATGTGATTTTAATTTAAAAAAAAAAAAGCCTAAAAAAATTATTTAATCAAAATGAAATGACTCTGTTAATTTTTTTTTCGACTGGAATTAAAATTAAAACAAAAAAAGACCATATAAGCAAAAAAAAAAAAAAAATTGAGTAATTTAATGTGTGGTTAATTGGTATGTTCTGGTTTTACGCACTCTTACTTGATATGAATAACAATTTTTTAAACGTCATCGTAATTACCTGTATTGAATCGATGATCATGATCTTGTATTATTAATTTTTTTTTTGTCTCTCTCGATGATCAACATTTAAATATACGAAAATCAGATCAGATTTTGATTATATGGCAATCAGAATTTGTATTCCCTATTACGTGAAATCCTTGAAATTTTAGAAGATTTTTCTTTTTGGATGCAACAATGTAATCATGATAATGCTGTAACAGTTCATCGGACAGTTTAATCAGTTTCTAGAGAAAATTATCCAAAATTGGAGTATTGAATTAAGAGAAAAACATCAATGAAAGCGACTTAATTCGTTTGATGATATGATCATCGAAAATTTAAGTAAATCACAAACGATACCGAAAGTAAGTTCAAAGAACGTTAAGGGAATTTTTTTTTAAAATCCTTTTTTGTTCTTTTGGTATAATCTTGATTGTTGGATTCTTTTGAATTGCAGTGTATCGTGGGAAACGTATCAATCATTATTTTGCGTTATGTAAAAGAAGAAATAATGGGTTAGGTAATTCAAGTATCTTTTTCTTCTTCTTGATATTGTGCAATAAATGTAATAATACGTCTTACTGCATGTTTACATTCGATTACATGAATCTTCATGAAACTGACTTTTTTTTATTGGCTTTTTTTCAAAGTGTTAAGAGCCAAATTTAGTAAAAAAATTTTTCGAAAACAACAATAACATCGTCTGAAATGTATTTGTGTCTGCACCAACACAAGCAAATAAATTTCGTCTAAGTGTTGGTGTATATGATTTGAAAAATTTTCATAGTAATGGCTATAGCTATAGCTATAGCTTTATATAGCGATCATACTGCATGGATGATGTACGTTTGTAAAATGTGTATGTAGGTACAGGCTACAGCTAGCATGCAGCTGTTATATCTGAAATTATTTCAGTTGAAGGTCACAAATTTTTCATACAACAAGTTTTTTATGTAAAAATTCAAAAATATTGAATTATTTTATTTTTTAAATTTTCATATGGAAGGATATGTGGCTTTTCAACTTTGAACTCTTATATCTCGGCCTTTGTTGCACCGATTTGAGTCAAATAAAATGCACTAGGTCAGAAAATAGTTCTAAATTGAAATGCATACTTTTTTCAAGGATCACGGTATGAACTAAAGAGAGCCTTATAGAAAGAAAAAAAAAAGTTGTATATTGGAAAAATGACTTTTTTTGTATTTTACCCTATACCTTTTGCCCTAGTTAACGGATATTCACCGTTAAAATTTCATATAATATTAGACCCTTCAAAAAATATCCAGACCAAATTTCAGTTCCTTAGTCTCACGGCAACATACTTTTATAAGGAGTCAAAAAATGTAAAATTTTGATACTTAAAATTGATTCGTGTGAGTTTTATGTTTAGCGCCCTGTAACTCGCGTCTCAGTTCAGGGATCGTTTTGGTGCTAAAAAGAGTTTTATAGAGAATGACAAGACTAATATTGTGCAGAAATTTCAATTCAATCGGTTTTTAGAGTCCTGAGATATTCAACTTTAAAAACGAAAACGGTCAAAAATTGAATGGAGTGTTAAAATAATAAATAATACGGTATAATATAGGTATAAGGTTTTCAAAATATGAAGAATTTGTAGAAATTTTAAATATTGTACATTTTATTTTTCAATTCAATTCATTCTTTCGGCGTCACCTTGGAGGTAGAATGATTGACGAGTTTAACCTAGGATTGCCTGATCAAAATTTCCATATAAAATGTATGGTATACATTTGTATACGCACCGTCAAATTTTGTGTTTTTGCATAAAAAAGAATATTTTGTTTTATCGATTTTGAGCTAGGACTTTGAAAATTGGGCTGTATGGTGAGGATCCTCCAATGGAAGAATTGGTGAAGTTTCAAGGTCCTAGCTCGAAGGGATCATATTTAAATTAAGACTTAAAGTCCGAATGTATACATTTATATACGATCAGGCAATCCTAGGGTTAAAAAAAAGTAGTATTCAAAAATACTGAAATTTTAGTAAAATATTATATTTATCACCAAATAATCACTGAAATCTAAATTCTATGTAACACTATAATTTTTCTAATATTCAGAATATAAAAAATTAGCACCCAAAACCCAAAATACACTTGCTTCAATCCAACAACAATTAGTAAAATATGCTTTTATGCGTAGTATATATGTACATATGAATGTACATATCATGCTAATTCTATTATTTCATATTCATCATCACCGATCACCATTCCCATACAAAATGTGTTGCTAATATATCTATATACCTAGCTATGTGCAGCTTAACTATACATAACTTTTATATGCTGTTTACGTTACATTAATCATCACACATACTACAAAAATTGCATTTTTATTTGCATCGAGTTTATAGAGTTTATACTATCTGTGTGATTCTTATTTAAACCCATAAATATGCAAAAAAATTTATGTGAAATGAAAAATTAGTAATAAAATTTTATGAAAAATTAACAATTTGTTTTATTTATAATAATTAAACTACGTAACCAATTTTCCTGAATTTTTTTTTAAACTTTTTGGAAAAGGTTATATTTCAATCCTATAAGAAGAAATCACAGTATCTAAACGTTTTAATACATGAAAAAAGTGTGAAAAGTTTAGTGAATTTTTTTTTTTTCTGTACCTTCGAAAATCGAATATAAAAAAATTTAAGGACCAAAATTTAAAAATGTGTTCCACTTAAGGACCACAATTCCCTTCCACCTATCTATATTTAAAATTTCATGAAAATCGGTTAAAAATTGTAAGCTGTAGGTGGTCACTTTGCAGGCCCAAAATCGCTAAACAGCCACACTTTGAATCCTTGTATTTTTGAAATAAAGGACTTTTTCAAAAATGTGTTCCACTTAAGGACCACAATTCCCTTACACCTATCTATATTCGAAATTTCATGAAAATCGGTTGAAAAATGTAGGCTGTAGGCGGTCCTTTTGCAAGCCATTTTACTAAATTGGGCTCGTTGGCATATCTTTTCATTTTTTTTTTTAATCATGTAATTGAAAAAGATTATGAAATTTTGTACTATGAAATAATTGGCGTTAATTTTTAGTGATAATTTTTGTTTTCTAGTAAATGAGTCAAATTGTACTGCATTTTCTTACGAAATAGTTTTAACAGGTGGAAAGAAGAAAGAGGGTGGTAGTTGATGGGGAGGAAAAATACGATAGTGTTGGATGAATTGTTTCATTGAATTTATGTTGATCGATGGGTACACTTCAGGTAATTTATTTGTCGACCTTCTAGAACTCGTTTACCAAAAAAAAAAAACATGAATTGAAGAATGAAAAAGACAAAAACAACAAATTTCGAAAGGATATAACTTTGAGATTTTGGAACAAATTTACTTCTCTTGCACTTCTAATTTATTAATTTGAACAGAGTATTGAATTTAGATCCAAATTGACCTTGAGATCAACTGAATTATTGAATTTGGAATTAAATTGACCTTGGGAAAATAGATTCGACAGTCGTCAATCCTTAGGATCGTTTATCGTTCATAATATTAATTTTTTAAAAGAAAAAATTTCACTACGTTTTCGAATCAATTTATTCTAGTCGAACAGAACTTGTATAGACTGAGCTTCCTTTTAAAGTTCAATTGGCACAAAAAACAAAAAAAAAAATATTCTTATTTAAATTGAGTGAAAGTGCTTTTTTCAAGAACTATACATATAAACACGTTGTTTCGTTTAATTTTTTTTTAAATCATGAAAAAAAAAAAAAACGTGTATGCTTTTAGTTTTTAAAAGAAAATTTTTTACGGTCATAAAATTTATGAGGAAAAAATTTTAAGTATATTATAATTGCGTCTAACACATATATACTACATATTTGTCAACCGATAAAATATTATTACCTGCTGATTAAACATTTGATAATTTATATTATCAATGAAACATTTAAAAATTGTTGTACTATATTTTTATGCGTGACAATTAAATAATGAAAATGAATTTTATGTTTAATGAATTGTTTGTTTTTTATGTGTGTTTTTTTTTTTTTTTAATTTTTTATTGTCGCGTGAAATGACCTCAACATGATGAAATTATTTAGATTATCATTATAAAAATAAATAATAAAATTTTTCAACACATTTATTTTTATTTTATTTTATTTTTATTTTTTTTTCGTAAATTATAATTGTTATAAAATGACGTTAGATTTTTATCTTTAAAGTGGAATTTTTTTTCTTTTATTTAAAATTAATTAAGATTATCGAATTATTGAAAAGAAAAATTTTGTTGACGTACCTAAGTAGATATTTCCTTTTGGTTCTTATGTTAAAAGAAAAAAAAAGTATTGAATAAGGTCGTTTAAGATAATGTGGAATTTAGTAATTCAAGAGGAAACGAACCTTCAAGTCGATTAAAAGGTGTAAATTAAGTAGGTACGTCTGAACTATAAAGTGATTATGACAAATTGTTAAGGACAAAAATAAAATATAAATATGACAAAATTTGGAATATTTTGATTTATTTTATCTACAAAATTTTATGTATTGCGCGCTAGACTTATACTTTTATGATTAAAAAAAATTAGGTATATAGTTTTTAGACGTTCTTTGATTCATTTTAAGAAATTTTAAGTACTCAAAAGATTGAAAGTCAGTCGTCAGATCTGTAGTTTTCTGAGTACAAGTACAATTCAAATACAATTAGCACACAAGCTAAAATTCATCATTCGTTTTTTAAAAAAGAATTACTCAATTTTTTTGTAATTTCAATCAAGTTCTTATATGTATATAATTATGAACATAAATAATTACTCTAAGTATAAATTGCATGTTTACAAATACTTGCTGAAATACTTTAAAGTGAACTAGTACTTAAGCGTAATATATAGTAATTATCTGTAGACGTACAGGAAATAGAATGGATTAAGGAGTACTTAAACTACGGAATATAAAAAATTGAGATATTAACCTAGTCTTGAAACATTAAAAAGTCTTCTAAATTTTAAGGAAGTCGTATTCTGCGAAAATTAGCTTTTATATGATTGCTGGGAGAAATTAATTTTACTATTTCCATTTTCTAGTTAGATAAAAGTTCGGTTCAGTCTGGAAGATTTTATCGATAGCGTAGACTTTTCACTCTTAGCAAACTCGTAGCTCTTAACATTATCCGAGTTAAAGCTAACAATAATCTTTTAATAACTCACTAAAGAAAATTTGAAAGCAAATACTTTGATATTATTTTTTTTTTATTTTTTTTTTTTTTGAGTTTTAATTTGATAAAAAAATAAAAATAAAAAACAACTTACCAATATATGAACACAATGTGTACATAATATTCCTACAATTATTGTACCAATTGTTCCAAATAATAAACCAGCATTTTTAAAAGCCATTGGCATTGCTAAAATACCTGATCCTAGAGAGCTTTTTAATAGATGAGCCAATGAGCCCATCGTTGTATTTGAATGCTCTTGTGATCTATGTTCAAATGGATTGTATTCATCATCGAGAATACCTTTCTCAGTTAAATGAGTCCTGAAAATTAAAATTTAAAAAAAAAAATTAATTGCAATTAAATTACTTTAATTTTATTGTTAAGTCGTATCAACGTTTTATAAAACGTCATCAAACAAAGAATTCACACGAAAGTGTTATATATTTTAAGGTAAAAATTTTTTTTTAACATGTTGTTTTCTTTAAAAAATTGAGATAATAAAAATTATTGAATGAACGGTTTATTAACTTTTGCAGAATAATTTATGACTTCTTTTAGTCGAACGTGTTTAATATGAAAATTTGGATTTTTAAGGAAAAACAACAAATATTGACGTAAATTTGATTAAAAAAATATTTTATTTGATTAAATTTCATTATAATGGTTAATTTTTATTAGAGGAAAAGTATGTTTAAACAACAATAAAAAATTCGGAAATAAAAGTCTCAATAAAAAAAACAGAGAAACAATGACAAGAAGTGAAAACCCCATCATCATCACCGTGTGATTTCTTATGAGATTAGAGTAAGAAAAGAAGTTTGTTTAATGAGGGAAGAAAATCTGACTTTATAAAATTATCGAAAACGTCAAATGATCGTCAATTGATTAAATTCAGTATATCAAAGCTTTAAGCTGAATTTTGTCAATTAGCGATCATTCGATGGTTTTGAACGAAGCATTTGGTGGAATGTAATGTGACAAAGTTAAAATGTCATCCGTTTTTTCTTTGTTTATTTTTGTTAACTTTTATCATGAATGTTGATCCGTTGAAAAATATGGGCTGAGTTATGACATAATAATTATTTTTTTTTCGAATTAATTTTCGAAATTTTATTGGAATGTTCGGATCGAATTATCGAAAGTTACATATAATTAATTTTTATTGTTGTTGATAAAAACAAATGCCAAATGACATGCCCTATACTACTGTATAATGTGTAATAAAAATTAAGTATGTAACAAAATTCATTTGAAATCTTCCTAATACATGGACTAAAAAAGGTATAATAATCATTTTCGTTGATTATAATTTAGACCTTTAGGGTCTAACAAAAATAAAAATTATGTAAAGAAACTACGATTGAAATTACGCGATGCCAAAAATAATATACTTCAATCAATCTTCATGATTATAATAGATAGCTAAATATTTTCAATTCCGTTATTATGTTTTGTGTACTATACTTTTTTTTTTAAAAGCAAAAATTACATACTCCTATCATGTAAAACATGAAAAACAGAAAAACAAGAAAAAAAAATCTTAAACATAACATAAACAAAGAAAATTCAAAAAAAAAGTAAAGAAAAAAAAAATACGTAAAGATTGATTACGAAATATCTTTTATAACAATTTTTTTCTTCTTCTATAATTAAAATACAAAAAAATTTGTTATGGTATAACTTTTTTGTTGTTGTTTTTGCTTTACCTTGAATTAAAATCACTTAATGTAAATACACTGTTAGTACTCTTTTTATGATCTGGTGGTGGTGCTTTTTCACCTGTCATCTGTAAGAAAAAAAAAATGCAAGAAGAAAAAAAAAAGATTAATAAATAATAATCAGAGCAAAAAAAATAAAATCATAATGTACAAGGAAATTATATAGACATACCATGTGTTTACAAGATAAATAGAAAAAAATGTTTAAGAAGAAAAAAATTCCGAAAACAAAATGAAGAAATAAAATCACAGTTGGATACATCGATAAACAGCAAAAAAAAAAAAAAAGATATTAAATACCTTTCTTTTTTGCTTAGCGTTATCTTTCATTTTAAAATATCATTATTTGTGATTTATCTTTATCTTTTTTAGAGGAAATAATTTGTCTTTTTTTTTTTTTTAATCTAAAGAGAAAAGAGTATCGAGGTGAACTTTCAATTTAAATAACCTCCAGTATGGTCTTGATGTGGTTCTGTATTTAATTCTTCAAGCTCTGCTATCCTTATAATTTTCTAGATTTTCAACTCTTTTTTTATTATTCAAAAAAAATCATTAAATCATTAGGTTCCATTCTAATATACTTTATCAGCAGAACCTGTCGATCGTCAAGGGTTAATAAAAAAAAAACAAATGTTTCATATGTCTTACATATGTCATTTTCACAAACGAGTTAATTAATAAATTATTGTTTTAACAAATATTTACTTGTTTGTAAAATGTTTTAGCAAATATTTGAATTTTGTATTTGTATACACAAAATAAAAACAAAAAACCAAAAAAGAAGAAATTTTGTTATTGTCAATTTATTTTGATTTAATTTTATGTACAAAACATTTAAATAGACACATTTTCATTTTTGTGTGGGTGTATATATATATGTATGTGATTTGTTTAAAAAGTACTATCATACAAATTAAATAAATTACAATTAAAAGAAATATAACTAATAATTTTTTTTTTAAATTACTTGTTAACATAAATTTATATTTTTTTTATTAAAAAAAAAAAACCGGATCTAATTATCATTTTGACTTAATTATTTAGAAAAAAAAAATAGTAAATTTTCACTCTAATAAAAATTTACAAAAAAAAAAAAAAAAAAATAAATATTTACGATATTTATTTGAAAAAAAAAAATAAAAAATAAATAAATAAATAAAATAAATTGAAGTGTGTTATTTTGTCTATTTATTTTTTTTTTTTGTCAAATAATTACTAATTTCTTTAATTAGTAGTTTAAATATTTTATGAGAATATTTTCTTATGGCTAATAAAAATAAAAAAAACAACAAAAACAATTTATTATGACGTTGTAATAAATTCCTTAAATCAAGTTTTGTATGTCTAAGGGGTGGTTATTGAGTAATTATAATGGAATTTTTGTAATGAAAATAAAATTAAATCTAGATTTTAATTTTTCTAAGTAAAATTTCATAATTCTAATTTAAAAGTCTAATTCATTTTTTTTTTCATAAATACCTGTAGAAACAGGTGTGTAAAAGTGAAAATATTTTAGAAAAAAAAATTTAGAATATATAATTAAGTAATTTTACTTTTTTTTTTGTTAATTAGAAAGCCTTAAAGGCTTAAATTTAAATTATAGAAAAGAATTTATAGTTAGAGGGTGAAACTTTTTTGTCGTAAAATTTTTTTTTTCTAGCAATACAAAAACACCACATTTAAATTTTTTAATTAATTCCTTTTTTGTTTTGCTTAAATTTTTTTGTGATAAGTCATGTAACTATTTCATGGTGGTATTATTGGTTTTTTAAAAACACAACTCTCGCCTATGTAGAAGGGGAAAGGTCATGGGTTAGGGTCATGGATAAAATTATTTTTTTTCTTCGATGGCTGCCTAAGAACCGAATGATGAAGAAATGACAAAAAAATTCGAAGGATACAGGTCATACGTTCGTCAAATGGAGTCGATTTCATAGAAATCGAAAAATGATAAATTTTAAAAGGATTATACATACTTTAGTGGATTCGTTATAGATTTCATGTTTTTTGCAGCTTTTCAAAGTTGAAAAGATTTGAATTTTTTTCGCTAGTATCAACATTAGTATCAAAATGGCACTCTTAATGCTAATTGGGTCTTCGAAAGTATAATCCGAAAATCGTCACGTCAACCAAATAACCAACCAACACATTTTATCATCTATCATTTTTTATTGCCAAACAACCACAACAAAACTCCTTATTTGTATGTAGATATTCTTTAAACAAAAAATTTCCAAACTATAAAATAATTGTGCACTTATGTAAAATCAAAATAAATTAATTTTACAATAATTTTATTTATTTAATTATTTACTTTTTCTCCGTAAAATTACATTAGATACCCTTTTCTACCTATGTATATATGTACATTCACATTGTAATTTGTGAAGATCATGAAAATGTCAAATGAAATCAAAATAATACAATTAAATTATATCTTTATTATCAAATATTAAATAATCATAAAATAAAAACGATATATATAAATAAATGAATCTTTTTGATAAAACAAAAGAAACAAAAAGGTTCATAGCCTTGTGTTACATATACATACATACATATGTACATTCATATGTGCAAAGAAAAAATCAAGTATATTTTTCTTATTTTATTTTTCTCATAAAATAAAAATATAATATATTTTGAAAAGTTACCGTGTTTAAAAAATTCTACTCTGGATAATAGATATAATCGTTTTGTTTTTTTTTCCAACGAATGAATTATTTATTTTTATTTTATTTTCTGAAGATAGATAAAATTTTCAATTGACTTAATTAGTTTTAAGGTTTTTTTTTTTTTTGAAGGGAAAATTAACTAAACTAATCTTTGGAGTTTTTATTAAGCAAAAAAAAAAAAAAAGATCATATTCCAAGTTTACGAACTTTATTTTTTTTTTTTTTTGGTTTAATGGGGTCAAGAAAGTACACTAGATAAATTGAAGTAATATTGGATAACAAAATATATATTAGGTCTCTATAATTTTTTTCGAATTTTACTTTCGTCTATTTAGATACAAGGTAAAAAAAAAACCCTTATGAAATAAAATAAAAAGTTAAATTGCAATAAAATTTAAAATTCAATAACTTATCAGGGAAAAAAAAAAATATTTGTTCAAAAGTACTTGTGAAAATATGTCAAATAATTAAAAAATTTGTTTTATTTATTTATTATGAAACAAAAAAAAACAAAACAAAACAAAAAAAAAACTATAATTTCATGTCAATAAAACTAGAACTTAACTCATATACATATATAAAGTACGTATTACATATTTTATCAAGTACTTTATTGTAATCAAAAAGATTAAACGATAAAATAAGACAGTTTTTTTTTTTTTTTCAATATTAGATTAAAATTTTAAAATCTACGCATTACCGATAAATGTATCTTTTTTTTCTTTTTAAATTGTTTAAATTAATTTTTCAAGGAATTTTGTAATAATACAAAATTTGATGGGTGGGTAAGCAGAAAATTGTCTAATCTATGATTGAATTTTGGGTCCTATATTTTACGTAAGTTTTTGATAAGAAAATTTTTTTAGTCATTAAGGTGTGAAGGTGGTAAAATTTTCAATAGAAAAAAAAATTACTTTGAGATTTTAGTGCATTGAATTAGGTCGAATAAGAAACAGTTTGGGAAAACCCTAAAAAATTGTTGTAGCTGAGAAGAGGGAGTTTCATGAATAAAAGAATAAAAAGATCCTGTTTCCTAGGTTCTCTTTAAATTTTTAAGGTTTAATCCTTTAAATTATTTATCTTTTTTTAATGCATGAAAAATTTTTTTTTGTTGTTTTTTTTTTTTTTTTGTTTTTGTGGGCCAATATAAACTCCTAGGAATTTCCATTTACAGTCTTGTGATGCAGAAATTTTTTGTTCACATTAAAAAAAATGAATTTTTTTTTTTCTATTAAAAAACTTTTCATATATTTTGTGAAGGCATCATGTTCTTTTAAGCTGAAGAATTGTCGAAAAATGGATTGAAATAATCCCTTCAGAAGAAGGATCTTTAATTGAAAATTTATAAAAATTGTTTAAAAACCGGCTGAGTGAAAATTTAGGACTTATATTGAAAATTAGTAAATTTTTCGAATTTGAAGAGATGAAAATTAAAAAAAAAAAATAATAAAACTTAAAAAAAGGATAAAAGATCTTGAATTTCGTTAAAAAATGTTAAATTAATTTTAAAAAAATTTTTCAAAACATACTTTCATTGTGTGTTTATCCCGTTGTGTCCTTTTTTCAAAATCAATTGGCAGTTGAATTTTTTTTTACGTAAATTTTATTTTTTTTTTTTGTTTTTTTAATTTAAGTTATTTTTATTATTTTTTTTTTCAATAATTATAGCACCACGTATAAGTATCACAAAAGAAGTTTCGAATGATAACTAAACTTTCTATATCACCGTTGTATTTTTTTGATTTAAAAAAAACAAAAAACAAAAAACAAATCTTTTTTCAATTAAAAAAAAAAACTATTTTTTATTTATTTATTTTTGTTTAAATTTTTTTTTTGTTTTAATTTTTTATTTTTTTATATTTTTTTATTAAATTGAGGATAAAAAATAGAAATGATCCGTTTGGATCAAATGTCGCGAATAAACTAATTGAAAATAATAATTTACAATAATTTAACTAATAACATAATATTTAAAAATCATGTATTATAAATATATTATCTTGTTTGTATGTGTGGTAGTTTTTTTTTTTTTTTTCATCATTTGTTTATTACATTTTTTATTTGTGGTTGTTGCTTTTTTAATCATAATTATTTGTAGATGTTTGTGTGAATTTTTTTTATTTTTATTTTTATTTTTTTTTTTTGAATTACTTAATTCTTTTCCTTTAATGAAATAATTTACTTTGTATTAAAATTCAGTACTTATAATTATTTGAATATTATGTATGGTTTTTTTTTTTTTATCAAATAAAATAAAAAATTTATATTTATGCACATAATAAAAAATAAAATCAGATTAGATGAAAGAAATTATAAATTTTTTTTTTGTATGTTTTATTGGACTTATCGACATTGTGTGATGTGATATGTACGTATCTACTTGGTCGTATGTGATGTGTATAAAGCGTTTTTTTGTTTTGTTTTTGCTTAAGTTCATATTTTATTGTTTGAGATTAAGTTGTTGAAATGTATATAATATTCTGTATTTATTTATTTATTTTTTTTTTGTTTGTTGATTTATATGAGATTGTATGGGCAATTCCATGATTTTTATCGACAGGTTGAGTAAAATTCATTTTTTGGAAATGAGTTTTTTTTTTTTTTTTTTTTGTTGTTTTTTGTTACAAGTCATCTCCATGTTAATACATATCATATCATAGAATCTTATGATTAAAATTTATTTTTTTGTAATTAACGGTGACTTTAAACAAAAAAAGCTTTTCCTAAACCCCATCATTATATGCAATTCATTCTTTTAGAACATAAAAAAATGTCCTTGAGAAAATCTTCAAAATATTCAATTTCATTTTCGAAATTCAATCAGTGATGATGGAAATGCCCACATGTGAATTTAATGAAAACATTTAAAAAAGCAAGTATACCTACCTTTTTTACTTTTTTGTTATGTCTGACGTGAAAATGATTTTATGTTATGTACATTTTGTGAAATTTTGTTAGTTTGCATTAAAAACGTACTTTATTTAATTTTATCAAGATAAAAATGCCAATATAACGTATTTATATCGTAATTTATGCTCTTATCTGCCTTGAACTAGTAAAATACACCTAAATTAGGGCTATAAAATATTTTATTTGTATTTTTTCTTAAAAAAACTTAGTTTATGTTCTAATTTTTTGATTTTGTTTATTCTAGTTTTGCACATATTTTTCGCTTCAAAAAAAAAAAAAAGAAGTAAAATGTTTCGAACATTTAATCCTTAACAAGGATACAATTTTAATGATAGATTTTTTTTTTTTTTTAATTTTTAAGGATTTTATCGAGATAAACAATGATTTAAAGTTTGAGAAAAAAACGTCTAAAAATTTTTCTTGTTTAGGATGTAAAAATTGACAGAAATTGAGGATTAAATCAATCAATTTTCTAAAATGGGCTTCAGGCCACAAAGTAGGGTATAATACCACCTTTAGAGGACCCGAACCTGCCTTTGGTCTAACGAAAGACTACACACGAAGAGCAGTTAAAGACTGGTAAAGCAACCAGCACAAAAACACTGGCGTGAAACATACATAGTAGACTTATGATGAAGGAGCCTTCTAAATCAAGAACTGCTGAAATACTATACGAATGAACAGGTAAACCATTAAGGAAATTACTGGCCTTCTTGCAGGTCATGCAAAACCTAAGGCTCATCTACATAAAATGAGTAAAGAAGATAAACCTGTATGTAGACTACTCGTATGTCTTGACAAAAACGAAACATCACTTCACTTAATTAATGAATGCACGACACTCGACAGCTGCAGATTCAAAACCATAGGTAATTAAAAACCTACGAAACTTTCAAATAGAAATTAGTGAAAGTTTTGGTAGGACTTATCTATAAATTCAAACTCTTCAAATAGATCAGGCAAGAATAGATGATACAATATACAAGAATTTTCAGTGTCAGGAAACTGGGAAAAAAATCAAATTCTACCCAAAATAAGAAATTTTCCAATTTTTCATTAAAAAAAAACAGGAAATAAGGCTTTTCTGAAAGAATGTTCTAAATTCCCATACCACTGCTCAATTTCAACCTGTTTTTTTTTGAATTTTTTTCTAGTTAAAGAACAACAAAAAGCTTGTTTTTCATAAATTGTGTAATTTTTCATGAAAATTTATTTGCGGTCAAATTAAAAAATATACTATTTTGCATATGACATACTTAATTAAAACAGGTGAGAGTTATGAGAGTTATAAATATATTTTACACGCGTAAACTTGTTTGCTTTTTAAATATTTTTCTAATTATTCGATGAGGTTTTAATTATTGAAACAAATATTTTTGTGGTTTAAAAAGAATTTATATAATGAATTTTATTTTAAAAATACAAATTAGAATTTTTGAAATTCTTCAAATATTTTCACATTTTTGTTTTTGTTTTTTAAAAAACTAAAGAGAACACCAACTATTATCACTACCACCCCTGTCTCTACCAACAAATTTAGTGATTCGCATGCGCATCCCAATTAATTTGTGAGGTGGCCAAGGTCCACCTAGGACTGCTGTGGAATGATGATGATGAAGGAGAACACTTACGCTATTTCAAAATCTTAGCCAAGAAGTCTTTTTAAAAGTAATTTTTTTATTGCATCTTAGTAGATGATTTTGGCGCATTTATGTTCGACATATTGTTTCAAAAAATTACATTTATTCTGGCCTTATATTTTGACTTGTTTTTTCGTTTTTCGGAAAATAAAAATGAGTCAGGCATATTCGCCTTTTAATTATTTTTACTTAGTCTCCTTTTATTATACCATTAAAATTATAACCAGTATTTTCTTTGTTTCTGTAGCTTGAATTATAAACCATTCAATGAAAACTTCATAGCTTCTTTGAGGAATCTTATTTCACCAAAAATTTTTCTCTGAAATTATTGTAAACTAGAAAATTGGAAAAATATCATTTCAGACGTTTTTCAAAGTTGTAATAAAAAATAATTTGTTATGTTTTCAATTTTACTATAAAATTTTATCTAAAAAAAATGACTTTATTTTATTATTCGTGAAATAAGATTGGAAAATTGAGATGACAGAAAGAAAAAAAAAAAATAATGAGAATTTTTATGTACCTGTATATATATATTTTTTAAAATTCCGATTAAATTACTGTAAAAACGGAAATGAGTTTAACACAAGAAAAATAAAATTTCATATACTGGTATGTTGTCACATAACATAAGTATAATTATTTTCATAATTTTAAATTACCAAGTATGTATATATTAAATTACTGTACAATAATTTCACCTGATAGACAGTTTAGAAAAAAAAAATGAAAAAGTAAAGATATTTGATAACAGAAGAAAAAATAAAAGCGTATTCGATTCGCATAATTAACATATCAAAAGATGAATTTCATGATTATTTTGAAATAATTTTTGTGATAGTTATGACATTTTTTTTTTTCTTCTGTTTTTCTCAAAATTTTATAAACAATTTGAATGGTAGAAATTTTTATGGCATAATTAAAAAAAAAATAAATCTTAATTGTGACTATGAATTTTTTTTATGATTGAAATTACGATGTACATATCTACGTTGCAATTTTATTTACAATTTGCGAATGTTTTTTTTTTTTTGTAAAAAAAAAAATTGTTTGTTAATTTTGCAACAAAATATATAATGTATATTTTTCACATGATATTAAGTTATAAAATGAAGATAATAAGATAATTTGTAATCAAATCTTAAAATTTTAATACCATCTTATTTGTCATTAAAAAAATAAATGATGACATAACAAACGTTGTTTATGAAAAAGATACAAAAGGTACTAATTTTATCGTTATGTTCGAAAAGTAAAAATATCAATTGCATGATTTTTTTTTTATTTGTTTGTTGACAAAATTTTGTGAAAAAAAAAAAAACAAAAAATAAGTCTGAGTAAATGAAAATATGAAAATTTTGTTTTCGCAGAAATTGGTAAAACGAAATTTATTGTTTTTCTCGTTTCTCAAGGCTTAATATACCTTTGAATCTTTTTTGCATATCTATACTAAAAAAGTGCTACCTGTTAAAAATATAGATTATTTTTAATATATACATTTTATGTAATATAGTTCGGTTGTTGAAGAAAAGATTTAAGGTCTATAATTCTGAAATAAAGGTTAATAAGATTGACAGCAAGCGTTTTAAATTTGCTCCTATGGACCCATTTTTTTTTTAACATACACCCTACTCCTACTCTTATGTGCTAAGTTCATGAGAGAAAATTTTATAAATTAAAAAAAATATATTTTCTGGCTTAAAAAAGCTTGAAATCGTTGAATTTCAATTTTTAAAATTAAAAAGGACATAATAAATGTTCCACTCACGAAATGACATTTTAAAAGTCACAGTTATACCAAATATTGATTTTATTGTGTGTGACATACTTTACTCTTATTTTGCCGTATTCTATTGGTTTTTTTTTTATTTTGCTTTCTTGAAAAAAAAAAAAACCATATGTGAACAAATATATTATTCATACAAACAAGGGAAAATTGTAAAAACATTGCATTGTATTTAAATTTTATGTCAAACCGAAAATTTGATCTTGAGAATTTTTTTCACATAATTTATGTACGTCCGAAAATGTTCTAAAAATATTATTCTGATGTGTGTTTTGAATGATAAATTAAACAAATCTAAAAAAAAAAAAACAAATGTCAAACTTAAAAATTATTCAACCAAAAAAAAAAATACACGATTTTTAAAATAGCTTTTCTTAGAAATTTATTAAAAATTCTAAACAGGTAAATTGAATAATTCTCAAAATGTCATTTTAACTCAAAAAAAAAAAAAAAAAAATTCAACGTTTGTCAGGTTTTTTGTTTTGTTTTTTTTGGAACATTATTTATTCTCAAAATAATTGCAAAATTTGATTTTTTTTTATATGTATTTGGCATTATTTTTAATGCACACAAAAAATAAAATTGCAATTACCTACATCGTGTTTTTAATAAATTATTAGGCATATATAGCAGCTTCTACTCACATATGCTATACGTATACGATGAAAACGTAGACAGTATGTCTCTGGAAAATTTTGTAGTAATTTTTTATTTTTTTTTACCCGATTTTATGGAATACACTTATAATACGTATTTTTTTTTTTTTTTTGCATGCATTTTACTATTTGAGAGATGAGAAACAAGCAAGAAAAAATAAATGTGATGTGATTTGTTTTTTTTTTTTTTGAGTTGAATGTTGCTCAGACCATTGATGAAAATCATGTCAAACCACATTCTCCAATGAAAGTTGTTGTGATGTTGCGGATTACTTGATTAATAAAATATTAAAATATGCGTTTTATAAGTGAATTATATTTGTTTTATAAAAAAAAAATAAATAAATAATAATAATAATAAAAACAACAAAACCAAAATGAGAAAGAAAAAATAAAATGTGTAATGGAAAAATACAAGAAGTGATATGTCATTAAACAGACGTCAGACAGGATAATTTTTGTTTTTGTTTTTGTATTTGTAATTATATCAGGTTTAAATGGCGTGTATCTGAGGAAATTACAAACTTATTTTATCGCGCAATTGATTAATATAAGTTGTTGAATGAACAGGGTGATTTGAGAGAGAAAAATTAGAAAAAATTATGCCATCGACATCATGTCATAAAGTCATATACTTAGTATAGGTATCCTAGGCTTGTAAGGAATTGAAAGAAGTCAGAGCTATTAGATAATCAAGTTCTCAAACTCTCGGTAAAGCTATAACTGAGTAGCAGAGGCCAAGAGTATAAAATCGGTGAAATTATATTAAATTAACAATAGATGTGGTTTCTGGGATTTTTTTCTTTTTAGAAACTCATTCAGTTCATCCAAAATTTGGGTTTGAAAAATAAAATCGGAAACGATAAAGACTGTAATCTTAGAATTCTAGTTCCTAATTCATAAACCTGCCTGACTTGCAATCTTCTTTGGAACACTCAGTGATTTCTTCCAAATTTGCATTTAGAAAAATTCATACTCTCTAATTCAGTAGTGACTTTTATCTACAGGTGAGCCAAAAAGTTTGTACCTACATGAATTTCAAGTATGAAATTTAAAAGTCACCCTTAAAAATCACCCTACTTGAAAGCATATGATTAATTCATTGAACTGTTAGTTTTTTCTTTCTGCAAAAAAAAAAAAAAAAAAAAAAAAAAAAGAGATTTCAATAACCTGTCACATCATGAGAACTAGGTTGATCATTATCATCATCATCAATTTCACGTTGAAATTATCAAGCATGTATTCCTTTTTTTTTTTTTCACTCTCTTTATAATCGTTATAAGATGATGATTATCGCAACATATGAACATATTTAGTGAATAAATTGAAAGAAATAATAAAAAAAAAAACAACAAATAGTATTTTACACATTATAGGAAAAGTATTTTATTGAACAGAAAAAAAAAAAACTAGTTTTTCATTTACAATTAAAAAACTACAAACGGAAACATTATAATAGGTATACCCTGTAAAAGTTTATACTAGAGTATGTATTTCGAGGATTTTTCTCCTTAAATTTTCTAGAAAAATGATTAGTTTTTTTTAATTTTCTTTTTCATTTTTTTCAAATAAAATTTTAAATAAATTAAAAAAAAAAAACTTATAAAAATCATCAAAATCAACATCTCCATCATCATCATCAATTTTTACAAGGTTTATTATGTAATGAACAAGGTTAAAAACACATTTAAAAAAAACATTTTTTAAACATTTACAAATAAAAAAAAAAAAATTTGAAAAAAAGAAAAAAACAAAAACAATAAAAAAACCAGTAAAATATTTGTTTTTGTTTTTTTTTTTAATGAAGAAAGCATGAAAAATAAATAAAAAATATTTTATTTTTTTTTTGCCTGAAAACCAAAAAAAAAAAAAAATAAAAATAAAAATAAAAAATAAGAAGAAGCATGTGCCACACTTGAATTGAATTTTAATTTTCATATTAAATTTAAATAAACACGAAAAAAAAGTGTGTGGGTGGAATTAATTGATGGTTTTTTTTTTGATTTTTTTAATTTTTATTTTGACTTTAAAATAAATTTTTTTTTTTTTTTTGTTATTTTTCGAATAAATTTTTTATTTTTACGATGACGTGATGAATAAATTTTGTTTTTTTCACGTAATGAAAATAAAAGCGTGTAATTAGAAAAAAAAAATAAAACTGTATTCTGTGTGACAAAAAATGATGAATTTTTAATTAATTTAAATCTCGGTTGCGGATATAAGTTCTTCATTTCGTTTATAAGACAGTTTCAAGGATATTATAACATCAAATTTATAGAACTATCAAATACGAAAAAAAATTTGATAAGATTTTGAATTTTCGGAAACAATTCTTCAGTATTTTTTTTTTTTTTTTGGATTGAAAATTTTCGAATAAGAAATTAAATTTTGTTGAAATGTTTCCTGCTGAATTTATGAAATAAATTTTAAAATAAAATAATAAATAAAATTTTTTTCATAGAATCCTTGAATTAAAAAAAAAAATGCGAAATGAAATTGTAAAAAGGACGATTGGCGGATTTTTTTGTCTAATAGAAGTCGTCCTTATATTCAAAGACAATAAGAGCTTTCTTCAAATGTTGGGTCTGATATGATTTGTGTTTTTTTTGTTTTTTGAACTTATATTAGGTTGAGAGCTTTCATCTGCTAGGGGCATCTCCATCTGGAATTTGCTAATATTTTTTGCCTTCTCATTTTGATCCTTTTTTTAAAACAAAACATCTAATGCTACGTACACACGGTCCAACTTGGTTGTACAGTCAAGTTGTTGTGTGGTCTGGTAGGAAAATTAATTTTCAAGTTTGTCAAACGGTCGGATTAAATTAAAAATTTTTGATTTTTTGGAGACGTGTCAAAGGTTGTACAACTCAGTTGGACCGTGTGTGTGTATAGCAGAAGGTTTGAATCTATTGATTTTGAATTTGAAATATGAGGCGAAGGTTTTTATTTTTAATAAACAAGTTTTTTAATTTTATTCAAAAAATAAAATAAAAAAAGGAGAATTTAAAAACCTAAAAATTTTTTTTTCAAATTGTTTTTATTAGGCAGCGAAATATTTTGATAAATAATGTTTTACGGTAACATTTCGAAAAAAAAATTCAATTAATCATAGATATATTATTAATTTTAAATCATCGATAAAAATGGCATGTTTTAATTTACATGTTGTATTTTTTTTTCTTATTTTCTTGAATAATAGATATTTCTGCTGCCATATTAATTAAATAGTATTAAGTAATTCTTCCGTATCATATGATTATGAATGTGGAAAGACAAAAAAAAAGATAGATATTATATGATACGTTACATTATAAACAGTTTTTGAATACAAATTGTCATTAATTACATGTAAGGCGGTATTAAAAAATAAATAATAGGATGAATTATTGTTGACATTGCACTGAAAATGAATAATAAATATGTGTTGTAAAGGTATTTCAAAGAAAAACAAAAATATATCCGAGTTTATTGAATTGTTTTTTTTTTTTTTTATTAAGGAAGGTCGTATATTTTAAAGCATTGCGGTTAATTTTTTTAATTCACATGATTTCATTTAATCGGTATGTTTGAAGGATAGTTCCGGTATGAGAAAAAAACAATTGTTTTATTAGATTATCTGAAAATTCTTTAGAAATTTTTTCAATTGAATGAGTAACAAATTTAAGGCATGAAAAAATAAGATGTAGGTGATGTAATCCTTCTAATGTGATTGGTACCGATAGAAAAAAATACTGTGTAAAAAGTACTGGAACATTTTTTTTTTTTTGGCTTTATTTTTTGATAAAATATTGAATTTTGTTCTTCTAAACAAAACTTCCGAGCAAAAAAAATTCATCTTTTGAATGATTTTTTTGTTTGTTTCTGTAGAAATATTACTTTTCAAGGAAGAATCATATTCAAAAACAATATTAATGGAACTTTTCGTTTCATTTTGCTTACGATGTTCACTTTTAGTTTTTCTGTTTTGAGACTTCGTGCGACTTTGATGACGTGATGAGAAAAAAAACTTCCAAGATGTAAATTTTATTCGGAATGATTTTTTTTTCGTTCCGATTGGCATATTTAGGGGACTTTTTTTTCCTTTTAATTTTGTTTGCGAGTTTTACCTTTGCCTTTTTTCAATTCGAAATTTCATGACTTTTTGATGACACAATGGAAAAATTAATGAATTGTTTAAAAAAATGGTAGATTATTTCAAAATCAGTCAAAAATTCATTAAAAAGCACTTGGACATTTCAATTGTTGATAAAAAATTTAAAATTTTTTTATTTTAATGATAAAACTTCAAATTTTATGAGTCTTTTTTAATTCGCGATTGCCTATTAGTGATTTTGATTAACAAGCAATTCACCTGTAAACATACTTTAAGATTTATTTATAAAAAATAAATCGGCTATTTAATCTAAAAATGTTTCTTAACACTTTAAAGAATTGTCTAGTACTTTTTTTCATGTTTACGTTGAATGTGTACATTGCACCTGATTTTTTTTGTTGAATAAGTTGAATTGAAAAAATTTACATGACAATATTTGCATATTGCAATTTTTTTTGGCTTTTAATAAAATACCGTCCCATTGAACATAAATTTGCGTATTGCAAATTTTTATGTAGTTAAAGTTAGACCGAAGTGGTAGGGTGTTGACTGCTATCTTCTGATGCGAAAGGACTCAAGTTCGAATTTGCCCAAGTTCACTCAGCTTCGAATAAGTATCAATTTATTTGAGTTGGGTATAAGTGCTCGGTACTGAAGTATATTTGGTGTTTCTGCTTATACTGACCACAAACAAGTATGTACATAAAAAACCAACTACACATAAAGGTCATACGAATAAATTTGTTCTCTAACAACGAATTTAGTAGTTCGCATTCCACTATAAAATTGTAGGTGCATGTATGATAAAAAAAAAAAATCTGGAAAACTCAAAGCATCTTGAGTAGGCTAAAATTAATAAACAAAATAGTAAACGCACGTGGTTATATAAGTAAATCAATTATTAGAAAAAATAATTCGAAGAAAAAAGACCAGATTTCAAACACATCTTAAATTGTATTTTTTTTTCTTCAATTTTTATGATGCCGCCTACACCTTCTATGAGTTTTGAAACAATTTTTTCAAACTCTAAGCGATTCTTTTTATTAATGAAATTTTTTATTTGTAAACACGTGATCTTAGATTAGAAAATCTTCGATGTTACAGAAAACTGAAAAAAATAAAAAAAGAGTTGAAAAATAAATGACACAAAATATTAAATTACATTCAACCTACCTACGACAAAAAAAAAAGTACATTATTATCGTTAAATAAATTTTATTGAATCAGAATTTGATTAGATTTCAAAAGTGTCTTTTGTTTTTGACTTGTGTTTTTAGTAAAAAAAAAACAAAACAAAACAAAAACAAAAAAGAAACTACATGATGCAATATTTGTTGATGATTGCTTTGAATTAAGATTAAGTGCTTAATTATCATGGAATTTTAATAGAAGGAAAATTCCTTAAATTTTGTCGGTACTTTGAATTTATGCAATTTTTAGGATTTCTAAATTTATGATAGAAAATTTTCCTACTAATATTGCATTTTAGGGTTTACAAAAGCTTTACGCCAAGTGGAAAATTTCAGTATGAGAGGTTAAACAAGAACTATATGTCTGACTGATTACACCTTTAAAAGTGGTGTTTAAAAACAAACATATCAACTTGAGACATATTTTTAGATGATATCTTCATAAAACTAGATAAAGTTGGAAACTTAATAGAAAATCATTCAGAAGGATGGTTTTCTACATATTTTTTATTTGATCCCATTTGGTTTCTCAGTTTGAAGCTATTGGGTTCCAAATATAATTTCGCACAGTTTTGTAGAACATTTTACCATTTTCATTTTTTAGACTATTGGCATTATCATAATTTTTTTTATATGATTCAAAAATTATCTATGGACGTGTGTTGCTTATAGCTTTTCATAATTCAGGAATCCTGAAATCATGATATCACTCTTTGGTTTAACTTACTCTATTCAATGTAAAGTTTTTAAGGTCTTAAATTAAAGATATATTTTATGTTCTACGCTTTTCTTAAAAGGTTATAAATAAAAAAATTATTTTTTTCTTTTTTATATTTTTCATTAAACATGGTGATTGGTATTAAATTTTAATTTATGCTATAAAGAAAGTTTTGTAATTAAAAACAAAAAAAATATATGCAAAAAAAAAAAGTCCTATTAAATTTGCAATAAGATTATTTAAATATAAAAAATAATTACTTGATTTATTTTAAAAAATAAAAAACAAATATTCCTACTGTGTGTATTATAAATTTATGTTAAAATTTTTACAGACTTAAATGTAAATTTTAAATTAAGAACACGTATATGCATATATTTACACTCTAAAAAAAAAAAAATTATATGATCTCCATACTCCCACTATATACACATAAAGTACAGTAAATAATATCTATTTTTTGATTTTTTTTTTTTTTTTGATTTATTTAATTTAATATTTATTGTTCTCATTAGAATAATGAATTATTAATATAAAATAAATAAATTAAATTTTATAAATAAACAAAAATATGAAAAATAAGTAAATGACATGTAAAAAGATATTTAAGTATCTTCTTTACTTTTTTGTCGTTGTATTTACAAAAAAAAAAAAAAAAAAAAAAAAAGAAAGAAATCAAAATAAATATGATAAGTACGACAATTATAATTATTTTTTAGATATTTTTCTTGTTGTTGTCTAATAATTGAAATATTCAACAAAAATGTAGGTAAATTGGATGTCTAGATTAAAAATAGAAGTAAAACGACAAAAAGTAAATAGTTATAAGATACGTAGTTGAAACAGTTTCATATACATATCTATTTGTGTTATCATACTCCAATTTCCTGAATTTGCATTAATTTTACTAATTTATTTTAATTTGTTATTTTTTTGTTTCTTTCATCCTTTGAAGTCATAACAAATAACAAAAAAAAAATTTATTATCTGACTTCTTAGAGAAGAAATAACAAGAAAAACAATTTGCTGATATAGACTAGATTTTTTTTTTGTTATTGTTTTGTCTGTGAGCTAAAAAATATTAAATATTCATCATATCAGGTATATGATTAAATTCTTTTTGAAAAATTGATACAAAGTTATAAATAATCTGTAAATGTAATTACAACAAAGTTTTTGTTATTGTTGTTTTAAATTTTAGTTCAATTACTTGCATAATTTTAAAAAATAAATATAATTTAATTTTTTAAAATACACAGTGTAAGCAGATTATCACTTTGAAATACATAATTATGTTATGTCAACGATACAAAAGAATCTAAAATACAAAAAGAAAAAAAATTAAATAATAATGTGAAAAAATTATTCAATTATAAAAAAAAAATAATTACTATTTTTTATTAATTTTAAATTTCAAATTTAAGCAATTAGAAAAAAATATATATATTTTAATTATATAACGGTTTTTATAGCTCAATTCAATTTTTTTACTTAGATTAAGAATCTACTTTGTTACTTCTTTGTTAATTATATCTACATATGTGAGACAACATATATGTATGTACATGCTTTTGTTAATTTTTTGCAATAATTGTGTGACAGACATTATTATCAATTATTTTATTTAAGATAATTGCATTAATTTATTTGTCACTTTTTGTTGTTTTTCATTTTACGTTTTTTTTTAAGTACTTTTTTTTTTTTTTTTTTTGACTTCCATTTGGATTTGAACTTTACAATATCGTAGAAACATGGATGGCATCTTAATTTAAACGACCTTCCTGTTGGAATTATTATTATTTTTTTTAATGAAACACAAAGCTTAATTAATTAATTAAATTTTTATTTGCAAAAATATAAAAGAAAAAGTAAGGTAAAATGAATTAATTATACGCAGTGAATTTTTTTGTTTGTATTAAATTCTTATCTTTTTGTAGGTCATAAATTTAATTTAAGAATGAGATCAGACTTAAAACAGAAACTGGGCAATTATGAGCTTTTAGACATTTTACTTTCGAAAAAAAAGTCAAGAAAGTTTTCGAAATCATTTTTTAATATTGAAATAATTTTAAATTTAGGTATGAAAGCTGTTGAGCCTGTAATTAAACTTCCACAAGCCTTTTACCTTTGCCACAATGGGTGGAAGGGTATTTAGAAACCTATTTGCATGGTTATTTTAGTGTGCGAAGAATCGCTCAAGTTAAAATACATACAAATCTTCTAAACTATTTTGTATTGTAGTCAACGCATTTTTTACTTTAACGTGTATTGCCAACTACTGAGTCGTTAATTGAAAAAGAATTAATTTATCTTTGTAAGCAGAATTTTCTAACATCTATAGAATTGTTATGGAACATATCTTTTTTTTTAAACTCAAACAACTTAAAGACAAAATTTACTTTTAGAAAAAAAAAAAAACGTTTTTAAGCTTTTACTGAATGTTCATCAAAGCTTATTTTTTTTACAGATAAATGTTGAACATGTGATCAATAAATTTTCATGTTCCAAAACGTGAATTTGTTGAAATAAAAAAAAATAAAAAAGAAACAAAAAAACAAAAATTTAAAATTTTAATTTCAAGTTTCTTCAACTTTTTCATCTTTCTATAAAAAAAAATACAATTTAACAAAAAGTTTAAAGCAAAAAAATACAATAACAAAAATAACAAAAAATTGTATGATGTGTGCAATCTAAAAAATTTAACTCGATGACATAATCTATATGATGACAAAATATACAATTGTTTAAGTGTGAGTGTGTGTGTGTGTTTTTTTTTTTTTCATTTAAAATTGTCATCAACAATAAAAAGTTCCTGGATGCATAATTCAGTAAAAAAGAAAAAAAAACACTCAACTTTGAATTCATAATTTTTACTTTTTGTTGTTTTTTTTTTTTCCAAATAAAAATTCACAAACACACACATTTATTACCTCATTAATTCAATAAATAAAAATTTGCATATTTTGAACATACATATACATACATACAATGTACTATGCCCGATACATGATCTAGGAAGATTGACTTAAGTATAATTATCGCATTTATGTTTAAAAAAAAAAAACAAGAAAAAACAAAAAAAAAAGATACAAAATATGCAATAAACAAGAAAGTTATAACGATATAATTATATGTATTATTATAAATTTTCAATGAAGTAGCAGCTAATGTATCTTTTTTAATCGAATAATTATTTATTCAAATGTTTTATATACGCGGGAATTATCATCAATGAAAATTACAAATTTGAAATACAAAAGAGAGACAAAAAAAAAGAAGAAGAAAGAAATTTAAAAAAATTAACATTCTTTTACAACAAAATACCAGTTATATCTAGTATCTTGTATCTAGTAAATGTAATTATCTTAACAGTATGAATGTATATAAACTTATGACATGAATTTTTTTTTTTTTACTCTTATTTTGAAGGTACCCAAGAGTCTAGCATATATTTTGATGAGAAAACTTTTTGTATATCAGTAGTAGCAGAGTATTCATGTACATATATATTGATCATTTATTATTTATGGAGGTTATCAACTATTATATGTAGAAAGATCTATGTGTTTTTGAAATCATAAAAGTATCTGTTGATGATTTTTACTTAAACTGTAGATCATCTAACTCAATGTAATCAAGTTATGCTGTTTTTTTATTATTGTAATTTTACAACGAACTGTAAACTTGTGTGTTGAGATGTTGAATTCATGAATTTTTTGCTTTTTTTTTTTTTTGATTTTCAACAATTACTGTATCTATTGTGGATTATGAATTTTTTATCTTAAAATCGTTAGATTGAATTTTTTGATGAAATAAAAAATGAAAATTTATTCTGTTTGATTTTAGAGAGAAAAACAAATTAATGAGATGATGAGGATTCTAGTTTTTATTTTGTATTTGAACGTTTTTGGTGGAATATTCCAGTAGTTTCATCATATTTTCCTAAGAATTTTTTTTTTTGTTCCTCAAACAAGAAACAAAATAAAAAAGTTCCACTTGATATGTTATGTTTTTATTGTAAGGACAAATAAGAACTTTTGGACTTAATTTTTCACACAGGACTTTAAAATCAATTAGCCAATTTTCCAGATTTTCTGGTACTAAAGGATCAAAAGATAAACTTTGAAGAAAAGATTTGTGTAGGTAGTAAAAGTATTTCGATTTAAATGTCCTTTACGGTATATTTCACATCTTCGAATTAATTAAAAATTTAAGGAGAGAACATAATTTTTTTTTAAATTGTAAAAAATTTTTTTTTAAATTGTAAAAAATTTTTTTTTTTTGAAAGAAAGGGGAGTATTTTTTTGATGAATTTTTTAAAAATTCATATAAAATCTTTCAATTATTTTAGAAGACTCAATCATGATTTGTTAGAAAGGAAAAGTCTTCTATAATTTTTTAATAAACATATTTCAATATGATCATAAGTATAAAGGACAAAAAAGTCCAGAAAATGATGTTTAACAGGAAGATAATTTTCTGTGAATGGGAAAATGGAAACAAGGATAACAACTTTTTAGGCCATCAGTATCCTCACAAAACTCACAAAATATGTTCGTTTGAATAAAAAAAAAAAAATTAATCATACATATACAATTTCTTGATTGTGTGTAACTTTTCTATGTTGCTCACACACAAAATATTTAAAATTAAAATTAATCATTTTACAAATTCATAAACCTTGAAAATCTTACTTTTGTATATACGCATTCATGATTTGACACAAACACGATTTTTCAATGTTATTTGGTTACAGGCCTATTTTTTTTTTTTTTTTTTGTATTTATTTTCCTTAAATATGTTAAATATTAGGATGATGAAAAATCTCATATTAAAATGTATATGAGAAAAAGTGTGTTTATATTAATTTAAAATACCTGATCAATGTTATTTATCATATATAGGCATTATCTTTGAAACATACTATGTACATCTGTGTTGAATATCTTATTTAGTATTCTTAAAAGTTTATAAAATTCAAATATGAACAAGGAAAAATAAATTTTAATAAAAAATTTAAATAAGATTTAATCTCGTGAAAATATCAAAAACTGTTATATGACCATGAATTTAAAAAAAAAAAAACATCTGATTTTGTATACAGAAAAATCTATAGTAATTTCGAGTTTTTTTCACATACTTTACAAGTGTGTGTAGTAATAGATTTTGAATTGAAAAGAAAAAAATAAAATAAAAAACATTTTCATAAAATTACATAATTGTTGTAATTTTATTTTTCAAATAATAATTACTTTCAATTGTTAAGTTAAATCTTATCAGAAAGCACGTAATATTTAATTACCAAACCTTAAATGAGTGGGGAGGGGATCGTGAAATAAGGCACAAGAAAATTTATGTTCAGATCTTGTAAAATAAAATTATTCAACAACAAAAAAAGAAATAAAACACCAGAAGGGATAAAATTTTTGCTTTATGTTCTCGACTTAAAATTCAGATTACTTTAGATCTGCTCCTTTCAGTTTCAAATCTTTTTTAAATTTTTTTTTTTTTTGATTTTATGGTAAAAATGTCGTAAAATCTCGACTTCAAGTTGAAGAAAAATGACGCATAGATTCAACCATGTACCTCTGAAAGTTTAAAAGATATCTTTATATTTTTCAAATTTGAATTGAAACTACATACAATACATGACTCATGTTTATTTTCTTCCGATTTTATTTTATGGTGCTATTTGACTTATGTATATGTATTTCATTGGGTAATGCATTGTAATGATGTGATATGCAATGGTTGGATGAATGATTGTGGGTGCTCAATGCATATAATTTTTGTACAAATAAAAATTGTAATTAAAATTTTCTTATAGAAAAAAATTTAATGATTGATTGATTTTTGAAATAAATTCATGATAAATTGTAAAGAGGTCTTAATTTTTTGTTCACCCACCATTTCTGTGATATATGACTAATCTGGAATTCCAGTGCATTTTTGCACTCGAAATTGAAAAAAAAAAAACAAAGTAAAGTAAGTGAATTGTGATGACTGAGAATTTAGTTAATTTTTTCGAAAATGTTAAGGGCTATCGAAAATCTGTGAAAGAAACTCAAAATGACTATGAGATACATTTTTAGCCTAACATAGATTCACAGAGACTTTTTTTAAATGGTTTTGTAGTTGTGAGTTTTCCTTCGGCTTCGAATAATTCAACAGAGGCCATTCTGAGTAAGGCATTTTTTTTTTTCGAAAATCCCATCGTCCTTTTAGAGAAATTTGAATATTTTTAATATTTTGTTTTTTTTTTTCAAATTTCTGAAATTCTGAAATTAGTTTATTTTTTTGCAGAACTTCATCATTTTTAATTTAACACAGAAGATCACCACAGATATTTCTTTCAAAGAACTGTTTAAAAGGGTTAATTTTCTCTCTTTATTTTTTGTTCAAACTAATCAGTGAATTATTCACAGAAATAAAATTTTTCTTTAATTTCGAAAAAAAAAAAAAAAGAAATGCTTTCAAAATTTAACCAAAACAAAAATGAATTTTTTTCCTTTCTTGGTGCGAAATGGGAAAAAACCAATTTTGTAACAAATTCGAAAAAAGGTTTTTCATTTTAAAATTTATTTCATCACAAAAAAAAAAAATAAATAAATGAGGTATTTATTGCAAAATATCTAATTTGTTTCTCATTTTATTTTTACACTAAATTAAAATTAACAACACTTTTATTACCTTTAATTTCTCTTTGATTACTTTTTTTTTTATCCTAACCAAAAAAAAAAACAAAAAGTTTCTCTTTCAATATTTCAAAAAATTTTTGCGGTCTTTAAAATTTTTTTGTATTTTATTTTTGTTTCTTTTTCAGGTTTATTATGCACTTTATTCACAATTCTTCTATTGTTTTAAACGAAATAAAAATACCGATACAAGGTAAGTCGATTTGTTTTTCTAATTTTTTTTTTTTAAATTATTAAAAATTTTTTTAACTCTATAAATTGATTAACATATGAGAAGCACCATTTAAAAAGCACAATTTATTAATTTTTTTTTTTTTTTAAATAATAAAATTTATTTAATTGTCGTTATGTTGTTTAAATTTATTTCATATTTCACAAAATAAATAAATCAAGCGTTTAATTGTTTTTTTTTTCTTTTTCGATTTTAAAATAATTTATTTTGCAAAAAAGGAAGAAAAATTACACGAAAAACATATTATTTTTTTTTCCTTTTAAAAAAATCCATAAAATATCTTTTTTTTTTTTTTGTTATAAACAAGCACTTAAAAAATGTTTTTTTTTTTTTGCAATTTTGCAACTGGAAAAAAATCTATTTTTTTTACATCATCGTCAATCAGTCATGAAAAGAATAGGAAAAAAAAATTATAATAATTTATAAGTTGAAAGAAATATTGAATATCTTTGAATAAATATCAATAGTAACGTTTTTTTTTTTTTTTGAATATTTAAAAAAATAGAGGTGTTTGTAGTAATATGCAAAAAATGTAACTATTTTTTCTAATAAATATTAATTTTGTTCAAAAAAATTTTTTTTTTTTTAAATGTTAGATCGCTACTAGATTTTTTTTTTTTTTTTGTGGACAAAAAAATAAAGGTTGTTGCTCGTTTCGCGCACGTTTAATTACTAAAAACTTGAAAACAAAACAAAAAAATAAATAAATAACTCTTTAAAAGTTATAAAAGTAACTGACTGTATATAAACTGAATGACTGACTGACTAACTGACTGAATAATATTTGACTGAGATATGACAGATTTTCTGCACAATGGAAAAAAAAAATCTATATACATATATGTATATACAAAATAATATCTTTACATCTATGTTGGTATATCTAAAAATGAATTAAAAGCTTACAATATAAAGCATATATTTTGTATGAAAACAAGTCATAAAAGTATATATTGTATAGTTTTTGTTTTTGTTGTACATTTCATAGAAGATATAAAGATACAGGTAGAGTACTAATCTAGATATATACCTTTAATGAGAAACAAAAAAATAAAACAAAAAAGAAAAAGTATCTGAGTTAAACGATATAATGTATATATTTATATGAACATACATATATTTAAATGAGTGAGTATATGTAATGCATTTTTATTACAATTACAAAAAAAAAAAAAAAAAAAAAAGTCAAATCAGAAGGAAAAAATACAAGAAGTCAGAGAGGAGAAAAACAAAACAACAAAGATGAATTGGAACAAAATGCAAAAAACCAGATAAAAATTGCAAAAAATAAAAAATAATAAATAAATAAGCGAAGAAAAAAAAAAAACACAAAAGTTACATGAATATATTATATTGATTACAGTTTTTTGTTTTTGTATAGGGGTACACGTATATATTGAAAAATAAAAACGGTATACAATCAATTATTACAGGTGTATTTACATATATTTAAACTTAATTCTTTTTTAATGTTATCCATTCATAATGGTTTTTGTTTTTGTTTTTTTTTTTTACTTATTATTTGTAGCTATTTATTTTATTAGGTACATTAGATACATTTTGTACCTACATATCTTTGGTAATTATCTATAGGTACATTTGTCTACTTTGTAACAAGATATTACGATAAAAATTTCATGTTGGTATGTAGGGTAGTAAAAGTGTCCGGTTTCAAGTAAATATTAAATTGTAATATTTTTATTGGTAAATTATGACTATTTCATGGTCTTTTTACAAGATTGTGGTGAAGAATCTTTTACATTTTTTGAGTATCTTAGTTTTTCAAGTTGAAAATTCTGTGAAATGTTTTTCAAAAGTTGAATTTAGAATTACATATTATAAATTTTCGTTGTCCCATATAGTTGTCTTGTGATTTGGATATCAAGTCTAAACAAACTCTTACATATATTATTAGAATGAAATTTGGGTGATATTTAAATGTTGAAAAAAAAAACAAAAAAAAAATTTAATAATAATCAAAACCAAACAAGAAAAATAGGTAGAAAGAAATATTTTGTAATATGTACTATACTCGTATATGTAGTATATGCAATAACTTTTGCTTTCTGACCTTTCTTTAATCACGATTTTAAAGCACAACAGAAAAAAAAAAGAAACCAAAGAAGAAGGAAAAAATAAATAAAAGATTTTAAACAATTGGAGAGAAAAAAAAAACAAAAAGTAGTTTTGTATTTTTCTTCTTCTTAAATTACAAATAATATGGTTAGTGTGGTACTAGGTAATAAAAATTTCGAGTATGTAACATATATGTACATATGTATATGTAAGTATGTGTATGATGAAGTGTGTGTGGAAATAACACTATTATTTTGAGTTAGCTTTAAGTGTAAGAAGTCATAACTTTAAGAAAATATATTGTTTATTATTTTTATTTACTTTTATTTTGCATTTTTATTGAATTTTGTTTTATGTCTTTATTTTTTCATTCCTTTTTCTCCATATAAATTTGTATCTTTTTTTTTATCTACATATATACGTATGTATTTTTTTTCCTTCCTAAAAACACACAATTTTCTACTCTCAGATTTTTATTAAGAAAGAAAAAAAATAGGTATATAAAATACAGAAAACTACGAATTCTCCCAAGAAACCAGAACAAGTTAAATTTAACTTTAAAAAAAAAAAAAAAAAAATACAAGAAAAAAAAAAGAAAGTTTCGTTCTTAAATCTTTTGTTTTTTTCTCCTTTATTTCTTTTATTTTAAATGTAAAATTATTTTATTAACAAAAACAAAAAAAAAAAAAAAACAAAAGCGAGACCTTGTAAAAATCTTGTCAGTTTCTTACTAGAATTATCTAGTTCATAAAATGAATGCGGTACCTATGTATATGTATGCTTTTATTTTTATTTATTCTTTATTTTCTTGTTTTTTTTTTTCCTCGTATCGACGTTTTTTTTTTTACTTTTTTTTTTTTGCTTGGTACTTGGAGGAACGAAGAAAAAAAAATAATAATAATTTCTTAATGTTGTCATTATTATTTTTATTTTATCATAAGCTAGAATTCCAATGAATTTGTTTCGATTTCATTCATTTTCAGTTGTTCAAATACGAAAATTAATTTTTTTTTTTTAAATTATGGAAGCAAATACATACATCGTTTGATTAAGATGAAAAGAATGTTCATAAAAAAATGTATGTAGCTATTATGGAAAATTTTTTTTTTTTTTCAACAATTAACACAAAATATTTGAATGAATTCGTCATAAACTAAAAAAAAAATAATCGAAAATATGTGCCAAAACAAAACAATGGTGTCTTTCTTTTTCAACAAGTTTTTTAACGAGTGCCTTGAACCCTCGAGGGGTAATGTAATAGAACAAATTTTTTTAAATGAAAAATTAATTAGTTAATTACAACTAAGTGGAGATTTCTGAATTCTATTTTTCACGAATCAATAAATTGTCTTGAATTATAATTATAAAAACAGCCTAGCAATTAATTGCATAATTCCACAAAAGTACCAAAAAAGGCCCTGTTAAAACTGGTAATTTCCAGTAAAAAAATCAGGTTTTAATGATAAACAGTACTCAGTGTTTCTGAGAACAGGTGGAGAAACACCAATTGAAGACGTGACGTGGGTGCAAAAACCTTATAAGTCTATATATTTTTAAGAAATCGAGAAAAGCTGTTTTATTGGTTCAGTGATATCTCCGTGTACGATAATGACAAAATACAAATAAATATGGTATAATTGATCAGAGAAATCTGGTTTTGCACCCATGCCTTCAAGTTACCTATTATGTGGTGAAATTATTCAGTTTTTTCTGCTAGGAGTTTTTTCCTTGACTTCAAAATTGATGGTTTTTCAAAATGTTAAAACTGTTACTCTTGAAAATACTGTTTTTAAATTTTTGTTCAAATTTAGTTTCCGGTTACATTTCCATTAAATTTGAACAAAAATACCGACATATGTGACATCTAGTGGTGAGTAGTTGCAGTATTGCCAGACGCATACTGAAGAATCTTATGAATTTGTTGATTGAAAATTCTCAATAAAAAATTTCAAATTTTACAATTTCTTTAATTAAGCAGTTTAGAAATTATGTTTCTGAAGTATTTTGGAAGAACTTGTAGTTTTTAATGACCATTTCCTTAGAAAACCGTTAAATTATGATGATTGGCTTCGAAAATCCGTTTAAATTACTGTAACATTATCAGTATGGCAGTTCTGTTCTGTTCGACGAATAAACCGTTTAGTTGTCAGTTGATTTTTTTTTTATATTTTTGACATTTTCTTATGATGACACATAAATCAGCTGTATTTTGTATTTTGTATACGGACGAAAGGGAATTAAAGAATTTTTTTTTCTCATCATAAATATATTTTTCAAATTAGCAGCATTTTAAAAATTAACCAAAAAAATTAAAACTGAAGTAATTTATTGTTGACTTATGAAAATTTCCTTGTAGTGAAAAAAATCAAATTTAATTTTTACATAAATCATTTAACAAATGGGAAATGTTAAATAGTGAATTTAAAACGTAAATCAAAATCAATACAAAAAAGTGAATTAAATTAAAAAATTTTTCTTCAAAATTAAATTCTTTTAAGAAAAAATTAAGATTTTCTTAAATATTTATTTTTAAAAATTCGAAACTTTTTATAAAAAAAGTAATGTTACAAAAGAGTTTTGATGTAGCACGTATTTTAAAGACAAAAAGTAAATTGTCATCTTCAGTCTTATTAAATAATACAAAAAATTTGTATTTATCGAATGTAATTTCAATTTCATGTAAAACACAATTAGAAAATAAAAATCTAAAAAATTCACATTATAAAAATATTTATGGTAATTTTTATCATAGAAGAGAATTTAGTGGAGATAAGGGGTCAAAGGTGAGTCATAACAATTGAAATAAAGTGTATTTCATAAACAATTTTTGGTTTTGAAAATTTTAATTTTACATTATTCTAGACAATAATTGAAGCTAAACCGTCCATTAAAAATGCAAAGGTAGAAGAATCAAATGATAAAAAATTAACTGCACCATCATCATCATCATCATCGTCATCTTCAGTACAATGTCGTTCAAATCAATCATCTTCAAAAACAACGACAAGAACTGGAACAATTTCATCAACAGATTCTGGAAACAATTCACCATTATCATCATCATCTTCAAAAAAAATCGAATTAACAACAAAAGATGGAAAATTAGTTGTTACAGCAAATGTAGAAAATTCAAAAATTCAAAATATAGTTTTCGAAAAAGAAAACGAAAAAATATTTGTTGGTACACAAAAATCAATATCTAACGATAAACAACAAATTGTAAGTTCCAAAATTTCCTCAATTCCATATTTTTTTTTTCATAACTTAAATTTATCAAATTTTTAAAAAATACAAAAATCTATAGAAACGTGTACGTGTTGATTCAAATCGTTCATCATTGGAAAGAAATTTTATAACTCCAACACGTGCAATGTCTGATTTTTTATTAAAAGCTTCTGATTTAGAAAGTTTACCAAAAATTAAACGTCGTTCACCATATGAACAAGAACCACCTATAACAGTTTATTGGCGTAAAGATGTTGAAGCAAAAGCAATTGAAGTATGGGGATCAAGAGAGAATTTATTGAGAGAATGTTTGAAAAAAGAAATTGAAAGAAAAAAACATCAACAGAGTAAGTTGAAGAAAAAAAAAGATCCCAAGGATTACTAATTTTAATGAATCCTTCTTCTTTAAAGATATTTTCACAGTTAAAAGACGATTAAGAGATTATCGACGAGAAATTGGTAGTCGAGCAAAAATGGTTGAAGATGATCCCGGCTTATTTGGTAAATCTGGAAAAGTTGTTTTAATTGCAATTGGAATGTAAGCTTTGTGTTACCATTGTTTGATTTTCATTTAATCCTCAAGAACATTTTTTTGGTCGTTTTTTTTCCCTCCCTCTCTAGAAATGCAACGAATTTCTTTTTTAAATCATTCGCTTGGCTTTATACTGGTTCACATAGTATGTTCGCTGAAGCAATTCATTCATTAGCTGATACAATAAATCAATTAATTTTAGCTTACGGTATTCATAAATCAACACAGGTGTGTCAAAAATGAAACATGATTAAATTTTTTCTTTTGAAATAATCTTTGTCCTATTTTTGGTTATGTGTTTTAGATGGCAGATTCAGATCATCCTTATGGCTATGCCAATATGATTTATGTTTCATCACTTATATCTGGTGTTGGAATATTTTGCGTTGGTACTGGTCTATCAATTTATCATGGTATTACGGGTTTAATTAATCCTGAACCAATACAGGATTTCTATTGGGTAACAAAAGCCTATGGAAAAAAAAATTCCAATGAGATTCATTTTTTTTTTTGTTTTTTTTGTGAAGGCTTTCCTGATATTAGGAGGTTCACTTGCATCTGAGGGTGCAACACTTTTAGTGGCTGTGAATAAAATAAAAAATTCTGCGAAATCATCAAATATGAGCTTTAAAGATTACGGTAAATATCCGTAAAGTTCATTCTTCAATTATCAGTTTTTACATTTTTTTAAATATTTTTTTGGTTTTTTAGTATTTCGAGGACATGATCCTTGTGTTAATGTTGTATTAACTGAAGATGCTGCTGCAGTTGCTAGTGTTGGTATTGCAGCAACTTGTATGGGTTTATCAACATTTTATGGTACACCAATACCAGATGCAGTTGGTTCATTATTAGTTGGTGGTGTTTTGGGTGGTGTTGCATCATTTATTATTTATACGAATGTTGCTGCATTGGTTGGAAGGTGATAATAAGCAACAACAATAACAACAACAAAATCATATAAATCACATGATTTTAATTATTTAAAAAATTTTTTCTTGTTTAAAGATCAATTTCTGAAGAACATTTGAATAGAATTAATTCGGAACTTGAAAGTGATGTTATGATAAGAGCAATCCATGATGTTAAAGGTATCGATATGGGAAACTCACTTGTTAGATATAAGGTAGAAAAATAATTTAAGGAAAAGAAGAAAAAAAAATGATTTTCTAGGTTTTATTTTCTGATTATTATTTTGGTTTCTATAGGCTGAAATGGATTTTGACGGTAGGGAATTAACACGATCATATTTAGATAAGCAAGATTTAAATGAGCTATTAAAGGTACGTAAAATTATCCTTTTTTTTTAAATAGATACTTTTTAATTTTCCAATTATTTTAATTTTACCAAAAAAAAAAAAAGGATGTTAAATCATTCCAATCAATCGATGAGCTTGAATCATTTTTACTTAAACATGGTGAAAATATTGTCGATTTAATGGGTGGTGAAATTGATAGGATAGAAATGAAATTAAGAGTAAGTTCTTCATAAGAGAAAAATTAACTAAAATTGAAATAAATTTTTCATTTTTAAAATTTCATTTTTTTTTCTCTCTTTCTTTTCATAGAAAAAATTCCCCGAAATACGGCATTGTGATTTGGAAATTCTTTAAAGTGAAAAAAAAAAGAGGAAAAAAAAAAATCAAATAAATTTATTGTTGATGTTTTCTTTAGAAGCAAGTGTTAAACAAGAATGAAGTGTTTCTCTTTTGTTAGTATTTTTATTTTTTTAATTATTTTAGAGTAATTTTTTATTTAATTTTTAAAAAAGAAAAAAGAAAGACCTCCTAGTATTGTTGTATTAAATTAATTTTCTTTCTTTTTTTTTTTTGTTTTTTAATTAACACATTGTCCAATTTAAATTAGTGAATTACGTTGAATTAATTTTAGAATGAATTTTTAAAAAAAAGTTGTGTGAAAACAATCAATGTCATAAATTTTTGTAAATTAATTTTTTTCCCCATATTTTCTTCCAATTTTATTTTATACTTTTTGTTTTTTAAAGAAAAGCTTGTCCAGAAATTGGACTTAAAACGAAATTAAACAAAATTTAGAACGAAAAAAATATATATTTGATAAATTAAAAATTAATGACAAAAAAACTAAATTAAAACAGGTGAAAACTTTGTAAAAAAAAATTTACATTGAAAAAAAAACAAAAATACTTAAATATTTGTGTATTTGTAATTAAAAGCTTAAGAGTATATATGATGAGTGTTCTATTCTATTTTTAAATAAAAATTTAACTTAATAGGAGATTATAACAATTATTATTAAAATAATGAACAGAAATAAATTTAATTTTGAAAAGAATATCGTTTATTTTGTTTCTAATTTTTTTTTCAGTATTTTTCAGGACAAAAAAAAAAAGGATATGCAAAGCAGCTGTTTAAAAAAGAAAATTATTTTCTTCATAGGATATTTTAGAGAAAAATTTGTTCTTCACACTTGTCTAGAATTTTTAATTAAAAAAAATTATAAAAAAAATGTCGTTGAAACATTCATCCATTCACGACACAACATCAATACTGATGGCAAAACTGGACTCTGGAGAGAGAGGCAGTGTTTCGATATGGGCCGTAGGTCACAGAAGAACTAGAAAAAAGTTTCGTACTTCTGTTTTTTTCTAGTAATTTGTAAAAGAAAAAAAAAAATTCAGAAATTAATAAAATTATGGAAATTTGTAAAAATCTTAAATTTTCATAGTAAAATTTTTGCATAATTTGAGCATACTTTTAGGATGAGTTCACATTTTAATTTCTTTTTAAATTGAAGATGTGTTTTATCATAAAAAAATGAAAAAAATTAAAAACTAAAATTAAATGTTAGATAATTGCCATTGACATTGTTCGTTAATCGATTTGTTGATCAATTTTTCATTTACGAAAAAAATAATAAAAGTAAAATAATTGAAAGCTTCCGGTTGCTAATACTGTTTTTTGTTTTTTTATTAACCATAAATAAGTTTATTGCCGTATGAGCTCATCACCTACTTTTCTTATATAAAAATTCTACAACAATTATTTTATTTCACAAGGTTACAAGTTTATTTTTTTTTAACCCCTAACATATTAATACTACAGCTATGATTTGTAGATTGAAGGATTCTCTGGTATTATGACACGTCTGAGCATTCAGGGCATTCATGTTGTTCAGTAAATCTGTGGTCACATCCACAAACCGCTTAAGTCTGAAAATTAACTTTTGATAAAAATTTATTTGAATGTTCGATTTCCTTAGTAAAGAAGACAACCAAATTTTGACAGAATAACGAACAAAGTACTATGAAGATCTAGATGGTATTAGCTAAATTTTTGCTTATGTCGACTTAAGCAGTTTGTAAATGTGACCACATAAATAGTACCTTTTCGGACTTTTTGCTGATGGTTTTTTAGATTTATTATCGAACTCTTAAGTCAATTTCGAACTTTGATGTTTCAGAAATTTAGTTTTTGAAAATCTTTTGAGAATATTAAGTTTAATAAAGAAGACTTAAAGTAATTAAGCATTCAATGGTCGAAATAAGAGCTGTTTTCGAATATCCGAAAAAAATTTTCAGAGATTTCTGAGCTCTCTAGAGTCTAGATACAATGTTTTTTGAACCCAGATGATGGATAACAACAAATACGTTATTTAAAAATAAATCAAAATTATCTAAAAAATAAAACTGATTAACAAAAGAACAATGAACGATGAAAAATGTTGGTTTTGATTAAATTTTATCTTTTTTTTTTTTTTGAATCAACATAAACAATTTTATTGATCTTATGTGCTTTTGTTAATACAAATTTTATGCGTGATCATATTTTCTACATTTTCTACATTGAAGTCTTAGGAATTCAATAAACCACCTTCTGTTCGAATGATTGAATATATTGAATGGTAATTATGAAATAATGAACTTGTAAAATAATAAGTGCAAAAAAAATTACTCTCTCTTTTATATTATGTAGGTAGGCATCGGGTAGGCATAAAAGATATATGTATAAATTTTATTTTTAAAACGGTATTAGTGAATATATTAGTGTCTTATACTTTTTGTTTAGATACTTTATGTTTTTCATATAGTTGCCTGGACTGCGACATGTTTATAATTTGTGTATTGTAATCAATTTCGATTTCTCGCGTCAATTGTTGCCCATTACACATAATGATAATATAAATGCTTAGTTGTGCACTTTATTGAGAAAAAAAAGAGCCTATTGTGTAGTGTTGGGTGTTTCAAAATTTATTCAATTTGGAAATCTGTTTTTTTTTTTTTTTTCTAATTGATGGTTCAATGACTGAAGGACTTGCATTCACGAAGATTTTTAGAAATTAAAAGACATGAACTTAAGGTGTTATACGTTCTTCTTGAGATCCTCAAAAAAAGTCTTTTTGGAAAGTAGAATCGATCACTGTTTGGAAAAATAATTTACTTTTTCTCATGGGAACTAAGTAGATGAAGAATTGATGGTGGAGAAATGCTACAAAATTTTAAAAAAAAGACTTTTTTTTTTCAATGAGCAACAACGTCGATATTTCCCTTTATTGTACTTGGTCAACATTGTGTTGGGAAAGTTATAAGGGGAGGGAAAATAAGTGTTTCCACAATTCTAGTATGTGAAAGGTGCAAGTAAAAAAGAAAAAGAAAGATTATTGGGTGCCAGTAACTTCTGTGGAATTTTAAAAATTGGGAAGACAAAGAATGGAATAGCGTTTCATGAAATTGTTTTAAAAGTAATTTCAGATACGTAATAAGTTTTCTGGTTATAAAAAAATTCCTGATAATTACAGAAATTTTTTTTCGACATAGAAAAAAAAAACACCCTCTATAATTCTTCATTGATCATTCATTTAAATAATAATTGTATTTTATGATGATGAAAATTCAAAAAAAAAAAAATAATAAATGAAAAAAAAAACAAATTAAGTGGCGTATAACAACAAAAAAGTAAATAGAAATTCATTTGGTAAGCTGTTTAGTACGTTATCAGTGATCGTTTTAGTTAGACGTGTGAAATATAAAGAAAAAAAAAAGAAGTAATTATTAAAATTTCTAAATTATTACTTGAAGATCAACAAAAAAAAAAAAAAAAAAAATTACCAACAAAATACAAACTTGTTTATTTATTTTTATTACAGATAAAGAAAAGAAAAATTAAGTTGACATAAAGAGATCATTAAAATCAACATTACCTATTCCTCGTGACATTGACTTGTATCTTGAAAAATTCAAAAATTCAAAAAAAAATAAAAAATAAAAAGTTATAAAATAAAATATTTGTTGTTTTTTTTTTCGGACAAAAAAAAAAATGAAATTTATAAATATTTTTTCAAAATGAAGTATAAAAATTTTAATGGTTTGTATATATTTTTTATTTTAAAATTCTATTTTTAAAATTAATTATAAAAATAATTTGAATTTTAGAACGGTTTTGTATTGAAATTGTTCGTTTCTTTTGTTTTCTTTATTTTTTAAGTTTTTTAAGTTTTTATTTATTAATTATTTATGATTGAAAATTCAAAAACAATTAATTAATTAGTAAAAAAAAATAACGTGTTATTGAATAATAATAATAATATGCCGATTAATTTATGATTAACGGTTATGAATTGTTAAAAGGTGTGTGTTCGTATGGGGTGGACAGAACTGTGGATTCTGTGGATAACAATTATTGTTTTATTTTAAATGTTATTCATACAAATAGCTTACACAATCAATATATCACGGGTATTAGTAATTTAGTTTGTTAAGGGATGAGGAAGGGTAATGGGGGGGGGGATGCAGGCATTCACGAGCAATCAGACAGGGGAATCCATTGTACTCAGTACCTATCATTAATTTAAGTGTTAAGAAAAATTCTTGCCAAGAAAATTTCTGTCGAGACAATAAATTGGACAACATAGTTACGTCATTCTCTTTTGATTAAAGTTTCTTCACACTTTGACTATGAGAGAATTTACAAATAAAGATTACTGAATGTCATTGTTAGATTAAAACTTGATTAAAATTGTAAGTCTAGAGCGTTTCCGGACTAATTCATCTGGATATATACACAAGAATTTTTCCAGGTTTCTATGTACTTAGTTTTGTAGAATGAGATTTCATTTTAAAATTTTGCATTGACATACTAAGGTGGTGTATTCTTTCATGTTTTCAGCTTTTTTTTTTTCTAGAAGGTAGAATATTTTCAATTTCTCTTCACCCTGTACGTTGAACAGTTTTGTTATTGAAAGCATTGAAAAGAATTTTTGATTCTTTTTTTTTTTAATAACACTTTGATAGAGAAGTTTATTATTGAAAAAAAAAATTAATATTTTTTTTCTCCACAAATTTACATAAAAATTATTATTTAAATTTTTTTTTTTTTAAACTAGGTACATAATGTAATTTGACTAGGTTGATTGATATTATTCACCTACAGAAAAAAAAATTTGTTAATAATTTATTTGAATTTTCTCGTTATTCTTGAAATATTAAAAGTTTTTTTTTGACTTGTAGCATTTTTGTTTTTGTACTAAATTATTTTCAAAAGAAAGATCTTCGTAGAATCGAAGCGTTTGTATTATAGAGTATCATTTTTTTTTCTTTAACATTCACAACACATCTAAAAATCGTTTGAATTTTTTTTAAAATTTAATTAAAAAAAAACCAAACTTTTTATTAAGTCAATCATAAAGTTTCCGAAATTGTCGAGTGTTTAACTAGCCTGAACTTTTATATGACACTGATCTTAGGTCTTTTAGGTTTTTTTTTTTTTTATTTTGAAAATTTCAAATTCTTGTTTTATTATTTCCTTCAACAAAAAAATCTGTTTCCATATTTTAATTCCTTTACAGTACCCACTTCATGGTTATTTTATTTTATATATTTTTTTAAAATTTTTTTTTACAGTAAACAAAAAATTCTACAATTCCTACAAAAAATGTTCAATTACAAACATAATTGTTATTTTACTACAATTACAACTAATTAATTCCAGTCTAGCAATAAATGAAGGACCATCATCACGTCCACATATTATATTTATTTTGGCTGATGATTTAGTAAGTGAAAATAATACATTTTTCTTTGTTGTTTGAGTGTTATACTAAAAATTTTTTTTATGATTTTCTAAAACTACTATATATAACCTTTTAACCTTTCGAGAGAAAAAAAAAACAAAAGAATAAATTGTATTTGTTTTTCAATATTTCAAAAAAACAAAAAAATGAAAAAAAAAGGGTTGGAATGATGTTGGTTTTCATGGTTCATCACAAATTCCAACACCAAATATTGATGCTTTAGCATATTCTGGATTAATATTGAATCGTTATTATGTAAATCCGATATGTACACCATCAAGGTCAGCACTTATGACAGGAAAATATCCAATACATACAGGTTAGTATTTTTTATCCTTTTTTAAAAAAAATAAAATAAAAAAAAACACTCACATATTTTATAGTTTTTTGTGTTGTAATGAATAGTTTGAAACTTTTCTAGTTTTTCGTCCTTTTAAAAAGATCCTTTTTTAAAAAATTTCTAATTTATATGATTTTTATTTTTAGGAATGCAACATACCGTATTGTATGGTGCTGAACCAAGAGGATTACCACTTTCAGAAAAAATTCTACCAGAATATTTGAATGAATATGGGTAAGGAACAAAAAACAAAAAAAAGGATATTTTTATTATTTCATTTTTTTCAAGCATGAATGAATGTACAATACAATAATTCAAAAAAAAAAAAAATTTTTTTCATGTAAAATTTTCATGCTTGAAAAAATTGAACAAGGACTTTTGTCAATTAAAAGTTCGTTTGTAATATTTTGTAAAATATAAATTTTATTTAAAAAGGATATTATTTGACTTGTCACAAAATTTCAACTCATTTAAAAAATTTTTATGAACGGTTTTTGTTAAAAAAAAGTAGGTACATTTTTTAAAGCTCAAAGTTTTTCAAAGAATTTTAAATTAAAAATTGAAAAATCAGAACTATAAAAATTCTAGGACTGCCAAAATCACAAAATTTTGTTGAAAAAGTTTTGTTGTGGTGAATTTAAAAAAAAAATGGCAAGCCATTATAACGGACATTTTTTTGTTAGACTGCATACAAATATTCTGTTCTTGACTATTTTCTAATCATAATTTCAGATATTCATCTCATATTGCTGGTAAATGGCATCTGGGACATTATAAAAAAGTTTATACACCATTATTCCGTGGTTTCAAAAGTCATTTAGGATTTTGGACTGGTCATCAGGATTATTTTGATCATACAGCTGTTGAAAAACCATCATGGGGTCTTGATTTGAGAAGAGGTAAATATTTTATATGGAAGTTTCTTGTTAAAGGAAAAATTAATGTTTTTTTCTTACTTTTTTTTTTTTTTTTCAAATTAAAGGATTAGATATTCCATATGAACTTCATGGTCAATATACAACAGATATTATAACAAATGAATCAGTAGATGTTATAAAGAATCATAACACATCAAATCCTTTATTTTTATATGTTGCACATGCTGCTGTACATTCTGGTAATCCTTATAATCCATTACCAGTTCCAGATGATGTTATTTCAAAATTGGATAATATTACAGATCATTTCAATAGAAAAAAATATGCTGGTAAGAATTTTAAAATTAAAATTTTTTTTGTTTTATTTAAAAGAAAAATTAATAAAAATAAAATTTCCAATTTGCATGAAAACGATTATTTCAAACATGTGCATTCTCATATTTTCATCTTTCAATTTTATATGCTTCAATGGTCGTTCATTAAAATTTTCTAGCAATGGTATCAAAATTAGATGATTCTGTTGGTGTTATTGTCAATGAATTACATAAAAAGGATATGTTAAAAAATTCAATAATAATATTTAGTACAGATAATGGTGGTCCATCAGAAGGTTTTAATTTAAATTATGCATCAAATTGGCCATTACGTGGTGTTAAAAATACATTATGGGAGGGTGGTATTAGAGGTGCTGCATTAATATGGAGTCCATTAATTGAAAAACCAAAACGTGTTGCTGAACAAACAATGCATATTGTTGATTGGTTACCAACATTAATTGATGCAATTGGTGGTGATTTGGGGTAAGAAAAACAACAAAAACAACAACAAAAAAATTATATGAAAATTAATTAATTAATTAATTAAAAATAATTAAATTTTATTTTTTCGTTGTTTTAGAAATTTAACAGAACAATTAGATGGAATTAGTGTATGGAATGAATTATCAAAAGATAAAATATCATTACGTAAAGATATTTTACATAATATTGATGATATATGGGGTAGTGCTGCATTAACAATGGGTGATTGGAAAATTATAAAAGGTTCACATTATAATGGTATATGGGATGGTTGGTATGGACCATCTGGTAATCGTGATATAAATTCATATAATTTACAAATGATTTATAATTCATTAGCTGGTAAATCATTAAAATTAATAAATATGTTACCAATAAAAAATGATATTATACAATTACGTAATTTAGCAAATATTAATTGTACAATACCAAAAAATTATTTATTAAAAGGTACAATATGTGAACCATTAATATCACCATGTTTATTTAATATACGTGATGATCCATGTGAACATTATAATTTAGCAATGAGGTATGTATATGAAAAAAAAAAAAAAATGAAAAATGCAAAAATGCAAAAACAAAAAAAAAAAACTAATTTAATTTTTTTCTTCTTTTTTGAATTATCCAAATTAGATATCCCAATATTTTGAAGGCAATGATTTCACAATTAGAAAAATTTAATACAACAGCAATACCACCTGGTAATATGCCACTTGATTCACGTGCTGATCCAAGATTATGGGATCATGCATGGACTAATTTTGGTGATTATGAATTACATGATGAAATATTATCATAAAATAAAATTGTGAATTTATTATTATTATTATTTTTTTTTTGTAATTTCGAATTTAAGAAAAAAATCAATAAAATTAAGTAAAAAATGGGAAAAAAAAAAAAAAAAATCAGGTATGTACCTACTGTTTTTGTTTGTTGTTGTATTAATTAAAAAGACATTACATATTCTTGAGTTTGAGTATATTTTCCAGCGTACTATATTTTATTTTATCATAATTATATAATTATTATTTAAATTCCTAGCTAAAAGTACATATTACATACAAGTACAAATAATAATAATAAAAAAAAATAAAAAAAATTAATTTACTTTCATAAGATCATTTTGAGAGTATAATGTGTACGTAAAATTAACTAGATTTCATATATATGTATATATATTTTTTTTTTAAAAAAGTATATTTTTCTTTTATTTGTTTTTATCTTTTTTTGTTTTTTGTTTATATTTTCATTATACACTTGTTTGTTTGTTTTTTATTTTTTTTTTAAATTTTATTTTATATAATTTATATTTAATTAGAAAATTTGTTTTGTTGCCTAGTTATTAATAATGATAGCCGTTTTCTCCACCGTTTCCACCATTGTGTCCATGATGACCATTTCCATTACCGTTATGTCCATGATGATTATTACCATTTCCATTATGTCCAAAACCATTTGACGGTCTTTCATATGAATAACCTTCACCATTACCATTTCCACCATTATGTCCATGATGACCATTTCCATTTGGTTTTCCATTTGAATATCCATTTTCACCTAAATGTTGTCCATTTCCATTACCATGACCGTGACCATGACCATGACCATTACCATTACCATTTCTTCTGCCATTACCATTTGGTCGTCCACTTGAATAACCATTCTCTCCTAAATCTTGTCCATGTTCACCTCCATGATGTCCACTTGAATAACCATTTTCTCCAAGATCTTGTCCAAAACCATTACCATTGGGATGACCACTAGAATAACCATTTTCTCCAAGATCTTGTCCATGTTCATGTCCATGTCCATGTTCATGTCCGTGTTCATGTCCATGTCCATGTCCATGTTCATGTCCATGTCCATTACCATTTGGTCTTCCGCTTGAATATCCATTTTCACCTAAATGTTGTCCATTACCATTTCCATTTGAATAATCATAACCGTTTTGTCCTCCATGACCACCTCCACCATTACCATTTGCTTCACCTTCATATCGTACTTGTGGTCTGTATCCTTCTAAATCGGCTTCGTATTCAACAATCTAGAATTTTTAAAATTTAAAAAAAAAAGAAAAAAAAAGATGAAACAATTTTTTTACATAGATTTTATTTTTGTTAGTAATTTTCTTACTTGTTTCCTTCCATCTGGTAATAAAACATTGTATTGACCTGTTGTAAAATCACCATCACGCATTTCAGAATGCCCAAACGATAAACCACTTGGAGCATCCTCAACCTCATAACTAAATTCATATTTGGCTGGTTCCTACAAAGATTTTTTCCATCAATCACATACAATGAAGGAAACAAGTAGGAACTCCATATTAGAATATTAATGAACTAAATAAAAATTAAACTATTGCTTACATTGCTGCCATCATCGCCATTACCGTTTCGTCCGTTTCCATTATGTGAATAGTCGTATCCGTTTTGACCATTTCCATTATGTCCTCCACCATTTCCATGGTGTCCGTTTTCATGATGTCCATTTCCATGGTGTCCGTTACCAGAGCTGGGTGGGCCATAACTATCAGATGGGCGACTTCCATGTCCATTTCCATTTTCAGGAGTTCCATATGTACTTGAAGGGGCTCCGTAGCTACTTGATGGTCGACCATTTCCATTTGTTGGAGCACCATAAGTTTCAGAAGGTTTACCACCACCATTACCATTATGACCATGATGACCATTGCCATTACCATGACCAGGAACACCATAAGATTCTGATGGTCTGCCGTTTCCATGATGATGACCATTTCCATTATGATGTCCTGCACCAGGTGGTCCATATGAATCAGAGGGCCTGCCTCCTCCACTATGATGACCATTGCCATTTCCTCCATGTCCTGGAGCACCATATGTTTCAGATAATCCATTTAAACCACCATTTCCATTAGAACCAGGAACACCATAACTTGATGATGGTGTATGATGACCATTACCATTTTGTCCAGGAGGTAAATAAGAATTAACTGGTGGTTCTGGACGTGCAAGCACCAATGTTGTAATTAAAATAAAGCATAAAATCTGCAATTTTAGAAATTAGAGAGAGAGAGAAAAAAAAAAGAACCAATTAAAAATTTATTAAAATGATTTAAGGTCATTTCAAATGGACCTTTATCATTTTCAAAATATTTAAAAGGATCCTTGGCCTTTTATTGTTGAATTAAAATTTTTTTTTTTTTTTTGATGATTTGATGTTGTTGATGATTATCCGTTTTTCGAATGTCCTGCTGAATTTAAAATTTTTTTTTTTTTTCAAAAAAAAAAGAAGTAAAATTCGAAATTATGTGTGTGATTTTTTTTTTTTAAATGGCCAAGTCCTTATTTTAATTTAATTTAATTTTTTTTTTTTGCTTTTATGTCTTTTCCAATTAAAATATATACAATAATTGTTAAATTACAAACTTAAACTGCAATTGATTTGAAAAATCATCTTCTATTTATATGAAAAACTTCTACTATAATATTATAATCATAAAACTATTAATATGTATCTCATCATCATCACCACCAAAAAAAAAAAATTATATTTTCTATATTTTGTTGAAGAGAAGAAGTGGTACACATAGATCCTCTAGTTTTTGAGCTTTTTTTTTTTTTTATTTGATTTCATTTTTGTTTTGTTTGTTTTTTTTTTTTTTTTTTTTTTGTGTGATTTCATAAACATCACATATGTGTGCTTAAGATGCATTAGACTTGCAATATGTATATCTAATATTTTGTATTGTATACCTTTTTTTTAATTTTTGTTTTGTTGTTTTTTGTCTTTAAAGTAAATGCACATTATTCGTTGAATTCAATGTGAAATTCCCTTTCAAATAAACTAAAAAATAAAAATATATATAATATAATTTTAAGATATATATAAAAATCGAATAGAAGGAAACAAACAAAAAAAAAATATAAGAAGTCAGATTCACGATATTGAGAAAAATCAGAAGATACATTTTAAAGATGAAAAAGAACTTACAAATAATAAGAAGAAGATGTTTGTATATACATATGTATATGTTATTTTTGGTTTTATCATATTCACATATTATGTATGTTAAATTTTTTCAGGGTATTATTATTATTTTTTCTAGTCTTTTATTGTTGTTGTATAAAATCGAAATTGAAATTGAAATATGTGTAATATAATGAAGAAAAGAAAGGAGTTAAAAATAAGAAAACAAAAAATACATAATATTTCTATATACGAAATATGTTCCAGATGATAATATTGTAATGATGACAGAGATGTGATACAAACAACAAAATTTGTTGCACAAAAAATCATTATAATAGTAGGATATATTTGAGATATTATGTGCATATGGCATCATATGGACATACATATATATAGTTGTCATATAATATGCATTACATACCAAAATGTAATACATAATATGCATGTAAAAATCGTGCTATACCATCATCATCATCTTTATCGTCATCATCATTATTATCATCATCATCCAAAAAAAGTGTCTTAAAAAAAAAAAAAACATAATAACACAATCACATACTATAGATACATATACATTTATATTACACATTTCTTCTTCTTCTTATTTTATTTTATTTATAAAATCCTCAAATCCTAATCATATTCGGCCTCGTATACATATAATCAATACCATTAGATTTTTCATTGGAGACACTTTTTGTTTTTACTCTTGTAAATCGTTTTATATCTTTTACAATAAATACACATATGGGATATGTTACATATCTATATAAAAAAAAAAAACTATTGAACAATTACTTAAAAAAAAAAGTACATACTACAAACAAAAAAAATATTTGAAAAAAAAAAAAAAAATAAAAACAAGATTGTGACAGACATAAAAATCATAGATAAAACATAAATGGATGGATAGATATCATGTATGTTATGATGATGATGATGATATTGAGCGATATTTATTCATATATTTAGTTTTATCTATTGGTTAAAAATAATAAAATATAAATAAAATTTATCGATTTTGTTTTTGTATCTTTTCATTCTCAATTCTCAAAAAATATAGTAGAAAAATTTTTATTTAGTAAAAACGAAATGTGCATCCGATATGATGCATTATGTTGTATCTATTCACAAAAAAAAAAAAAAAATCCTATAACAGATTCGATATGATGATGATGAGTACATAAAAATGACAGTTTTTTTAAATTTTTTATTTTGGTTTTTCATCATTTGCAAGTACAAAACAGTATTGTCTCAAGGTAATCTACAATTTGTTAAAAGTATTATTTATATTGCATATATCCTACAACAACAACCACACACACACATACAATAAAATAAAAATTATATACCTATTATTTGATAAAATGCATAATAAAAAAAATAATTAAACAACAACAACAACAGGAGCAAAATTGTAAAAAATAACACACAAAAAACAAAAAAAAAAAAAACAAAAAACGTGAAAATAAAAAATTTCAGTGTAGGTTCCTTTAAAAAATACATAATAACACGTATTAGCTTGAAGAAGAGACCATATGGAGAACCAAAAAGTAAAAAAAAAAACAACAAATTTTCAAGATTTAAAGATTATGTCAATGTAAAAAAATGTGCAAAAAAAAAAAAAATCAGTAACAATTTTTTCTTGCATAGATTTTAATAATTTTTCTTTTTTTTTTCCTTCAAGATACAAAAAAAAACAAATCTAGATTCTTTTTTTTTTCCTTCTATAAATTATAGTAGAATCGTGACTACTAGTGTTGAAAGTGCGTTTTTACACGGATTTTATAATAGACACTATCTTGAAACCTTATTTTTAAATTTTAGCAACAATGAAAAAAAACAAAGATAACAGAAGAACTAAAAATAGATTGATGAATTTTACATATGAACATATGATGGACCACGCAGTTGTTCTTGAGAAGGTCAATCTTCATCTAGATACACATCCACATACACATATGTACCTAATTTAAAGAAAATTTATTATTTCATAAATTGTAATTAAAAGAATTGGTTTGTATGACGAATATAAAATAAATGAATTACCATAATATTTATGAGAAAGATACACATATGTATGTAATGTATTATTTTTTTTAAGTACCTACATATGATTAACATGTATGTAACATAATGATGCTATTAAAATTTTTGCTATAAAATTGTTTATGTCAAAAATAATAACAAAATATAAATTACATACATATATTTTTATTTTTTAATGTAAACGGATGTTAATTGAAATAAATATTTTTTTTTTTTTGATTTAAGATTTTTTTTTTCTTTTAATATCGCGAAAAAACAATTTTATTTTACTTCTGTCTGTTTTTAAATTGAAAAAAAAAAGGAGAAAAACAAAAATTTTTTATTGGAAATTTAAATATGATTGAATATGTTTATTTATGATTTTGTTTTTAGTTTTCAAAATACGTTGACCTACTTAAAAAAAAAATTTAAATAGAAATGTAGGAGAAATATGTTGAAAATAATGTGAATGGTCGCGTGTTAAAAGTTAGGATTCTGTTTGGTACGGATTTTGATCATTTAAAAAAAAAAAAAAAAAAATTAAGTCATAGAGAAACTGCCTGTACACATTAGGTGGTTAAACCGGTTATTTTGCGCTGAGAGTAACAATAATGGTATAATTTTTTTCAACTTGGTATAATAAGAAATCATCTAAAATAATTTTAGCTTCACGAGTGTAATACACTCACACTCTCGTTACAACTGGTCGTGCCACCTTCAACCATAACAACCATTCTCTTTCTTTCACTGTCCTTTCTGTTTTTTTTCCACAATCAACATTTTTTCAATGGTGTGTTTCGAAATGAAATCCAATAAAATGTTGTCCTTGTAAATCGGCATTTTAAACAACAACAAAAAAGTAAAATAGATAAAATATTTTACTAATCATGTTAAAATGTTAAGTAAGCCTATTCAATGGAATTTTAGACAAAACATAAAAATGAAAATTTAACCTGAAAAACCCTTGAATTAAGTTTTAAAAAATCAGGGATATTCAAGGATGAAAATGTTTTTGAAATCATTTTCGTCTTTTACTCCTAAGGTCCTTTTTTTTTTTAAACAAAATCTATGAAAATTTAATTTTTTAAGAAAATTGTCCTATTATCTAAATTCTAATTTGAATTTTTCTCTCTACAGCATTGACGCCATCTGCTTGCTATCTCCTGTTTCATTGATTACGCAATATTACCACCCAATATTAATGGGGTCAATTAATGACGTCAATGTGATGATGAAATGATTGATGATGTGTGACAGTAAATTACCCGCGCAAATCAAAACGATAAATAGTGTAAAAGAGAAAGAAAATTGAAGTAGCCGGGCATTTTTTATTCGTGGTAAGCGTCAGTTTTTAACTTCGTAATTTTACAAGTTTTTCCAAATTTAGTGTTAGTTTTTCAGGAAAGGTTTTAGTGCAAATTGAAAAAACAAAATCAGAGGTAACAGAAAAAAGTAAAGTTTATAAAGTGAGTGTTCAATTAAGTAGGAAAAAATAACATTCAATTTCTTCCACTTTCAGGCATCGACTATCGTTTGCCTCAGTTTTTTTGTATTCTCAAATCTTAAGAATATTTTTGATTTTGTATTCGGTTTTTAAGGAAAATTCATAGTAAGAATCATTAAATGTCGTTTAAGGTAAAAGAAAAGAGTGAAGTTTATAAAATAAAGGTGAAAATTAATGGTGAAAATCGAACTGAAAAACTGACGATAGTCCCTTTCAGGATGGTGGCAAAATGAAGGTAGGAAAATTTCAGCTTTTTTTTCATGTCACTTTTTGTTTTTTATTTATTTAGTTTTTAATGTTTTTTGTAGTTTTTAAAGAAAAAGAAAAATGTTTTGAATTCAGAAAATTTCAATGTGTGAGAAAAGAAAACGAAATTTGAAATTAAAAGCCAAGTTTTGATACTTGTCTGTGACCTGTGCTCTGCAATGGCAAATACATATCCTAATCAGCGAAATCTAAGATATAAAAAAAATCATACAAATTTTCTTTTAAAAAACAAAGAGTACTAATAGATTTTTTTTTTTCATAAAAATGAAAATACTTTAAATTATATTTAATAAACAAAACGTATATTTGTAATTTATCAACAAAATATGATATCCGGAGATCATGGAGATCTTCGGCATTGTACATTTTTTTTTTAAAGTCTTTTGATTGTTTACACAAGATCCCCTGGTCTCCAGACACAATTTTTTTGGTATCTAAAAATCAAAGTCTCCTATTGTATAAATTTATCATTACAGTATGGAATTAATTTTAATAACAAACAAATATGACAGGAAAAAAAATAAAACAAAAATTATTTTTAAATGTAATATCTAATTTATTTTAGGCGCCATGCAATTAGGAAATCTTTATGTAATTTTTTTTTTTCATAATATATTCTTTATTACAAAATTAAATAACAAAAAAAAAAAAAACCTTCTCATATAAATTCCAAAATATTTTGTCATTAGATGTGAATCGTTTTCAATTAAAATTCTTCTTTTTATTTTTATTTTTTTTTTTTTGTTCCTTTAAAAAGGAAAATTCTTTAATTTAAAATTAATTCACTTCATGTTTTTTTTTTTTTTTTTTTTTTTTTTTTTTAAATCTGTTATTGCCTATTAGATAGTAACAACTATATTTTCATATTTGAAATTTATATCGCTTATACTTATTATAAAAGATACTATATGCTCATAATAATAATAATAATAATAATATTTTTCATATCTTGATGATATGTGATTCTGAAATACGTACGTACATATATGTACATACTACATATATGTTTGTATGTACATATGTACGGTAAATGTTGTAAAATGTCTATATTCCATCATTTTTATTTTTCATTATAATGCAATCAAATGAATTCATTAAAAATTTACTTAAAATTTGTTTAGTGTTTATTATCATTTATCTTTTATTTTATTTTATTTTTTTTTTTTTTTTTTTTTTTTTTTTTTTTTTTTTTGGTTTATGAATAAATTCATAATGTATGTAGTATATAAAATATCGTTGAAATATTTAGCTTTAAATACATCACCTATCATCTGTCAGTTTATCATTATTTGTTTTGTGTTTTTTTTTTTTTTCAATTTTTTTTTTATTTGCCTATTTTTATTATTATACAATATTTATAGATATTCTATAGTTCGAGAGAATAACAAAAAAAAAAAAAAAAATCAAAAAAAAGTTATACGATGTTTATGTACCATATATGTAATTTATATTATCATTATTGTCGTGATACATGAAATGTATCTTTTATTGAAATGTGCATCTGCATCATTCATTCTTCTTCTTGATTCGTCTCCCTTTTTTGTATCTTTTAAGACTTTTTTTTTTTTTATTATAAATATATATTTTTTATTGTTTTTGTTGTTGTTTGTGATGCCTACTGTTTAGGTTTTTGGTGACGATCACTATTTAAAATACTTTTTTTTTTTTTTAATTTTTATTATCTTTTTTTTTTATGGTTAAAAAATTGCAATATACTTATTATAATATGTAAACTTAAATGGTGTACATGGAAAATTATAAAAGTTGTCGTATATTTATTTTTATTTTATTATTATTTTTTTTTTAAGATAAGAAAAATTAGATATAAAATTCGAGCAATATCATTTTACAGTGTTTTTGCTTTTAACTTTTTTTTTTGTAATAAATATTTAAGACGTGTAGATAGAACCAAGTAATTGGAAAATAAGTAGAATGATTTTTAGGATTTTTTTTATCTTAAAAAATTTACTTAGAAAATTTAGTACATATTTCTGATAAGTATTGTTTTTTTTTTTTTAAAAAATGGATCCTGATTTTGTCTGGAGTTTATTTTAAACTTTTTATTTCGATAAATCACGAAGTTTGAAAAGAAAGAAGGATAAGGATTTTTCTACTTTTTAAAAGATTTAGGAATCCATTTTCTAAATGCTAATGATAACAATCTGACCGAAGACTAGTTGTCCTTCTTCTGATGAATCTTAAGAATTTTCAAACCTACAAAGGAAAAGTAAAGAACCTCAATTTTGTTATTTTGTCAATGCTGAAATATAGTAAAATTTTCATCCTTTATAAAGTCACGCAAACATCAACTCAACTTGAGACGGCCAAGGCTCAAGGTCTATAGTGCCAGAAAGAAAGTTCATTTAAGATAGACAATTTTTCCATAAAAATTAAGAGTACATAGAAGGATCATTTGAAATAGAAAAAAGATAATTTTTTCAAACTTATATCCTTTTTTTTTTCAAGTTTTTGTACTTCTGAAGTGGATTTAATTGAGACAAAAGGAATATTGTTCTGAACATACTGTGTTCGGTTCTCCTAAATTTTCGTAATCCATCATCTGTTTTAAGGACATTTTCTTGTGAAGCAACAAAATTTATATAACTTTAAAATTTACTATGAAAAACATCCAAGATATGGGAAAACGTATTTTGGTACCCTATTTGGTTGTGATAAATTGAAAAAAAAAAGTATCGGTTATGCATGAATGTGTCACAGGTATGTTGTTTATATTAAAATTAAATTGCATCATAAAATCTTTGTCTAATTTTTTTTTTTTCAAAGACAAAAACTAAGAAAAAACAAATTAAACATATTAAAAGGAAAAAAAAAGAAACACTTTGTTTTTTCATACTAAAAAAAAAAAACTATATTGTATAATATTAAATTGAAAGAACGGTAGCATAAAAATAGCATTAACAGCAGCATCTCTTTTTTTTTTTTTGGTTAGTAGGTAATATCTTAAAGCAGATGCGCAATAAAATGTGTTATATCATGCAGAACTATAGTATAAAAATAATAAAAAATTTACAAGAAAAATCGTATATTTATTAAAAACAAAAAATAGAAAAAAAACTTACTTGTATATTTTTTTAAAATATTTATTTAAAAAGAAAAAACTAAAGATAAACATTTAAAAAAAAAAGATTCAGTATCTATTATTATTTAATATACAGATAATCTTTCAATAAGTAAAGTAGGTGCTTAAAATTGGTTACCAAATCAAGTAAATAAACATCATCAAAATGAAACGACAAAAAAAAAAAAAAAAACCAACGAAGAGAAAAAAAACATCTTAAATCTTCGACATAATATAGTATAATATCTTTTGAAGAAGAGCGCTCGATTCACATAATATTATTATCTTTATATCACGGTTACAGTTATTATTTTTATTATGTACATATATATTTTTGATTGTCATATTAAAAATCATATATCATTATTTTTCATTTTTTTTTTCTCACAAAAAAAAAAAAAAACAAAAATATATTATTAAAAGTCTTTTTTTTTTTTGTATTTTCATTTATGAATATTATTGGGTTGTTGTTTGGTTCATATGTTCATTAATATGTTACCTTCACATACTATCAATATATGTATGTATTTTATTTAATAATTTTATCCATTCCAAATTGTTACTTTTGTATTTATTTATTTTTGTGCTTTTTCTTAAAACAAAGAAGAAGAAGAAAAAACATCATTTTTGTCTTCGTCAATTAATACACCAATATATACATACTATATTATGAAAGTATATAAGATACATATACTCGTATGTATATGTGTACCATAAAGAAAATTATAATAATCAAAAATAAATTGCAAATTCTTTAATATTTTTTATATTTATTAAAAAAAAAAAAAACTAACTGTGATTTATTTTATAAATTTTTATGGCAAAGAAATTTATGTATATTTTTTTTTTATTGAATTAAGTAAATTTGTGATAAAATGTTGTGTGAATAATTTTATTTTTTCAAGTAGATAAATACGAATTTTTATTTTATTATTGTGTAATTAATTTTTCCGTTTAAATTGAATTGAAAAGAATAAAACTCATTTTTTTTCAGTTTAATTTATTCACGGAAATATCTTCAGCGTCTAGGTTTGTTGGTTAGTTGGTTGACATGGTGGTTCTCAGATTACTTCCGAAGACCCAAATAGCACTAAGAGTACCGTTTTGATATCACACCTCGCAGTTGTCGAGTTAGAGGGTTGTAAGCCATTCTATCAAAATCAGTGTTCAGACTGCAGACCAATTTTTGTTACCTCATAGTGTTTACAAAATTTGAATAATTCAAGCAAAAAGTCAAATAGGTCCTTTCAAAAAAGCTTCATCACTCACATTTGGTGAATGGGTTCCTAAATTCCTATAGAATGCTAATTGATTGTCGTTTATAGATTTTCGAAGGCTTGTTTTTCAGATTCAATTATCACTTCATTAAATGTTTAAGTAGTATCAAGGACTTGTGAGCTTCCTGATTAGTTCAAGGATCTTGATAGATCATCTTAATTTGAATTAAGTTTAAATTTTATATTGTCATGTTGACTACATATGTTTGTAAACACAAATATTCTGTTTTATTTACGAAATCATAAACAAGAAATTTTTAAGATCCTTTTGTTCTGTCAATCTAATTTCTTCGGATTATTTACACTTTACCCTTGAATTTATTTCAATCAATTAAGTTCACGTAGGAAATTTATTCAGGGATTATTGAAGGAAGATTCATACATTTTATAAAATTTATGAAGATTGCAAAATAAAAAACCAACGGTTAAAGAAAAACAATAAATTATCAAAAACAAAATTGAAATAATATTTTAGAGGTCAAAGGTCAAATATGATTTTATAATATCTTTTCAAGAATGGCGATTAATTTTTTAAAGCTCAATAGAAAAATTAATTTAGACTCGATTTGTTTCTGTTTACCCTCCCTATAATTAATTTGTCACACAGAACTCATTCGAAATTCAGGAATTCCGAAAAAAAATGTTTGAATTTTTTTTTTTTTTTTATGAAATTTCAAAAAGTTTTCCATTCAAATTTTCCATTTAAAAAATATTACAAAATTTCAATAATACTGATTGACATAATGTGAAATATTTTTCTTTACAAATCATAAATAATTATTATGAAAAATATTTTTTTTTTTCTAGGATGTTTTTAACTCATACAAAAATAAAAAAAATAAAAAAAATAAAAAAATCCTATGAAGAAAGATGTGAACGAATGATTTTATTATTATTTTTTTTCTTTTTTAATTTGAAACAATCTGTTTATTATTTTTTTTTTCATTTCATAATAATTTGAATTTTTTTTTTTACTTCGTTTTGTAATTTTTTTTTTTATGAAATTTTGCATATTTTTGAAGAAAAAAAAAAATAGACGTTTTTTTCAATATACGGAAGTAAAAATTTATTTATTTAAAGAAAAATTGAAGGAAAAAAAAAAGAAGTATTTTACAACAAAATATTGAGCATATATGTATAAAAAGTATCTATTCAAGACGTATGTGTTGTTTTTTTTGCCATATTTTAAAATTTATTGGATTTCAACAATTGTTCGAGATCACGTTTTGATTTGGTGTTACAATATTTCATTTAATCACGTCTTTAGGATTTTGAAAATAATGAAAATGAAAAAAACAATTTTTTTTTTGGTTTGAATGATTTAAGTTTGAAATATTTCTCCTTTTTCATTTTTTTGTTTTATTCCCTTTTTTAATTTAAATTTTCAAACAATTGATGTTTATGTTTTTTTATTATTTTTCTTTTTTTTTTTTACGAGCATATTTCGTTCATATAATTTCGAAAGTATCTATTTAAGAAAAATTAAAGTAAAATAAAAAAAAATATATAAATAAAAAACTTATTACCTCATATAGAGAGTGACAATCGCGCGTGAATTTATCCATTTGTTATGCTATGATCATCCTCATCAGTATCATCATCATCGTCATCATCATCATCATCTCCTTCTTCTTAAATATTACATATATGGAAGAAGGTGAACTGAAGGTAGTAGATACCTATATGAAAAAAAAAAAAATAAACAAACAAAAAAACAAGTTAAAACATCTTCCAGTTTGAAAGAATACCACTTTGTTTTTTGTTGTTGTTGTTGTTGTTGTTTGTTGTAAGTTTTCATTCATTCATATCAAAAATTGTGTACGAAATAGTGCACAGATGTTTTGTTTTTATTTTTGATTTTTTATTTTTATTTTTTTTTTGGATCAGAAACAATCAAATTCATTGTAAGTAAAATATTGAGACTGTCTATATATGTTGTACCTGTGTGAAACAAGATAGATGATACCTTTATGAGATCCTTTTATATACAAGAAATAAAAAAAAAAAATTAAATATTATATAGAAATTTTTCAAGTTTGAATGAAAACGTGTCTGATATGAAAAACAAAAAACCACTTGAACAAACGGAGAAAAAAAAAATAAAAAAACAAAAAATTTATATACTTTACCTACATTTTATAATATGTATCTAATTCAAGACATAAAAAAAAAAAACAAAAGAAAAAAAAAATTTAAGTCGCTAAAAAGAAGATACTATTTTATGTTAGCTATAGATTCAATCAGATACCTAGTTCATATTAAAATGTATCTAACAATGTCGCTTTACGTTCAAAAGAACACCCAGTTCATTTTCTTCTGTAGTGAATAGAAATCTGTTGGTGATGTCAAATTGGCTTGAAATCCTTTTTGTAAAAAGTGGGTTTTTTGTTGACTAGCTAACTGTCAATTAGCTTAAAATATTTTCAATTTTAGTCCTGTGATATCAAAAAAGATATCCATTTCTTGAAAAAGTTGAGATTGAAAACACAAAGGAATTTTAAATTTACATATGATGTTTGTAAAATAGGCTGTTTGACTGAGAAGAAAATAGAATTATGGATTTTCTAGAGCTGAATCATTAAAAAAGGGAAAAGAAGGATAGTTGAAGATTTGAAGATAAAACCTTAATGGTATAAAAATTTTTTTTCGAACATATCTCATAGTTCACTGAAATGAGATTAAAATGAATTTGAACTTTTAATGCTTTTTGTGGAATAAAATCCTTACACAAGGACTTATCCACAGGAAACTTCCAGTAAAAAACTAAGGAATAAATTAAATGAGAAGAATCTCATTTCTGAAATTCAATAGTTTCTTCCATTAAAATTCGACATCCTTCAAGAAAAAGTTTCTTCGTCTACACAACAGCATTTTGAAAAATTAAATATCAACTTACTCATTCTCGAATGAACCTGGGTATTGATTTAAGTCAAGTCAAATCTTGGATATTCATTCAAATAATTGTTTTGTTTTTGTAAAATCTAAATTTAAAATTTACGTTCGCGAAAAATTCGTAATCACGACTACGACACGATTTTATTCGCGCCATCCATTAGTAGATCTTTTGTCCTGATTCCGAATTATTATCATTTTTGTTTTTTCATGAATTTTATTTTATTTGATTTTTGTTTTCGTTTTCGTTTTTTTTTTTCAAATCTATAAAGATACTATCAAATTGTATACAATGCACATTGCATATTATATTATTCAAGAAAAAAAAAAAAATAAAAATAAAGAAGAATATTTTAGATACTAAATATTGTGTGTTAGTAGGTAAAAAAATGTATCTTAAGAAAAACGAATATAAATATATTTCCAACTGCGAGAACAAAATATGACAAAAATATGTAATATCTGTCAACTGATTGCTTTTGTTGTGTGGAAGTAAACATCATATGTTGTAGTTTTATTGTATTTAAAAAAAATATATATATTATTTAAAAGTACGTTTTGAAGAAGAAAAAAAAAGCTATGTTATAGTTGAAACTTAGAGGATAAATCTTTGAAGGCCAAATGAAAATTGTATGATGATTATGATGATGATGATGATGACAATAATATGGACGATGACAATGATGTTAATGATAATAATAATGATAGTTGTTAAAAAACAACAAACAAACATAAAGAACAAGAATATATTGTCAAGTTAATTTAATTTAATTTTTATGAAAACGATGATGATGACGACAATGATAATTTTATTGTAATAATTTTTCAACTGAAATCCGGATACAAAAATTAATAGAAGGCAAAAAATAATAAGAAAAATTAAAAATTGAGAAAATTAACATAAAACAATTAAAATGTTACTGAAGAATGAAAAACTGTATATAAAAAAAGAATCTGATATGTGATGAAAAGAGGATCGATTTTTTTATTGATGAATAATTTAGAATTGTTTTGTGTTTATGTAAATTAAATTCTGTGGCCACATCCACAAACTGCTTAAGTCTGAAAATTAACTTTTGATAAAAATTTATTTGAATGTTTGATTTCCACAGTAAAAAAGAACCAACATGAATTAATCTGTTATGTTTTTGATTCATAATTTTTGAAAAAAATAAGACACAACAACCCAATTTTGACAAAATAACGAACAAAGTATGTACTACGAAGATCTATGTAGGTGGTATCAGCTAAATTTTTACTTATTGTCGACTAAAGCGGTTTGTGAATGTGACCACAGAATTGAATGTAGGTGATTTTTGTCTTATTGTTATGATTTCGAATTATGTCGTTTTAAATATAAAATTTAATTAGTTACACCAAAAATACACGATTTTCATTTTCATGAAAATGAAAACAATAGTATAAAATTTGGCCTTTATTATTTTTTTGCTTTGTTTTGTGTTTTTTCAGGGCCAAAAAAAAAAATTATTTTTTCTTTTTTTTTTAGAAACGAAAGATTTTTTGAACTTTCGTGACATTCGATTTTGTTTTGTAAGTTTTTTTTTTTTAGATCAAGGAGCTTAAATAAATTTGTGATACATATTTATTTAAATTAAAAATTTTACAGTTCGAAATTATGTTAAGTTGTTGGTACTTTTCGGATTTATCTATTTGTTTGCTCACAATTAAAATTCGACATGCTGATTTTCTCAAATTTTAAATTATAAATAAATTTTTCTAAATCGAATTTTCAGATTTTGAAAGGAAAGATAATTGGTTGTGAGTAAGAAAGAGATTGATATTCTAACGAAATGCCTGGAAAAATACTTTGAGTGTGAGATGTCAAACAGGAAGTTTTGACTTACAGAAAAATTCGAATTATCAAGAGTTCAACTTAGAAAGTTTCAACTGAGTCAAAAAAAAAATTTAGCTATGTCAACAACATTAACTGTAAATTATATTAAACCAAAAAAAAAAATTAAATTTTAGCCCAAGAATTATTGAAAAAAAAAAATTGTTATTCTTTTTTCCTTATTAATTTTAATTCAAGAAATATTAGAAAACTTCAGAGCCTACATTCAAAGTTCTGTTAGTATCGTTTCCTTGTTTTCTTATGTTTTTTTTTTGTCAATATTTAGGATCCTCATTCATAATTTCCTTTTTTATTTTAAAAATGGTGGATTTGTTTTAACTTTCAAATTGAATTATGTAATTTTTTGACAAGTTTGAATTAAACGACAAATATTTTCCAATTTTTTGCATTTCCTCATAACTGACAACAACAAAAATTTGTAAAAATTATTTTTCCGGATATCCTGAATTAAAAACTTTTATAAAAATTTCACGTAAGTTGTCTGAGGTGCTGTTAAATAAAATAAAATTTTTAGGTGCTTTAGGGATTTTCAATCTTTTTGTAACTTTCGTTTTAAAGCTTTTGAATAATTTTTATTAACAAACATTTTGTGATTTTTAAAAATTTTCACTTAGAAAAATTTCAAAATTAGAAAAAAACGTAGATTTTCCTTTTTGTAGTCTGGATCCTAAGCTCCCTACTATTAAATTTATCGAACCTATAAAAACTTTATACTCCGAATATATTTTTTCACAACTTAATTGGTTAGAATCTCCGCTAATCCGATTTTTCCACATTTCTATAAAATTTTCGTTAAATATAATCCATTTTTTTTTTTTGGAAAATTCCATAGTAATTTTCAAGTTTTAAAGTAACTAAAAAAAAAGACAAATTATTTATAAAGGGGGGGGGGGGGGGGGGGGATTTAGCGGGTTAGGTAAAAAGTCGGGGAGTATGAACTGCGAATAAGTTTTTACCTACTTGTTGCATTTTTTTTTTAACATTTACATCTTGTATGGTAAAAAAAAAAGTTTGTAAATATTTATGTAATAAGCCATATTACCAAAGACATACTATACATACGTGGATAGTAACAAATTTTGAATGTTCATTACAGGAAGTAAAATGTACGAGTATATAGTGAAATTTTTTTTTCTTTCTTTTTTTTTTTTACCTGTGAAATATGTTATTTAAATATTTTATGTACTTTCATTATCGCGTGAATTAAGTTCAAGGTAAATTTTTTATGTGATACATTATTATAACTGTAAAAAAATATATATATAAGCTAGGTGAATGACTGGTAAATTTTACAACAATGAAATGACTGACATGAAATGGTACCTGTGTGTGTGTGTTTATTTAAATCACTTTCACGTAATAATAATGTGTTATGTAATTTGAAAGAAGGTAAAAGTTGTCATTATAGTTTATTAGCAAATTGTCATACTATATAAAGTCATTTATTAAAATTCAAGGGGAAAAAATGAATGAAAGAAAAGAAAATGTAGGATAAAAGACATTTGAAAAATACATGAAAAATTATTTTGATTTTTTTCAATTTTGAAAATGAAAATGGGCTTTTGATTTCATTTTACGAATTTTTTTTTTAATGTTCTTTCGTTGTTTTATTTTTTTTGTTAATTTTTTGCAATTTTTGAATTAGGAAGTTTTGAAAGTAGTTATCCTGCGAGAGTTTATACAGAATTCGACTTATACGAAGAAAAAAAACTTTAGTTTAGAGACGATTTTAGGAGATTTTCCTTAAGATATTGTCTTTATAAAAAAAACAATGAATTGAAATGAAACTTCGAACACTTTGCCTAAACCCATCCTTGTAAAAATTTTTGAAATAAAGCTCTCTATAATTTGCAATCATTTCCTAGGGATTGTTTTGAAACGGGACTTAGAAGAATGGACAAATATGGTGTTTTTTAAATGTCCTTTTGTCAAAGATAAAAAATCTTAGGGAATTTTTTTGAAAGAATTGAGTATTTTGAAAATCAGCTTTGTGAATCAATTACGCTTTTAAAAGCATTTCATTTTCATCCGAATGGAAAAAATAATTACAAAATGGAGAAAATTTTTCTGTTAATATATTTTAATAAAAAAGGGGAAATTTTTCCTTAGGATCGCCTAATAAATTTGCCATAAAAAAGATATAAAGTGGAAGGGGTAAAGTGTTATGTTTTAAGTTGCTCCTACAGTTGAAGTAAATTCAGAAAATTTTCGATTTTCGAATTTTTTCTTCATTACTGAATATATTTTGAATATATTTGAAGAACTTTTTTAAAACACGAAGAATAGGTTTAGGTACTTCGGAACAAAATTTTTTTTATAAGGATTTAAGGATTTTTTTCTATGAAAAAAAAAAAAACAATGAAAAAAATATATTTTTCTTTTAATAAACATCTTTATTTCTCACATTAAATTATGAAGAAAAAAAAAAAAAATTTATTTTAGTTTTATTCCTTCGACATTACATTACAATTTTACGAAATTTTTCATTTTACATATTTTTCGAAAAATTTTATATTAAATTGTTTTTCATTTTTTTTTTGTTTTTTTATATATAAAAAAGTAATTCTAAATCTTAATTTTTTCTTTTATTATTTTTTTCTTCTTCTTCTTCTTAATACATAAATTTCATATTGTGGCAGTATTAAATGTTACATTATTATTCAATCAAATTATGTGTTTTTTTTTTTGTTCTTAAAATTTAAAAAAAAAATTCTACATATTTTATGTACATATCCTTTTTTCATCGTACATTAATTATTTTTTATGTAGATATAATTATTATTAATAAAAAAAAAAAAATTATAAATAAAATTAAATGCGTAAATTAAATTTGTACAGTATTAGAGAGAAAAAACAGTTAAAAAAAAAATAATAGTATTTGAAGGATCAAAAAGCAGAGGTCATTGACAATAATTTTTGTATGAAAATAAACAAAAAAAAAAAAAATAAAAAAATAATTGAGATTAAGAATAATTTAGGATGAAAATATTAGATACTCAGCTTTATCCTTTAATATTTTTATGTATTAACATGATAGCTATTGTTTATAATGAAAAAAATCGTTAAATTCTTCGAATTAACATAATCTTTGTGTATGATATAGTCATTTTTTGTGTTTATATAGTAATAATCCTGTTGAAGAGGTGTGATAATTTAAAATTTCATAAAATATATTATGGATATGTTGAAAGATATTTATACGCGGTATGTATAAGGAAAAAAAAGAAGCAACAAACAGCAATGTTGTACATTCTAAATATATACAAAAGTCCAACCAACAGTGCAATGATAATGTAATATAAGCTGGTGGTAGGTACCTATAATGTGTAATAAATCTTTAAGATTATCATAAACGAGAAATACTTAACAGAGAATAATAAAATAATGTGAATATAATGAAATATAAGAAACGAAAGATTACTGTTTTTTTATGGTTCAGTCAGGATTCAGGATTCTGAACTATGAATTTAAAAAGAAAAAAAAAAAGGAATTTTTCTGGAGAAAAATGATAGAGAAAATAAAAAGAAGAGAGAAAAAAACAATGTCCTGGATGAGGAAGATTCAGTTGATTCGGGATATTTACCCTATGTTATGTAGTGGGTGGAGGGTGGTTATTATATTACTGCGACTGGTTGCTGCTGTTTGTTACTGGCTTGATTTCGTTTATTTTTATTTTTTTGCTTTTTCGAAAAGCAAATTTATTCAAGATAAATTACAAAATGATCCTTATTTTATAATAATAAAATATAAAACCATAATTATGTCTAGGATATAATGTCAAAATAAAATATATAATCGTGGTATGTACATACAAAGTATGCATAATATACATACATAAATAAATAAAGTATCTAATATTTAAATTTAGAGCAAAAAAAAAAACTTTATATGGTATAGACTAAGACAATAGAAACGACAAAGGAGGACAAAAAAAAAATATCAAAGAAAAAAAAAACATTTGAAGAGAAAGGAAAATAAGAAGGAAAAAAAAGAAGAAGTAAAGATGAAAATTTATGATACACGACAATGAAGATACTCTGAAGAAAAAAAAAAAAAGAGATAATAAAGAAGTAACTAAGTAAATCATTGCTTATATGTATGTTGTTGTTTTTTTTTTTTTAAATTTAAAATAAAAAGAACACGATGAATTTACAAGCAAAATAAAATAAAAAAAAGAAGAAACGAAACATCACACATCTTTCACGAAATAAAAAAATCGTTTTTATTCAACGATTTTTTTTTGTTCATCATTAAAATAATTTATTAATTTTACTTTAGCTTGTTTTATTTTTTTTCTTATTTTTTTTTTTTTAAATATCGTGTTTTTTTTTTTTTTAGTATCTGTAACCGCCTCCACTTTGACCACCAAATGATGGTCCTTCTGGGTATCTAGCTTGACCTTCATATGATACTTCAGCATGATAACCAGTCTTCCAATCAGCTGTATATCTTACAATTTGTGTACGACCATCTGGTAATTGTACACGATATTCACCACGTGTTACATCACCATCAGATGCTGCTTTATGTGAATAATCATTTGCTGTTTCAATATCATTTACTGAATATTCAAAATCGAATGGCATTCCAGGTACATGAACATGATCCTAAAATTGAAAGAAAAATGAAAAATACCGGTAATAAATTAAAAATTTCAAAATGTTAAGAAAAAACAAACAAAAAAACGTGTTTAAGTCATAGTTTACGAAATTATTTCGAAAGAAAAAACAGAGTACGATAGAATAAAAGCCAATTGAGAGCATTTTGGAAAAAAAAAAATAGTCTTAGAAGATTTTTTTTTTTAATTTGCGGAAAATATTGACAGAAGTTTCCGAAACATAGTTTGTTTGGTTTCTTCCACAACTTTTATGCACTTTTTTCGGTGTTCTAATTAAAAATTGTGTTTAAAGTGGAAAATTTTGGAAAGCACTCCACTGAAAAAAAAAAAACACATTTTCCATGTGAAACCTTAAATTTCTTTTGAAACTTGCAATACATAGTTGTTTTATAAAGTGCGTTTTAGTTATGAGAATTTTTCTATTGTCAATGACTAAAAATTGGCTTTTTTCAACCTAACGCTTTCCAAATTTTTGGGAATACATTATTCTCTAGACTTGAATTTCCTTGTCATATTGATGAAACGAATAACATTAAAATTTTGTCAATTTTTTCATTTGATACTTACTGGATGATCTGGTGGTGGATTAAATGGTGGAGGTGTTGGTCTTGGTGGAGTTGGTGGTCTTGGTGGTCCTGGTGGTGATGGTCCTGGAGGTAAATAAGTTGGTGGTGGTCTTATTGGTGGTCGTCCCTTATAAAAAAGAATAAATTCATATTAACTAAATTTCATTCATAAAAAAAAATTTAAAACAAACAAAAAAAATCTTCAAATACATAAATTGAGAGAAAAAAAAAATTCTAATTATCATTCACAGTTGAATTGTTTGGGAAGTTCATGCATTTTTAATGCATGAATAAATATATGTATTTATATGTATATATGAAACGACTGATATAATGAGAAAATCATTTCCAAGGTGCGGCTTTTGACGGAATCGGCTTTTTTCTAATAAAGAAAAAAAAAGAGAAAAACTACTTTTAAATGCTATGAATTTTAAAGTTCAAAAGACACAATTCGCGAATACTTTATATATATATTTTTTTTTCTTTAATCTTTTCCTAATGTGTATGTGTGTTTGTTTTTTTTTTTTGCTATGAGGTTTAGATTTTGACTTTTTGTTTTTGTATGATGTACAAAAGTGCACCTAAAGTCTTATTTTGGAGTACAATGGAATTTTATCATTTAATAGTGCACTTTATAGTTTTGCATCCGTTCTTTTTCTTTTTCCTTCTTTATTTTTTTTTTCTTGTATTGTTAGTTCATTGTTATTTGTATTTGTATTTTTTTTTTTTTTTGTAAATATATTTTATTTTACTTTATATTTTCAATTTAAGAAATTATAGTTTGAATACCGTTTTTAAAATATACGAGTAATGGTGAATGAAAGGTGCATTCAATTTTTTTATTTTTTTATTTTCAAACTTCTTATGTTTAACATTTAAAAGAGATTTTTTTTTTTAATTTGAAACTTCATTTGGGTATATCATAATCGAGTACAAAAAAAAAAAAAAAAGAAAAAATAAAATATAATAAAAAAAAAGATACTTAGTAGGATGAAGTAGCTTATAGTGCACTTACCGAAAGGCATTCATTGTTAATACACTCAATTTGCATTGCATTTTACGATAAAATTATTATTTTTTGTTGTTGTTGTAAAAAGAAGAAGAGAACAGACATCATGTTCCATATTCCGATGGAATGAAGAAGGGTAATAATACTATGTAATTTTTACCGTCATCACAGATATTGAACATTTTTTAAAACAAGATTTTGCTATTATATTTTAAGAGTATATAGCAATGAACTTTTGTATAGGGTGTTCGGTATTTTTTTTCGTCTGTAAGTTTTCCATGAAAGATAAAATTTAAAAAAAAATCCATTCTTATTAAAATAAAATCTTGACAGTTTCTAGATGTGATTTTTTTTTTCTGAAAAGTCGTTTACAAACTAGTTTTGTGTTGTTATTTTCGAAAATCATAAAGAAAGTATTTGTTATGTTTTTCACTGTATTTAAAATGAGTAAAGAACTTTTATTGTGTCGACAAAATTTCATGTAATATTGCAAAATACCTAATTAGAAGTAATATTTCAACTTAAATCTTCAAATAGGCTAAAACTTGAATTCAACAGACAAAATTATGCTACAACTCTTTCTCTTAGAATTTCGAAAGCGAAACTTAGTCAAAGTGATAGGTTTTTATCGAAGATTCGAAATTAGGTTAAATTATTTAAAGAAAGTAGCGAAGTATTATTTAAGACTTGAATATTCATCGTACTAGACGATTTCGAACTATCAATCAATTTGAAAACCGATTTTCGAAAATTGTTTCTTAAAGTCTCAGTTTGAATTGAATAAAATGAACACCTTGTATTGCACACAATGAATGAGCGGTTTTAATAATTGCAAAAATATTATTTTATTTCAATTTTTTTAAAGGATAGGTCGTTACAAATTCTTTTAATATTTACTTTCAATAGATACTTCTTTTTAAAAAAAAGAAGAAAAAAAACTTTTCTGCATAAGATTTTTAACAAGTGTTACATACCGAACGAGAATAAGTACTCGTAAAGTAATGTCATGAAACTAGAAAAAAAAAAATAAAACAACAACAAAAACAAGAATTTCAGAAGCTATGCCAAAGAATGTAAGTCAAGTATTAAGATCATCCCATTATAATGTGGAATTGAATAATTTTTGTTGTTGTTGTTATTGTTGTTAAAAAGTCAACTATCTGATGAAATAAAGCAAAAATAAAAAATAATAATAATAAAATTAAGATGATGTTATGTCAATATATCTGGTTAAGGTGTTGCTTATGACTTGATTTGGAATTATTGGTTGAAGTTTTTAAATTGCATATATGCAAAAATTATATTTATAATGTACAAAAAAAAAATATATATATATTTATATACAAGAATGTATGTATCTTGTATCTTTTTGTGTATGATTTACATTCTTCAATAATATTCAGAAAATTATCAATAATATGCCATGAAATTATATATGTATAGTATTCTTGTTGTTATTGTTGTTTTTTGTTATTTTTGTTATTTTGTAACTATTTGATAATGATTATCCCCAAAGGTAGAATGTATATATTAGTTAATATGAACAAGTTTATATTTCATACAATATATTACTTGCTAAAAAAGTTTCGATCTATGAGAATAAGTTTTTGAATTTACATTTTGATGATTTGTTGTATTTTATTAGAAAGGTACAATGTATTGCAAATGTATCTATAATTAGTTTTGTCTTTTGTTTTTTCGATTTAAATATTTTATATGGTTATTTTTATTGTTTATTAAAAAAAAAAAAGGTTTGTCATCAAAATTTTACAAATTATAAATATGAATTTTATTTTTTTATTTTTTTAGATTATATTATATTGTTAAAGTGTGTAATTATAAAATGAATTTAAGATTTTGTAATGCAATTAATATGTTAGATAATAAGTATCTATAAAATATGAAATGTTGTGGTTGTGATGGTTTCGTTTTTTTTATTATTAGATTCAAATAGCTTAACTTTATTTTTTTTTTAAATATGAAATTTCATAGATAAAAACCATTTATTGTCATCAAAGATATTTGCATTGTGTTTTTGTTTTTTCAATGTGATCCTTTGTATTTAAAAAATGTCATTGAACAATTTCAAATTATTTAGCTAATAATTTTTTGAAGTACCAATTTATATTTCAATTTTAAAATTATCTATGGCATAGTCGTCACAAAAAAAAAACAAACGATAATTTTGATTTTTAAAAACTCAATAAAATAAGCTGAGCAAATAACCTTACGTTAGATTCGATAAACATGGTGACAGGGTCTCAAGAAATCTTTATTGACCGTAACGGCTTATGACTTAAAGTTTTTATCAAATTGAATCTTAATGTCATCATTGTTCTCAAAATTGTAATTAACAAAATTTTTTTTTTGTTACAGAACATTTAGAAAGTTAATGACCGATTTTAGACAAAGAAAACGTCCTTCTTCTATATTCGATGATCATCATTTGTGGAATGTTCTTATACTGAGATACAAAAACGATATATTTTTAAGCCTTTCTTTGTCTGTTTTGAAAAGATATGTGTGGCGACTTGGAAAGAATTTTATTAAGATTAAGGATTAGTAAAATGTTTTTCATTAGATTGATTGATTGATTTTCATCACATTTTTAATCAATTTAAGAGGTATTTTAACCCTTAAAGATACTAAAAGAATTTTTCCTTTTCTCAGATAAAAGTTCATAAAAAAAAAAATTCTATATCACAAGCTGCAATGAAATGTTAATAATTCAATATTTACGAGATTACTTTTTTTTTTTTTACTCCTCCATATTAATTATCTATTCAAAATTCAATTTAATACAAATGACATTTTCTGATTATGAAAATTAAATAAATAATTTTTTTTTTATTGAAAGGTCTTCAACCTTACATTAACTCCTTCATTGAATTTTATTTGTTATTTACGTGTCAGTATTATTTTTTTTTCCATTTTATTAAATTCATATATTAATCCTCTTTTTGCTCTCTACCCCACATACTCGTATTTTATTTTTTCATCATCATGTGTGGTGATTATGTCAAATTGTATTTTTTTCACAATATCTTTTTTTATTTATTTTTTTTTTTGTTGTTTTTGTGCCGTAATCATGATTATAATCATTAATTTATTTTTCACATATTTATATAATATGATCAAGTGTGACATATTTAGCACATATTTTATATTAATAAACGAAGAATAAAATAAAAATAAAAAAATAAAAATATATTAATAAAAATCTTACAGTTGGTGGTGATGGTGGTGGAAATGGTGATGGTGGTTTTGGATAATCATAACCATTTGTAGGTGGTAAATATGTATTACTTCCGGATGGAATGGCACAATTCACATATGATATTAATGATGTCATAAAGAAACTCTAAAAAAAAAAAAAATAGAATAAAAACAAAAAAAAAATCTTATTAATATAATATTATAATTTACATAAAGATACTTTTATAAAAAGATACTTAAAAATACTTTAATGATGCTTTGTTTTATTTGATTTAATTTTATTAATTGTTTTGTTTATTTTCAAGAATTAAAAAATTTTCACAAGGTTATTATGTGGTTATTTTGTGGTTTACAATTTAATTATGATTATAATTTAATCCTTAACAGAAAAATAAAGTATAGTTTTTTTATGCCTTTAAAGTTTTAAAAAAAAAAATAAACAAAAAGATAAATAATTCTAAAATTTAATGTAAATAAATATAAAAATTCTTATAATTCTTAAGATACTTATTGTTATTGTTACTTATGTATGTATGTATGTGTTGTAAAATCCTTGAAAGTTTTTAAATGCTTTAATGTGTTTATACACACACATCAAATTTATAAACTTTAACTTTTTCTAAAATAAATATCTACTACTTGTTGGTTATGTTGATGGTTTCGTTTTTATTATTATTATTTTTTTTTCTTGTGAATTGTGCATGCATGTTAAAAAATAATTCGTATAAAATTAATTAAAGAGAGAAAAAAAACAAACAAAAACCATGAAAAAAAAAAAAAACAATTTTATTATTTAAGTGACATGTGTATTATTGCATGTAACTTGTTATTTTATTAAAAAAAAGATATTAATCTATAAATGAAAAGAATACATATTAATCGAATCCTATATTTATTTGTAGTAAAAAAAATTCTTAAGTAGGTATAAGTTAAATTATTTTTATTTAATTTTTTTTTTTCTGATTTTTTTCTTTTTTTTTTTTTAGATTCCTGAAAGATTTTAGTGATGATTATGTGTTTTTCTGTTATTTGTTGGAAAAAAAAAAATTTGTACTAGACAATTGCATGATGAAAGATATATTTGAAGAAAAAAAAACAATAAAAAAAATGAGATGAACAACACACAATTATAATTTAACTTCTTATATACATGGTGAGTATGTTAAATCCATGACCTATGAAACTTTTTTTATTGTTAGCTTTTTTAGTGTTTTTTTGTTTTTTTTTTCTTCAAATTAATAAAAAGAGGTAGTTACAGACATGTGACGTTGATTTTACGTGAACATGTATTTTTTTTTAATCTTTTTAAATTTCAGGTAATTGTATCTGTGGAAAAAAATTTGTAAAATGATACATGATGTATTCGGAATGTAATGGAATGATATATGTGGAATGGTAATTTGTACCTACGTTGAAGATATAAAACCGAAGAAGATCTTTAATTCGATTTTTTTTTTCTTTTGTTGAAATAGTGACAGAAGGTGAGTAATAAAAATGTATTTATATGTTAGCTAATAAAGAGAGTGATTATTTTTTTTTATAAGGACTAATGAAGAATTTGAAGAAAAAACAATGAGAATTTGAAAAGATTTCTATGTTAGAACTCTTGAGGTCCAGTTTCTTTATTATTTTTTTTTTTTGAATTATTGTTAGTCCTTCCAAGGGAAAATTTGAAAAATAGAAAATGTTATTAAATATTTAAATGTGAACAATCTGCAAGTAAATTAATTCAGATTAACAAAGATTGTTGAACATTAAAAATGTTCCGAAATTACGATATCCGAAATTTAGTCAAAAATCAGTTTAAAGGCGAATTACTGTTTGTCTTTAATTTTTTTTCGAGGACTTGTTTGCAATATTTTCGATTTCAAAATTGACTGTTTGTTATTTGTGTTTGACAAGAAGATGATGAAATTTCAAACTGAAATTTAAAATCTGTTTTGGATTCTTTACTTTTTCTGACAATTCACTTGAAAATCATGAAAATCTAGCAAATTTTATTATAAAAAAATTCCGAAGATACTTCATAAATATCCTGTGCTTTGAAAAGTATCTTTTTTGTTTGATGAAACGTTATAATTATACTTTATAAAAAAAATTTGACGATGATGTCAACAATCTAAAACAAAAATCTAGTAGTTCATGAGAAAAAATTTTTGAAAAAAAAAAAAAGAGCAAGCACAGCTACAAGTACATGTATCTTAGATATCATTCAACAGGTAGCATTAAAATTTAATTATAATCGTACAATTGCAATTAAATTTCGTCACCGCACTTATTATTTTTTTTTATTTTTTTATTTTTTTTTTAATTGTAAAACGTTAGTTAAATTGTCAGTTATTTCTCATGATCCCAATGGTAGCAAAGAACACTAACTTTTTGTGTGTTTGTTGTTTTTTTTTTTCTAATGTGATTGTTGGTAGTATGACGATGATGATTGTGATGCTGTGAAATGATATGATTATGATGATAATTGTAAAAGAAGCCATCATCATATACCGAATGTGGATAACTAACAATTTTACATAATTGAATATACGACATTCATACATGATATGTTATTATTTTTTTTATTTCTAAAGGAATTAATTAATATACACAGAAAAAAATGTTAATGAAATTACGCGTTTGTGGCAAATGAACATTAGTTTTTGCAAATAATTTTATTTGTCGCAAAAATACTGGCCATTTATAATAAAATTCATCTTTTCAAGCAAACGAAATCAATTGCAAGAAACGATGAAACTATTTGGACAAAAGAAAATATCTTTAGATTCAAAATATCATTGATCATTAATGATTACTGCTTTTATTGCAAAAGTAAATTCAACTGTTATAAACGATCCAAATTAAAGAACTTTTATAATAAATGACACAACTAATACTGGCGTTTGTAATAAACGTTTTATATTTCATCACAAATGTAGCGGTTATGTATTTTTCGCAGTAAATGTTCGAAATAAAGTGGTATTTGCAATGAATGAAATATCATTTCTCACAAATGAAGTGATTATGCATATCGTTCATAGTAAATGAACCAATATTTGTAAGAAAAGAATATTCTGTTCTGTTGTTCATGATTTCTTTCATTATAGTTAGTGTTTTGAAAGTGTTCGGACGTGTATTTGAATATTTAGTGAAAAAGTAAAACAAAAATAAGTGAAAGTTAAGGGTGAAAAAAAAATACATATATATTGAAAAGAAACCGACTTCACAAATAAAAGTATTCTGTCATTACTTTTACTTCCTTTCATTATTCACAATAATTTTATAAAAACTCAAAAAGGAAAACAAAGAGCATCAAAAATTGAAATTCATGATGCATTTATAAATCACTTCATGGTAATTTACAAATTTAATCACTTTTTAATAATATTTTTTTCTAATATTCTTGTATTTTCTCTTATTTTACAGACATTTGCAGATGCAGACACCAAACAAAGAGAATATAATTGTTTGTGCAGAAAAGAGAAGGAGCCAATCCAACCAAAACTAATTATGATAGCATCACCTCTGGAAACAGCATACGTTTTAGTAGCAGACATCAAATATATTATAAGTAATATAAAAGAAGCCATCGAAGCAATTTTTGCAATTTATTTAGCTGTTAATATTCAATATCCAAACATTTCTAGAAAAGTTTGGTATTTTGTACAAAAATTTATTTTCAATTTTCACACGTCATTTGACGATATTCACCCAGATTTAGAAACACTCTGGAATGATTTAAATAAAAAAATTTAATTCTCTTATTAACATTTTTTTAAAGAAAAAATGGTTTATTCGTGTAAATTTTGTTCGCGTAAATTTGATCAAATCAGTACATTTTGTCGACATCTGAGAAATTTTCATAAAAGCGTTACAAGATTTACTTGCTATTATTGTTCGCGCGTGTATGACAATGTGTATTATTATAAAATTCACCTTAATCATCATAAAAATAAAAATGACAAAAAAAAATCACAGATATTTAGAAGACGTACGTCATGCGATGAAAAAATACTAGCTGAAAATCTAAGTATCACGTTCTCGAAATCAAATAAGTCCAATGAAAGTTTGGAAATAAAGAATAATTATTTACAAGATTTTATGAAATTCATACTGTTATTTTATTCCAAAAATGAAATTCCAAGGAAATATACTCTTCAACTTCTAAACAGTTGTATTCTTTTTTTTCAAACAGTTCTTAAAACTGAATTTAATATTTCTAAAAGTATAGACATTAACAAATTGTTGAATTTCATACATTAATTGTATTGTGGGTGATCGTCAAATGGTTGATTGTGACATTTTATATTTTGGAACGTATATGAATAAGATTATATGAAAAAATGAAATGTGAACTAATTATATCTTATAAGTAATAGTATATGTAAGTTAAAACTAAATTTAAGGAGAAAATAAATATGTATTTCACAAAATTATATTATAATAAATAAGTATCTACAAGTTTATGTAGGATAAAAAACTAATTAATATTTTTTTGTTTTCTAATTTTTTTAGAACATCATTTTTACCGAATGACTTATTCATTTTTGACAAAAGCACGTGCGAGAAATATTCACTTTAGCTACAAATGACATTTATTAATAGTAAACAAATTTTCATTTGTTTTAAATATTTGTGGTCTATTCTCAAAAATACTTTCTCCCTTTCACACAAATGATATTCACTTGCAAGAAAGGTAACGGATCAATTATTCTTTTTCCTAGCAAAGAAAACTTCATTTACAGCTGTGTTACTGTCCTGTTCTTACGATGCACTTTTTACTTTCTCGATAAACGATATTCTTTTGTAAGAATAGTAAATTGAATCATTCGAGGCAAATGACATATTTCCCCTTTTGTCACAAAAAAAAAGTCATTAGTTTAAAAAATCATTTGTCGTAACAGGATTATTTTTTTGAGTGTACTTAATATGTCTTTTTTTTTTCTTCACTGTTATTGTATCTTAAATACAAGTTGAATTGAAAAACAAAAAAATAAGATAAAATTGATATCTATCACATTTTTTTTTCCTTTTTAAATTCTATTAAAGGTAATCGGACTTTTTTTTGCTTTTGTTTTGTTTTGTTCATTTATGTATATCAATGGATAATTCTAATTAACATTGAGAATTTTTATTGAAAGAGATAAAGAGAAGAAAAAAAAGACAAACCCATATTATAAACTTTTGTAAATTAGATATGATGTATGTAATTTCATGCAAAAATAACATTCATTTTTTGTTGTTATGTTAAAGTTTATCAAATGGAATTTATGTGCCCTTTAGCACCTTTAGATATTTTATTAAATAAGTCTCACATAGTACAAGGTTTTATTTTTTGTTGTTGTTGTGTTTTTTGTTTTTATTTAAATGTTGGTATGTGATGCATATTTTATTATAAACGAATGCATGTATAGATAAAAAAAAATTAAATGTAGGTGGTACACCAAATATGTAAAAAAAGAACAAATTACATAAACAAAAAAAGGAAAAAAAAAAGAAAAAAAAAAACAATAATCAAGGCTATGTGAATTATTTTTTGATATCTTTAAAATATCATGTAATTATTTTACACATGAATTTCTCTATTATCTTCTTTTCAGAAAACAAAAAAGTGTTAAACAAAATTGTGATTTACAAGATTCAAAAACTTCGAGAAAAAAAAAGTAGATTGTTTTTTTTTTTTTCAAATAAGTTTTTTTTTTTGTTGTTGTTTTTGTCGAAATTATAATTATTATTTGCTTCGTTGAAAATTTTATAAGTATGTATATAATTAATTGTCCATGAAAAATGTATCTACTATCTTTGAAATTATGATAATAATAAAGAAGAAGAATAAGAAAAAAAAAAACAAAAAAACAAAAAGTTAGCGATAATAAGAGAAGTGTAATAATTAAGATGATAATAGATTCTCATCGTTGTCACACAACATAAAATAATAATAATTATATTATCTAGATATTTTTCTTTGTTTTATTTTTTTTTTTGGTTTGTTTTTTAGATTTATGTATACTCAAAATTTATTACAATTTTAGAATAATTAATTCATGAATTCGATGTCATAATTTGGCAAAAAAAAAAAAAAAAAATAGACAAAAAAATATATCTGTAAAGTATGAAAATTTTTTTTTATGAATAATTATTTATGGTAATTATTGTACTGTTGAAATGTAATTTCAAATACATATTTTCTTCTTCTTCTTCTTCTTTTATATCTTTTGTTAAATAATACCCGTGTTTTTTTTTGTGTGTTTAATTTCTTTTGTTTTTTGTTGAGTTTTTGAAAAAGTTTAGATATTTTTTTTTTTCATATTAGATACAAAGTGACGGGTAATTTAAGTTTTAAGTGTAAATTATATCTTTTTTATAATTCTTTAAAAAAAAAATGATTAAAGTATCTTCAAAATAATTATTTGGAGATTTCGAAATTTTTAATGAAACAAAGGTAGTTCAAGTTTAAAGCTATAGAGTCTTTGTTGAATAAACTAAATTCGAAATGTGTACAAAAAACAAAAAAAATATAACAAAGTAGAATATCAGTACTCGTTAATTATCTTTTAGTTTCAAGTATTTTTCTTCAAAATTTAAGTATTATTAGTTTGATTATCCAAGCACCCCGAGTTAATTAGAAAATTCCATAAAAAAGTTATAAATAGAGTAAAACGAAGAAAATATTCAATAAATGAGCTCAATCTGAATCTAAAATGGAAAAAGTTTCATTTTGAAAAAATTCTTGTACTTAAACACTTATGAGGAATTTTTAATAATAAAAAGGACTTCAAAAAATTAACAAAAAGATACTTAGATTGATTAGATTCAGAAAATTTTTAAGAATTTGAAAGCTTAAAGATTAGAAGGCACTTTCAAACAGGAAAAACCTCTTATGGATTTCTGTAAATTTGTTCAGGAAATACTTGTTCATATATTCCAAAAGTTACATTGATTTGAAAAGAGAAAAATAGAAAGAAAATCGTAAATATGTATTCTTGACCCTTGATATCTTTTGGTCATGGTATATGAAAATAACAAACTTGAAATTTAAATCTTTTATGAATTTTTAATTTTTTTAATTCAATTAAAAATAAATAAATTTTACACTTTCTTTAAATTAATTAATTTTATTATCTTCAGATATTTATTTTCAATCAACTGGTATTAATTGAAAAATTTTTTTTCTCTTTTTTTTTTTTTTAATTAAATTTGAAAATTCAACTTTGAACTTTTTAATGAAAAAATTTTCAACACTTTTTCTCATTTTTTTTTTTTTTCAATTTAATTTAATTTTATTTTTTTAATTTTATTCACTTTCGGAAAGCTACAAAAATTTTATTTTATTTTTAAAATATTTTCAAATTTATTTTCTGTAATATTTTATGAATTTATTTTTTTTCCTTTGAGTAATGTTTCATTTTTTTTTTCTGGTTTTCTTTTTTCAAACACACTTTTTCAATTTTTCTCCAAACAAAAAAAAAAAAAAAAACAGAAGGTAAATTTCATTATTATGATGAATTTTAAAATAAATAATTTATTTGAAAAAATAAAATAATAGAAAATTGTAAAAATTGTGTAAAAAAAATTTTTTTTCTGACAATAATTTCTGAATGAAAAATCTTAATAACAAATTTTTTTTTTTTTTTTTTTTTTTTTGTGGTGTAGAAACAAAATTTGATACTACCGGTAGTTGAAGAAAGATATATGTATTTTGTATTCCAAGCTTTTTTAACTACAAGCATGTTCAATTTCAAATAATTGTGATGATTTAGTTAATTCAAACATGAAAGCCTTGTATTGTAAGCCAACTAATCATTAAGAAATTTCAGACTAAGAAGCATCAAACACATCTATTTGTCATATAAATAAGTCTCTTCTGTTTGTTGAAAATATGTTATGGTTTTCAATTCATGTAAAACTGTGAGTTAATTTGTGACAATATACCATAACTGAAAAATCAATTTTTCATTCAGTTTCAGTTTTTGAACACAGAAAACCCACTTTTCAAAAAAGATTTTTCACCTTTTGTTATAAAATTTTTCACATAGATTCCTCAAACGAACCAAAAAAAAAAAAAATAAAAAAAGTTTCACTTAAAGTTTATTGATTACAAATAGAATGAAACAAAAAAAAAAAAACACTTAAAAAGAATACAAAAAAAAAAAATCTAACAAGCCCCAAAGATGCCATTCCAATCAAGGTCGAATGATATACATATACATATGTGTGTGCGCGCGATACCTTACTTTTTTTACTTGAAAAATTCGAAATAAAAAAAAATCCAGAAAAGTAAAAAAAAAACAGAGAAAAAGAAAAACGAAAAAAAAAAAGGTGAAGTCTTTTAGAAATAATTGCATAATTTTTTGTTGTTGTAACAATTGAATTATTTCTGTTAAAATATACTTGTAATATATATTTCATTGATGGCACATACATATATGTAGATGTATCTTGCAAAATCATTATTATCTTCTACATAATTTTCCCTGTAAATTGAATACAAAATGGTATATGGTATCTATAAAGTACTCCTATAATATTTAGAGTTTGAAGTATCTTTGAAAAATTTTTATTTTTATTTTTTCAGTTTTTCATTTACTTTATTTAAAAATTAAATTCGCAAATAAATTTATTCAAGATATTTCTTCTATTTTTCCTGTTTTATAAAAAAATAAAATAAAATATCAAAGATATTAAAATGAATATGAAACAGAAAAAAAAAATTAGGAACAAAAGATATTGCTACTGATGCATGCTTAATCAATCAATTGAAAATATTCTTTTTTTTTTTTTTTTTTAAATTATAATTCAGATTTTGTTTTTTGTTGTATTTTTTTTTTTTAGTTAAATTTTACCTTGTGATTGTCATTAAATATAATCAATACATTAGAGATTTACATGAATGCTATATAAAGTGATTTTTATTTCATACAAAATTTATATAGATTTTATTTTTTTTGTATTCTATAGATGCATTTTGTATCTAAACTACTTTATGTCTTATGTTTGTGAGTTTTTTTTTTGATTTTTTTTTTTGCAATTTTGTTTTTATTTTATTGAAATTTATAGATAAATGCAGTAAAAAAAAAAAATTGTTTTATATGTTAAAAGCATAATTTACGTATGTCTACCAATAACTTCTATAATAATATTATGTATAGTATAGTATTTATATATTCGTAGGCAACCATATGTTCAATTCATGCCGTTTGTCATCATCATCATACTATATATTTTTTTTTTCTATTGTAATTTTAAATTCCAAGGTAAGTTAGCCGCTGTAAGATCAATCAAAATCAATTCTCATATGAGTTAAATTCATAAAAAAAAAAATAAAAAAAATGAATCTACAATGCATAATATAAATTAACATTATTCGTATATCTGCAATATTTTCTTCTTATTTTTTTTTCCCCTTTTTTATAAATTTAATTTGATTTTTTTTTTCTAGTTTCATTTAAAAAAAAAGATACTTTCTATTTTTTTAATTGTAATTTTTATTTTACAAATTTCCATGAAAATTAGCGTATTTTATTTTTTTATTTCTTATGTAATCGCAGGTATACCCATCTTCGGAAGTACTTAATTGTTTACAATTTAATAAGTTCAATATTATTTATGAAATCTTTTATAAAATCACAAAAAAAAAAAAATATATTTTTTGATCATTAATCATTTGATACATGAGTTTTGATTGATGATATGATCAATTTTATTTGTACGAATCATAATAATTTTTGAATATTGAATAAATTCTTCTTATTTTTTTTTTGTTTTGTTTTTTGTTGAAATAAAAATAAATTAAAAACAAAAACAAAAGATAAAAAAAAAAGATACAAAAATTCAATAATAATAATAATCGCAATAATATGAACATTGATTTTTTATATATGTACATATGTACATAATATATATTTTGTATTAAATTTATCAATTGAAATAAATTAAACAAAAACAACAAAAATTATGTATAATTCGGGTACATTTACCTGTAAAATATGGGAAATAATTTTGCACAAAAAAAAAAAAAAAATTACTTAAAAAAAGAAGACACAGTAAAAACAAAAAAAAAAAAAGGAACAATTAATTAAAAAGCAAATAATGCTACTGGATTTTTATTTTATTGCGATATTATTATTGTTTATCATACATATATGTACATACATATGTGTGTAATATTATGACCTTTGGGGAATTGAGTATATTTTTTTTCTGTTATTTTTTGTTTCCATTTTGTTTTATGTGTTTTTTTTTTTTGGGTTTTTTTGAATTATATTTCATTTATGAAAAAAAAAAATACCATAAAAAATATATCAAGTGATTTTCTTTTTCAATAAAAAAAAAAAAATAAAATAATAATTAATATGGCTGAGTTGAATTATAGAGAAGATTATTTTTTTGATGTTTTTGTTTGAAAAACAAAAAAAAGTCATTTTGTTTTTTCATTTTTTAAAATTTAATTAAATGAAATTTATTTGAATTTGAGAGTTGTTAATGTGTTCGTGTGTGCATTTTATAAAATTAATTTTGAAGTTTTTTTTTTTTTTCACTGATATTGGAAAAAAAATAATTGTATATTTTTTTTTTAAAATAAAAAAAAAAATAATGAAAAGAGCAGACAATTTCAATTGTTTTTTAAGTGAAATTCAATATGAAACAAAATATTTTTAAAAAAAAATGTTGGAATAAGTATAGGCTGTACTCTAATTACTTTTAATTATTTTGTTAACATTTTTCAGTAATTAGCGAGGAGGATTCGATTTTTTTACTTCTCTTCTTTTGAAGAAGCATAGTGCATCCACGCAATGCTTCTGCGCACATTTCTTAATCACAACGCAGAATCAGTTACCTACTTTTTCAGTCAGTTATTAAACTTCTCAATGTATAAGGCCTTATGAGGTCTGTCTATTTATTTAGGTACTTTTTTTGAGGACTGCAATCTAATGCCATAATCTGTTTATTGAAGTTGTTTATTCAACATCTTTTTTTCTTTTTCTTTTTTAGAAGAATTTAATTAGCACTCCCTTATTTACTTGATTGAACGAAAGAAAAAAAACGGTCACACTCTCACAAATAGCCTTTCCACATACTAAAATGCATTCTATCATTCAATCTACTTCGAGACATTCTACTCCCTCAAATTCTTCAAATATAGTCAATTTCGATTAAAATTCAAATGTCATAAATGTCTTCATAAAAAACGAAACAAAAGATATAAAGGTGTGGACATATTTATGCATTTTTTTCCACAAAAATGCTAAACAATTCAATGTTGAAATCAAATTTCCTAAGGGTTAAAATCTAAAACTGAAAAGATCTTCAGAAACTAATCGTATTTCGTTACGGATTGCGAAAAAATACATAGTTTTATGGATTCGCCGTCTTATGCATGAAAATGAATTGAAAACAAATTAATTAAAACAAATTTTCAAGTTCTTGCACTATCTTGAACATAAATGAAAGCAAGAAATTATGACAGCCATAAAAAATTCATGATATATCTTTAAAAACAAATTTTGCTACTCTTTTCTTCTTTTTCACTCTTCTTTAATTGATTATTTCATGTTAATGAAATTTTTCTTACATAAAAATTTCGGAATAACATGATAATTTCTTATATTACATTTTATGTCATTTACCAAATAATTATGCACAATAAATATTTAAAAAAAAAAAAAAAAAAATTACTGAAATGAAGAAAAAGAAGAAAAAGAAAAGAAAAAAAAATAGCATGCAGCATAACCAAATCTATTTCATAGTAAATTAGTTGAAAAAAATTAAAGATTTTTATTACTTTTTGTTTTTTTTTTAATACCGGAAAATCATTTTTGTTACGAAAATCAATCAGTCAATCATTAATTTTTTTCACCACATTCACCTGTTATCTACTTCGAAGAAATATGAAAAATAAAAAATAAATAAATAAATCTGTTACTTTTTCGTGATATCTTTTTTTTTTCGAATAATTTAAACTGTTAAAAGTATTTAAATTTTAAATTACATGAAATTTCTGGGTGAAGGTACATATTATGATAATTTTTATCTTTTTGTAATTAAAAAAAAACAGTGTAATTTCATATATTTGAATTGTTTTCATGTTTCGCGATGCAATTAATAAATTGATATTCTTTCGAGATAAAAAAAAAATTCATGGGATTTGTTTTTTTTTTCTTTCGTATATTTCCCTTGAGCAATTTTTAAAAAAAAATAATCTTTATTATTTTATGTAATTTTTATTGTAAATATTTGAAAATACATAATTAATTATGTAATCAATTAATACACGCCTTTTTTTTTTTTTGTTTTTTAGAAAGTATTCAACAGAAAGTGAAATAATTGAAATTAAAATTTTAGGAAAAGGTAAGTGATTGTTTTTTTTTTTTTTTATCTAATTTTTTTTCTTCATTTTTTTTTTTTTGAATTGTAAAATGTGTGAATTGCTTTTATTTATAAATTTTAATTTTTAATTAATTTCCGTATAAATTAATTATTTAATTTTTTTTTTACTTAATTTATAAGAAAAATAATTTATTTAATTTATAAATTGTAATTTTATTCATTAGTTAATTTTGTTTGTTTTTCTTTTTTTGTGTAATTTATTGAAAAATATTTCCTATTACAAAATTTTCTACATTATTTGTAACAAAGATACTTTTTCGTTTTCATTATAAATTCAATTCGTGAAAGATATATTAAATTGATATATGTATTTAATAATTCATCTATAAAATGTAACCAACACAATACGATATGCATTCATATTTTATCATTAAAAAAAAGCTTTCAATATGTAAAAGATACGCGCTGTAAAAAAAAAACTGCCACTATCTGCTAAATACATTTTTTCGCATAATATCAAAGTCATTGGCATGGTCGCACTTTATTTATAAAAAATATAATCAATGTGTGTATTTTTAATGGTTTTTTTTTCCTTCTTTTCTTCATTATTATTTTTATTCATTATTTTCATATTTTTGCATTTTTTTTTCTCTCTAGTTTTTCTTTTAAAATATCGCATAATATTCAGGGTCAAAACACTTACACCGACTATAAGATACAAAAAAAATAAATATACAAGATATGAAAATAGTAAAAAAAAAAAGAAGAATGTAAAAAGTCCACACACAGGTAAGTAGAAGGTATATATACGCAAAAATTATTCGTATTATAATATTTTTATGAGATACACATAATTGTGATGCTTATGAACACATGCTGGTTGAATACTCCCATATTATAATATAGATACCTACACACAATTTAAGATACACACGATTATATGATGAGACAATAATTCGCGATATACTCTTGATGATAATGACGAAAAATGATTAAATAGCCAATAAAATAATTTTTTAATTGAAAATCAAGAAAAAAAAAATTTGCATTATAATGCACAATGCACAATTGATGCATGCACACACATACCGCACAACTATTTAAAAAAAGATATTTTAATTGAAAAATGATTGAATTTTAAAAAGTTTTTTGTTTATTTATTAAAAAAAAAAATTAAAAAAAAAAAAAAAACAACAAATAATTGAGAGATGAATTAATATATGATCACATTGAGGAGACATGAAATTGGAATTAATAAAAAAAGAAAAAAAAAAAAACAAAATTATTACCATCATTATTTTGTGTATAATTTCTTTGATAGATGTTTTTTTTTTTTGTCGTTTGAGGTATTCATGTTTTTTTTTTTTTTTTGTGATAAAACATTAAATGCATTTTTACATGCGGAAAATAAATAAATAAATAAACAATAACAAAAAAACATTGTGTGTATGTATGTAAAATGAATATAATGATGATGAATTTGAATGTATAATTTGATTGAACAAAAAATATAAAAAAAATATAAAAAAAAAAATTAATGTATGTAAATTGATTGTGTGTTTGTATCAATTGTTTGAATCTGTTTATTATAGTGTAAATTATAATAATTTATGTTTGTTTATATGTATATAAAATTGATAGCTGTCATAAGATATGTACTAGGATACAATGTTTTTGTTATTTTTTTCTTTTCTTCGAAGTATTTTATTTCAAGGATTTTCTTAATAGAGTAAATTTTGATTTACTGAAAATTCTAAAGTACTTTAGAAGTTTTATTGATTGATTGATTGAAGGGGAAAAAAAAAAAAAAAAGAAATCATTACTGTGTGGGATGTTTTAAGTATGTATGTATATAGTTTGATTGTAGAGGCATGTTTAAAAATAAATTGATATGGTAATTCTCTAAGGTAAAAATTAAATAAGCAATCATTGCTTGCAAATTATTGGATTTTCCAGTATTTTTTTTTTTTTTTTTTTTTTTTTTTTTTTTTTTTTTTTTTTTGTAAACCAAATAGGATGTTGTATTTTCATTAAGAGGATACACTCATTGTGTATTTTAAAAAAAATAATCATGTAATTTTATTTAAGTATTTAATTGGAAAAATTCGAAAAATCTTTTTAGTGAAAACATCGAATTAGAAAAAGTATGATTTTTTATTTCAATAGTGTCCTTTTTGTTTTTTAGAATATAAAAGAGGTAGAAATAAAGGAAAAAATAAACGCAACAAAAGGATAAATTTCATTGAGTAAGAGAATTATTTCAACAAAAATTCATTTTATTCGAAAATGTGAAGAACTGTGTAAATCCATAACTCAAATTTTCTTTCTGTTACTTAATTTACATTTTAAAGGAAAACAAACTTAAATCCTTAAATATTAAAATTGGTATATGTTAGACAATATGTGTTTTTTTTGGAACGCCGAAATACTTATGTACATATGTAAAATTTTCGAAATTTGTTCTGTTTTGATTGGGAAAAAGCTTCATAAAATAAGGATCAGTAATTTTTTTTAAAATAAATTTCGAAAAAATCTTCGAATTTCGAACTTTAATATAAATTAAAGTACTGACTAATGTTCTAAGAGTATTTTTTAAAATGTTCTGTCCTAAAACTTTCTTCTGATCCGTGTACGTCTTTGTTAAACTTAGAGTAGGATTTTTTGACTAATATAGAATGTTCTAATTTTCTCAAAATTTTAAAAATTTAAGTTTTTTTTTTTTTAAATATTTTATGTTATTTTTCGAAAATCTTGCACAAAACTAGACTTTGAATTTTTTGTATTGGACATTCAAAAAGTTTCTTTTTAGCAAGACAAATAAATAAATTTTAATTTTTATGAAATATTTTGAAAAAAAAAAAAAAAAAAAAAACTTTACACGCTCAATTCGAACATGAATTTCATATCAAAATTTATTTCATATAACATTGGTAATTAATTTTCTAGCACACACATTCTATATTCGTAAATGAACTTTAAATTTGAAAAAAAAAAAAAATAAAATAAAAAATTTCGTCGTCTGTAACATTTTACTTTCAATGCCATTAATTAGTGGGGGAGGGTAATGGGTATAGAGATAGATATAGATATAGTGTTGCATAATTTTAACATTGTTCGTAAAATTTACTTTCAATATTTTTTCTATCCAAAGAATTAATGTAGGTGAATTTTTCCCCTTTTTTTGTTGTTGTTGTTTTTTTGCTTATTTTTAATTAAAATTCTCTTGTAATAAACACAATTTATATTATATTTTGTTTTTATTATTCCTTGACATATCAAAGGTTAATTATAATTTGTGCATATTAGAATTCACACAGAGTAAAACAAAAAAAACAAAAAATTTCAAAATGATTAATTAAATGTTCGATCAATGATAACTACTACCTCATTCAAGATCATTAACTATTTAAATCAAATTAAAATATTCTTGAATAAAAAAAAAAATAAAAATAAAACTACATTACATAGTTTTTTTTTTTTTTTTTTTTTTTTTTTCATGTATTTTTATTGTACATAATTAAATGTGCGGTAATTCTTTATTTTAATTTGAAATTGAACACATATTACACACATAATATTCAGTATATTAGAAAAAATAAAAATACTAATATGTTCATTACACACAGCATGTAGTAAATTTAAAAAAACAATAAAAAATAAAACAACAACAGCAAAATGCATTCACATGAATGGCATTTACCAAGAAGGAAAAAAAGTAACAAAAAAAAAAAAAAAAAAAAATTTAAAATTTATTCATTCATCTCATCGATTTGCAATTAAGTTTATAAGATATTTTACATGAAAAAAAAAAAAAAGAGTATGTGACTTTAAAGTAGCTATGTTCATGTGGATTTTTTTTTCCAATTCAGATAATTTTTATTATGTTCATTATAACACTATTCTAATTACACATGAACGAAACAAAAACAAAAAAAAAAAGAAACAGAAAAAAAAAACATTATTCGCCTAATTAACGACTTAATTTATTCTGTTTTAAACTTTACTTTCATTTGTAAGTTCCTCAAGTATGTGTATTTGTTTTTTTTTTTTCTAAATTAAAAATGTGAATATATGGTATCTTTTATGCATGAGAATATCTATTACTTATGTTTTTTTTTCTTCTCTTTTATAGGAATCAAAAAAAAAAAAAAAGAAGAAGATTTATAATGTAATATTTTCTATGCAAATAAATACTTAAGATACTTTGTAAAACAATAAGATGCAAATTAAATGAATAAAATTAATGAATAACGGATATATCTATTTTAAAAATAAGTAATTCTTTTTTTTTCTATTATAGGAACACGAATATGAAAAAAAAAAAAACAAATATAGAGAATTTGTTATTTTAATAAAATTAAAAAAAAAAAATATTGATAAAACATCGATTATAATAAATGTAAAATAATACCAATAGATTGTTTTGTGTTTATGTGTGTTTGATGATTATTATTATTATTATGATGATGATGTTGATGATGATGAGAATAAAAGATAATAATAATGATGTACTTAACGCGTTTGCATTTCATGATTTGTATCTTCTTCCGTATCAGATAAATATACATATATTTTTTTCTTATTATTATTATTTTTTTTTTGAATATGATTTAAGTGCATTTTGTTGTTACAACACAAATCATTTATTCAAATTAAAAATGTAGAAAAAATATGTCGTATCAATTCAAAGTATCTGTTTTCAAATTTTTTTGTTTATTTGTATCTATTTTTGTATTTATTGAAAAAAAAAAAAAAATAATTTTTCCAATTAAATTATTCATTTTAGTGACGTTTGATAGAAAAAAAAAAATAAAATGAAAAATTTTTACAAAAATTCAAAACATAATTTTACATTTAAAAATTCCATTAAAAAAACAACAAAAAAAAGAAATTAATTGAAATAATTATTCATTCATTTTAAATCCTTTTTTTTTTTTGTCTTTAGAAAAAAAATTCTTGGAAATTATCAATAATATGACGAAACAAAAGATAAAAAAAAATTTATTACGTTTCTGTTTGTTTGTTTTTATCGAAACAAAAAAAAAAAAAAAAAAACAAAAACAAAAAAACAAAACATAGAAAGAATAAAAAAATAAGAAGGAAAAATTAAATAAACTATAAATTTTTAATTGAAGTGTTTTGTATAATTAATTAATTTTTTATTGCAATACAAAATAAAAAAATGAGGTTAAAATGAAATTGCAATTTTGTAAAATAATTATTTTATGGTTTTTTTTTTTTTTTTTTTTTTTTTTGTTGTTAGTGAATAAATTATGCATTTTTAAAATTTTCAATTTTTATTTGTTAAGTTCTTTTTATTTTCTTTTAATTAAATGATGATTTTTGTTTTTTTTTTTTTATAACGAATAAATATCTAGCAATTTTTTGTTGTTGTTGTTAATTTGCATTCAATTTTATAATGTGTTTTTTTTCCGATATTGCATTTCAAAATTAAATAAAAAAAAAACACACAAATACACACACTTAATAATTATCATAATTAAATTGAAAATTTATTTATATCATAATAAAAATTGATAATTAATTAAATATTCACAATGTAATCTATAGAAAAATCCATATTTAATGAGATGGAAATTTTTTAAAAAAAGGTGAATGTGTGTTATATGTCATCATAAAATAGCCATCTTTTATGTATATAAATTAATTTAGAATGATTTATGATGATAAAATAATTCTTGAAAAAAAATTGTGTAAATATATGAGAAATCTTGAAAAGAATTATATTTTATGAGAAAATATTGAAATGATAAATTTCAATTTTAATGAAGAAAAAAAAAAAAAATGATTTTTAATTGAAAGGATCATAAATTTACATAATATTGTCGAGTGTTGATATAACACTTTTTTTTTTGTCAACAGAAACAATAAATTTGCTTAATTGTCACATTCAACGACAATCGAGAAAACACAAATACGTAAATTTGTTCACGATTTTATTAGAACTTCTTACTTATTATAGAGTTCTAAAGTTTCTGAGGATCCACAAAATATGTTAGTTAGGACATGATGATAGAATAGTGTCATTTTTTCTTCTATCATTTAAGAAGTTCAATAATTCATTAATTTTCTCTTTGAAATTTAACGAAAATTAATATTGAAAAGCCTGATTTTGTTTCTTCTAATTTCCAAGCAATAATTTCGTATTAGAAGGACCTCTACCCTATTCTGTATAGTTCTTTACTTTTATTTCTATAGTTACACAAAAAAACACACAAAATAGAAAATTTAAAAATCTTAAACTCAAAAATTTTTTTTTTTATTTTACCACCTTGAATTTTCATTTTCAACTTTGCCCTTTGTGTTTGCCAAATTAAAAAAAAAATACCAAATTCAATCTGACACATTTTTTTTTTTTTGATGAAATTTCGAACTTTATAAAATTAAAAAAAAAAAACATTAATTATTAAATCGGATTACGTTTAGTTAACTTTTAAATGTAAAATTCATTTAATTTCATTTAATAAATTTTTCAGTTTAAATAAATATCACACCTATGAAATACATCTACCAATGTCCTTTAATTTATAATTTCTGTTTTTTTTTTTTTTTTTTTTTTTTTTTTTTTGCCTTAATAAAATAAAACTCCTGATTACTGGACAAATATTTAAGTTAGAAAGAAAAAAAATAAACTAACAAAAAAGTTTCGCCTTTCAAAATCCAAAAAAACTATTTTCAAAAAATCTAAAGTTTGTCAAAATAAATTTTTTTTTTCTTCATTTTTTTTTTTTTTCAATTAACTAAACTAATAAGAATAATTTGAAATTTGATATCACAAAAACAGAACGTTTTTTTTTTTAAAAAATATATTTTTGTTGTCGTATGCACAAAAATATAGATTTTTTTTTTGTTAGAGAAAAAAAAGTCCATTTCATGTGTTGATTTTGTAGGTTAGATTCTTCAATATTCTGTTCATTTCTAACCACCCCTCCCCACCAAAAAAAAAAAAATACTACTCCTATTTTATTTAATATAATTTTTTATTTTTTTTGCATTAAAAAAAAAAAATGAAATAGTTTGCTAGCTTATCCTTATTCAATTTATCTGTATGCACTTTAGATCCTTTTTATTTTTACTTGTATATTATTTTTTGAAGAGTCGTTCAATGTATATAAAAGTCAATCATAGATACTATAGGAGTATATTATTTGGAGGCTACTTTCAATTCATACTCATTCATTCAGAATATATAGGAATGTACACATACATACTTTTTTATAGTCATCATCAGTATGAATGTCCTTTTTTTTTGTCTATATTTTATTTGCTTGAAAATTTGTTTTTTTTTTTTCTTTTCGTTTTTAGTATAAAATTCACAAATATTGAAAATGCAAGAACCAAAAAAACATAGACAAAAACAAAAAGAAAACCATGAAATGTTAGGTTAAATTCTTGTCACGTAAAATTCACAAAAAAAAAAAGGATAATATAGAAAAAAAAAATAGAAGGAAGAAGGAATAACAGTAATATAGAAAAGAAAAAGAGGTAAGAGAGTTAGTTAGCGATTGCAAACCAAAAAAAAAGAAAAAAGAAGTCAAATTCACAAATCCAATGAATAATTTTTTTTTTATCATATTTTAAAGGATACTACTGTCCTAGAATAAAAATTTTTTTTCCCTATATACAAGTATATCCTTTATTTAGTTTATTCAATATTTTCATTTTACTTAGTTTTTGTTTCTTTCTAGTTTCATTTTTTTTTGTTTTTTTTTGGTTTTCTGTAGTCACAGAAATTTATCTGTCCACAGATCCTTTTTTTCTTTCTAATATTATGTGTGTAGTGTATAGTCAATGCTTGTTTTTTAAAAAAAAGTTCCAGTTTTTGACCTCATACATATATGTACTTGTCATGTTGTATGTGTTTGTGTGTGTATTAAGCAAAAATTTTGACTTTAAATGAACAAAATCAAATTATGTGTTGCGGTAAAAATTCTAAGTAGACACTGGACAACAAACTACAACTATTTTATATACTCTGTATCCTCCTGAGCTACTGTTGTAAAATATATCCTTTTTTTCTACCTATATGTATTTTCTATACCTATATATGTATATAATTTGTATATATGCGGTCTCTCATTTCATACACTGAACAATTTATACCAATTTCAGAATCTGGGATATCTATTAAATCTAAAAGAAGATGAAAAACTAGAGTAGAAATATCCTTTTTTTTGTGTATGAGATTTGTCTTTCATATATATCGTAAACTTTTCCTAGAACTTCATATATGATAAAATTTAGAATTAGTAGGAAAAAAAAAACAGAAAATATAGAGAAAGTGTAGAAAACTAAATTTACACTTTGAGTCACAAAGTGGTTACTGATGACGATGATGATAATCATAGTGGCAAAGTAGTGTCAAAAAAAAAGTAGAAGAGATACAATTTAACCTTATTTTATAAATTTATCAAAATACTATGTATAAGGAAGGACTTTTTCTTTTTTCATTTTATTTTTTTTTTACTCGAAATATTCCTTTAACTCAACAATATGAATTTTAGGATAAAGAAGAAGAAAAGAAAAAAAAAACAGTTATAGAATGGTCCGTACAACATAAAATCTAATCTAATCCAGATGATATGTTCTTCTGTTCGGTTCTATTTTAGTTTTCTGTTATTTTCAAAAATATGGTTATGGTGTTGTTATTGTTGTTAGGGAGTTGGGGGTGGTGTTGTGTGGGTGTTAAAAGTATATGTTATGCTGCGTGTGCTTTATTTTTCAAACTACTCTATTTTTTTTTTTTTTTTTGTATGTGTTATGTGTGTGTGTGTATTATATTCATCATCAATTTATTTATGGAATTCTAATCCAATTTCGATTTTGGTTTTGTTTGTTTCTTGTTGATTTGTTTTGAAGCAAAAAAAAAAAAAACCTAATAAAAAAAATAATAAAACAATCTTTTTCTGTATATCTACTTTTTTTTACACATAACATAAAAAAAAAAATCTGACCATAGATATATTATGAAATTGAATTTAATATAATCAGAGTTTCTGACCAATTTGTTTTGCTAACTTTCATAGTATGTATGTCCTTTTTTTCATATACATATAATATGTAATCTATATAATATTTCTAACGGTACATGTGTACACATATTAACAATTGAAATAAATTAATTGGAAATTGTATACATAGAAAATAGAAATTCAACAAAATATATTCCTATATTTGATGTCGTATCCTATTTTATTTAGGTGCCATCTGATGATGGGGACAATAGACGCAAAAAGAAAAAAAAATAAGTACAAAAAACAAAACAGAAAACAAAAGATCCAAAAAAAAAAAAAAAACAAAAACCACACATTTCTAGGATTTCTAAGAGAAAACTTATGAACATTTTTGACCATTGACCAAAATAAATTTACACAGAGGACATTTATAATGAAATTAATAAATTTCAAAAGAAAATATTGTACAACACATGAGTAAAGAAAAAAAAAAAATAAAATAAAAATGAAAAGAAAACATATTTTTCATATGTAGAAAACTTGTTGACACAAAAATTGTTTGCTTATATTATTTAATATCATTTAGAAATTTTATGAAATCATATTTACAAAGAAAAATAATAAAAAAAACCAAAAAAAAAAGGATCACACACAAAAATTCAGAGAAATACACACACACAGAGAGAGAGAGAGAGAGAGAGAGAGAGAAAGACAGAAAAAAGAAAGATGTGAATATATAATTAAATTTGTATGGTTATGGTTTTTATTTGTGGTTAATTTTGATTATGATGAAGGCTTAATCAATTTGATATTACAAAATTTTCACATATATATATTTTTTTTTCCGTATTTTTCACATATTGAGTGTGTGTGTGTGTGTGTGTGTGTGTGTGTGTGCGTATATATGTGTAGACATGTATAACATTCTGGGTACATGATGTAAATTTTAAATGTTGATTATGTTAATGATGATGAATATTTAGTTGAAATTTTGTTAAATAGATTGAATTAAATTTTAAATGTAAATCAAAACCGAAAAAAAAAAAATGGTAGGTAAAAAAAGAAAAAAGAAAAACAGAAAAAATAAGGATTTCATTTTGAATTCAAAAGGTGTTTGAAAAAAAAAAAAACAGTTATTAAAAAAATATTTGTTCATTCAAGTTTTAATATTTTTTTTTTTTTTTTAAATTTTTATTTTGTGAATTTTTATTTTTTTTTTAGTTTTGAAAAACTGAGGCTTTAAAGACGAAAAAAAACTATGTTCGATTTTTTGTTTGTCTTGAAATTTGATCGTTTAGAATAAATAATAAAAACTTCCATAGACAGTTTTTCAGTTTAGAAATTTATCAAATGAAAAGTATTTTTGTGTAGCAAACAGTGAAGAGTTTGATTTGGCACATGGTGTTAATTTCAAAAAAAAAAAAAAAAAAAGGAAAAATTTCAATAGAAATTTCCATTTTTTTCGGATTTTATATTTTTCTATTATTTTTTTTTTCCTGAAAATTGTGAATATTTCGAAAATACATTCTGATTATTCACTGTCGTTTTTAGTTTTTCTTTGTATGTTTTTCACTAAAATTCTGATGAAAGAAAAATAAAAAAAAGATCAATTGATTTTTTATAGGATTTTCATGTGATATGTGAAAAAAAACAAAAAATCTTCAAGTTTATTTTCCAAAATGTTAGTTTCTAAATCTGAAACACCTTGTAAAAAAAAACTGAAATAGAAATCATATGCAAATTATTACATACATATATACAAATATTGTATATTTATGTTTTTCCTATATATTTTGTATCCTTTTTGTTTTTATACATAAAATATCCTCTGTTAATATAATATAGAAAATTTTCAAGCCTTTTTCTAAATAAACCTCTCTAGATAGATAATCAAATTTTTATTCTCAAATGGATTTTATATATTTTTGCATAAATTTTATTTAAAAGTAACAGTAACATCCAACAACTTGTATGAATCCTTATACCATTAAAATGTAGTATATTATTTTATTTGTAGTATTTATGTATACACAGGACCTTTATTTTAACCAAATATATTCCCATAATACCCTTTCAATGTATATACGTGTACATACATATTCATAATTATATATGTATACAAAAAATAAGGATATTCATATGTATATATTCTCATATATAACATAAAATATAAATTAAAACATAAATGGATATGTGGGTTTTTAAAATGACCACAATAATTATTAATTTTGCATAAATTTTAAATATATATGAAAAAATTTTTTCATTTACTCTTCTCTAACAACAACAAAAACAGAACAACAAAAAAAAAAAAAAACAAAAAAATTATCATATGTTAAATTATCGTGTGTATAAATTAAAACCAAAAAGATTTTTTTTTTATATTGGTGTATGTGTGTGTATGTGTATGTTTATTTAGTTTTCACATACATTATGGATTTTATTAAGTGAAAACTGAAAGCCATAATTAATTTGAAAATTTTCATATATTTGAATATTATGTAGAAATAAGGATATAATTATTGAAAAAACAAAAAAAAAAAACATACACATACAAACACTATACAATATACAGTTACCAATCAACAAAATGAGAAATAATTAAATAATAATAATATTTTTTTTTCTGGAAAAAAAAAAAAAAAAATTCATTTTGAAAATGGAAATTTGTTTTCTTTTTTCTCTCGTCCACATATAAGGGTTTTTCATATATTAAATACGAAAAGTATACTAGGATGCATCAACAGATAAAACAAAACAAAAATTGAAATTAATGAAACATTTCAAAGGATTAAAAAAAAAAATGAAATTGTTAATTGTACAAAAAAACAAAAAAAAAGCACATAATAATGCAAATACTTTTTAATGATAATTCATTATTTTGAAATAAAAAAAAGTGGGGGGGGGGAGGGAGAAAGTGGAAACAAAAAGGATATGAAAAAAAAAATGTACAATAATTTTTTTTTGTATTTTTGTATTTTAATGAAATTATCGGTAATATTGGTGGTATATGGATTTATTTTATTTTTGTTGGTTTATATTTTAATTGGGGATTCAAAATCAATTAGCAAGTTAATAATACTTTTTTTTTGTTTTTTGTTTTTTTTTTTTTGAAAAAGGACTGTGTAGATAAAAATTAATAATTTTTTTTTTTTTGTAAAATTTATTTTCTTTTCTCGAATTTTTAAATTTAATTAAATTTATTGGATAGTAATGTTGCTAGAAAATTTAATTAATTTAAAAAAAAAAAGAGTGTGTTTTCTTTGTCGGAAGGCCAAGGCTCTGGATGGACTATAGCGCCATGGAGAAATCCTTTTTTTTTTTTTTGAAAGAAACATCCTCTTGACTTATGATGTGTATAGAAAGTGAGAAATAAATCAGACATACACAAGCACAATCTCATAAAATCAATTCCAGAAGTTTAACACTTTTTTTTTTTTTGATATATTGAAAAGGATTCTACAGATTTTAAATTTCAGGATATTGTTCTTTCATACTTTTCAATCTTCTTTATTATTAATTCTAATTGAATTTATCGAACCTGAAAAATATATTAAAAAGGATAAAATTTTTCTGTATATTATGAAAATTTCATATGTACTCGTATTTTGTGATAATTCAGGACTTTTGTTTTTTGAGTTATTCTTTTTTTTCTTTGATTTTTTTTTGTGATTTTTCGATTTTTTTTCCAAATAATAATCTTCATTTCACAGGACCAATTGGGCTAGTAGGTAATGTACGTTTTCGTTTTATTGTTATTTGAATCCTTGTTAAAATCAAAAAAATACAATAACTTAGATTTCTGTTTTTTTTTTCTTTTTTTTTTTTAAAGTAGAATATGAGGATATGTGTATGTGAGTGTGTATGAATGTGTGTGGTTGAAGCAAATTTATGATCAAATCAATATAAGAGTTGAGTATACGTTTTATTGGTTCGATTCCTAATCAAAACCAAAATGACAAAAAAAAATTGTTCGAAATAAAAGAAAAAAAAAAACTAATAATCAAATACGTCTTTTATTATTTGATGATACTCAAAAATTTATGTCACGTATCCATTTCCTGGTACTCAATTTTCTGGGGTTGTTTTTTTTTTCTCTCTCATTTTCTTTGTTATAAAAAAAAAAGTAGTACAAATACTTAAGTTTTAGTGTGTGTGTGTGTGTGTGTGTATGTTTTTAGTTAGTTATTGGTACTCTATCTTCTGTTATAGTACGTTGTGATAGAAAATTTAAAAAAAAAAATCGTATTGGATATTGAAGGATTTTTATTTGTACAAGGAACCCATCATCATGATCAACATCTATTTTATGTGCACAACACACACTCTTGTTTCTGAATAGAAAGAATGATTTTTTTTTTTTTTGCATTATTTGAAAATTTTAGGATGGTTTGAGTGTAAAATAAAGCTTCAAGGATAATAAAAAAAAAAAATATATTATGTAAATCTTTTTAAATAAATCGTTTACACTATAAAGTGTATAAAAAAAAAAATAAAATAAAAACAAACGATAAAGAAAAACAAAAAAGGATATATCTGTAGTCTGTATAGAAATTTTCTTTTTTTTTTAAGAATCGCGTAGAATAACTGGAATACAATTTATGTGAGCTTTTTTTTTTTTTTTTTTTTTTTTCTTAAAAATGTTTTACGTTATGCATTGCTTTTTTTTGTGTTTGTTTTCGATGTTTTTTTTTCTTCTTCACATAAGCATCAAGTAAATATTCTGGAAACGTGTTAAAGCAAACATAATTCAGGATTCATAAAATTTTTCATTGATATACAAAAAAATAAAAAAGTAAGGAAAAGCAATAACAAATATTAAAATACACAAAAAAAAAAAAAAAAAGAAAGGAAAAAAAAAATCCTGAATACATATTAAAAGGACATTTTAATATTGAATATAAAATTTTTTTTGAATGATGAGAATTTTGTTTGAGTGAAAATGTTGTTGAATTTAAAATAGAAAAACAACAAGCAGAACATCCGAGAATCTCAAGAAACAGAAGTGATTTTTTTTTTTGAAATTTCGAAAATAAATAAATTAAAAGCAGAAAAAAATGAAAATAAAGAAGAAAAAAAAATACAAAACAAAAATATGGAAATCTTTTGGAAAAACTGCCTAATAGATGAATAAAAATATTGTGGAAGGTTTTTTTTTTTTTTTTAAATTACGTAGACAATACATGTATGTATGCGTATTTACAACATTGAAAATTAGGAATAATTTACATTGCTGTTACATGAAATGAAAACAAACAAAAAAAAAAAAAAGGATCAGAAGAAGAAGAATAACTGACTAGATGCCTAGAAAATTATGTATGAGAAAATTAATTTTTCAGTTAAACTTGAAAGTGACAAAAGTGAGAAAAAAAAATCTAATAAATTTTTAATGAAATATTTTGAAATATTTTTCTGTAAAGAATAAGAAGTATTTTTCAATTTTTGAAAGCTATTTTCAGTGGTACATCAATTCCTAAATTTTATTTTTTATGTTTTCTGAGAGAAAAAAACAAATTTTAAAGAGAAAAACAAATAAAATAAAAATCACAGAACTAAACGAAACGCGACAAGAAAATGAAAAAAAAAAAAAAACAAATTCAAATAAGAAAAAAAAAAAAGGACATAGAAACAAATATTTTTTCTATTTTTATCCATAAATAAAATTTATTTTCTTTTTCAAATTCATCCTTATTACGTACCACTCATATAAAAATTTATTTTCACAAAAAAAAAAAAAAGAAAGATGTACAATTTTAAAGATTCATTCAATTTATGAGACAAACTTAAACAAGAAGAAGATTTCATTTGATAATGGTGATGGTATAAAATGTAATTTGATATAATAAAATGTGCTATGTACAAGGATAACAAAAAAAAAAACAAAATAAAAATGTCGCTATTTAATAATATGAAATTTTTTTTCCTCTTCGTAGTTGAAAAGGATATAAAATGTTTACATATTATAATTTATAAAAATGAGACTACAGAAATAATATATGATGAAGCAAAAAAGGAAAAAAAAAAAATAGAACGTCCTTATTAGAATAAAAAAAAAAACACATTTTTTTTCTTGATCCTTGTCATACATAACATTGTCATAAGTCAGGATATCATATTATGTTGATTATTATTATGACGATGATTATGATAATGAATAGCTAACCGTTAGATTTGTAGAAGACCATCATGATTCAAAAGATTTAAGATGAAAAAAAAAAAATGAAAAAAAAAAAAACATTAGTTTGAAGAAGGATCTAAGGACTAAATTTTTGATCTAATTTTTTTTTTCTATGTAGTACGTAATTTTAAGTTTTTTTTTTTTCAAATCGACAATTTTTTCTTTTCAAATATTTTACTTTTCTTCACGACTTAAAAACTAAAAAAATATTATAGTTCTGAAATGATACTTTTCTAGAAAAAGATTCTGTGATGAATTTACTTCGAAAAATTTATATATTACCAACAGAAACATATTTTAATTCCAAAAAAAATAAAATAACAAGAACTAACTCAATCATAATCATATTAACTTAAACCACTTTTCTTCACAAAAAAAAAAAAAAAAAAAAAAATTTCCTCTACACACGCAAGAAAAAAAAAATCCTTACACAGGATAATATTACACTGAAAGAAGATTTGTTTTTTTATTTTTTTTTTCTCAGATAATATATGTAACAAATTATCTTATGTAATATATGAGATGTACTTACCGTTAAAGCAATCACTTTTAAGGATATCATATTTTCTGTTTGTCCTTTTTTTTTTCTTCTTTACTTTTCTTAGAATGTATATATAAAAAAAATTTTTTTTTCGTACTATAGTAGTCGTAGTCGAAGTAGTTGTTGTTGTTGTTATTATTTAAAGAAAACGATGTATATAAAAGATACTTTTTAGCTTATTTAATTTTAATGTCGTTGTCGTTTGGATTTTCTTTTGACACTTCCACTTAAAATAAAATCCTTTTAAATCTTTATATTTTCCTTTAAGTTTATCTTAATATTTATGTATGTGTATAGTGTGCTCATATATCCTTATTTTATGTACAATTTGTTTTTATAATATCAAAAGCAGATGAATAAAATAACAAAAAAAAAAAAAAATACAGAAAATCTAAAGAAAAACACTTTGTTTAGCTTTTCAAAAGCAACAAAACACTTTTTTCTTTCTTTTTTTTTTTTTTTTTTATTACACAATAGCACAATCTTGAAGAGATTTTTATTTATTCCTTTTTATTATTATTTTTCTTGCACTTTAGAGAATTCACTTATTCCTTTTTTTTTGTCGTTGTTGTAAAAAAAGGATACACGTTACCAAAAATTATTATTTTTGTTTTGTAAAAAATTACTCGTTTTTTTTTTTTTTTAATTAAAAAAAAAATTTTAATTTGAGCTAATTTTTATTTATTTTTAAAAATTTTCAAAAAATAAAGGATACCCCTGATCGAGATAACTTTTTACATTCATCAATGTTTCATCTTGAGGGGCTCTATTTATACCTATCTGATGTTAAGAGATGATGGGCTCGAATTCTATGCAAAACCATCGCAAATCTTTTTTTTTTTTTTTTTAGCTTTTTTAGTTTTTTTTTTCTTAACAATTTTAATGTTATTATTATGTGATTTTTTTTTTTTTTGTTAACCTAGAGAGAGGGACAAGGTAGACTTGTGTTGTATTGTACACATATGTATGGATATAAATGTGTATGAGATGAGATGTGATGTTTTACTTATACGGAATTGGATGGGTATTTAAAAAAAATAATAATAATAAAAAATACTTGTACATTAAAATCATATAATACGGCGGCACATCAATATTATTTTATGTATCTTGTATGTAGGAAAAAAAAAAACAACAACAACAACAATTTTAATACATTATTTTTTATATTTGTTCAAGTAGTTGTAACTGAGTTGTGTATTGTACAATATACAGAGTAATTGTAATAAATGTAATAATAAAAAAAAAAAGCACAAGTAGAAGAAGAAGATGATGATTATGATGAAAAAAAAAAAAAAAATATGTATGATATGTTAAAGTTTTATAGAGTCTTTTCAGTAAAAGTACACAGTACTATACAATCAAATACAAAAAAAAAAAATATATACAAAAAAAAAACTAAAAATCAAAAAATAAAGAAAAGTTCTCAAGATACTGCTGTACACTGTGTTGCTTTTGTTGTTGAGAGTAGTTGTTATATGTATCTATCATACCATACAATTTACCTGTTGTGTACCTGTAATGCAATAGAGAGAAGTAAAAAGACACAAAAACAAAAAAAATGTATCTTATTGCCGTCACCGCATCGTGTAATAACATCACAGAAATATAAAAAAAAAATCATCATCATCGTGTAGTGCTTTTTAGAGATGAACCACGGCGGTTGTATCATTACAGTTTTTTTTTTTTTTTTGTACTTGCATACACATTATTGCATTCGAAACTATTGTTACTACATACATATAACTGTTTTTTTTTTTTTTTTTTGTGTTTCTCTTTTATCTTGTTCAAAAGTTAGAAGCACATGAAATAATAATAAGGTGGAATAAAATTAGTAGATATAACACACTAAAAACTATATTCGGCATATAAAACACATATACAAAACAAAAAAGAAGTAGATAGTAAATACATACTACATACTTCACCTTATAGCCCCTAACCTGAACCTAAATACGTGTTTAGTACGAATATAGATTCCGGCAATGGATAAATAGATGGATAGATGGATGGATTCAAAAATGATGATGATGGTATGGCATATACTTAGAGAGCGAATATTTTTCATTGTTTTATTACATTATTTTATAGGTGCTGTTGTATTTGGGGCCTGAAACCAAAAAAAAAAAAAAATACATAGTATCTAACCTAATACAGACTAAAGTATCTATAAAAATTGAACAAAAATGTAAGAGAATGAGAAATAATAAGAAAACGAAATAGAGGAAATAATAATAATAATTGAAGAACGTGAATCACTTGAATAAAAAAAAAAAAACAGATTTTAGATACTTTTATTTATTCATGTATCGTAAATCCGTGTTGAACTGAGAGTTATTGTAACTGTAATATGCATTAAAAGGAATATAACAATGAACATGATGTATTCATAGATGATGATGATGATGATGATGATGATGACGGTAATAATGAGATGATGATGATAGTGACGGTATGACGACAACATCGTAATGCATAATAAAACAGTTTGTAACAAAAATTTTTGGAATCTTTGATGTTTGAACGTATTTCTTTTTTTTTTTTTTTGGTTCAAGATTATTAAGAAAATTTACTGTTAGTAGATTTTATGAGTGTCAGATGAGGCTGTGTTTTTTTAGCCTTTAAGATGCTTGTTTTGTTGTAGGTTTTTTAAGTTCCTGTTTTAGAACAATTAATTCAGATCATTCTACAAGGAAATCGACATTCGATAATTCAAAAAAAAAAAAAAAAAAAAAAAACAAATATTGTTTAGGTACTATCTCTTATTAAAAATTAATCAAAACACCATTGATACACAAAATGATAAAGGACAAATTTTCTGAGTAAATATGGTTTTTAAAATCAAGAAATTCAAGTTAAAAAGGAAAACACTTTTTTTTTGGTTTTTCAATATCTTTTTTTTTTTTTTTTGATCATATGTTGTGAGTTCAAACAAGATTTTGGACCATCATTTAATCATTTTGCAGAAGATAAGAAGTGTTTTTTACCTTGAGGTCAAAATTATGTAAAAAAAAAAAAGTGAACGAATTTGTTTTTTTTTTTCGCTGTAAGTAGTCCAGTTTATGATAAAAAAAACCGATTTTATCAATAAATTCAAGAATATTGAATGTTTTATTTTTATTAATTTACGAGTGATAGGAAAATAAATGACTGATTGAAAGGTGATTCAATGTTATGTCCTTACACTGATTTTTGAGGTTAAGATCATAAAACATAAATATTATCAGGAATTAATTAATCAAGGTAATAAAAACAGGTGACAAAAAGGGTGAGAAATTAAAAAAAAAACACGTAAGGTTTTTATTTCAAGATTATTAAACATAAACGGTTGACTGTACAAGCCAAGTTCATAACACAAACACACAAGAATTTTTTGTTAAAAGCTCGAATACGAATTCCTTCCAAATTCAAAGCTTCTTTTCTTTTCCTTTAATGTTGAGTCTTCTGATGGGTAAACATTTCGAAAAAAATTTTAAGGTTCGAAAAAGGACGTATTTCTTCATTTTTGAAACAAAACAGTTACACAAAGTCCATAGTTGTCGTTTTAGTGAGCTTCCGTAAGCTTCAAAAGTGTTTTTCTGGATTTTTTTTTTTAAAGAAGCTGTACTCAAAAAAGTAAAATCTGAAAGGTGGATTTTTTGGAATATCATGATTTTGACTTTACTTTTGAAAAAAGAAATCGTAACATCCGTAAAAAAAAATACAATCAAGTTTTTTAAGGATTCTTTAATAGTTCGTATCAATTTTTATTTATTTTTCTCTTTTTTTTTGTTTTTAATTTTCATTTGAGCTAAGCTTGTTCAAAAATTTGTGAGTCAAACCTAAAGGACGTTCTTTTTTCCGAAACTAAACCTTTCTTTAAATAATCACTCTTACTTGTTCCAAAATTAATTTTTTTAATACAAGTAAGTTAATTTTTTTATTCTAAAATTTTTCAAATTGTTTTTATTTTATTCACTGTAATAATTTTTTTTAAGAGGGATTTATCCCACTGCAAGAAAAAGTGAAAAAAAAAAAAAGACGATCATCAAATCATTGCAAATAGAAAAAAAAAAAAATAGAGATTCTATACCGCGTAAATCAGTACTATGGATACATAATTCGAAATTCGAATTTACAATTGAAAATTTTACTCACTCATCAACCCATTATTAGTGTAATACAAATGCACCGAAAAAAAAAAATGCTTCTATACTAAAACATTAAAGATACATTTTTATCGATGTGTTTGAACATTTTCAAGTATTTGTTTAGTTTCTTCTTCTTCTTCTTATTTTTTCAATTATTTCACTTGTGAGCGAATAAAAGTTCACTATTATTTTTATTTTTCCTTATTGGCATATAAAATATGCAATTTTCTTTAACTGTGCATTTTGAGAAAAAAACAAAACAAAAAAAAAACTTATGTTAATAAAAATTTGTTAAATTAATTTTTAATGTTCTTAATCCTTTACTTCTTTTTTCTCTTCTTCTCTTTTTTTGTTTTTCGTTTTGGTGTCTATATTTATTGATTTTAGATTTTCAATTTGATTCAATTGAAATTGATTTTTTTTTTAAAATTGAGAAAAAAAAAAAGAAGAAAATTAGGTAAACTTTTTTAAGATTTCTATTATAATTTTTTCATCTTTAATCTTCGAAATTCAATCAATTGTACATAAATCGTATTGAAAAGATTTTGAAATAGCCGCACATTTTAATTTGTCTTTTTTTTATTTTCTTTTCACCATTTTTTTTTTTTCGTTTGTTTTGAGGTTATAAAATTGTGTGAATTGTATATGATGCCGGGTCCAAGATACATTTTAATTGGTAATGTAGTTTTTTTTTCTTGTGATTTAGATTTGCGCAAGTTTTTTTTCTTATGTTTTTCAGTTTGAAGAAGAAGAAAAAGATACTGAAGAACTACTTTATTATTTATTTTTTTTTTTTGTGGTCTATTTTTAAGTCGTTGATATTTTACCTAACTATATGCTTAAATTTTGTTGGGGTTACCTATGATGTAGATGTATATGTACTTATTCTGTTATAGTTAGATCTCATAATCGTGCGGATACAGTTGTTAGATTTTTCATAGCCAATATTAAAGTTTGGATGGTTGGCCTTTATGATTATCATACAATCTCTCTATCTTTCTAAGTGTCACTGTGGTACTTCATGAATAACGTCCGTATTTGGAGTTATGTTGGTTTTACTTTTTTATTATTTTTTAAAGTTTTTTTTTTTTTTTTTTTGGTTACTTAATAATGTGACAGGTCATTTTAAGTGATTAAAAAAAGCCACTTTTAGAAAAATACTAAATGCAAATGAGTTTATTATAACTGACAATAAAATTATGTACCGTTTTTAAGTTCTACTTAAGGAGAAAAAAACTTGCCATAAGACTTTAATAATTGTTTAAATTTGGTTCAATTGCACTTTAATTTTTTTAAATTTTTATTCATGTTTTAGATTAAAGAAAAAAAACAAAACTTTTTTAAATTTTATTTATTGATAGTGGGTGGTGGATTTTGTTTTTCGTTTTAAATTTATTTCAAAGTTAATTTTTGTTTTGCTTGTTAATTTGTACAAGACTAAAAAGTTTGTTGTGTCTTATTTTAGAGAAAATAGATACGATTTCATTAGATGTTCATAAATAAAATGAGAGATTTGTATTTGATTTGAACTTTGAAAATCTGTACCTCAAAAACTAAGATTCGCTGAAAAGAATCCTTTTCACATTTGAAATCAGAAGGTCCTGAATTATCATAATTTATCACTAAATCAACTAAATGGAAACAGATTTTTTTTTTTTTACCTATTTTTGAAAATGCAAAGGGGTTGGTCAAAAATTATTTTGTTCAGAAATGATTAGAATGGGTGATTTTCTTATAGGTTCGAGCCTTTCATGTCCAAAAAACGTACCCTTCTTTCGATTTTCCAGTTATTTTAGAAATTATGGAAAAAAAATTCAAATCTCAATTTTCAATTTCTAATGAAACTGTGACATCCTGAATAAATTTATTCGACTTTTTCCTAAAGACAATAATTTATTCTCTATTTTTTTAAGAGTACAGTTTGGACCAAGTATTTAGACTTAAAGCTTTCAAAAAATCGTGTTATTAATTAAAATCTCATTAAAAAAATTCGCATGCTGCTTAAAATGACATAAAAATTAATTTTTAACGAAATTATCGGACAAAAAATTTAATTTTTTTGAATTTTACTATAACTTCGTTTCCTGTTTGGTTTAAATGAAGAAAAAAAAAAAAAAAACATTTTATTCTTTTTTTTCTTTTATTTTTTATTTTTTTTTTTTTGTCAGAACTAATTTGGTTAAAAATTTATTTAAAAAGTTTCAGAAAATTGTCTGAAAAAGTTTTCTTTTCCATCAAAAAAAAAAAAAAAAAAATTGAATAAAGATATCAAAAAAGATAAAGAAAATAGTTTTTGACCTCTTTTAATTTAAACTTTTTATTCTTTTATTATTATTATTTTTTTTTTACTTTTATTTTTAATTACAAAAATTTTTCAAAAGTAATATAATTATGTCATGTGTACGTACTCAAAAAATAATTTTTTTCCATTATAATAATGGTCTTTAGAGAATTTATAATAATTTTCAAAATTTATCTGAATAAATGCATCAGATATTTAATTTATACACCAAATTATACACAATTCCATGAATAGGATGATATACCTATCATCTTTATGAAATATCTATATATCCTTTTTTTCCTTGTTTTCATACACAAATATACCGTTATCTTATATTTCTCGTATGAGTTTTTCTTTGAAAAATTATTCATATATTTTATTTTAAAGATTTTTTTGATCTTCATTTTTTTTTTTTTTTTTTTTTAAATTTCATTTAAAAACTTTATGCATACTTACCTTTTTCGAAATGTACTTTTAACTATTATAATTTAATTTTCGAAAAGAAAACCAAAAACCAATAAAAATTTTCTTAACAAAACAGAAATTATTCGATAAAAGTGAAGGAAACAAAAAAAATATAAAACAAATGAAAATTGAGAAGTAAAAGTCTGAGCATAAAATTATTATTTTGATGAAAATTATGTATAGTAGATAAAAAATAAAAGAAATGTGTTTTTAAAGAGTTAAGGAAATTAATGTAGAAAACAACAACCAATAATACAAGAACAAGAAGAAGAAGAAGAAAAAAAAAAAGGATATTTTCTCTTTAAATAATTTTCGGTTTTGTTTGTTTTTGAATAAGAAAAAGGGGTTAAAAATCACTTTTTTTTTGTTTTATCAGTTTTTCTTCTTATTTTCTGGAACGCTAATGAGCCTTAAGAATTTATTATAAAAAAAAAATTTTTCATCTCAATTTTGTTGTATGATGGTTCTTCCTTTAGGGTTGGATGATAATCATAATGATGAAGGAAAATTTCTTTTTTTTTTTCTCTTAATTTTTTATTTTTCTTTCCATTTTTTAACTTTTTAACTATCCAGAAGTTTTTTCTTAACTAAATGAGTTTTATGAATATTATCTTTCAAGAGTTTCCAATGGAGATAATGCAATTAATTAACCTCAAAAAAAAAAATTTTTTTTTTTTTCATTTTCAAGAAAAAGAAGAAGCAGGAAATAAAATAGAAAAAAAAAAAATATAATTGTTTTTTCTCGGTGCATTAAAATCCAATTATTTTATTTGGAAAACAATTGTACATTTTGTTTTTGTGTGTGTGTATGTGTGTGTGTATTGAAAACATTAAAATTATGCTTTTATTAGAATTGGAAAATAGGATACTATTGTGGTGATTATGGTGGAAATTTTTTTTTTAAATATACATATTTCCTGTCATATAAAGTTTCTATGGAAGATTTTGAAAAATGTGGGAATAAAGAAAAGAGAGATTAGAAAGAGGTAAAAGGAGTATGTGTTTCCTGTCTTTGCAAATAAATGGTTTTTTAATGAATTTTCAATTTTCAATGGTTTTTTATTTGAAAATTATCGTAAAAAAAAAATAATTTTTTTTTGAGAAACTTTAGTAATTTGGAAGCAATAAGTTATCATTAAATCTGCTGCTTTCAAAAACAATGGAATTAGTTGAATAAAATACGCATTTAGCTTAATTTTGAGCTTTTTGAAAATTTTCAAATATTTTATTTTGCCACTTCGAATCGTAATAATATTGGTTAAACCAATAAATCTTAAGGGAGGTATGTCACTGGTGTTGCCATCTAATTTAATCGTAAGTTCAAGTATGCGGAACTTAAATAAAATATCATTTATATAAAACCACAGTTTTTTTCCACTTGAATATAATTTTTTACATTTTAAGATTAATTCTTACTCATCGGAAAAAACAAATCATTGAAAAGTTGTTTTCCATTTTAATCTTAATAATTTTTCATTTTCTTCTTCTTCTTCTTCTTCTTTTTTTAAAATTATAGCAACATTTTATTTTAAAGATTACATTTATTTTTTTTTTTTTTATTACTGACAAAATGAAGACTAATCGAATGTGACATTATATATGCATGCATGCATTAATATGTGCAGTATGTGAAGAAGAAAAAAAAAATAACAGATTTTTATTACTTGTAATAAAATTTAAAAAGTAATTACCTAAAATGGAATTACATTAAATTTTTATAAAATCTGTATTTTTATTTTTTTACAATATAAATCATTTGGTGTTATATATTTTTTTGTTTTTTTTTGTGCTTGCTTTCAGTTACTTGAAATCCTTGAAGGGAAAAAACAAAAACAGAACAATTAAAATGTTATGGATGGAAAATACTTACTTAATGTAATTTAAATACGAAAAACTATACAGATTGCATTTATGTAATTGTAAGTACTTCAGTTTTTTTTTTTTTTTTAAATTTTTTTCATTTAAGAAGCATCTGTTTTTTTCTTTAAAAAAATCTTAATATTATTTTTAAACAAATATTTATAAGATTTTTAAAAAATGCAATTAAAATATTTTTTATGATTTAAAATATATATGTAAAAAAAAAAAAATTTTAATTATAATTGAATTCGATCGATTCAAAATTGACGATTGAAGGTAATAATTTTTTTTTAAAGATAAAATTTCATTTTTTTTTTAATTAAAGATACTTTTTTTTTTTTATTTTATTTTAATTATTATTGAATATTGGTTTACCGTTTCGTTTTTTTTTCAATATACGAGTAATTATTATATTTTCCGTAATCTTGAACATATTTTATATTAAAAGCAAAATTTATTTTTGCAAAAAAGAAAAAAAAAAAAAAAAAAAAGCAAATTCTTGATAGTATAAAATACAACCGATAAAACCTTTTGTTAAAATAGTAAAACTCTAATTTTGTGTTGTTAATCACACAAGAATGATGCAATGTTATATTGTGTGTATTGAGATACGAAAAAGATTAAAATGGTATTTTAATTATAAGTACAACGATGAACAATGAACGGAATTTTCAGTAATGAAGTACAATACATTTTACTTAAAAAATCTATTTTTATTTTTAAGTAATGTGAGCATAACAGAAGTACTGCAATTTCCGAAAGTATTGTGGAAACAAAATGATTTGTTTAGACTCGAAAAAAAAAAGGTTTATGTCATAGTTCTTATAACATTTTTGTGTCCCAAACGGACGTGGAAGTTAATTCATTTCGAACGAATTTTGTCATTAAGTTTCCAACAATATTTTTTTTTCTTATTCGTTGTTCTATTCGTTTTAGAACAGAGTTTAGTGGAAAAATAGGCGAAAGTTTTAACATTGATCTTTAGTATTTTGGACACATTAATAATCAAGAGACTAGTTTGTGGATCTGTCAGTATTCGCGTTTTAAATTTTGATGTGAAATACAAGCCATGTATTTTTCGGTAGAAAATAAATTTTTTTTTTAAAAAGAAAGGATTTTAGTCAGTGTTGTTTTGTTGCAGATAGTTGATTTACAAATAAATTGCTCTGGAAGACTTCTTCCTATTCGTAAATTACCGAGCACATATTTGAAATCAAGTTCAAATGGATTGATATTCACTTACTGCTAAGTGAACTTAGGTCAAATTTGAAGCCAAATATTTGTAGTCTAATTTCTTGCACATAAATGGGTAATATGGCTTGGATCGATGATTAAAATTTTATAAATCTTTTTCGATACTCAAATCACGTGTGAAATTCATCAGTATTCGGTTATAGACATTTAAAAAAAGTCTTTTGGTTGTTTATATAAATATTAAATTTTAAAATAAAGTAGCTTAACTATACACATAACAGCACATAACATACCTTTATATGTACATATTATCTGAAACATTAGTTTTTAAGATATTAAATTCAACATAAGTATGTATACATACTAGCATGTAAGTATAATAGCTGAGTAATAATTAATAAAATTATTATAAATTGGAAAAATTTCATAAAAATTAAAGAACATACATTTTTTAATCTCGAAAAAAAAAAACTACAAAACAAAAAAACAAAAAAATTTAATTATTGAAAAATTTAATAAATAAATAAAATGGTAAAAATTGCAGAAGAAGAAGATAAATGAGAAAAGAATATTAAGAAAATTATGATTGTGTTCATTTTGAAAAAAAAAAAAAAAAGAGGAGAGAATTATAATTATGGATTTTTGTTTTTTTTTTTTTCTAAAATATGATGTGAATATGTGAGTATGTGGGTCTAGAAAAACAAAAAAAAATTAAGTAAAATAATAATTGTAATTGTTGTAATACAATTATGTATAATTATAAGTAATAAATTAGGGATGGTAACACTGAAAAAAAAACAAAAAAACAAAAGAAATGAAATATGCGAGTAAGTGGGTAGTATTAGGCGCAGGTATAATGTGCAATATATATATATTTTTTTTTTTTAAAAAGTATTTGAAAAAGTAATTAAAAATACACTCACTACCGATTTGTTTATTAAATTTTTTTTTTTATATATTTTTTTTTGTTTTTTTGAAGCACTATGAAATTACGGTGAGATGATGATGATGATGAAAGTGCTATGAAAATTATGTCATCGATGGTGTATTATTTTATTTTTGTACTTTTTTTTTGGTATCATTTTTTTTTTGTCGTTTTTTCATTATGTTATGAATTGTGAGTGTTAAAATGTGATTGGGTTTTAATTGTTCATTGAATTTATTTTTTTTATTTTTTGTATTGTATTGCAGATAAATTGTTTTATTACAAAATTGGTTTTCATTTTTTTCATTTATTTATTTATTTTTATTTTTTATTTTTTGTTCAGCTACTGTGAATGTTATTTTTATTTACAAAATTGAATGTGATGTAATTCATACAAAATTAATTGTTTTGCAATATATTAATGAGATATTCATATGATAATATCCTGAATTACCGACATTTATACAACAAAAATAACAAGAAGAAAAAAAATCAATTGATCTTTTCCCATAAGAATGTTATATGTAACATATAATTTCATAATTTATTTATAACAAGTTAAATGATAAATATTTAATGTGCAGGGTATTAAAAAAATAATAATAATAATAATTTTGAGAAAAATAAAAGTCAAAAACAAGAATTCAATAAAGATCGGAAGTTATTAAAAGAAGGTAAGAGTTAATTTTTATTGAAAAGTTGAATTACAAGATTTAAAGAATTTTTTTTTTTTGTTTTTGAATTGAAAAATCATTAAATTTTTATGGTGGAAAGTTTTAAAGTGAATCTTTAATATTTTGGATGTAGAACGTAGGATGTAGGATTCAAATTTTTAAAACGTTTTAAAAGAAAGAAAAAAAAAGGAGTGAGTAAAAAAGAAAAAGCTTCAAAAAGTTTCAAATGGTACAAAAGCTTTCTGTTAAAGTTCGTTATTAAAAGAGCTTGATTTTTAGATGACAAATATTTCAATGAAAAATAAATTTGTAGAGATATAATATAATGTCTGCAATTTTATTTCAACAAAATGTTGACAGTACTCAAAGACTTTTTTTTTTTTGTATGTTTTAGACCTTGTGACAATCTTTAATACATTTTTTTTTAAATTTGAAATTCAAAAATTAAATTTTTTTAATGTGTCATTTTTAGTACCTAGCAAATCCAGGTTTTAAACTTAATCTTTGTCTTAGAAGACCGATTTGTTGTATTTTTGTTGTTTATTCCGTGGCTTACTCTTATTGAACTTAATACAGGCTACTATATGATTCACAGAAATAATCAAGCTTCATATCAAATTTCCAAGGCTAAAAAATTCTTTCAGATATTTAGAAAAGACTTTTTTGCAGTTTTACGCTTTTCTTAACAACAACAAAAAAATATTGCACATCACCCTGTACATAAAATCTAACGTAAAAAATTGCACTAGCAATATAATTGAATAGTTTAAAATCTATTTCACATAATAATCATAGGTAACATCTTGTACATATATCTTTTGTAATTTTTGTTGTATAATAAACATAAGAACCGTGTCGTCGCGTCAATATGTTTATTGAAAACAGTCAGTAGCCACCACAAGCTGTGTGTGTATGTAAGTATGTGTCTTATAAAATATTTATCTTGAAGGTTTTCAATAATAAACTAGTCCAAGGAATTGATTTTTATTGAATTTTATTATAGTTTACTGTCTTTATACATAACATTGCAGTAAATTCCTAATAACATTTATGAATCATTAAAAACAATCTTTTTTTTTTTTTTTTTCGTTGCTATTATGAACATTTTTACCCTTTATCACCCCTTGGCATTTAAATTTTTCTTAGAAAATTATTTTCTTGATGAGATTTAATGTATATGTATTCTTTAATTTACCACATTGAAAATTAAAAAAAAAAAAAAAATTACCATGTCTTATGAACAAAAAAAAAAAACATTTTCGAAATTGAACTTCAATTTTAATTTTTTTCAATTTTGCTAAAAGCTACACAACACTACTGTTTTTTTTTTTTATCTTTTAAATATAATAATATAACTACAAATTTTATTAGCAGATACAAAATTGGTAGTGATTTAGTGATACATGATCTTCTCCTTCAAATAAAATTACTTTTTTTTTTGCAATAACATTACTCATGTGCCTTTAAAACTATTATTCACCTCCTAAAGCAAAATTGAAAAATAAAAAAAAATAAAAATAGAAAATTATTAAACCCACACAGATTATACCGTATCTCATAAATGGAATATGTAGAAGATACAATTAAAGAAGAAAAAATAAAATGTATCTTAAATTATACAAAAAAAAAAAAGAAAAAAAAACAAAAACTAGGTTCGCAGTTCAATATAGTTTAGTAGATTTTTTTTTTTTTCAATTTTATCTTTTTCAGTTTAATTTTGAATGCGGATCTAAATAGAGACCTTGAATGATATATGTATGTATGTAAAATAATGTTATGTTTAATCAATGCTTAAAATTATTATATTGATGTACATTTATGTACATCATACAATAAAGATACAACAAGAAAAAAAAAATATATAATTTACATTATAAATAATTCGTAATAATTTACTATTTTTTTTTTTCTTAAATGAAGCATGCATTAAAAGTACGTGTTATAGAAAAAAAGAAAGAAAAAAAAAATTAACACATGTGATGATACTCCAGAATATACTTGTAAGGTGATCTTTTGAATGAGAAGAAAAAAAAAACACGATGAATATCATTTAGTATATACTCGAATAAATTGTTCAAATTGAAAAAAATAATTGTGAACAAGCGTGAATGTGAATCAATTGTGTGTGTATGTGTGCTTCATTTTAAAAAGATAAATTACCTATTAAATGTAAGAGATGCGCTTCCAATTGAATTCAAATTGAAATTCTTAAATAATGTATAACATTGCATATAATGTATGTGAATAATGTTATGTTTTTGTTTCGTAACAAAAAACAACAAAAACTAAGTAGTAGAAAAAACAAAAAAAAAAGAAACTGTTTTATACACGGTAATAATTTTTAAGATACAATTTTTTATTACTTTGATTATCACTTAAAGAATCCTTGAAAGGAAAAAAAAAAAATGATAATTTGTAGAAATTGTGTGTTCTGAAACGATTAAATGATGACAATTATTTCTTGAGAGGAAAATAAGTAGGTTGAGAAATTGATCTGAAATTAAGATATTATTGCAGTTTATAGTTAAATCATGGCTGACCATGAAATTTAAATAGATTGTATTTTCCAAATTATTTAGAGAATCTGAAGGTGAACTGAAAAAAAAAAATAATGTGTCATCAGTGCAGAGTGGATGACAAATAGATCTTAGCATGATAATTAAGGGAAATTCAATTTTAACAGGATAATTTTGATAAAAATTAGATTTTAGATAAAGAAAATTGTAGAATATACTTTTCTGGAATGGAAAGTTTCACGGAAACTTTGGGAATTTTTCAGATTAAAAAAAAGATTACAAGACAACAAAAAAAATCTTAAAACCATCGATATTTTTTTTTTAAATTTTTTATATTTTTTTTTCCTGTGAGACTCATCCTTTTCAGCAGAGCCTAGCTAATTACCCTACAATCAAGTTTTTTTCAAGTGAAGAAACAATCTCTTTTTTTTTCAAAATATTCTATCATAATTTTCCTGAAACGTTTTTTTTTTCTTTTCAGAACATTTTACAATGAACACGGATGAGACGGGTATCAAATTTCAAATGATCATTTTGGTAAGAGGACTGGTAACATTTTTCTAGCTTACGTACAGGTAAGTAAAAAAGTTTTAGGTAGCTTTTTTTACGTAGAATTTTTTAAGTTTCTAAAGTCAAAGTTATAGAATTAATAATCTAACCAAGTCCTGAGGTCTTTATTTTCAAAAACTAGTTTTTTTTTCTTTTTTCAATTTAACCCAACAATTTTTAGTAGTGTATTAATTCTGTTAATACATTACACTGTTTCTTTAATACATCAAGTAATCACATTATTTTTCAATGAAGGCCATTAATTTTATGTCATGTATCTGTAACATGATAATGCAATGATGATATAAGAGACCACATAATTTGCAATAGGAAAAAAAAACCCCCCCATTTAAAATAAATAAAAATTAAATTTCATGTTTTTTTACTTTACTTTCAAATTACATCTTTGTCTTTGTTTTTTTTTTTTTTTTTGAATTTTTTGTCTCATTGTTAATTTTTTAAAGGAAAAAAAAAAAATGTGTATTTTAATTTCTGATATGAAATATTTGTGAAGGTGCAAGTGCATTGAACAGACATGACTTTTGACTTGTTACTACAATTTATGTCTAAGATGATAGTTTTTTTTTTTCCACCTGTAATAGATACTTTGAAAAATTCGTTCAAAAAGGTGTATTTGTAGGTGGAAAAAAAAAAGCGAAAAACAAGAGGTTTCCCATGACGATATTGTCTTGTATTTAAATTGTTATTATTTTACTATTATTAAGTTGTTTTTGTTTTTCTTCTTTTCTTAATGTGTCATCCTTAAACTTTTTTTATGTCATTATTTTATCTTAAATTACATGTTAATTTTATTTTATTATTTTTCTATTATTATTATTTTTTCACTTAGTTTTCCTTAAAGCGCAATTGTTGTGTCACATTGAATTTTAATGTTGTTTTTTATTCTTCTTCTTCTTCTTCTCTTATTATTTTATTACAATGAATTTTCATATGAAGTAAAGATATAAAATGTCAATCATTTATTTGTGTACAAAGATATTATACACAAATTAAGTTAGAAAAAAAAAAATAAAATAAAAATAAAAATAATGAAGAAGAAAATTATGAGAATCCTAGAGGGAAAATATACGGCTGCATATAATAATTTTTTTGTTTTTGTTTTAAAGTATTTAATTTATAGTTAAAAATGTTATATCACACATTATATACTCTCGTAAAAAAAAAAATAACTATTATGTACTTTTCTTTTTCATTGAAAAAATAAAAATATTTATGAAAGTACATAATTTGAATTTTTGCACATTCGTTAGGTAATTGTATATAAATTGCATAAAAGTGAAAAAATACAAAATTTTTTAAATGACCTAATTTTATTTATTTTTTTTTTTTGCATAATTTAAAAAAAAAAATATACAATTTCAAAATTGATGAGCATCATAGATAAAATTTATATGTTCAACATTTTTATTTAATTTAAATTAATTTGAAATTTAAAAACAATTGAAAGCCTATTTCATTTTTGATCATTTTGATGGATGTGACAGCTCTAAGAAGATAAGATAGATCAGACCACCATTTGAGATATTAACTTCATAAAAATAATTTTTTCAAATTTTTTCATTTTTTTTTCAAATTTAAATTAATTAGGAATTAAATGAGACAAACAAGGCCAAACGTGAATTAAATTTTGAGTGTTTAACCAGAAATATTAGAAAATTAGACAAAATAGGAAATAAACGTGTAACAGTTCTCATTTTTTTTCTATTACGACCTTTCACTTTTTTGATAGTCACTTTTTTCGAGAAACAAAAAAACCATGGATTTATTTTTGTCCAGACTAAGTATCCATGGAAGTTTTTGCGAAAGTCCTAAAACAAGTGGAAAAAATGTCTTAAGAAATTTCTGGGACACACGTCCTTCGGAACTTCTATGAGAAAAATAAAACAGAATATTTAAAGAAAAAAGTTGGTAATTATTCGCATTGAAAAAACGTAGGATTTCGTCCATTTCGTTTGGATTTAGTTTTAGATGAATTTTTAATTAGTATGATTCGAACTACTGGAATTCCATGTTTGTGAGTCACCCTGTATTTATTTTTCTCTCGTGTTAAATTATAGAAGTATCCCTTTTCCACTTATTGTAAAAGAACGGGTGGGAAGAAAAGCAGAGGAAAAAAGTGCTAGTGAATTATTTGCTTGAATTTTCAGAGTTTGGCGCCACTTTATTCCAAATTCTATTGGAAAATATTAAATTTCAGAAGAATATTTTGTGAATGTATTGAAATTTGAAAATCATTTAACCTAATTTTTTTTTTTCAATTAATTTTCTATAAAAAAGCATTTCAAAACATAATCTTTTTTTTTCCAATAATTCGAAAAAAAAAAAAAAAATTAATGAGAATTTCAACCATATTTTAAAATCATTTTTTTTCAAGATCCTTAAGCCTGAATAAGAAAAATGAATGCTGTTTTTTTTCTGCTTTTCTAAAATTAATTATTATTATGCGGATAACTACTATACATATCCTTTAATCCTGATGTTTACTCCTCCTCCAGCACATATTATGCTTGCACAAATTTACCATAATTTTGAAAAAAAAAAAACAGAACTTTTGAAAATGTTATGCACATTATCCTTAAACATATGCCTACTACAAATTTATTTTTTCATATATCCCTATCATTATCCTTCTACATATACCACATTATTTTTTATTTTTTTTTTTATAACACTCAAAAAATCATTCAATCATTTTTTTTTGATTTTGATTTTATGATGTTGATTTTTAAGAAATTTTTCATTATAAATTTCCGTTCTAATTTTTTTTCTGGTTTTTTATTTTTTCTTTTTAAATTTTTATTTATTTATTTTTTTTTTCTATTTTTAATTTTCAAATCGATTTGAGATTTGAATTAAAAAATTCATTGAAGCGAATATATTTCGCTTGAATAGATCTGATGAGAAAATAAATTTTTCTTTTTTTTTTTTTCGTTCTTTTCATTTTCAACTAAAAAAAAAAAAAAAATATTATTTGGATTTTGACTTTGATTCTATAATATAAATACGAACCTAATATACGTAAAAAAAAAAGAAAAGAAAGGATATTAATAAGGAATCTATATTATATGAATAAACATATCTAATGCGATAGAGATATTACAGGTAAATATTAGTGTACCTACACATGTGTGTATGTTTAGATTTACTAATATTGTACACATATCCTAGAAATTAGAATTTTCTCCGTTTTTTTATTTTTTTTATTTATTTTTTTATTGAATGAAATTGTATATAAGCCGACCAAACAATACACACTTTTATATCTTTCTATATGAAATACATGTATGTACTATATTATACAAATATTTAATTCACATTGATTATTTTTTATATTGTATGCATGTGTGTGTGGGTATAGGTACTCATGTTGTATACATTATGTTATAGTTAAGTCCTTCAAAAAACGTATTTATGTTATGTTTGTATAGATATGCTTGATAGATTCATTGATTGAAATGAGGCATCTTCTATGTATATTGTATAAAATTTGATTGAAAAGACTAGACGACACGCAGGATTAAAAGTTTGTTTAAGTTTTTTTGATGCGTAGGATGAGGTTAGAAATGAGAATTTCTTTTCATATGACACGTACAACATACCTTGTTTACCTTAAATTGTTTGCGTATGTATAAAAGGAAGATAAAAGCGTTTTTTTTTTTTTTTTGTTTTGGGATAGTGAATGGGTGGTAAGTATATAAATACTCGATTGAAGGTGCTTGATTTTTTTTTTGTGTCTGTATTATTATATGTATTTCGATAATCATGTTAGATCATTTTAGCGTGAAATTAGTGTTAGTGGTGCTCAATAGAAAAAAAAAACCCAAAAAGAAAAGATGGAAAAAAATCCAACAAGTCAATCAAAATCTTTTTATATTTTTCTTTTTTGTACTTTTTTTTTCACTATTTGATTCTATTTTCTTTTTAACAACAAGAAAATTCTCTTCAAAAGAAAGTCATAAAAAGGAAAAAAAAAATTATAAGAAAGGAAAAACGTTCAAGTGAAGAAAAATAAAGTCAAGTGATGTAAGTAAGCGAAATTGAAAAAGTATTGCAAAAGAAATTGTTTTCCGAAAAAGAAAAAAATAAAGAAAGAACAGAAAATAAAAACATTATTTGAGACGTGATTCTATTGAAAAAAGTATCGACAAAAAAAAAACACACACACACAGGAAAAAAGAAAAGCTCATAATGTATTACATAAACTCACACGGGAAATACCAAAGGAAATATAATAAGTAATCGAATCGTCATAGGCACCACGATGCACAAGTTTCTTCACTTTTTGTCTATTTTTTTTTGTACCGTTATTCTTTGATTTTTATCATTTTCTTTCCTCAACACTAGCGTATATTCTCAAAAAGTAACTTCATGAACAAATGAAAGTCTACATTTGTCGTGGAACTCGTAAGTTGAAATTTGACTAGGATATTCTTTAAAGGATTTGCTATAAAACAAGCTTTAAATGATAGAAATTCGAGTAGATATTCATCTATTCTTTTTTTGGCTTAAATCTAAAATAAACCTTCAAAGTTCAGAAGTCCTGATTCTTTCCCATATACATGTGTTTACATACCATTTTTACTATTACCGAAAAAATAGAAATATTTTTTATACGCAGATCGTTTGTTTTAATTGCGCACGCAGTAAAAATGATTTTTTTTGTTATTTGCTGTTGTTTTTCTAAAGAAATTCTATTAAAAAATTATCAAGTGAACTTTAAAGTAAGGAGAAAAAATGGATTCCATTTTATGGCTTTTGCCGAGAGGAAACTTAGGTAAGTGATGAAAGACTTTCCTAGAACTTTCTAAGATCTTCTACAGAAAAAATCATGCTGTATTATGTGTTAATAAAATTGTGTCTAAAAATGTAGACATGCATGTTTACTCCAAGCTCTTCCTATTTGTCGTCATGTAACTCGTGTCATATTGAAGGAAATTTTTATGTGTAAAAGAAACAGTTATGGAGAATGACGAGGAAAACGACGGACATAAATTTCAAATAAATTGGATCACAAAATTCGGAAATATTCGAATTTAAAATCGATTTCGCCTGTAAAACGTACAATAATGAATGTTAGTGTTAAACCTATATTTTCGTTATCCTGTTACAGGATATACAAAAGATATGAATCTTTACAGAATCCTATTGAGTTTGTTTTTTTTTCTCATTTTATATTTTCTAATAACAAACAAAAATAATTTTTTTTCTGGTGTGTGTTTTGAACGATAGAAACCAACTACTTTTTTTTTTTTAACTGTAAAAAGGAGGAAAAAAATTGGATGAATGATGAACCTTTGGGGTTTTTTGTTTTCTACTTCGTGAGATATAAAAAAAAAAAAACACTGGAGAGCTTATCAGTTTTCTTATAATTTTCTTGAAAGGATTCAATGAAAAAAAAAAATTTATGATTGAAAGCAAAATCCTCTTTCTACTAGTTTTTTTTTTTTTTTTGTTTTTTATTCCTTTGAAAAATGTACGTGAATATTGGAATTTTGATTTCCGTTTTCAGAATTTTCCTAAATTTTTGTTATTGTTTTTTTTTTATTTTTGTTTTTTTTTTTTTAGAAACGAAATAGATTTCCTATCATTAGGAATTATGTCATACAAGAAGTTAAGAAAAAGCACGTTCACTTTTCAATGAAGATCACGTCAAATATTAGATTCTACCGTGTTTGTTTTTTTTTTTTTGCCTTTTTGTTTTTCGAAAAACAAAAAAAAAAAAAAAAACATTTATTTTAAAATAAGTTGTAAAGGTAATTTGAAAAATCATTTTTTTTGTTTTTTGTTTTTCTCAAATAAATAAAACGTGTTAAATGTGTAAGTGATGGCTATGAAGTGAATTTTATTGAAGAAAATAAAATTTTATAGAAGAATTTAACACGCAAATAAAGAAAATGAAGAACGTGTTATATATGATACATACAAAAGAAAATTGAAAATTATGAGAATTTTATATATGCGATGTTTTACAGTAAATTGAAAATGATTTTCGAATTTTTTACTGTTTTTTTTTCTTTTCGTTTTTTTTCTTGAAACTTATTTGGTTTTTTAAACTTTTTAGGAAAAACTTTGGGATGCTTTGAGCTTGAAGATTTTTTTTTTGAGTTTAAAAAATAAAAAAGTACTAGAAGAAGAAAAGAAGTATCTACAATCTGTATCACGTGCGTCGTAAAATTCGAAATTGAAAATTTACTCATTTTAAAAGGAATCATAATTTTTCATTAATTTTCTAATTAAGGATAAAATTAATTATCTTTCGAATTTATGCTATATCTACTTTGAATAATTTTTTGCAATGATAAAAGGACATTCTCACAAGTGAATCTCTTTAAATATCATTGTAAAGAATACCGTCTTGGGAGGTTAATTGAGGTTTTTCATATTAAAAAATCCTTTTTGTTCCTGTGTGTAATTCTATTAGATTATTTCCAAAGAGGTTTTTTCAATAAGAATAAGTCATTTTGTGTTTTCAAAATTATTTAAAAAGACTAAAGGATACTTATGACTCCTCTCAGTTTATTCAAATATTTATCAGTTTCGAAATGAGATCAAATATTTTTAAAATTGATTCCTCCAGTTTTCTGTTAATTAATTTTTCAGAAAAACTATTTAAATATTCAGAATATTTCAGAAATTTAACCTTTTCAATTTAAACCACATTTTAATTGTTCGAAGGACAAGTTTATAATAAAAATTTTAAAAAAACAAAATTTATATATTTTCGAAAGGAAAATCATTAATTTGTGTTGAATGATACAACAACAAAAAAAAAAAATATATATTTGATTACTTAAGTAAAAATTCATTTAAAAATAAATGTTAAAAAAAAAAGAAAAATTTGCAATAAAAATTTTATAATTTTTTATTTATGATAAGAAGATCCTGATAACTTAATTAACCTAAAATAATAAAAAAATAAAATTAAAAAAAACTGGAAGTTGTATGAGAATCAATTAAATATGACCTTGATATGATAAATTCATTCGTCATAAATTAACAAATAAAAAAATAACTTATCATATTTTTGTAGATTTTATGCCGATAATTATTTATTTTGAAGGATTCATAATTTAAGATAAATTTTATTGTATCATTGTCGTTTAATTTAAATAATGAATGGCACATAAATTTTATGCTTTTTAGAGTAATTCATTTAAAAATGATGTTTTTTTTTTTTAAAAAAAAACAATTTTAATTATCATGAAGCTTACTGTGCGCGTAATTAAATTGAAAAATGTCGTGCATTTTTTCTTTTCATCTTTTGTCAAAAGTGTTTTTTTTTATTAATTTAAAAATTTTTTTTCGATTTAAAATAATTTTTTAAAATAAAATTTCATGCGCCAGCACTGCACTGCACTAATATAAGTGTAGTAAAGGGATATCCCTACGTCATGGCTCATTAAATAGAGAAAAAAAAAGAAATTTCAGTGCGAAAAACACTGATAATGAAGTACGTTTGAGTCTTGAGAACATCTATTATTTTTTGATGTAGTTAAGAAGGAAGAACTTATTTTTAAATTACTATAAAACATGGTGTATACTTCGTTTTGCTATAATTTTAAAAGTTTCATAAGATTTTTTTGTGTGCTGAGTGATAAGATACGTTCCACAGTCTATTTTTGTAACACAAAAAATGTTTTCACAATTTTTAGCTACAATTTTAGACAGCAGGTATGTAGAGGGTAGGGGTTCTACAGAATTGAAAAATCAACTGATTTTTTGGATCTTTTCAACTAATGAGGTTACCGTGAATACTATCAGAATTATCAACGATATAATTTGATATTTTGATCGAAAAAATATTTGTAGAAATGATCACCCTCTATAATTTTTTCCTTCATAATTATATTTTTATTTTTTTGTTTGTTTGTTTATTGTTTTTAATGTTTTGTTTTTCTATCTCTTTGTTTAAATTTGATTAATATTTTTATTAAATAAAAGCATAAAAGTTTATTGCTCTTTTTCTTATGTTTATTATGCATCACCTGTCTTATCAAATCTTCGTCATTTTCATCATCATGGTTCATTCATAGCGATATCTTGGTTATTACTTTGTAAAACTGCACTGAACTGTTCTAAAAAAAAATAAAAATAAAAAAATAAATAAAAAATAATAATCGTAGGAAGCATAACATGTATTTTCTTGAAGATACAAAAATCTATCTAAAAATTTTATATATGTACGTAAAATTATAAGATGCAACAAAGTTTATCAAATTAAATCTGCAATAAATAAAACCGCCCATCATACTCTGGAATGTTTATTTATTTGTATATTTTTGTACCAGTGTATTTTCAGTATGGTTTTATATTATGTATACAAAACTATAGATATAGTAAATTTTTTTTTTTTTTTTGTGTGTTTTGGTGATGCTGTAACTGATGAAAAATTTATTTTAATCTTAAATGTGCTGCTGCTTCATTTTATATACATACGTATATATATACAAAATTTCATTGCATTACATTAGAGACTTGATGTTGACATTACACACAAAATGCATACAAATAATGATAATAATAATATAACTAAAAGGATTACATATAATAAGTACATACAGATAACTTGTAGTATCTATACACGATATTCATATTGTGATGATAATATATATTATATATATTAAAATGTACAACAGATTATATTTAACATACAAATTGTATATATAGGGAATTTTATAATGTGTATCTAAAGATATTTAGGTTATTTAAAGTGAAAATATCTTAAAATCAAATATGTACTATACTAACAAAAAAAAAAAAAAAACTAATCTTAAGGGTTAAAATTATACATACATATACATATATGTATGTATAACTTGCTATATTTTATGTCATTTTTAAATGAATCCATGTCAATTAATTTACTTTATCATCTTCTTCTTCTTCTTAATTTTCTTGAATAGTATAAAATTTTCTTGTTTTTCACACCAAAAAAAAAAAAAAAAAAAATTGCTATAAGATGCGCTTGATGCATCATATAAATTGTTGAATTTTCTAAATATGTACATAATATAATATCTTAATTTTGAAATGTGGTCCAGATATAACAATTTTCTTTAAAATTTAATTTTGTTGTCGTTGTTGTTTTTTTTTTTTTGCATCTTTTTCTTATAAATTTATATATTTAACTTGATAACACTTTTACCACGTTGAAATATGGTTTTGTGCATTGAATTTTGTTAAAGTTTTTGATTTTATATTTAAGTACTTATGTAAACTTTAAAAATTTTATAAATGAAATTTTGTTTACTTATTACATGGTAAATATGTATCTATATCTGTATCTATGTATGTATATTTGAATATAAGAATATCTATGTATATAATATGTAGATAAATTGAGGATTTATGCAGTGACAATAAATTGATTACGTACATATGTAAGTTGGTATATAATCGTATATATATGTGTATATATATATAAATTTTAACCATAAGAAAATTACTGGTGTTAAATGATATCAACAGAAAATTTAATTTAAAATATTTTTCAAAAATTTTCAATCAATTCTTTATAGTTATAGGTGTATATCTATCTGAAAATTTTTGTACCTGAAGTAGAAGAGGTGTTATGTAAAATAGTTTTTTATTTTTTTTTGGTTTTTTTTTTTTTTGGTTTTTTTGTTTCTAAAATAAATTTTAACCTCAAATTGAATTTATCTGATATCTGTTTGTGTTTGCCATCAATTTAATGTATTTGTTTTGTTTTGTTTTTTTTTTCTGTTGGTTTATTTTTGAAAGATTCCGAGATCAATGATATCTGTTCATATTTTTTTTTTTTTTTTTTTTTTTTTGGTTAAAAAAAAAAAGGAGGTAAATGGGGATAAATATTGGTCAAAAATATAGTTTTATATATACATTTCCTATATATTATAATATTGTTTATTGAATGGATGAATGAATTTTAATGTAGTTTTCATTGTTCAAAAAATATATAAATTTAAAAGCCTATATTATTATGGTACAATTGCATTTCAGTTTTATTTATATCTGGTTTTTTTTTTTTTTGTTCAATTATGTCACATTGGTAAATAACCAAAAAAACAATTCGAAAATTTCACAATACATACATAGTAAATTATATGTATTTGTTGTTGTTTAAATATAGTAGGATATTTTGGGAATTATACATGTGTGTGTGTGTGTGTCTGTTTGTGTAGATGATATTTTGAATTCATATTCTGTATGATATACATCAGGATATAATATGTGGCATATATATTTTCCATTTAAATGAATTCATTTTATGGCGAGAAAATAAACTATATTGATGCTATTGATGTATGAAATAAATATCATACATGTTGTTCAGTTTATTTTTTTTATTTATTTTTATTATATTTTGAAAGGATTATAATGGAACAAAACAATAAATAAACATGTCCTTTTTTGTGTTTTTTTCTTTTGGACATAAATAGGTGACATCAATACCACGAAATGAGATTTCGTATAGAGCATACTAATTGCTTTTGTTTTGTTTTTTGTTTTTTTTATCGTTGTTTGTTGTGTGGGTGGAGTTTTTTTTTTATTTTTATAAAGATTGAGGAATGTGGGAAAAATTGTCATTTAATTTTTTTTAAAAATATAGTGTAGTAACTGAAAAAAATGAAAAAACGACATTCGACTTGACCGGGAATCGAACCACGGAACCTTTACCTTGCCAGGGTAATGCTCTTGAACCATTGAGCTACCGAATGCCATGTCGCTTGCTGTTCTCAGTTACCACTTAATCATTGATAAAGAATATTCAAACCTCCTACAATAGTTTTTAAGAAATCAAGTAGAACTTAGTTAAAAACCTTATGAAGTCTGAAAAACTCTTACCAGTAAGGCAGTAGCTACATTTTAATTTTGTAGGTGCCGTTGTTCGAAATACAAAAAAAAAATGACATGTACATTTTCCTTGAAAAAAAAAAAATTCTACCAAAAAAAAAAAGGCTTTGAGAAAAATAACTTTTTGAAATTCAAAGAATTTTTTTTAGATTTTTTTAAAGAGAATTTTTTAGTTCTTCTAATTTTCAAAAATTGATTTTCTATTTCAGAAGAAACAAAAAGGGAATCTCTTCTCAAAAAACAAAAACACAAAATAAAGGAAAATTGAACGTGAAAAACGAATTATCATCAAAACCAAAGAAAAACCAATAAATTTTTTAATAATAAAAAATTTCAAAAACAAAATAAATTATCTTTTAAAATTAAATAAAAATTTAATTTCACATATTTTATTCAAAATAAAATTTCTATTTCACATAAATTGAATCCTTTTTATGCAAAAAATTCAATTTAAATTCATACACTATTTCTGTTTACATTATAAATACTTATATTCTTAATTTTCACTATAAAAATACTTTAAATACTAAATAACGTTGAAAATTATAAATACACAATAATTATATTTTCTTAATAAATGATAAATTCATTAAAATTTCATAATTTTAAATAAATAAAAAATAAAACTTCATAAATCCTGCTACCTTGTAAAATTTTCAATGTTTTTTGTTTTTTTCTTCTCTCTCTATAGAAATTTTCATCATTATGCTACTGCATAAAATCTAGATCATCATTGAAAATTACTACCGCAGCATCAACAACTAAAAATTAAGATTTTCATTTAAAATAAATCTTTTGATTTTTTATTTTTTTCTTTTTTCTTCTTTTCACATTTTAAAATATTTTTTTTTCTCTCATTTTTGTCATCTATCTAGATACTTCTTCTTCATCTTTTCAAATATGTATAATTGTATATATACTTATATAACAAACACTTCATTGCTGCAAATGAAAATAAATCTTAAGATGCAAATTGAAAATTTACATTTTACTTCATTATTATTATTATTTTTTTATGATTATGATTATCAATTTTTTGAAATGCATTTTGTAATTACAATCTAGCATTCAGTAACAACAACAATATTAATAAATAAAAATAATAAGTATTAAATTTAATTTTTGATTTTAATCTACTTTATAACCACATAATTAAAATGTTTAAAAAAAAAAAATAGATAGATTTGTTCATTATTCGACGTACATACATATATTTAAAATTTTCTTGTATGCATAATTAAAAAATTCATATAAAATGATTTGATGATTTCATTTTATAATTTTTCTATCTTGTATGCGAGTGTGTATGTGTGTTTGTGTTTTATTCAAATTTAAATTCATGCTTTACAAAGAGGAGTAAAATATTATAAAGAAGCGATTGTACTGGAAAAACTAGATCAATAGAACACACATTGTAATTTTGATTAATGAAAAATCGCAGACGAAAGATAAATAAACAAAGGTAAATTAATTATATTTTAACCCTCCTACACTGTTTGCCTAAACCCGAAATATTTTGCGTGGAACATTTTTATTGATGTTTTTTTGGAAAGTGGAACTAGAGAATGCCTTCCACCTAGGGTATACGTATAAGGAATAAAAGTCGTCTGACTTTAATTACGATCGTTTATTGATTACAAATGGAAGAAACAATTTTTACCTTTAGGTCGAAAAAGACCCGAACGACCTAGGAGGGTTAAACTTTTGCAATAAGTAGTTAGGAAAAAAAGATTTGGTTAGGAGGTTTTTGTTTTTTAAATTAATTGTATTAATTGTTTGTCCCTTTTTTTTTAAATCTCTTTTGTTTTCCAGATTGAAAAAAATTCAAGCGTTCGAAAATTTAATATTGTTTTTGTTTTTTGTTTTACAGAACAGTCTTAAAATTATCTCTTAAACATTGTATTTACCAAGGTTCGAAGATCTTATTTTTTGCTTTTATTATCATCCTTTTAAGTTTATCTATGTTTTTTAGAGAGACAGCTTGAGGCTTCACACACTCATCTCATTAAATGCCTTTGTACAAATTTATTTGCAATCAAATAAACATTGAATCCTGTCTTTCGTTCCCCACCGATTGTTTTGTAGTTTGCATTTCATGTTAAACTCAGGATGCTGTCAGCATAAAATAAGTTCGAAAATAAACAGAGTCTTATAGATTTGAGTCTTACATATTCAGAAAATTTATCCTTTCTTTAATATTTCAATTATTTCCCAAGTTATGAAAAAAAAAAAAAAATGTCTACCTCAGTTTTCAATTTTATATGAAACTGTGACATCCTGAATAAATTTATTCGAATTGGATTTTTTCATATTTCGCTTTGCATTAAAACGATCTTGATTTAAAGCACAGGATGTCTGCTTCCTATTCATATATGAGTTTCGAAAAAAAGACATCGAATCTTCTATACAGGATCAAAAAATATTATGCATGATTTTTAAAAATTGTATAATCTGAAAGTTGAATATTCGTTATGAACTTTAAAAAGCTGTACTTCGCAAATTAGAAGGCGTACAGCAGAATGCCTTTCAAATTTGTAATCAAAAGGTCCTGAATTATCATAGTTCTTGAAAAAGAAAGAACAAAATAAAATTAAAATTAAATTGGGAAGTATAAAATTTTTTAAAAATCATTTTCATAATTTTAAAGTGTAAGGAATTTTTGTTACAAATTTTGTTTTTAAAAATCCTTCTTGAATAAATATTTTGAAAAACCTAGAATAGTAAGCTCATGTACATACATATGTATATATGTGTGCATGTTATTTATTTGTTAAAAGTTAAGGTATTCATTCCTTGACTTTCAAGCCAAACCAAAATTGTCTTCTATAATTTTCTTTAAATAAATATATTTTGCTTTTAGTTTCTCTATAGAATTTTAAAATACCATCATAATAAGGATAACCTTATGACTTTTGTGTAAATATAGATATATAAGAGAATATACATTATCCTTCATAAAAACTTGGATAAAATAATTTTAAAATATTTGAAAAACTGTATGTTCTGGTATAAGAATTTTCCATTTTTCTTTCTTTTTTATTTTTTTTTTGCGGTAAATAGAAAATATTATGTCTACATATTCACATACAGAAGAAGTCCCATATCTTAATATTATCCTGTATTCTCTATCTATATTCTTATACTTGTGCGGTTAGAAAAAAAAAATAATAGAACTATACTGTGTAGAAATGTTATAAATATTAAAATGTGCAAATTGTATTTATGATACTTTTATATTATATCGCAAGATCAGGATATTCATGCATGAATATATATCCTTTTTTTTACTTTCAGAAAATTTTTTTTTTTCATTCTTTTAATAATTTTTTTTTTCTCTCTACCTAACCACATCATAATTTTGTTCACTTGTTCATATATGAACATCTTTTATTTTTATTTTTTTTTTCTAAGACAGAGGCGATGTATTTATGAGGGGCAAAATTTGATTTTATAGATTTTAAAAATTTTTAATTTTCTGTCGAAGATTTATCGAATTTTCTATGAAAATCTTGAAAAGCAACGAACTTATGTGAAACTTATTAATAATTGATCATTGTTTTGGACTCTAAGGTCCCCAATAGGATACCTTTGGTTCAAATATTTAAACCTGATTTGCTCCACATAAAATTATTCTTAACACCGTCACTGTATTCTTATATGCTTTTTATTTAATTCTTTGTGCTTTTTTGTTTTCTTTGGGAAATTTTTTTTTCTTCCTTTATTCAATACATCGTTTTCCTTTTTTAAAAATTTTTTCTCTTTTTTTTTTTAGATTTGGCTTTTTTTTTTAAGGGTAATAATGTCAGCATAAACTTCGTATATGTGTACATCATTTTCATATTTCTTGTTCTTTTTTTTTTTTTTTTTGTTATAAATATAAATACACATGTATATGTATGTATGTATTAAAATTCTTATATCTCATAATATAATGTATATCATGATTGCTATACAGGATCATCATTATTCAAATTGTTATGTATTTTGGATGAGAAGAAAAGAACACACACACACACAAAAAAACTTATCATATATCATATCCTTTATATGAAAAACATGAATAAATGGATAATTTTTTCCAATTTTGAAAATTCCTAAATTCTTCATTAGGTATTAAGGCAATATATAACTGTTATTTTTAGTCTTTCGTCTAATTTTTTTTTTCCTTTCTGTGTTTTTGTTTGTTGTTGTTCTTGTTTTGTGTGTGTGTGTGTTTTTTTTTTCAAGAGGAAAATAATAATAATAATAAATATACTTATTTTGTTGTGCTACTTCATTGTAGATTATGATATACGGTCGAATTTTATTAGATACATGAAAACATACATATACAATTTTTCTTCTTTTTTTTTGGTAAATTTTAAAATGTTATACAAGAAGATTATGTATAATAATAAGAAAAAAAAAATTTGCATATAATTTTATGTCAACACTTGTGAAAAGAATTTAAAATTTAAAATTACAAAAAAAATATAAAAAAAAAAAAAATAACTGGAAAAAGAAAAATTAAACTGTGACGATGGTAGCCTAATTTAAATTTTATTAAAGAATTATTTTCTTTTCTCGTTGGTGTTTTACAAATAATTTTAAGCTTTTTTAAGAACATTTGTTACAATTCCGTTCCGTTCAAAAAAATTTGTTACAAATTAAAAAAGTTTAAGAAAATTTAAATTATTTTAAGTATTTTTCATGTTTAAATTACCTGTCTTTTGTTATAAAAAAAAAAAAAAAATTAATTTGTCAAAAAATGGGTTGAATTTTCATATTTTATCTTAAAATACTTAAAAAGGTTGAATTAAAGTTAAAGAATGAAAAATGCAATTTTTTTATTATTGCGTAATTATGTTTTTTTTTTTTGTACGAAGAATGAATCAAAAATTTGTTTGATAGAAATTTTAGACAGAATTTTTTTTTTCAACGTGCGATCTTTAAGATTTTTTTCCAAGAAAATTACTTTGGAAGATACTTTTATAGAAATAAATTTTCGAAAATCAAAAATTGTGGAAATTTAATTTCAATCTACAGACCGCAATTGAATTTTAATCCATTAAAGTTTAAATTTTAATACAACATTCAGTTTTAGAAATTTGAACACTTAATACCGAATATTTTTAAATTTGTAATACTGAAAACGATTACACAATTTCAATGACTTTTTTTTGTTGTTGTCGAAATTAACTTTCAATGAAGTTTTGGTTAAACATTCATTTTAATCCAAAAAAAAATTTAAATTAATCCAACGAATATTTTTCTTGAAGAAATTCACTGTTATTAATTTATTTGACTTCAAACGTAAAAAAAGAAAAAAAAAATGAAAGCTTTAAAATCAATAAAGTAAAGCTAGTTTTTATAACGGCAAAAAAAAAAAAAATAAAATTAATTTGAAATGAAATGAAAAAAATAATTATCATAATGAAATTCAATTAAAATTTTCAATTACTTCACAGTTTTTTTTTTCTTTCTTTCTTTTTTTTTTTTTTTTATTAAAAGTTTAAATTAAGAAGAAGAAGAAGAAAAACTTATAAAAGTCTTACAAATAAAATAAAAAAAAATTTTTCCGATATAAGATTTCAAATATTTTTCATTAATTTTTCACTTTTTCAGACTATGTACTTTTCTTACAATTTTTCTTATTATTATTTTTTTTTTGTTTTTTTATGTTTTTTTTTTTTTTTTTTTGTTTTGAAAAGAGCAAAAATTTTATATAAAACAGAAAAATGATGATTTTTTGATTAATGAACATTGAAAATAGAAAAACAACAAATAAGCAAAAAAAAAAAATAATTTACTATAATAATAAAAACAAGAAGAAATTAATGAACATAAAAAAAAACAAGTAAAAAAAATACATACACACACACATACACAAAAAAAAAAAAAACAAAATTAGAAATAAAAATAAAAAAAAACATTAAAGGAAAATAATAAATGAAAAGCAATAACAAACTTGGCATATAATTTCAAGACAAAACTATTAAGAAAAACTAGAGAGGAATAAATATTTTAGTTTCTATTTTTATTTTTCATTCTTTTTTGTCCAAAAGGATAAAATATAAATAGATGCAGAAAGGATGCAACATTTTCTTAATGAGAATAATTTTTTTCTGGTTTTTGTTGTTGTTGTTTTGTTTTCACATCGTGTATTATGTATTGCACACAACAACAAAACATTCATAAATATAGAAAACAAAACGATTTGGAAAATTTCAAATGTAAAAGGATTCAAAAATTTTCTGTGTGTGTGTGTGGTGTGTGTATATACATATATTATCTAAATGAGTTGGGTGATAAAAACTGGGATGAAAATGAAAAAGAAAAAAAAAAAACAAAAAAAAAAAAAGCCAAAACATATAGAAAGATGAGTTAAGGATACGCTAACAAGATAAAAAGAATTGCGGCAAATACTATGCTTTTTCATATATAATATAAATACAAATACATAAACAAGTACATAAAAATGATACATATATGTATATACATTATATGTACGCATTGTATAATCACATACTAATTTTATGTACATCTAGAAAAAAGGATAAGCATAAAATTTCCAAAAAAAAAAAAAAAAAGCTCTCTTGAATCAAACTATCTATGTGTACTGTACTTGTTCCGTTACACATTTTTAGAAAGGATATATATTTCTGAATTGTGATTTCATATACTTATATATGATGATGAAACAGTTCGACTTGTATGTGTATGTGTTGATTTGTTCTTGTATTTGTTGTTGATGATATTGTTTTTTAATGTTGCTTATTATTTCTTTTTATTCATGATTTCTGATATTGCTGTGTTGCACACTGTGTGATTGTCGATATACGTACTATATTTTGTGATAGTAGTGGTAAATACTATATTTTTTTTTGGGTTTTATATACGAAAAATTCAGTTTGAGTATATTTTCTGATATTTTATTGTCGTCTTTTATTCTATTTGTTAGCTATAGCTATCTACATATATACTATATAGTATTGCAGATGCATTCTGCATGATGATAGATCCTTTTTTAATTTTATTTTTCCAGTTTTTTTTTTATTCTTTTAGCCAAAAGATAAATGAAATTGTGAAACTTGAGCTAAAGAATAAGAGAATTGTGTATATAAAAGCAATAACGAAAATTCATGTTTAGTCTCATAATAACAATATAAAAAACATAATAAGCGCATATATATATACACATGTATTTATATGTATATGTTTGTATGTATATGTATGTGTGTTTTTTGTATCCATACACACAGTATGGGGTGTCTAATTAAAAACTTTGAAATTAATTCCCGACGCTCAAAGATGCAATTTGAAATTTTTCTCTTTTTGTTTTATACTTGTTTCGTATCCTTTTTGTATATATGTATTTTGTTGTTGTTTATGTTTTTTCTTCAATTCTATTTTATTTTCTACTTATTTTTTTGTTTTTTATTTTGTGTGTTTCATGTTCTTTGTAGAGAAAAATGATATTTAAAAAATTTTCTTTTTTAATATGTCAAAAGGAAAAAAGGACAAAGACTTGAATGATCTTTTATTCTATATAGATTTGACTAATATAAAACAAAAATATACATACTAGGTGAATATTGAAGATAGAAATTAAATTAAAATATTGAAGGATAGTAAAGCAAAAAAAAAAAAAATCAATCATTTCATTAAGGAAAAATCTTGATAAGGATAAAAGAAAGATAATTAAAACTGGGTATAGGTAGAAAAAGAAAGGTGAAATTTAGAGTTTAAAAAGAATAGAACTTAATTTATCTTTAAAATTTTAAGATTTTTTTTGTGATTTTTTCAATAATTTCTAAATTTTCATTTACTTGGAGATTTGAAAAATATTGACTGGAAATCTAAAAGTATGAAGGAATCAGTGATAAACAGGATTGTTTAACGAATTTTGTTGCTTTTGGGAGTGTCAAAAATAAGAGACTATCCAGTATTATAAAAATTCTGGGTTTTATTTTCCATCATGCATTGCATAATTGCATTTTTGTATTTTTCATAATCCTACCGTCAGAATTTTTTTCAAGATTTTTTTTAGAAAAAAAAATGAGTAAAATTGTCACACAAAACAGTTTTATCCTCAAATTAGACTTTCATGTTTTCTAGATTTTTTTATGCTGTATTTTTGCTTTTCTTTCCTTTACTTAATACAATTTTCCATTCATTCCTCTGTTTTTTTTTTTAGTTTTTACACCTTCAGGAATATTTTCTTCATCTAGTAATACATATTTTAGTACCTACAAATATTATTCATCTATGTATGTATGTATATATGTAGAAATTATCAGAGTATATGTAACATGAACGTGTTATTTTCACACGGTATATGACATTTGCATTAAAATTATATCCTGGAAAAATATATAAACTCATAAGAAATAATAGTGCATCAGAAAGATTCTTTTATTTTATTTTTTTTTATTTCATCTTTTTAGCTAACATTAAAATAGAAAAAGATATAATTTTTTTAAAAGGCTGCAAAATGCGAACAGATTATCTGATTTTCCTTCATATTGTTTGCATTTTCCTTATTTTTCATTTTTTTTTTAATGGAAAAAAAAAAACGCATTCATTTCATGTATAAAATACATCATCATCGCATCATGCATGGTGTATATTTGCAATTTTTTTTTGTGTGTTTGTTTTGTTTTTGTATTATCATGTGCATTTTTTCGTTTAACGTCACACATCATTTTTATAATACTTTTAGCCATGTTTTTCATTTCGTGTAAAAATATGAAGGAAACGAGAAATAAAAGGGGAAAAAAAAAAGAAAAAAGAAAAGCAGTGAAAATATGACAAGATGAATTCACACGATACAAATTTAACCTATAAAGTGTAAATCAGATATAAAATGACATGATATGTGTGTATATGAATTGTATGTTATATGTATGTATGAATTTATATGTGCAAGTATACATACATACATATAAATAAACAGACAGACAGAAAAATCAGGAACACGTCACATTGTTGAGTAGAATTCATGCAATAAAATTGTCATACAGTTTTTATATGAATTATTATTTTCTTGTTTTTACATATGTATATTTTTTTTTTCTTTTCTAGGGAATTTTTTTTCTTATTTTACTCATCGTTGTGTTTTTTTTTTGTGTACGATTATTTTTAGTTCTTAATTTGTTCATATTTTCCATCTTTTTTTTTTTTTTTTTTTCATGTAGAAAATAATCCGATTTTATTTTAAAAATAAGGAAAAATATTTTATTGCAAATGGCACGTACGTTAACTTTATTTTTTCTTTTCGTTTTTTTTTTTTTTGTTTTTAAAGTTTTTTTGTGTATCTGTATCATGATAATGTTTTAAGTAATTTTGATTGATTTCTTCATAGAAATTAAAATTAAGGTATACTGGTGAAATTTTCATTATTTAAAATATAATAGCTTTAAAATTTACTGGATCTCAAGTATTTTTCGTTAAATATGAAATTTTTCATGAAAAAATAAATAGGGTGTGATTTTATCAGGTGATAGACGATTGCAATCAAATTTTGAAAGTTCTAGAAAATGATATTTACGAAAAAAAAAAAAAAAGTCGAAAGTGATTTTAGAAGATTTCTAATTCGATTTGTTTTATAATAAAACAATAAATTGAAATTCATTTGAAGTTAACATTCTACGGGACTTTTAAAATATAGTGGACAACCGTTTATTTTACATAAAAATTTTCAACTCTTTTTTTCAAACTGACATTTCATTTTCTGTGAAACAGAAAGTTTTTGTTGTGATATTAGGTGAAAATAAGATGAAAATTATAAATTAGTTGAAAATCAAACATATCCATTTTTTACATAAAAAGTTGAAGACTTCTTGGGTGGATAAAAATTCAATTTATTTTTAGTACTACATATCCTTAAATAAGGGTTAACAGCATAAATAATATGAGCTTAAGAAAAATAAGAAGAATCCTTAATATTAGATTTTGGTCAGTTAGCTTTGTCTAATTAGTTAAATTTCTATAAATTCTAAAAAAAAAATCTTTTTCTTTTAATGACAATACCAGAACTAGGCTATCCTGAAATTTATAACTTAATTTATTAATTATTATCACAAAAATATGACTGCATTGCAAAATAACAGAATGAGAAAAAAAAATCAAGAATATAAATTAAAGAAGAAGAAAGAAAAAAAATCCTGAAACAAAATGTACAAAACAATACTTGTAATTAATTTATGCAATTTTCACAATATGTTCAAGTTGGTGAAATTCATTTTTGAGGACAATTAAAAAATAAATATTTTCCTTTCCAAAACTTCTATATTATGTATTATTTTTTCATTTCCAATTTTACTGTCTTATAAAAACAATGTAGTACACACATACATGCACACAGAATACAAAAAAAAAAAAAAAAAAAAAAAAACGAAACAAAATTTAATTTAAAAACAAAGTTTAATTGTTAGAAAAGTGTAAAACAATATGATAGTTTTAAATTTCATTAAAAATACAAAATTAAAATACGAAAAAAAAAAAATTTCAAAGAAGAAGAATTTTAAAATTATTTTAAATATCCTGTTTTTTTTTGTTCAATTTTTGCAGCTTGAAAAAAAAAAAATTTTTGTATTTTATTTGTTGAACAGGATATCTAAAGAAGAAAGTTTTTGGTTGATTGCATTAACGACAAATTAAATTTTTTGCTTATATTGTGTATACAATACCGTTACGGAAGTGCTATATATGTATGTGTATGTAGAAAGTATTTTAAAAAGTGTACAGGAAATAAATAATTTTTCAATAAAATAATAAAAAGGACAATTGAATAGGAGAAGAAAAAATAAAAATGGACAATTTCAAAATACAATTGAAAAAGTTTTATTTTTTATTTTTTTTTTTAAACAATTTTAAATGTTTTACAAAAAATTTATGTACATTTTCATATAAAATATCCTTTTTGTGTATCATACACTGTTTTTTTTTTGTTTTGTTTCTGTCTCTTAAAGTTTTTACTTCCGAATAATAAAAGTTGTTATACATGGAAAAAAAATTTTTTTTTTTTTCCGTAATTGATTTCGAAATTTCGATTTAAAGTTTAAAAAAAAGTAATTTAAATTTTTTTTTTATTTTTTGCAATATTGAATTTTCAATTTGTGTTAATTAATTGCAAGAAATGTTCTTGAAAGTTTAAATGAAATTTTTTTATTGCATTTTAATGTGAAAAAGAAAAAAAATTTATGAATAATTAAAAATTTGTTAAATTTAATTTTTTAAATTTAGTTTGAGAATTTCTGAAAATTTAAAACTAATGTGTTTTGAAATATTTCAGGAATCTTTTAATGTGCTTGTCAGGACAGATAACGATCCAGGGGAAAAGCTCAGGTAAGTCATATTTTATCATTACACTAAAATTCATATTAAACCCTAATATTCTCACATGCAGTTGATAAATTTCATGTGAAAATTAATACTGAGATCATAAGGAACCTTAAGGTATGTGATGCTGCAAAAGAAATAGAAAATAAATTAGTAGCGTTTAAATTTTTATTTTACGATGAAATTCAAAAATTTAAAATAAATACGCCTAACAACTGTAGCTTTTCCTATAGAGAAAAGATTCTTTTCAAAAAGACTCTAATAGAGTGGGTAAATAAAACACGAGGATAAGACAAATTATCATCTAGTATAATCTAGCTTATTTATGATATAAGAGACAAAAGGATATCATAAGGAAAAATTATTTAGCAATGACAAATGAGACAACTAAGTTTTTCTTCTGCAGAAAAATAAATGAAAATAATCATCTTTTTATTTGACTTTTGAAAATTTTTGTCATTGTTTAATTTTGCTGTAGGTTCCTTCTCAAAATATCCATTTCATTTTGTAAACGTATATGAGAGTGCAGACTAAAAAAAAAATTCTGAAGTTTCTTGTTCTTTAGATTTTAGTTCTTCCAAATATTTACTCATTTAGTTAAGAAAACTAAAAAAAAAAAAAAAAAGAAAATAATTCTTGTTAATTTTGAAACTCTATTTCACGTTTTTTTGTTGTTGTCTTAAAATTGATAATATCATTTTCATATATTTAATTAAATTTTCAAGACATTTTAATTTTATTACGGTACACCCCATAATTCTAATAACTTTTCGTTGTTTAAAAAGCTACCATAAAAATTTCATGAAAGAAAGTTCCGAGGGCGAATAATTGAAAGTTGATTGTGAAAAAAAAGAAGGAAAAAATTTGAAATAAAACCCTTAATCTTGTTTTATATTTACCTTCGTCATGCAATTGAAATTTTTGTCTTCAAAAGAACATCCTAATTAACTAAAAAACTTTATTATTTATCAAAAAGGAGAGAAAAAAAAAATTCAAAAAATATTCGATCCTTAAAAATTATGGACAATAAAAATCCTTTTCTGTTTCGTTGACTAAAAAATTTCCTTTCTTCTTCTTCTTTTTTTTTTTTTTGAAGGATTGTGTCTGGACAATTAAATTTTAACTAAAATAAAGAATAAAACAAAACAAAAAAAAAAATAATACTAAAAATTAAAAGGATCATAAAAGGATAAAACCACACCACACAAATTCTCCTTCACATTTTCAAATAAAAAAAAAAAAATAAAGTCTTACTTTTATAACTGAATTTTGTTTAATTTTCTGGAAATTTCGATGATATTGAAAATATAAATGAAAAGAGAAAAAAAAAATGTCCTTTCCGTTCCTAAATTATTTTTCTGATGTTTTATATAATTTTTTTTTGTTTTTTGTTTTATTTTGGTTTGTGTTTTATTTTCTATTTACGAGGGTGACCATTCGGATTGTGGTAACAATTCATCTTACGAATTACTTCCGGTCGATAATAATAAAGAAATGAAACTTTATTTAACTTAATTAATTTTTTTGATGAAAAAGGAGAAAGAAAAAAAGAAAAAAAAGAAAAACAAATTCCAGTCAAACTCATATAATTTATTTAAATGAATTTTTTTGTTGTTTTCTTTGAACGTAAAAATGCAAAGTCAAAATTTTTCGAAAGAATAAAATATCTGATTTAAAAAAAATTTTTTTTTTTTTTGGAGCGTGAATATCTCTCTTTTTTTTTTATTGAATTTTAAAAGGCAAAATTATGAAATTGAATTATTTACGAATAAAATAGGAAAATAGATTATTGAGAAAAAAAAAATATTTTTCTTCTTTTTGGTTCCACAAAAGTAAAAGTGATTGAAAAAATTTGAAGAAAAAAAAACAAAATAGACAATTCTTTGTAATTAGAAAAAAAAAATCTTCAAGAAGGTATTATTTAATTTTTAAAGATCAAAAAAAGAAAAAATCAGCAAATAAAAAGCATAATTGAATATAATTTCCAAATTTTTGTATGATTAGTGAAAAAAAAATGTATCTATCTATCATCATCATCCATTATTTCATTTTCTGGATTAAATTTAATAATTTCATGTTGCCCCATATAATTGTCATTTTAATCAGTATTATCATAATTTTCAAAATATCAATACACTTAATTTATATGGTATTGTTGAGAATTTTTCAAATATATACATTTTTTTTTTCAAATAAAAATCAGAGACATTAACTAACAAATCAGTTGACATATTGCTCTAGGCTAGCTAGTTAATATACCATTGAAGATTAATTTTTTAGATTATAAATCCCGATTTTTTTTTTCTTTCTTTTGTTTTCAATTTTATTTTTGTACTCAGAAAAAAAAGAAGAAAAAAAAAAAAAAAGCTTCGCTCTTTGTAAATGGCCTAGATTCAAACATAAACAAATGTTAACAAAATTTAATTATATAACATATTTTTTTTTTTTTTTTTTGCGCGAGCGAGAAAAAAAACTTATGTTGTTGTGCATTATCATCATCATCGATATGAATGGAATGAATTCCTTTTAAGATCCGAAAGTACACTATTTACTTGAAGGAAAAAAAAAAAACAAAATAAAATATAATAATTGAAGCAACGTACAATATATGGGTAATTGCTCCTAAAATCGACATATTTTGGATTTTTTTTTTCAGAGAAGGGATTAAGATTGAAATGCGTCATGATTGTTGGATTTCGAATTTTTGGTTGTAGAAAGAACTTTGCTTACTTCCTTCTTTCTTCGTGTTATTACAATCCAAATTGAGTCTCTGATCTTAACACTTGCTTACGACAAAACAAGTTGCAATCAAACTAAACCAAACAAAAATTCAAATCATGTCGTACGAAACTAGATCGTTTTCTAACAAATGATTTGTGGTTCAAAATTCAAGTGAAAATTTTGAGAAAAAAAAAATGGCGTCTAAGTTAAAGCTAGTTTTTGTACGATTTTATTGAATGAATCTACAGACACAACATTTTTCAAATACTTAGTTTCTTTTATTTTGCTTCATTTTGTGTTGACGTAGTCAGGAAGTTTTCTTAAATAAAATTTTAATTTAAATCAATTTTATATTTTTAGTTTACAGACCAAAAAAAAAAAAAAAAAAAAATCCAGTTAATTTGTTCACATTTAGAAGCAATCACCTTACAAGGTGCGACAAATTCGGTCGATTTATCATGTTCGTGTAATAATTCCTTAACACAACAACACCGTTACCAATTTATATACACAGTATTCAAGAGTCTGTTGTAAAGAAGACAAAACAAAAAAAAAAAAAAAGAATCTAATGAATACCTTTAAACTACTTACTTAGAAAGGTAAAACAAGATATACTTAGGTAAACATAGATGGAAAGGTAAAAAAACAAAAATTTTCAGTTTATATTTTGTTTTATTTTTATTTTGCAATGGGCGCGACCTCACGTTTTTTCAATCGAACGTTTTATATGAATTGATGACTTTTTTTTTTTTTGCTAGCTTGAAAAACCGCAACACAAAGTATCATTGCATGATAATGATAAATCCTCGGAACTATGATAATTGGTAACGATGATGGTAAGAAAAAAACAAACCATAGGAGACCTATTTAAATTTCATGAAAGAACTGGAAGAAAAAAAATACATACTTTTAAGCGAATGATAAAAATAATTTTTGGATATTGTGGGTGTCTAGTTATATGTATGTATATGCCATTATTTTTTGAATATTTTAAAATTCATTCCAAAAATTTGATGAAAAAAAAAAATATATATTACAGAAACTAGAAATGACATGCATTAATTCATTGCATGAAATGAATTCTCCTACAGCAATGACGTTAAATAATTTTTTAACAGTGCATTCAATCTAATTTTTTTTTTCAAATATATGCACACTCAATATAAATATTTTGAAAGAAAGAAGAAAAAAAAAATAAAGATACAAGTAACGTTGATGATGATAAGTATTTTGTCGATAGATAAAATAAAGATATTAAAACTTTGAGTACTTGACTGATAATGGTAACTGTTGTTTTTTTTCTACTTTGTTGTTTTAAAAAAGATACAGTTAAAAGATGTATCTAATATCTAAAAAAAAAAAAAATCATAAAATCTTTAAAAAACATCAACTTTTTGGCAAGATCAAGTCGTTATATAATTTTTAGATTTTTAATTTTTTTTTTTTTTTTTTGGATTACCTTCATAAAATTTATGATTTTTGTGTGGGAAATTATTTTGCAGTAAAAATAATTAAAGAAAATAAAAAAATTATGTTAACTAAAAAAAAAAAAAAATATCTCACAAGAAAAAATTTGATTTGATTTTTGATTTTTTAAAAAATACATTAATTGAAAGTAGGTGTTCTTTAGATAACTAAATAAGGCATGAACTTTTATTAAAGGTAAACATTTTTGAACTTATGAATGACCTAAAAACTTATGAGACGAAAAAAAAAAAAAGTTCACTATGACATTGCAAAATATTTTAATTTTATCGTGGCTTTTATTTATTTTTTTTTTTTTTGGCATTCGATTTGTTTGAAAAATTTTTAAAATACTTATTTTCGAACTTTTTATTGAAAAAAAAAAAAAAAACAGAAAAATAAAATAGAAAACGTGTTTTTTTTTCTGATAGGCAAAAGAAATTAAAGAGAAAAAAAAAAGATGTAATTTACTTTCTTAAAATTTAACTAAAAAATTGAAATTTAGTCATAGACTAGTGTTATGTATAATTGTGTGTACATATGTATAAGATACTAGTGTATTATGGTCTATCCTTTTTGTTGAAAACTTTCTTTATGGAAGAAATCCTATTTGCATATCTTAATAGGATTTTCTAATGTATAAAGTTTTTTTTTTTTTTTTTTTTTTAATTTTTATGTATGGCATATATAATGCAATAAAAGTAACTTAAAAGTGTAAGAGAATTTTCTACAAAATGTAATAAACCTACAATTCATTCGTAAAAAGTTTCTTAAAACTATAAAACTTTTTGACTGCTCTAAGGTAAAATAAAATTTAAAAAAAAGGTAGATAAAATTTTAACATTAAAAAAAAAAGAGAGAAAAAAAATAAAATGAAAGAAAGATGACATGCGAGAATTTCTAAGAATTGTACATTTTGTGATTTGGAATTTGACCAAAAATGAAAAGATATTCTTTAAAAAAAAAATGCACTTTTTTTTTTGTAGAACTTTTCTTTTTTTTTTGTTTTTGAAAAGTGATGAGTTTAATAGAATTTGAGAAAAGATTTTAAATATTATCTGATGGGAATACGGAATTGTATGATTTAGAAAACGGGGTTTTTTCCTTGATAGGGATGCAGAAATAAAAAACAGATAATAAAACTAAAAAGAAAAGAGAAAAAAAAAGATTTTAATTTAATAATGTTTTTAAGGGATTTTTTTCTTGCCAAATATTTGCTTTCAAGAAGTCATGTGATGCGAACAGAAGTTTGAATGTTATAGAAGATTTTATGCGATTGTTGTTAATCCTGTTTGCCAAATTAAATTTTTGTTTACTTAAAAGGACATCAGGTTTAAATTACACCATGCAAACAATTTATAGGTAAAATAATAAAAGTTGAGGTTTTTTCGCGCATGGTTTACATGTCGTAGTGATCTTTTTTGTGTACATATACGAAAGAAGAAACGTGTTACAACAACAAAAACGCATGTGTGTAGATAAGTATCTTTTTTTCTGCGCATGTTTTTCTAGTATAATATGAAACCTCAACTTTTATTATTTTACCTAAAAGTAATAAGATACTATACATACATATTTCATTTAAATAAATTCGTTTTTCAGACAATAACTGTGGTTCACATTCCACGGAAATCTGTTAGTCCAACAGTATAGAAAAAAAAAATTCATATCAAATCAAGCTAGTTAAATTAGGTCCTAACTCACTAAAAGAGATGCTATAGAAAATTAAATTTTCTGGACTTTGATTTTATTAATTTTGTAAAGGTGACGAATTATATCTTTTACGGGTTTTGTTGAAAAAAAAAAAAATATAAAAGCAATAAATAAAAATTAAAATTAATTGTTATTGAAGTAATGAGATAATTTTGACATTAAAATACAAATTAGACGTTGTTAAAGGGTTTTCATCAACAAATTAAATTAAATATTCCTTTAAGCGAAAAACCAATCAAATTAAGTCCATGAAACGGAAGAGATTTTGTAAAAAAAAAAAACCGCATGATAAATACATAATTGTGTGGTGTGTTTCATCTAAATTTGAATTGTTACTCTGACGACTTTTGGCATCCTGCTGTTATCTTGTTTCTTGTTAACATATGTGTCAATAATCTGTCAAGTGTTATTTTTTTAATTGTCTTTTTTTTTTTAGCTAATTATCTGGTTATTTTTGTTGTTGTTGTTGAAGGTACTTAAAATTATTTGCAAAGTAATTTACAATATTTTTTAGCATTTAAAGTGATTATAAATCATCATCAATTGTCATAATTAAAGACCCTGCTTTATGCTTTTAGCAAATTATACATACATGATTAAATTTTAGAATTTTAATTTATTAATAGATAACCAGGAACAAAAAATGAAAAACAAAAAAAAAAAAACAAAAAAATAATAAATTCCGATGTCTTAATTCCCTTAAGGAGTTTTTTTTTTCTCTTTTAATTAAATTTATTTTTAAATTTTTAATAATTTTTCCAATTAAAGGTATTTTTTTTTTCATTCTAGAGCTCAAAGAATTTATTGAAAATTTTAATGAATCAAGCATGTGATTTCTAGTATCTTGTTTTTTTGTTGTTGTTTAATTGTTTTTTTTTTCTAGAGAACTGCCTAAAAATTAAAATTAAAATTAAAAAAAAAAAACTTGCTGGAAAGAAAACGAAAAAAAAAAAACAACATTGTTGAAAAAGTGTTAAATTAAATTACATGTTTAAGGGTTTTTTTTTTGTTTTTGTTTTTTTTTTTTCTAATTAATATTTACAATTATTTTGAAAAAATATGATATTTTAATGTTTGAATTAAAAGAGAAAAAAAAAAGCATTAAATAAGGTCAAAATTTATTGGTAAAGAGAGAAGAAGAAAAAAATTATCTTTAATTAATTATATGAGAAAAAAAAAATCACATATGTTTAATGCGATGAATCGTTTGTTATTATTAAATTCATGGTTTTCTTCAAGTATATTTAATTGCTCGAAATTACACACATGTCAGTTTTGTATTAAAAAAAAAAAGAAGCTTATTTTTAATTTTTTTTCTTCTTCACATGTTTAAATCGATTAAGTTTAAAAAAAAAACAGAAAATCCAAGTTTATTTCACAGTTTTTTTTTTTTCGAATGCTATTTAACCACAAACATTTTAATTTGAAAAATTGCTTAATATAACGTGCATTAAAAAAAAATGGTATTTCGGTAGCTTATAGGTCATAATATCATCACCATATGATGATGATTATTATTATGATCATAATCATCATCATCTTTATAATCATCGCCATTTATGAACATATCCTCCTCATAACACCGTAAAAAATATTATTTATTTATTTTGTTTTATTTTTTTTTGTTTGATTTTCTCAAAATAAATTAATGCACTGTTGCAGCAAAGAATTTTTTAATTTGCCATTTTTGTTTTTCGCTAAAGGTCATTGATCAGTTGAAAAAAAAAACATACACACACACACAGAAAAATTAATCAAATATGAAATTATCAATTTTCTTTGAAATTTTTCACTTAACAAGGTGTTGTTTTTTTAAAATTGAACTTGTACGGTGATGATTTTATTGTTTGAAGGTGACAGAAGGATGCTCAAGTTAATTTTTTCATTAAAGGAAATTTTAAACGTTTTTTCAAATAATGAGCCATAGCTTTTGTATAAAGCTCACGTAAATTATGAAAAATAGAGAACATGTGGAATGAAAAAGAGTTCTACAAAGTAAGAATTTAATTCACAAAAGACATTACTTAGGAAGTTTTTTTTTATAGCGTAGTTAAATACGTCTAAAACAGGACATTCTATATGTAATATTAGAATTTTGTGTGTTAGTTAAGCTTTCAGACAATATGACTAAATTTTATTTAAAAAAAAAAGCAGCTCATTCTAATTTTTAAAAAATTAGGTTAACATTTTTTTTTAAAATTTTTTTGAGGCAATTCTCTATTACACGGATGTAAAGGACATACTTTAGAACCGAATAAGATTCTAAATTGAAATGTAGAGGTAACTAATAAGAATCACCCTTTTAAAAGAAATTTATTTACAAATGAAATGTTATAAGTAGAGAATTGAAATCTAAAAATAATTAATAATTAATTTTTTTTTTTTTTGTGGAAAAAATAAATAAAATTGAATAAATTAAAACAAAACGGGAATTTATTTATCTTTTTTATTTAAATTTTTCATCCTTTAATCCGTTGAAAATTTCAAAATAATGAAAAAAAAAACAAAGAGAATGGAAAGGAGTTAAAATTAAACAAAAATTTCAATAATTTATTCATTTTTCAATTTTTATTTACAAAAAAATTTTTATGAGAAAAGATACAAAATTAATAATATTGAATCTTAACATGTATCTTTCATAAATTACATACTTACAAAATGTAGAAAAAATATTTAAAAAAAAAAAAAATCTAATCAATGTTTATTAACATTGATTTAACATAGTCGTCGCTCTTTTGGTCAGCTTAATAAAAAAAAAAAATAGATATCTATAAATGCAGTTACTTGCTGTTCCTATGCTAGTATACATATTATGTACCTACATCTATGAGGATGATGATGTGAATGATGACGGCGGTCTATATGATGAGGATCATCATATTGTGACATTTGATTGATGACTGTAATCGATGGAACTGTATTATTATCTGCAATATACATACTATAATATAATAATAATATAATACCTTTCGGCAAATTTGATCAGACAATAAATTACATTTTATCCAATATCTTTGTTTTTTTTTTTTACATGTGTTTTTTTTTTGTATGCAGCTGTATCAGTGAGCATTAGTAACAGCAGTAGCAGAAGTAGTGTTAGAATTGCAGATGATGATGATGATGATGATGATGATATAAAAAGTATCAAAAGTACAGAAGAAGTGTTATCATAATCATATTAACAGAAATATAATGAAACAACAACAAAAATAGTGCTAAACTTTAATAAAATCTAGAAAAGCTAAAAGAATGAAAAATTATTTTTCATATATTATATATATTATGTACAGATACTATATACTCGTATGTATAGTAGGTATAATATAAAATATGACACAATATACACATCTGACGGCGACGGATTTTACTAAAATAAGTAATTTTTCTGTATAAATAGTGAAAAAAAAAAAACAAAAAAACAAAACACGGATTCTGTGAAATGATGAATACTCCGTATAATTTCAAGTATAAAATGATTATGATGATATTGAAGATACTACAATAAGTATGTAGGTACGTATAAAAATTTATCTACATAACATAGATACTTTCTTTTTGTAAAAGATATTCAATTAAATATACATACATATGTATATATATAGATTTATCTGTATAGATAAATTGAGCATAACATTCAATGGGTATTTATAATTTATTTATTTTTTTTTATTTTTTACAAAATTATAGCTACATATGTACATATATAATCTTTATGTGTTGTGTGTATGACTTGTATGAATAGTGAAAAAGTTTATAATAAAAATGACAAAATATTAAATTCATAGCGTAAAGTTAAACTGAAAGTTAATGTGATATTTTACACTATTAAAATATTTACACATTACAAATATTTTATTGAATGTTTTTTAATGTAACTGAATTATGGTATGTGTATCTGTAGAAAAAAATAAATTACAAACATTATTTTTTTAAAGGTATGTGATGGTTAAATTATAAATATGCAATTTATACTGTTAAGTTCCTTTATTAGAGTTATATAATAGCAGAAAAAAATTACAGGAAAATTATTATAATTGTATTAGATACAAAAATAGGGTGTAAAAGTAATAACAAGATTTAGGTAGAATAATTTTTTCTTCACTCAGAAAATGAAAATATAAACGAATTGATAGTTTTTCAATTCAACCAGTAACTTTCAGGAATGTGGTTAAAGTTTATGGAAATAAGCTTAAAATCATTGATAATTCATAACCGCAATATGCTAATTTTGACAGTTCAAAAAGCTTGAATATTAGAGGCCAAAACTTATGTTGTGATGATAGTTTTATCTGTAGAGCTTTTTAAGCTTCCTTAAAGGTCATGACTAAAATCAATACTACATTCAGATTTTTGCTCGTAAAGTATTGTTTTTTCGACATTTCAAAATTTTGAACAGGTTGTTGTAGTAGAATAAATGAAAGTTTGAAAAACACGAAACGCTTGAAGATTGGAGGGCATAATTTATATCTTGTGGTAGATCTATATGTTACATTTGTTAGAAGACATTTGGGGTGTTTCATAATCGACATATCAAAAATTTTTCCACTCCTACCAGATTTTCAATTATGCAGTTTTTTTCGCTGTTCCTTAAAATCATAAATTTTATTTATTGTTTTTCTTCAAATTTCATCAATTGAATCACCTTGTTAATTTTACATCAGCACGTGTCGTAATAATAATAATCATCTTACATATTTACACTTACTTTAAACGTTCAGTATAAATGATAAATGAACTAAAGAAAGATGTTGACAGCATAGCATCAAATAGAACAAAGGCAAAAAAAAAATAAAAAATAAAAAAAATTCCAAACAAGATATAATTTTAACACATCATCTAAATTCATGGTCAAAATTATAAATAATTTTACCGTTCTATAACAAAATAATGAAATTTAATAGTTTGTACTTTAATCATGACCTTGCCACCTTAATTTAGATAATGATAAAATATGTTATTATTAAATTAACAAAAATGTTTCATTTAAAAGATAAGATTTCAATTGAATTTTTTCTTATAAATTCAAGATTCATTCAAATATGTAGTTTGTTTAATAAATTAAATAGTTAATTTTCTAAATACAAAAAAAAAGAGTCATGAATTATTGATTATTATTTTTTTTTTTTGGCTTTTATTTTGTTTAAATACTCAAATTAGACAGACCAAATATAGAAATCTGGTATATAATTGGCTGGGATATTAAATTATTTACTCACGTAAAACACATTATTTATGAAATAACGAGAAAAAAAATAAAACAACACTTTAAGATACTTTTTATAGAAAATTTAAGGACAACGACAATTTCTTTGTTGTTTTGTTTTGTTTTTTTTTTTTCGAATAAAATTTTAACTTCCTTATTGTTTCATTGAATTTTTTGTTAATAATTTATTTAAAAAAAAAAAAAAAAAACGTGTGCGTATACAGAAAAATTATGTTAAATTATTATGAGAATGTATTCTGTTAAAATTACGTGAGATAGCATAATGATTGTTTTTTTTTTTTGTCCTTTTAAAGTAAATCGTGATTTAGATTAACATTGTAGGATTTTTATGAATTTTATAAACTCATTAAGGACATTAAAACAAAAAAAATTGATTATTCTTTTTTTTTTTTTTTTTTGTCTCAGAATTAATCAGATTTTAGTTAAGAAAAATTATATATCATCAAATTTTGTACATTTCAGATTTTGAAAAATGATAAACTTACTGAAAATAAAGACAAAAAAAAAAAAAAATGTAGGATACAAAAATCATATCCTTTTTTTTTTGTAATACGATAATTTTTCAAAAGTATTTGTTGTTTTTTTTATAGTTTTTTTTTTTTTTTTTCATAAATAAAATACAAAATTTCCGAAAGTAATAAACTTAATGTCAAAAAAGCCGTCACTAACATTTGTGATGTCATCATATAATATATACACAAACACACACAGGATATTAATACACATATAGGATATAATTGTTGTACATTTTAGATTTTCAAGTGAAAATATAAGTGTCTGTTGGATAACTTATATACTTAATCATTTTGAAAAAGAAGCCACATTAAATGTTCTGACTGACTGAATCCTTTAACTTGAAATTTGTATATAATATACTATTTCTTTTTTTTTCGAAAAATATTGTATCTACTTATTTGTTCTTGTATCTATGCTTGCATTTATATACATAACATATATGTATATTCGTTTTTTGCAACCATAAGTAAGTTTGTTAAACTGCATAAAATTTTTGTTTTGTTTTTTGTTTTGGCAAAACATTTACTATGGCGTCATTTTTAGCACATCCACAGCATACAGTTATGTGTGTATAAAAATATGTAGTTTAATATTTTCTTATAATAATATCTAAGATTACTCATATTTTTTTTCCTTAGCTTTTCTTTTTTTGTTTTTGTATAAATTTCTTAAATTTTATGTAGATTGTAGATTAAAAGATAAAAAGGAAGACAAGAGAACAAAAAAAGAAAAAAGAAAAAAAAACAACCTAAGACCATCAGTTTTTAGAATCATCAATCAAGCAACATTTTCAAATTTTCTTTTCATCAAAAAATGCTTAAGATAAGAAAAATTTTTAAGAAAACAATGTAAAATAGCAATATACAGAATTTATGTGGTACAGGATGATTTTTAAATCATGAAAAAAATGTCAGAATTTAGAGAAAGCTTAGGAAAGTGAGAGTATTTGAATTTGGTGACCTTTAACCTTATGAGATATTTTTGGTTAAAGCGTAAAAAAATAAGTAGGTCCTAACTAGAGAATTTTGTGACTTGTAAAAACTAGATGATAGGTTCATCTATAATAGAATTGATAGTGTAGGAGGTTTGAGTATTCTTCATCAATGATTAAGTGGTAACTGAGAACAGCAAGCGACATGACATTCGGTAGCTCAATGGTTTGAGCATTACCCCGGAAAGGTCCGTGGTTCGATTCCCGGCCACGTAGAATGTCGTTTTCCTGTTTTTTAGTTACTACAATAGGTTCTATCTTTTTTTCAGATAACTACGACACAAATCTCTTCTTTTGAAGCTTGAGAACCATGGTTTCTCAGATATTTTACTAAAATTTTCGTTTTATTCTGTGAAATTGTTGTATAAGTAAAATATAAAAAAAAATCTTAGTAGCTTGTAGATAGAGAAAAATTTAATATTTATCGAAAATTCCATGTGTCCTACATTCTTTGAAAATATTTCAACTGATAGCTAAAGATCTAGAAATGCTGACCTTTGACCCTTTTGGATTATTTTTTGTTCTATTCATTTTAAAATCACCCTATTTTATGTGATCTTTAAATTTCTTATTACATATACTAATTTTTGCAATATCAAGATAAAACATTAGTATGAAAAAAGCATAAATTTTAAAGAAAAAAATTTTTTTAGTTTTTTTTTTTTTGCATCGTATATTACACGATGAATGTGTACACGTTTCTATATGCACTAGATTTAAATCTTATAGAGGATTTTCTATATATACTTTTGTGTATAATGTTATAGATTCTTGATTCTGATCTAAAGAAATAATGAAGATGATGGTAATGATGATTTGTATATGTGTATACAACTAAGAAAATGCAACAAATTTACACTTGAATAATTTTATATTGTATCTTACGATGAGATGATTATGATGAAGAGTGGTATTTTGGTATTTTTTGTTTGTTTTGTTTTTGTATATGTGTATGAATGTGTGTGTATGTTCTCATAGATTAAGAAATGATGATGATGATGATAATGAAGGAACATTATTATTAATATAGAATGTTTGTAAATTTGATATTGATGCTGAATTTGCTTTACTATTACTCTGTATTTGCAATTTCTTACATATACACACACACACACACAGACATATTATACATACATAGTCTCTTAGAAATAATATAATAATAAATTTTGTTGAAACATCTTATATATAAATAAATTTAAAATTATATTATATAAACTCGTTATCCTTTATTCATTTAAAGTGTTACATTATCAAAGTTAAATTTTTGTATTATATATTAAAATAAATGAATCAATCTATTTTATAAAATATTGTAAGGATATCATGTAATAATATTTTATGTTATATGTAGTTGTTGTTATTACTATTTTAGAGTTCTTGTATGTACATGAAGATAAATTAATCGAACTTCAAGTAAATTACATTTTAAGTCTGAAGAAAAACAAATAAATTAATATTGTGATGAGAGGATTTTAATCAATTTTTTGGTTTTTGTGTATGAAAATTTTAAATAACAAATACAGAAAAAAAAAAAAACTAATAAAGAATCTAATTTTTTTTGTTGTGTATTCTACAGAAATAGAATAAGAATGTATAAAGTATCTTAAGTGTTGTTTTGAGGTTAAAATGAATAATGAAGTTAAATTTAAAAATTTTAAATGCATATTTTGTAAACATTTTCTTAAAGTTAACTAAAAAAAAAAAAAAATAAGGATAAAGAAAAAGAAAGGAAATTTGATTTATTGTTTATAATTTTTGAATGATATTTGGTGTAGTGAAAAAAAAAAAATTGATAGATTTGTATGATTTTGATTTAAGACTTGAAAAAAAAAAAACTTTAGATTTATTGACTTTTCATATGATTTCTCTTATGACTTTTTTTTTTTTTAGAGTTTTCATTTGAAATTTGAATAAAGGAGGGGCGGTACTGATTTTGAAGCTATGAATATTTTCGAAAAATTTAAATTTCAGTTAGCTTGAGAAACTGAAAATGAGAATGTCACAAATTTGAATTTGTTTGAATGAAGGTATTAGTTTATTTTTTTCTAAGATGATGAAAAAAAGGATATCGTAGTATGGATTTTTCGAATTTGAAAAAGAACAATAAATCTTATGGATCATTCAGAAAGTAGTCAAAAGTTACTTTTCTAAGAAAAAAGTAATTTACATCTATTCGAAACTTTTATTAGTAAAAAGGTTTTTTATTTTTGATTTTGCAGATATTATACCTAAAATTGGAATTGTGTGGAATGTGTGTGGAATCTTCTGAACAAAAAACTTAATTTTATGCTGTTTGTTCTTGTCTTTCTTATGTTTCAAAACTTATTACAGTTTTTTTCTTCTAAACAGCTTTATTTCACTGATATACGACGAATGTGTAATTTTATGTACTTAATACATTTATTTGAAACAGGTATGAATTTTTCAAAATATCATATATTCCATAAAAATTTACAATTCTCAATAACTCAACCATTCACGTCTTATCAGTAGCAATAACGCTTCATAAAAAAAATCTCCGGCTCCAGGGATAATCCATAATTAAAAAGGTCCTGACTTCGAATGTGTTTAAAGCATTTCCTTCTTCGAGATCTGATTTTACAATAAATAGATACAAATCGTATAAATTTAAGTAACAACTCTGAATACATGACTTTATTTAAATTTTATAAGTAAGATTTGAATTAAATTCAAAAAAATCATGGCATTAAACCTTTAACATTTTATTTTTCCAGACACATTCTAAATTTTTCCCATGGCACGTACATCCAAGGTTGAATTTTACCATGCATACTATAATTTTTTTTAAAAAAAACAGCACACATTATGTTGCACTTTTGATATAGCACATAAAAATAAAAAAAATTAAACTAAACTGAAAAAAAAAAACAGAAATAAATTTTTTTAGGGTACCTTCAAATAACTTACAAACTCATCAGTCATTTTGAATGAATTGTTGTCAGTTGATAATGTAATGCATAATAAATAAACTTGAATTAATTATATGCGAATAATAAAGATACACAAAAAAAAAAAAAAAAACAGATGCATGGAGTGAAGATACAATCAAAATCTCTGAAAATACATACATTATGTATATTATAACATGTTAGCTATATCTTATGATTTACTTGTTAAATTAAAATTTAATTTAGTTTCATGTGCATGAGATAAATCTGAATGAAATTTGTGTTATGATAATCAGATTTAGTATCTTATTATTATTTTTTTTTTGTTTTCATTTTTTAAGATTTTCTTCTTCATCTTTTTAATGATGGTAAACTTATCTTCTATGTGTGAATTTAAAAGAAGAAAAAAAAAAAGCAAAATTGTTATGTTTTGTATTAATTGAATTTAAATTTAAAGCATGTTAAACATGATGATTATAGATAGATTTAAAGTGTAAATGTGTAAATGTCAAATCGTGCGTGTGATCTATGACATTTGTTTGATGATGCATAACATATACATGCACGCACTCGTTTTTTTTTTTTTTTTTTTTCAATTTAATTTTACATAATCGAGATTTTATTAAATTGAAAAAAAAAAAAAAAACCTAGGTTCATTTCAATAACATTGAAAAATCTTCTATCTTTTGTATTAGAGTTTGTCTAGCCGTTACCCGATTAAACCTTAGAAAATTACATAATTCATAAAATTTTTGAAAATTGAAAATATCTATGTACTAACATTATTTTGTTGTTGTCTGAAATTAATTTTTCATGGCTCATGTTTTCTTTTCACCCACACATTTTTTATGTCAAAAAAAAAAAAGAAAAAAGAAAAAGGTAAATAATATAACCTTAATCTACTTTAAAAGTTAATTAATTAAAAAGTTGTCTATTTTAAAGAGAATTTTAATTACGATCCTTTTTGCAATTTAAAAAAAAAAAAAAATAAATTATTTTTTTTGTTTGTTCATACAATTTTCGAAAGTTCCTTTTTCTTTTTTATTTTTATTTTTTTTTGTTCGTAATTATATTCAAATTAATTTTTATTATATTTTAATTAATTTTTTACACATGCCATTTACCAAAATAGTGTATAAATTTTAAAATCATTGCCATTCACTTTCTATACAGAAAAAAAAAAAAAAAAACAAGAAAACAAGAAAAAACACAAGACAAAGTAGAAAAGAGTTCAACAAAAGTTTGTTGTATAGTATTTGTTTGCTTGCTGTTTTGCTCATTAAAATTTAATATTATATACTTTTTTTAATTTTTTTTTTTTTAAATTTAAAGTTAAGCAAAAGTTAACAATAAAAAAACGAAAAATGCAAAAAAAAAAAGATACAAATAGAAGAACAAAAAAAAAAAAAAACGAAGATGTTCTCTTCTTTGTTAAAAATTTTTTTTTTTTTGCCAAAGAAAGAAAAAAGTGTAATAAAACAAATTTTGCAACAAATTGTTATAAATTAAAAAAGTAAGACAAAATAAAGGACAAAAATGAGAACAAAAAAAAAAAAAAAAAAAAAAAAAAAACCTAGAAAGATACAAAATATGTGCAACAAGATATAAAAACAAGGTCAAATGTAGTTCATTTTAACAAGGTTGCAATGATATCTTACACCACCATTATCATCATCATCCTCATCATTATTAAAATGTATAAAAATACATATATACACCGGTAATAATAATAATAATAATTAAGTAAGTGAACTTCAAGAGTTAAAATTTTCACAAAGCACTCAATTATCAGTGTCATCATATATACGTTTTTTTTTTTTTCTGCTAACTTTGTTTTTTTTTGTTCGTTCGTTTGTTTTTAAAGTTACGTTACGTACAAACTAATGAACATTTGACATACTCAGTAAGCAAAAACGTACATTTTTTTTTTCCTGTTCTTGTTTTTTTTTTTTTGCTTTTTCATTTTGTAAAACAAGATTACCGCATAATTAAAGGTTAAGGTGTGGAATTAGTACAATTACCTGTAAATTAAAACTGAAATAAAATACTTAAGGTTGGATAAATTAAAGAGCGGATGGTTGTTATTTTTTTTTTTCGTTTTTTTTTTTTTTTACTTTTTTGATCTTTTTTTACGAGATACATTTTCAATTTAAAATTTTCTAACATTATTAATTAATAATTTAAGGAAAAGATAAAACTAAAAAAAAAAGCAAACAAAAAAGTGTTAAAAATTTTTTTTTAAAAAAAATTTCTTAACTTTTGCTTTTTCAATTTGAAAATTTCATTTGTGTGTCACTAAATTAACTTTAATGAGATTTTTTTTTTTTTCTTTCTTTTTTGGCTCGTTGACATACTTTACGTTATTTTTTCTTTTTTTTTTCTTCTTCTACTTTTTTTTTTTCATTGCGAATATAAAAATTAGATAATGATGAAGTGAGATTTAGGATTTCTTAATATACGAGTATGTACATATATAAATAATTATTTCTAAATTATAAGGATATTACAAATGAAACGAATTTTTTTTTTTTTTTGCTGAATTAAAAATGTTACACCTGTGGAAAAAATTTGATATGTTTTTTGTGTGCATAATTTTGCAAATAGAAAAGTGAGAACAAAAAATTATGAAAAAATAAAATAAATTGTAAAAGATCTTAATGACAAACTAGACTACTTTAAACATCGAATTACAAAAAAAAAAAAAAAAAAAAAAGAGTACCTGTTTGAAAATTTTGACATGATACAAAAAAAAGTTGTAAGGATAGCAAAAAACATAGTTTTCTTTACATTTTTTGAGAGAAAAGACAATTTTGATTTTGAAATTATATATTATTTGTTTCAGTTAGTTACTGTATTCGATTTTTCATCCAAATATTGATTTTGAACTCTCAAAGCATTCTTGGATTGTCATTCTAAGTCATTCTAATTTTCAGCTATTGAAATCGGTTGAGAGAGAGAGAGAGAGAGAGAGAGAGAGAGAGAGAGAGAGAGAGAGAGAGAGAGAGAGAGAGAGAGAGAGAGAAAGAGAGAGAGAGAGAGAGAGAGAGAGAGAGAGAGAGTTTTTTGTCAAACAAATTTTGACCCACTAATTGATTTTAAATTCTATTTTCTAAGGAAGAACTAAGAAGTAAGAAAGAAGCAGTTTTTCAATATAGACATTCCAAAACTTCAATTTCAGCCACACGGACCACGGTAAGAACTGTCTAGAGAAGAGGGCAATTAGGAAAGATATTTTAATGCTAATGGAGAAAATTTCATACAACCCTAAAAGAACTATTGGAATTGTAAATGTAGGAGTCATTGTTCTCTAAAAAATTTTTGTCGTTGTTTCGCAGTGAAGAGCTTCTGAAAAAATTAATTTATATAGTTAGTGTTGCCTTAGTTTTTTATATACATATTTTAAAATTAAAACGTTTTTATTAGGTCGCTTTTCTGTCATTTCTGGTGGAATTTAGAAATTGATTTTTAATCAACTTTTCGATGAGAAAGAGACTTGAAACTTTATACATACATAGCTCAGAACTGGATGACTATTAACTCGTTTTCTTGTGTGTTCGTTCGTTATATTTTCGTAGGGAAACTACATATTTATTGGATTATCGATAATGCAGTTCGATTTAGTATTTTTTTTAAAGATTAAATTAAGATACTAAATAATCTAGCCTACTAAGCTAAGTCTTCCTTTTCATTGCGCAGGTATACTAGATTCAGAAACTCATTATTTCGTTGTCAATAATGTCAATATTAATAACTTAATAACTTTTAAGTCAACTCAATTTATCGATTGAGAACTGGTAATTTCACATAAAAGATAAATTAATCTAAACAAAATTGTAAGTAAATTGAAAATGCTCTTATTTTTCTCTTGTAGTGCAAAATGAAAATAAAATTAATTTTTCAAAGTCATTAATTTGTAGGGAATACTATTACTCGACTTTTTTTTTCTTTCTTTTATTTTTTGACATGTTCCGCTTTTGCCAAATTTGTCATAATAAATCTTCAAAATCAATTTTTTTAACTATAACGAGAAAAGTGTGAAAAACAATAGTAATGCGATTTAACAAAAAAAAAAATAAATCAACTTTCATTAAACCTTTTAATACGGTGTGAATACCTTATTAATAAATAAATTAATTTCTATAAATTCATTATTTGCGAGCACATGAAGAAAAATTAACATGTGCAAATTAATTGATTTTTGTTGTTGTGTTCTCCTGTTGAATATTTTCGTGTATTTTTTTTTTTTTTCTAATAAGGAAACTCCTGTTTAGAAATTTCATAGTATTTTCTTTCATTTAAAAAGCATCACAGAATGTTACATCATCGCAAGTTCACCAACGAACGATTACATACATACATAAAAGTGCTACTCGAAAAAATAAAGGTGTTTCTCAAGAAGAAAATAATAAGTGTGCATTATAAGGAAAGGCTCAATTTGAAAAAAAAAAAAAAAAAAGAAATATAAATATTTCAAGTGTTAAAAATGTATGACGTATGTAATTGTTTCGGTTGATATGCTACATTAAAAAATTGAAATAAAATCTTTAGATTTTTTTTTTTTTTTTTTTTTTGCTTTTCAAGAAAGATATAACTAATCTTCAAATCAATTTTGATGATGTTAAGATGTTGAATGGCTTTCAAGGTAAAAAAAAAAAAAAAAAAAAAAAATAGTGAAACCGTGAAATTCCAATTACACTTAAAGGCACGATTAAAGTGAATTTTTTATGTATTATCTATATTTTTTTTTCTTCTTCTTCTTCATAAAATGTTTTTTTTAAATTTATTGTGTATATTAAAAGAGTGTGAACATATGTGTATCTATCTACATATATTGTAAAAAAAAAAGTATCTATTCTTATTCATTATTTGATTATTATCGTCATCAATAATATAACATTCGTTATTAAAATGGAATTTTTGTTTATTTATTTATTTTTTTTTAATTTTTTCTGCAACAAACCTATTAGAGATTTTTTTTATTTTTTTTTTTCTATTTAAAACTGTTTTGTGTGCGCCTATATAATAATGTTATATAAAATTCACACCCTTTCTAAAATTTTTAAATTCCATGGTAGGTATTTTTAAATCGAATTGAATACAATACAAAAAAATAAATAAAAAAAATAAAAAGATATAAAAAGTATCTGTTTTTTTTTCTGTGCAACAATGTTTTATTTTTATTTATAGTTTATGGTGCTTGTTCGACTCAATTAAAATATATAAATAATTTTGTTTTTTTTCCACACAATAAATATTATTTTTGTTGTATCAAATGAAAATGTTTAAGAAAATGAATAAATAACACCTTTTTGATTTTTTATATGCACACACAATTTTATAGATACATTACAAATATAAATATTATTATAATATTATTATTATTTGTTTTTTTTTTTCAGGTTAGTTAAGTGTTTATAGATTTTTAAATAATATCTAGAGAGTGTGCTCGCAATTATTTCACCTTGATATTTGAAAATTAACAAAGATGACGGCGACGACGACGACAATGATTATGCTATCTACATATGTATGTATGTATGTGTAGGAAGGAGGTGATGTATGCGAAAATGTGATGCATTACTTATATGTACATAACTAAATAAGTTAATAAATCAGAGATCAAACGTAAGTATTCTGTTTTTATTTATTTTAATTTATTTGATTTTTTTTTTTTTTTTAAACTGAAGAATATGTGTTTATTATTATGGAATTATTATGGAATAAGTTATTAGAAGAAAAAAAAAAAGACCATAAACTGGTATTTTAATTTAAATAATAATATCTAATTGGATTTTTGTTTTCTTTATTTGTTCAATTTATAATTTACGATTTTTCATTTGACAATTTTGTGGAGAAAAAAAAAACAAATTTAAAAACAAAATGTTTTTTTTTCACATTTAATTTAAAATTTTTTTGAATTTCATGATTTTTTAAAAATCGAATATATGGTAACTTTTTATTTAAATGTTTATTTCGTGAATATGATAATCTGTTTTTTTTGTTTTTTTTTTGTTTTTAGAAAAATATCTTCGTAATTAGTGAGATTCTAGTATGTGTTGTTTACCACACGATTTTTACTTGAGGAGGAAAATTAATCAAAAACATTGAAATTAAGTGTGATTAATAAGAACATTACACCACAAGGTTTCCATGGATTTTTTTTTTTTTTTGTAATAAAATTTCTAACGTTAAAGTAGTTGAGGTTTTTTTTTGAGACCAGTGAGGTTATTTTTTTTATTTGACTTACATTCTAAATTTTTGAATAATAGGGTTTTTCTACGTTTTCAAAAAAATTTCAAGCAAGGATCGCTCTACACAAAGTTCTTGGAAAATTTTACTACTCTTCGTAACTACGTTGTCTCAGAAGCCTCACCTTAAAATCAATGGAATTCAATATTCTTTCTTTTTTCAAGAACAAACAAAAAATAATCAAAAATTGACTAAACCTAGACAATTGATCCTTTATTTTTCAATACACTAACAAAAAAAAATTCCTGAATAGAAAAAAAAATCCTTGCAAAAATCATTGTTTATTATTTTGCAAAATATTTCGTAAAAAATTACTAAAAAAAATTGATTTATTCATTCGAAATATGAAAAAAATTAAAATATAATTTGCAAAAAAAAAAAAAAAATATTGTGTATTGTATTTAAAAATTTTACGTTTTTGCGTCATATTGTGTCTCTTAATCATTAATGCATGAAAATTTATTTCATATAAATGATGAACGTCATATCGTGTACATGAAAATAGAAAGAAAATGTGTAATATAATTCTTTTTATACACATTTTTATTTTTTTTTTTTTTTCGTGCAAATTGAAAACAATTAAAAATGAAAATGAAATAAAAAAAAAAGGTTTATTACGATTTCTGAAATTTCCTGTCTGCAAAAAAACCTAAAAAAAATCACATAACCAAAATAAAAAAGGTAACGAAAATAAACAATGTTGCACAAAAAAAAAAACAAAAAAAAACCCTTGTACATGTATGCTTTATTTTTGTTTTTGAAAGGAAAAGTTTTTTTTTTTTTTTTGCATAACCGATGATAAAAAAGGAGTGAATGAATATGATGTATACCAAAACAAATTAAAATTATGGTGCAATATCCTTTCAATCAGTATAATATGTACACACAATTTAACAAAAAAAAAAATAAAAAAAAAAAAAATAAAACTTTCAACGTGTTATTATTCAAAATTATCAATTGTTAAAAGATACTTTTTCTATTTTGTTTATTTAAAAAAAAAAAAGAAAAAGATTTTTTTTTTTTTGTTATTATTTTTCCATTGAAAATGCTATAGTCTCTTTCTGACTAGATATTGATTTTTAAAATATAGTAAATTCAAAAAAAAAAAAAAAAAAAAAATACGTAAAGAAAATATGTGCAGAAAACGTGCTAAAAAGCAAATTAATTAAGGCATGACTTAACTTCTTCTTTTTTTTTTCAAATATTTTTGTTTTACGTATATACATATTTTTTTAAATTGTATCTTTTAACAAATAATAACAATAAAATTTGTTATGGTTCAAAAATTCTATGTCAGAAAGATGCATATTTTTGTTGTTGTATTTATTTTAATTTTTTTTGAAAAAACAAAAACAACAACATATTGTTATTTAGCTATTTGTCTGTCTGTCTGTTTAACTGTCTGTCTGTGGTTATTATCATCATCATCATTATCATTATCCACAATGGTCCACCGAAGCTATTTTAGCCGTCAATAATATGTGATACTGTCAGGTCAGTATGTTTAATTATGGGTGGGTGGAAAAAAGATTATGTGAATAGGTGATGCAATAAATGAATGAATAATAATAATATAGAAATACGTGGACATCATACGAGTATGTATGCGTGCTTTTGAAAAATAATAGAGATCAGAATTTAAATTGTTTACAAAGAAATGTAATTGAAGGGGTGGACTACGGTGTGGGGTGGTATGTGGGAAAACAAATACATCAAATAACAACATTGAATTGATTGTTTACTTTATATTTTTGATGATTTGCTTTTATTTATTTTTTTTTTTAAAAATCTGCCAAAAGATATTAAATCCGCGAACAATAGAATTTGTTGCGATTTATTTACGATTTGTTCATACCATGACCACATTTTTTTGTATATGTATATCTCAATGTATCTTTTTTTTTTACTCCTTCCTATCTTTTGCTATCATAATATGGTGTGTATAATAAATGAAATATTATTTATAATTTTTAAAAATTCTTACATTTTTAAATATACATATTTTGTTGTTTTGTTTTTTTGGAATGAGAAATGTTAAGTGCTTGGAAAAGAAAAAAAAAAAAAAAACATCTTATCTGACCTTTGCATTATTCAAAATAACAAATACAAGAAAAAAAAAAGATATATTCATAAACGTGAACGTACTTTTTTGAGATATTACATGATGAAATCAGTGCATTTATTATTTTTGAGAAGAAGAAAAAAAAAAAAAACAAATGAAACACAAAATATAAATGAATGAACAAAAATAAGGAGTTGGCAGATACTTTAGATACAAGAAAAAAATAAGAAAAAGCAAACAGCAGGTTTAGATTTGTAAATATTTTATGGTAAATTGGTATTTGTTAATTTTGTTGTTGTTGTTGTTTTTGTTTTTTCATTTATTAATCATTATCATTGTGGAAAATATATGAATTATTTTACAATATTTACTGAATATATTATTAAAATATGAATTTTAATTGAACATTTAAATGAAGTACTTAAGATGATAATAAATATACATGCATTCAAAGATACTATATTAAAATGAATATTATGAGGAGTATATTTTAACCTATGTTTTAGAGGTCGAAATTATGATATTATAGAAAATTTTTTAACGTTGATATATTTGCAAAAATGATTCGAAGGTTAAATTTAGTTTAGGAATTTAATGTAATTAGTGTCAAAAATTTCTATAGAAAAACTAATAAATATACTATGAAGATGTGATTAATCATTGTGGTTAACAATTTATGGAATTTGAAAAGAAAAATAGAGAAGAGAAAGGTTGAGAGTAAATGTGTTTGCCATGAACTCCTTTCACCAGAAATGATCGACGTCCTAAATGAGACATTTGAAAGAATTTTCGAAATTCCTATGTATAGTCAGAATTTTAAAAGTTAAGGTTTCGTATTATACTAGAAAAACATGCGCAAAAAAACCTAAACTCTTAAAATTCAGACTATATACATATATTAAATCAGTGTGAAAAATTTCACACAGTTTTCTCATTTTCTTGAGTGAAAGATACTAGAAAATTAAGATTTGATTTTTTCTAGACATCCTCTAGGGATCCACTATGATAGAATGATTTCTTATAGTCCTTTTCAGAAAAAAAAAAACACCAAGTTTATTTTTGTTCTTACTTATTTATCTGTTTAATTGCACAATCCCATTTTTTTAACATTAAAAAAAAATATATTTTTATCTTAAATTTTAAAATCTATTCTAAATTTGAAAAACAAAAATTATTAGAAAAAATAACACAAACAAAAAAAATTATCCTTACATTACTAATTAACAAAACAAATACAAGAAAAAACATAAAAAAAAATTATAACAAACGTTGTCAAAACTTAGAACTATAAGTGATAAAAATTTTAGAATAAAATTTTTTATTGATTAGAATAAATATTGCACATTGTGAAAAAAAGGATACATATTATTAAAAGTGTATAAAATTGCACTTATTTTTAAAATCTAATCGAATATTTTCTGTTAATATCATTTTATCTTCAAATTCAATTTATCGGTTTTATTGATTAAACAAAAAAAAAAAAACATGTTTTCCTTGGAAAAAAAAAATCCTTCAATTATTTATTTTTTTCTTTAGTGTCCAGTTTCAAATTGTACATCAGCATGAAAACCACTATCATCAGCATGATAACGTACATTTTGTACACGTCCATCTGGTAATAAAATATGATATTCACCTCTGGTAACACCATCAATATCACGATTTTGTCTATGTGCAAAATCATTTCCTGTATGAAAGTCACGAACTCTATAACCGAATGCGTATTTAGATGCATATTGAAGCTAGAATAAAAAAAAAAATTGGAAATAGAAAAATTTAAAAAAAAAAAAAAATAGACTAAAAACAAAAATAAATATGAAGTTTTCTTTTTTTTTTTAAAAAAAAAAAGGATAAATAGAAAAATGGAAAAATAAAATAAATAAAAACTATAAATATTTTTCATATATTTTCTTTTTCTTTTTATTCTATGAAAATTTCTAACATTTGTCCAATGAAATTTATTTAGAACATTTTTATTATTTCGTTATTTTTCTCTATTCTATTATTTTTATTTTATTTTTTTATTTTTTTAAATTTTTTCTTTTTCTACTTTTGTGGTTTATATTATTTATTTTGAGGTTAAAAAAAAAAGAAATACAAAAAAAAAAACATATTGTATGAATATTGAAATTTTCCATTTTCTATTGTTAGTTTTTCATTTTTATTATAAAATTTATAAAGAAGCAAAAAAAAAAAATAAATAAATAAATAAAAATTTATAAAGAAGCAAAAAAAAAAATAAATAAATAAAACGAGAAACCAACAACAAAATAACATCAGAAAAGAGTAAATATCATGGAGGAAAATTAAAATGTAAATTAAAAATCTAAACAGAAAAAAAAAACAATGGAGAGGGAAAAAAAAGGCACAAAAAAAAAAGGATATAAAAAAAATTTATAGAAAAAGTTTTAACAATGAAATATAATTTTCCCAATATGATTGAATTTGTCTGTGGTAAATAAAGAAAGAAAAAAGGTTTTCAATATTATTACATATGTATGTACATAAAAATGTATTTTTTTTTCTTCTTGTATGAACGTGCTTTTAAATTATCCGTTGGGTTTTTTATTTCAAATGAAATATCAAAGGATAAATTAATATAGCTACATTTAAATTTTTGTATTGAATCAAAAAAAAAAAAAAACGAATAATATGAATTATAGTTGAAAATGTTTTTCGGAAAAATTATAAATTATCAAAAAAAAAAAAGTTGTCTGTATAGGTTTTTGTAATTTAATTGTCCTTTTTTAACGGATAAAGAATTTCTAATTTGTTGTAGGTTCCTAAATCTTTAATTAGAAATAATTTTGATTTTTTTTTTACGTGGTTTGTGAACTATAAATCTATAGAGAGAAAAAAATGCATGAATTTACTCATAGGCAAGGCTTCGAACCGAAAATCGCTATTAACTCATGATTTTTCTTGAATTTGAACCTTCAACCGAACCTAAAATAAATTCGTTTTCTGAAATCGAACCTGAACCGAACCCACTAGAATATTCAATATGTTCAGGTTCAAGTGTAAATGTGTATATTTTTCATTTTGTTCTTTTTTTGTTCTTGATTGTTGAATTTTTTCTGACATGTTTTTCTTTCTTGTTATGTTAAAAAAAACTTTCGTTTAACCTAAACCGAACCCGCATCCAAAAACAAAATATTTTCTTCAACTGAAGCCAATTTTTCAGCGGTTCGAAACCGTGCTCATAGGAAATAGATTTTGCTTTTTCTACTTAGTTCACAAATTCTTAATGTTTTTCAAACTGTGTATCATTTGATTAAGGAAAACTTATTCGGTAATAATTTTCAAAGGGAGAAAAAAAAAAATTAGTCCTAGAGATCCGTTTGTAGAAAATGAAGATTGAAAGAAATTTGAAATTTTAAAATATCGTAAATTTTTTATGGAAATTCATTCGAAGAAAAAATTTTAAATTCTTTTGAGATGAATGACCTTTTCTGTCAGATTATATGTTGTTGTTAATTTTTTTTACCTAATCACATTCATATTTTTAATAAAATAATTATAATTACGTTTAATATAAGTATTTATCCACAATAAAATCCATTCATTTTGATTTAATGTGTAAACCATCAATGCAAAATTTCTTCTTATATGTTTATTACTTTTATACCCCAAATTAAAATTAAAATGCATACTTACACACACACACACACACACACACTAAATTTTCTATCTGTGATTCTCTTGATTACAATTATATTATTATTATAGATTCTATTCAACTCTATAATGGATGGTACATATCATACATATGTACATATATACAACATAGAATAAGTTTACCATTAATTTTCAGCTTGAATGAATACTTTTGGTTTAACACAAATATGTAAAGTATGTATGTAACCTGTAATGTGACAATTCTATACGAGTATATAGTATCTATATAGAAAGAAAAATTTTAATACAAATTAAATGAGATTGATAAAGGATAAAATATATATATACATATATATGTATGTATAAAATGTACATGTACCAGTAGATGTGTATATTCGAAAGTATATCGAGATATATACACAAAAATGTGGTAAATACAAACGGTTTTATAGTTTAAAGTTTGTTGTTGTTTTTTTTTTTTTTGTTCTTCTCGGTGCTTTAATAAGTTTAGATATATAAATATATATGTACTCGTATGTATATTTAAATTCTATATATATATTTTCTCAGATTCTATTTATGTATATTATATGTTACACACACACACATACATTTACAACAAATTTAATTTAAATAAATATAGAGAAATGATGAAAATTTACGTATAGATACTATACATGTACGAAATAAAATTTTTGTGTTTTTCAGATAAATTTTAGAAAATTTTATTAACAGGTGTTATTACTGAAACGTTATATATTTAGTTGTTAATGTATTCAAAAATTTATTTTTCCATTTTTTTTTTTGCTTTTTGTAGATTGTTTTTGTTTTTTTCTTTCTGTGTTTTTAAAATACTATATAAAATTTAAATGGGAATCATCAAAATTTTATAACACAATTTTCAATAAATTCGGTTGTATTTTGTAAAAATTTTCTATGTGTGTGTGTGTGTGTGTGGTTGGTTAATGCCAAAAGCACTTTTTTAATAAATAAAATTGTTAAATAACTGCTGCATTTCATTCTAGATTTGAATATATACAGAGATGTATTTGAAATGTATGTATGCTATAGGATAATAAGGTTGACAGAAATCTGATGATAATATAATAATGTAGTAAGGATATATAAAAATAAATTTACAAGATAAGATTTTAAATTAACAAAATAAAATAATTTGAGAAAAAAAAAAAAAAAAAGATTTTATATGCATGCCTAAGGATAATTTATGTTGATATGTACGAGTATTATAATGTTGTTGGTGTGTAATTTTTTTTTTTTTTTGTATTTCGTATTATTTTTTAACATAAAAAACGCTTCAGATTTTTATGGTTTTTCTTTTTTAAATCGAAAAAAATTACGTGATTTGAATTTAGCATTTCATTATCTCTTTAGTTTTTTTTTTAATTCTTCAAATTTAAATAACTGTTTGATTTTGACTTTTAGATTTTTTCAAAATATTTCTGAATGATTTGAAAAAAAAAAACAAAAAAAAAAAAAAAGTGAAATCAATTCGAAAACTAACTGATCCTCTTTTCATTTAAAAGATGGCTCTAAGAAATAATAATAAAAAATATTTTTCTTTATAAATTTTACTTGTTAATGATTTGCAGTTGTAATGAATATTCACGAATACTTATTTAAGAAAATTTTCTCACTTTAGACTTTACATAAAAATTTTTCTTACATAATAAACGTATTTTCTGGGATATTTTGTACTTCTTGAGTAATTTTCTTCTTCTCTTTTTTCAATTATTTCTAAGAATCTGCAGTTCTACGATATTTTTTCTAATCAATTTTTTGTTTTTTTTTTGTTTCAGATCAATAACGATTTGGAAGAAAAACATTGCAGAATATAACGCGAAGATCTACTGAAGGAGTTTCTCATCAGGTTAAGGTGAGTTTTTTTAATGGGTTTCCTTTTAAATTTTCAGTTTTGTAAAAAAAAAATATTTCTTTGCCATCATGACATTGTATCTTACTCCATAAAAACAATTAAAAAATACGAGATTTTTTCTCATTTTGTTTTTATGACTTGTATCCTGTTTTATTGTCTTTTTTTTTTTTTTGTAAATTTTATTTTTCTCTCAATTTAAACGTTATTTTTCCTTGATGTTGAATTGTTTTTACATCACTAACATCATCGCATCATCATAACAACTTAATTATGTTTTTAAGAGCATTTTAAAAACCACAATACCTGGAAGGGTTTAAATGTTTTTTTCTTGTATTTTACCATTTTTTTGTTGTTGTTTTGTTTTGTTTTATTTTTTAATGTTGCTTTTCTTTCATTTTTTTTATTTGTTCTCAAAGCAGTTAATTCATAAAGAGAAAAAGGCGAAAAATACAAGATACTAAATGAGGAGCGTAACAAAACGTGATGAAAGCAATCAAAATTATTATGAAGTACTCCTTTTGTTTTTTGTTTTTCTCTTTTATTATTATTATTTTTTTTTGTTTTTCAAATCCTTTTGAACTTTTGTAAATTGTGTTTTGATTGTTTGGTGTTAACATCATACTTTTAACAGCAACGTCTAGTGCAGTCAAAGAGTTTGGCTGGAGCATTATGATAAATAGGAGAGTGTGTTTTGTATAGAGAAACATAAAAGACAATAAAATCGATGCAAAATAACAAAAACCCAAATGGCGAAAAAATAAGTACTTTATACAAAGGATTCAGTTTAAAAAAAAAAACAAAAACAAGAGCAAATACATATTATTGAACAGAATCAGAAGTATCAAAGAATGAGATAAACTGAGATAGGATATTTTTGTTGCTAATTTCACATGAATTCATCGTTTTTAATTTTTTTTTTTTTTTAATAGAAATTTTGCCAGTGTATTGTCATTATTTACTCGAATAAATTTTCACAAAATTTCCAGAGGCGTTGTTTTGAAAGTGTTTCTCATTTCTCAATTGTTTCGTTTTTTTTTGTTGTTTTTTTTTTTTGCTCCTGGATGCACTTTATTTCCTGATACATATTTTCATTTTACAACCAACAAATTCTTCTATTACCATTTTTAGAACTATATATAGCTATGATGTCCTGTATGTTGAGATTGTTTTCAAAGATTCTTCTGAATGATGTACATAGCTATAGTTTAGCCATCGTTATTATTATTATCATTTTGTATAAATGGACCGTTTTTGTATTTAGCCAAAAAGTATGTAAGTGTGTGTATATTTTAATTTTTCGAAAATTGAGTCTAGATTTGACAGTTTTTTTTTTTGTTTTTGTAATTTCAAAAATTTCACGCTTAAAGCCTTCTAATTTTGTTTTTTTGATTATGAATTTATTTGGTGTTAAAAGCAAACCTTTGTATATGAAAATTATATGAAATAGATTTAGAACTATCTACTATGGCAATAAAACGCTAAAAACAATTTTAGTATCATTGAAAATAATTATAGTAGATAGTGTGTGTGTGTTTTTTTTTATATTTAGTACAGAATATCCGTGTTGTTTTGAATTTGTGATTTAGAAGAGTTAAGTTTTGTGATGAGCCCATATGCATATGTATATGTATGTATATACAGTACAGCTGTGTATGTATTTACATAATAGGAAATGAAATGAAAAAGATAAAAGAAAGGATAATTTTCTATTGTTACAAATATTTGTAACGTATACGTATAATATCCTTTTTGTATGTGAATAGTGTTAATGTATATGTACGGTCTATGATGATGATGATAATGTTGATGAGCTTGAATTATTGTAATTTATATTATATGTAGGTATCATGATTATATTCAAAATAGTGATATTATATACACAGAAAAAAAGGATAACAGTGCATATACAATAAGATCATTATTTGATATCAACTGTGAAAATTTCAAATGAGATATCCTTTTGAAAATATTTGAATATCGAAATACATATACACCAGTTAATTGTTTGCGTTTTTAGGGGTTTATTTTGAAAGATTATTATCGTATTGTTATAGAGCGAAATATGTACATACATATCTATACATATTTGCATATTATATAGAATTCGTTATTGTATGCTATTTAGATAAAGCTAATAATGATTTGTCCGTTTTTGGTTAAAAGTGATTATTTGAAAAGCCTATCCTTAGGGAATAATGTTTCATAAAATTGTAAAACTGGTGTGTGAAAGTAATATACGATAATTATTATTTTTCATTTTATGTTCTATATATATAAATTGATGTTACAAAATAAATTGCAATTATGAATGGAAAACAATGAAGAGAAAGAAAAAAAAAACAGGATTAAAAATGAAGTACTTGTCCTTATGATCTTTTTTTTTTGTCAAATTTATCGTATATTGTTCATTTTTATTGGTGTTAAATCTTTGTTCCTTGTTTGTTTCCTTAATAATCGAAAATATAAAAAAACGAGTAAAAAAAAAGGATATTCAAGGTTTTTTTTTTTGTCTTCAAAGATACATTAACCTTATTTTTACGTATTTTTTTCAACCGTAAAAATTAAACGAAGAAAATTCCTTTGGTTTACCATATTTATTGAATGAAAGCTCAATTTTTTTCTTTCCATTTCTTTCCGAATTTTCTTTTTTCTATTTATCCTGCACACACTAAATAAAGATAAAAATAATTTTATGTGTACATGTGTGTGTTTTTTACGATGATGATGTAAAATTTAAAAGCAATGTGCATTGTAAAAGTATATCAAGGAAAAAATACCTGTTGCAATGAAATTTCGTTTTTTTTTTTTATTAAATTTTTTTTATTATTGTCTGCAGTTAAAAAATGTACAAGTACACACAAAGAATTTGAAGATATAAAAAAAAAAAAAATCTAAATCTGATGATGAGTACATATCGTATAAAGTTGCCTTAAAAGCAGACACCATGAAATTAGCTTTCATACAAAAAAATAGACGAGAGAGAGGAAAAAAAAACAAGAAAAAAAAATGAAAAACTGAATTAATTTAAAAATTTTCATAAACAAAACAAAAATTGGTTATTCGTCCTTTTGAATTTCAGTATGGTACATAGAGTGCACGTAAGTTATTTTTTTTTCTTTTCTTTTTTTTTTCTTTACTACCTTTTTTTCTTTCTTTCGTTCTTTCGAAAATACCACTAAATGCTAATAGATTCATGAGAATTTCTGTAGCACAAAAACAAAAAAAAAATATATATCGCACACGTTATATTTCAGGATCAGGATATTTTTTTTTGAGGTAATTATTTTAACTAAAACCTGACTGTTTCATATTCTTGTTTTATGTATGAACGTTTCTAAGTGAATTTTAACATGTATACAGTGTGAATGTGTATTTGAAGTGTACCTATGTATGTATGTATGTATAGGTATATCCTGTGTGCAAGTAAAATGCAAGAGCTGACAGTAGAAAAGTATTCAAGATTACTGATGAATGAAAATTGAACGAATGAATTTTGTGTTGTTTTTTTTTTTTTTTTTGTTTTCAACAAAATAATCCATCCTTTTGGTTAAAGAACGTGAATTACGATGAGAAAATAAAAATGTAGAAAATAACCTGAGAACAATAAAAATAAAAAAAAATAAAAGAGGTAAACTATGTATGTATGTGCTGTAGTGAAAATGGAAAATTGTAAATATAAAGAAAATAAACTGCATCACCATCAAATAATGCTGAAGAATTATGCGCTTTCCTCTAACTAAATTCATTCAACTTTTTAAATGTAATTTATTTTACTATTTTTTTTTTTTTTCATTTTAATTTAAGGAAATGTATAGAAATACGGTGAAAATAAGGAATTTTTTGTCATCTTTTAGAGCTGTTATTAAAATTTTCATTGAATTTTTTGATGGTTTTAGTTTGGATTTAACCATAAATTTTGTTGAATAGTGAATAAAAATTAGGGTTTAATTAGATTTTAAAAACAGGGAAGAAATTTAGTAAAAAGGACATTTAGGAGTAGAAAATATTATGACTTTGAAATTATTTTTTTCATAGACTTTTTTAAGCAGTGCCTCCTTTGTAAGTAAAAGAGAAAAAAAAATGTCTGTAATTTTTTACGCGTTCAGAGAATCGGTCCGACACATTTCAGGATTTCTTGGACTTTGTGGAATATCTGATTCGTCACCCTATTTCAACTTTATATACTTATTTTTGGTTTTCTGTTTTTCTTTTTTTCAAATTTTTCAACCAGCCACGTAAGGAAATTAACTTTTTTTAAAAAAAAATCTTGCTTCAATTTCAAATGAGACCAACCTTTGCTTGCAGGAATCGTGTAAGCTTTTCATTCAACACAACGATCCTGTGACTTTGGTTGAACAATTGCTTTAATTTTTACTTCAAATGTAGGATTTTAATTTAATCAAAAATGATTTTCTATTAGAATTTGTGATTTTTTCCGCTGTATGGTCACAGTTTAATAACTTTCAAAATACAATTGAAAATTTTTGAAAATATTTGTGAAATTTAATTGTGTTAAAAAGACTATTTAAAGTTTTATCAATTTTTCATTCAATAACTTTTCAAATTGTGTTATCTTCATTCGTGCAAAAATTTTACATAAAAGGGACAATTTTCTATACAAAATTTTAATACAAAATCACACTTCTTGCAAAATAATTGTGAAATCGAGAAATGTGTATAAAAGAATTTGTGCCGGTGTGTGTTAGAGAAATGCGCCATACTGACAATTTTAAACTTTTTAGTATTCGAAATTTAAATGGAATACTTTAAACTTTTATTTAAAATTTTACGTAAAATTTTTCTTTTAGATCACACACATTGTGAAAATATGTTTATGTGTAAAATTTTAGTGAATCAACGTATAGTATGTGCAATTTTGCGTGTAAAACAAAAAAAAAAAAAAAAATTAAATTGTATTGTGTATTGTCAAAAAAGTTTCTGAATTTTTCAAAAAAACAATTTAAAAGAGAAAATTTGTGATTTTTATCCTTCTTAGAAGAATTTAATTTTTTTAAATACGAAAAAATTTGATAAAATGATTTTTTTTATATTTTTGATATGTGACAGACTTTCGTCATTCTTTGTCAAATTATTTCACCTGTTCAAATGTTCACGTTTTCTTTTGATTAATTTCAAGTAATTTTTCTCAAAGACGAAGAAAGAAAATTGCATAACACGAAATTAACATACATACATATATTATTTTTCTGTCAACTGGTTTTCTATATATCCTTTTGAAAATTTTTTTCGTTAGGCTTTGAATATTCTTGTTTAAGAATTTTTACTATTATTTTTCCTTTTTTTTTTTTTAGAAAGTTTTAAAAAATTTGGTGCATGAATTTTTTTCTTTGTTTTGTAATTTTTTTTTTTATTATTTAAATAAAATTGTGACTTGAAAGGATCTTTGGTATAAAATTCGCTATGATGTGTGTAGTTTCTTTCGAATTTTATTTCACAATTCGTATTTATTTCTTTTTTATTGTTTTTTTTTTTGTTTTTTTGTTTTTTTTGTTTTGCGAAAATAATTTCAAAAATATTTTTGCCTTCTGCATTCATGTAAAAATGCTTTTGCAGTTTCATGATGAATTTTATTTTTTAATATTTAAAAAATAAAAAAATAAAAATAAGCTAAAGTTGGAACGTGAATAAATAAAAATATCAAAAATTTGTGGGGAAAAAAAAAGGAAAAAAAGAGGAAAAAAAAAAAATGTTCAGAAATGTAAAAATATTGTGTCGCAAACGCCATATGTTTTTCACATTTATTTTTCACAAAAATATTCATTCGTACATTATAAAGATATTTTCATATAATTTTTTTTTTTGTACTGTTTTTTTACTGTTTTTCTGTATCTAGACATTTTGCTCATTTGTTTAATGCTTGTTTGTACATTAAAAAAAAAAAAATTTTCGACTATGCGGAACTTCATGTTATTATCCTTTTTTTTTTTTTTCAAGTTTTGTGCTTTTATTAAATTGGTGATTATTGAAATTTGAAAAAGAAAAAAAAATGATTTATTAACACGTACAATGTGTTGCAATGGAAATGGAATTGTTTTAAAAAAATATCCTTTTTGAAAAATATATTGCCTTAATTCGCGAATCGACAATAACAACTTTTGAAATTCGTGATCAATTTCCATTGAAAATTAAAAAAAAAACGATTTTTTTTTCAACAAAAGATCTTTGAAACTACGTTTCGACAGTAAATAAAATTTTAATTCGATATCCTTTTATTTTAATCCTTTAGAGGAAAAAAAATCGTTCCTGGATCATAATTTCTATAGTTGAAGGAACTTCTTAAAAACTGTCAATAAAAGGTCACTCAATGTCAATCTTCTCTAATAACTTTTTTAAAGCTAAAAAATAAAAATCTTTTTTCTTCCTTATCGTACATATTTTCGAATAATCCTTAAAATTTATGCAAACTAGGAAAAAATTTTAATATATATTTTTTTTTTGTTGTTTCAAATATTATAACGCGACTCTTGATACATAGCAGCGCACTATATCATCGTGTCAGTTTTATTATCATTACTTACTTTAGTTAGTAGCTTTTCGTCTAGTACCTCCGAACGACTTAAAAAAAAAAAAAAAATTATTTTTTCATTTTTATATCCTTGTACATTTGCCATAAAATATTATATAGTAATTTTTTTTTTTTTACACATCGAACATAAAGCTACGAATTTATGACATGACACGTCGATCCTTGAATTAATGTTTTAAATACGTGCTTTCTATGATGAAAACTTCTTAAGAAAGAAGTCTTGCAAAAAAAAAAAATAGAAATTGTTTCCTTTTTCTAAACCGTTTTTTCTACTTTTTTTTCTTTTTCGTAAAAATTCAACATTCACATGTACAATAAAAAGGATATGATGCTCTACTGTAAATTGACATTAGTACAAGATGAGGTTAACAAATTTTTCAAATATGTTTTTTATTATTACCGTTTTTTTTTTTTTGTTTTTCGAAAAAAATATTTCAACAAAATGATTTGCTGCCGTTGAAAAAAAAAAATACAAAAAAGGATTAAAAAAGGAATAATTTTTTTTTTCTCCTGAAATATTTTATTTTCTGTGTGTTGGTGTTTTTTTTTTTTTCAAAAATATTTTTATTGGTTTTTTTTATTTATTTTATATTTCCTTGTTGTTTATTATTTGCTTATTTTTTAATAATCCACATTTTTTATACATAAAACACCCACTCCTATACACATACATACACATTTATAAACAATAAATAAAATGATAAATAGCCAAATTTTCTACCAATGTTTTATTATTTTTCCTGTTTGCAGTTTTTTTTTTTTTTTTGTTTTTTTTTTTATATTTTCTGTCATAAACTTTTGTCGTCATTTTTAATACAAAACGAACATCTGGCTATACGTGATAAATCCTACAGGATTAAGAGTTGGGAGGTAGTAATGCAGAAAAGAAAAAAAAAATTTTTTTTTTTGAAAATAAATAAAAAAAAAATTTGAAAATTTATATTTTTCAGATAAAAGGCCTAAAAAGGCATTAAACTATTGATCCTTGGAAAAAAAAGGAAATATGACTGGTTTCATTTTTTACAAATTTCTTTTTTGATCTATGAGTTAAGAAAAATGGTCTGAAAAGCTTAAAGAGACGTGAATGTTTTGTTGTTTTTTTTTTTCTTGAAAAAACAACTGAAAGACAAAAGAGATTTTTGTTTTCTTCACAAGAAAAAAATTCAAGTGATTTCTCTTAGAAAAATCAATAAATTAAAAAAAAAATTCGGTATGAATTGAAGTTACATGTGTTACAAAGTTGAAAGACTTTTTTTTTGTACGAAAAATTTGAAAAAAAAAAAACATAATGATAAGCTTCCTTTTTGGATTTTCTTCTCTTTAAATTTTTATCTTTTGAACTTTATTGAATTTCTTTGAATAATAGCTTTATTAATCTTAAGTTAAAATTAACGTCGAAAAGATAAAAAAAAAAAAAGATGAAATAAATGAATTCCATGCTTTATCGATATTTTTCAATAGACGTTCGTATGAATATTTCAAAAGGACACATATGAAAAATTTGTTACAGGAGATAATTTCCAGGAGTAAGAGGGTTTTCCTGGTTTCAAATTTGTGAAACACAGAGTTTTCAAGAAAAATTTTTTGGTTTCAAAATACCTTATAATAGCGAATGAGTATTGTAAGCCAAAAAATGTTTAATTATCCTTTGCTTCAAAATAAAGAAGTCTTAAAAAGGATAATTGATGGTTTTTTTAAATTTTCAAAAATTTCAGTTAAAAAAATTAAAACGAAAACGAATTATTTTTGAATTTTCGGAAAAAAAAATACAAGTTAAGTTAAATTTTTATAAACACCTGTTGAATCTCACCTGAAGCAACCCAAAAAGTATGCAAAATTTTTCGGAATATTTTTTTAAATATTGAAAAAAAAAAAGACATTTTCAAATCGTGTAATTAAAAGCTCAATGACATTCATTTTTAGACGAGTTTTGTGGAATGTGAAAATAAAAACTGGTAAGTTAATTAATTCAAAAAAAAACTAAGTTATTCCATAGAAATTTCACAAACATGATGTTTTTTTTTTCTCACTTTTGTTTTTTGAATTATTCACATCATGATTTCAAAATCTTGAATTTGAATTTAAATGAAATTTCCTTAAACAAAATTTCTAAATAAACATTCAAGCGAAAAAACCAAAAAGAAACCAAAATTGTTGTTTGTTAGTAAATTTCAAAATATTTGAAATGTATATATTCATAAAATACTTACACCATTTTCATCATGTTGGATTCCTTTATAATTTGGTGATAGTCCAACAGCACCTATTTTCTGATGATATGGTGATGATGTTATTGTTGGTGGTGTAATATGAACAATTTTAGCTTTTTCAATTGTTGCATGATGAACTGGATATTGATAAGAAACTTCTTGTTGTACATCATCATGAACAAGATGATGATGATGCTGTTGAGGAAGGGGATTAGAATTGTGATAAGGATAAGAAGAATAAGATGTATGAGATTGAGTATGTGATTCAAATGGTGTTTCTGTAACTGGTGTATATTCCTTTTGTGACACTGTTGATGATGGGTATTTATAATATGATGGTGTAATACCATTAACTTCATTATATTTATATTTATTGTCAGTTTCATTATCATTATCATCATTATTATTACCATCATCATTATCAACATCATCATCATCATTGTTGACAATGATACCCTGATGATATAGATGCTGATGATTTAAATTATCATTCTTCTTTGGAAATTGTATTGGTGCTGTATTATCTTCAGGATATTTGAAATTTTGATATTTTAGTAGATTTTGTTGTTGTTCATTTGATAATAAATATGTTAAACCTTTTAATTGATCAACAGGATTTTTACCAATCAATGATGATAATGCTTCATATTTAGAATCATCTGATGGTTTAACAATTTCATGATTTTGAATTGTATTTTCTGTTTGTTGTTGTTGTTCAACACCTACATTATGATAACCAAGAGAATCAGAATAAGAAATCTGATGATTTTGTTGTTGTTGATGTTGTTGTTGCTGCTGTTGTTGTTGTGGTAATGGTGGTAATTCATCTTCATCATCTTTTAATAAAGATGATGAAGATGTAACTACAGGCTGAATATTGTATTGAAGTGAAGGATATTTGTTGTTGTTGTTATTGTTGTTGTTATTGTTGCCATTGGTATCATCATTATATATTGCTGTAGTTGGCCCAGTTAATTGTTTATGAGAGATTGGTTGTGGGGCAACTAGAACAGGTGATGGTACCTCTTGAATAGCATAATTAATTTGTGGAATTACTTTAACCATTTCAACAGGATGAAATTCGACCACAGGCTGATATTGTTTTGTATCCACAACAGGAGATTGAATTTGAGAAAGTTGAAGTCTTTTCAATTTAACTGCAGCCACAGGTATATAATTTGTAAGATGAAATTTTGGCTCAGCAGGATAATAAGATTCTGTTGGTGATGATTCTATTAGTGGTAATGTTGTTGTTGTACTACCTATATTATGTATACCATTGCTACCAACAGCACCTTTAGTATATATACTTTTAAATTTTCTTAAACTTCCGTTATCAACATTTGATATAGTTAATTTGTCACCGTAATTGAATACATGATTGGGTGTTGCTACTGTACCACTTGCAACAGTATCCTGTGTTGGTGTGTATTGTTGTTGTTTTTGTTGCTGTTTAAGTTCATATTCATTTTTAAGAAATATATTTATTGCCTTTTGAACTTCTTGTGGTAATAAATTTATAGATTTTCTTCCACGATGTTTACCAGGCCTGTGTGGTACATAAACTTTAATTTTTTGACTTTCATGTGAACTTTGATCTTCATTGTCATCAGTGGATGATATTGTATCGTTCATTATCATCATCATTTGAATATTTGTCATGTTATTATTATGATGATGTTCTCCTGTGTGTGATTGTTCTTCTAAATTTAATTGTTGTCGAATTTTACGAAAAAATTCTTTTGTTGCTTCATCAGGTTCTTTAGCATCTGATAATTCAAATTTTATAATTTCAGGTGGAGATGGAGGTATTGAGGATTGTGGTGGAGCAGATCTCTTGAAAATTATCTTTGAACTATGTTCCTGTGAAACAAAATAAAGTGGTAAGTCAAAAAAAAAAATTTTTTTTTATACGAGTAATAAATTTTAAATAGTCTTACTTCATTATTTTCTGTTGGTTGAAAAGTTAAAAATTTGTTGAGGTCCGTTAGTTTGGAATTAAAAGAATTAGCTGTAATGAAGGTTGTAATTTCGAAAATTGTTAACCATTTAATCTGAAAAGAACAAAGCAAAAAAAAATTAAAAACTTTTTTCTTTCTTTTTTTGTGATGAAGAAAGTGAAAATGTGGACATTAAAGGAAATATCTTTTTAAAGTAAAAACTTTTTTAATTGTGAGAAATAGAACTTTTTTAGGAAGAATAAAAAAAAATATATCCTTCAAATATTTATCAATTAGAAATTCTAAAAATGTCTTCAACGATCCCAAAAGAAAACGTGTCTTTTAACTAATTTAAAAAAAAAAAACTTTTTTAATTGTCACACATCTTTAAAGAAATAGATAATTCCATAAGAAATATTTTAATCATTTGTGCTCAAATTAAGGCACTTCCTTGAACAGATAGGATATATGTATGTATGTATATAGGAAAATCTTGAATATCTTTATTAATATTCATACCATCTGTGTTTTGTGTAAATTTCCTTAAATGTTATCCTTTTTTTGGAAAATGTTTATAAATTTTCTTATAGTATTTTCTTTTTCCTTAAAATTTTTGAACTTTAACCAAAATCTATAAGATAAACAGAATCCTTTTTCTTAATATTTTAATTTTATATGTTTTATATATGTGTATATGTGGTTTGTTTTATTTGGATGAGACCCAGGAGGTCTTTTTCGTTTGATTAACAAATAAACAAAAACAGAACAGAAAAAAAAACAAAAAACAAATAAAATTACAAAATTTGTAATAGACACATTAACATCACTACGAAAATTTAGGTCAGTCATTTACAATAGTTTTCTGTGTTTTTGTATAATAATGAAGAAAAACACAAACTTCTTAAGAAATATGAAAGAAGAAAATATACTTCTTGACTTATGTAAGATAGAAAAACAAAAAAACAAAAAAACAAAAAAAAAAAAACAACGAAGACAGAATTAAGAGATGTTTGTTTTAAACATCAGCAAGACAATAATAAGTTTTTTTTTCTCCAATTTCTCTAATTTTTTTTTGGTTTTTTTCTTCTTAAATTTCTTTTTTAAAGTTTTTGTTTTCTGGGCTACAAAGAATACACGTAGGTACATGTTCTAAATGTTTTTAGTGAAAAATGAAAAACAGAAAAGTAAAAGAGCAATCATAAACTTTGACTGAAAAGTATTTTCTCATGTATTCATGAACAGGGTGATTCTATTTTATTTCGAATGATTTCCTAATACCAAGGATCTACGAAAAAATATTACTTCTTAAAATTTTAAAAAAAAAATTGATAGTAAATTTTCGATATGTCATATTAGAAAATGACAGACACAGACAGGACGAAAAGAAAATAGACGAGTTGTTATGACAAACAAGGCATTATAGAAATTGAGGTAAATCAAAAGAAAAATTCTACTTTGAGAATTATTGATATCCTTTTTTTGTGAGTTATTTTAATTTTCCGATTAATTTCTTTGCTAAGGTATTCCATTTTATTATCCTCTTGTTAGAGGAATATTTTTTATTGAATTTTAAATGTTTCATCGATTTTTTTTTTATATATTTTTTGAAATCGTTGTAAGATTTTTCGTTTCTATCGAAAGGTTCATCAATCATGCCATATTTCATGATGGTCTTTTGTAGTCATTTCACAATTCGAAATAAAATTATTAAACAATATTTAATTTCTTCATTGATAAATTTAAGAAAACCCTTTTTTTTTAATGTTTTCATTGTTTTATTATGTTTATCAACTTTTCTATTTATTTTGATTGCTACAATTACATTTATTAAATTTTCCATGTTAAATGGATGAATGTGGTGAAATAAGTGTGAGAACAAAATGATAATGAAGATTAAAAAAAAAAAACTGTGGGTGAAACTGAAGAACTTACAACATCTTCTTGGCAGGAGTTCTCCCAATTAAGTAAGATTTTTTTGAATTAATTTAGAAAATTTGTGAAAATTTCAAACTTAAAAAAAAGTAAGATAAAAAAACAAATTACGTAAGCATAATGCAGTTGGGGGGTTTTTTTTCAATTGAAAGTTGACATTATTCGACACAAAATGTAATGTATAGGTAAAATAATAAAAGTTAAGGTTTTTTCGCCCATGTTTTACATGGCGTAGTGATCTTTTGTGTGTACATATATGGAAGAAGAAACCTGTTACAACAACAAAGACGCATGTGTGTAAGTACCTGTTTTTCTGCGCATGTTTTTATGGTATAATACGAACCCTCAACTTTTATTATTTTACCTATAAGAATGAGTATTCAGGCAAAAGAAAAAAGAAAAAAAAAAGGAAAACAATAAAGGAAGTTTTACTGAAAGTAATGTAATTTTTTTTTCTTTATTCTCATTTTCTAATAAACGACCAACAAAAAGAAAAAAAAATGATGACAAATTTAATAGTTTAGTGGAAGATGTGGAGTTTGGGAAAAGGAGGGGAGCGGGAGTGCATGATGCGTTTCCGGGTTGATGGAGCTTTAATGTCGTTTGGTTTTTGTGGTAGAGTTATCGTTATTTTTATTCGTTTCACTTTGCTCGTTTTCTTTTATCCTTCAGATAAATTTTTTATTGAAACAATTATGTACATATACATATGTAAGTAAAATGGGTAGAAATTTGTAGGTATACGTATTTCTCTTGCTTTCCAGAACTTCTCAGCTCTGAAGACAAATACCTACTAATATTTCTTTTTAAAGAAATAATTCTGTATTTGATCTTATTTTTGTTATGCAAAATCTCTAGTAATTTAATGATTCTTTAAATATAAATTCAATTAGTCCTTTTCCTGCTGAAAATTGTTTTTTTTTTTTTTTTTCATTTTTCTTCGTTTTAAACCAAAGTCATAATTTTTATATTTATTCTTTTTCAACAATGCATAAAATTTTTTCAATTCCACTAAATTAATTTTTTTTTTCATAATCTTCACTTAAAAATTAATTCTTGTTTATTGTTTTTTTTTTTCATGTGAAATTTTATTTAAAAAAAAAAAAAAAAAAACTGCAACAATAGACTCCTTGAAGCACAAAAACAATTTATTCATAAACATGTATGCAAAAGCTCTCTCACTGCATGTGTTATCCTTTTCAAAGTTTTTTTTTTAAATATTTTTTTAAAGTCTGTACACAATTCACTAAGCATGAGCTTAGCTTATCACAAGACAAAAAAACACATACAACCATGAAAAATTCGAACGATATAAAATTACAGTAAAGAAGAATGAAAAAACAAAAAAATCACAAAAACTACAAGAAAAAATTCGCCCGTTAAACAAAATACAATGAACTTTTCCAACATTTTTGATGGTTTGTTTTTTCTTCTGTTTTTTTTTTTTTTAAGAAAAATTTTCTGAATATACATACATATGTGTGAAAACAATAGGATTTTTTTTTTTTCCTAAATTTTATTTTCTCGAAACTATAAATTTTAAGGATGTTTTTTTTCTTGTTAAATAAAAACCTTTTCTTCCTTATTTTCTTTTATTTTTTATTTTTTGCATGATTATGTGGTGAATTTAACTGCGATTATATTGTAATCATGTGTGCATTTAAATTTTTCAAAAAAAAAAAAAAAAAAAAATGTTGGAAGAAAAAATAGAAAATGCAACGAAATTGAAAACAAAAAAAAAAAAAAAAATGCGAAATTAAGGAATTCATTAAAAATTTAATAAAGGATGTTGGATTAAAAATAAATTATGAAGATAGCAGTAACTTACAATGAAATGTGAGAAAAATTTATGATCCATTTTTATTTTTTTTTTTCAAATTTTTTAGTTTTTAATTTCCGGTTTTTTTTTGTTTGTTTTATTACTCGAAAAACGTGTAGGTAATTACCAAAGCGAATATTACGTGTTCAATTATTCAATTGTTCAATTTATGTACTCCACACGAATTTTTCGCCGAACACGTTGAATTAAGGATTATATATTTTTTATTTTTCAAATTATTATTATTTTTTTTTTTTCACTCAAGTTCAAGACGTTCACGGTTTAACGTCTTCATTGAAACTAAATGAATATTAAATTAATGCAATGTTTTGTTTGTTACTTGTTGTACCACCAAAATAAATGTTACTTTAAGTAGAAACATTTTTTTTGTTGTTGTTGTTTTTGTTTCCATTAAATTGTTTTTTTCTTTCACTTCAAGTCATGAAGAAATTACCTGAAGAAAAAAAAAAAAAAACATAATAAAGTAAAGATAACGTAGAAAAAAAAAGGAGAAAAATAAGAAATTACATATATGTACATATTATAATTTTGCATTTACAATCAAAGTGACAGTAAATAAAAAAAAATAAAAAGGTAAAATAAAAAGTAATAGAGAAATAATATATATATAAAAAAAAAGAAACATAAGGCATGTGATACGAGAGTACATAGCTATTTTATAGACAATAAAAGTAAACATGTTTTATTGCATTTTACTTTTATAACCAAATACGGTTTTTCTATATGCTTAACACATACCATAAAGACATAATAAAAAAAAATCAAGTCTAGACTATTTGACTAAATTTGTTGTTTGTTTTCATTTTCCTTCCCTTGAACTTGCAATTTTTCACATACATATTTTTTTTTCACCTACAAGGTGTTTTTTTTTTTTGCCTGAAAAATTGATGTTTTTAAACTATTCTACTGAATCGATTAGAATAGAAATCTGATCATTTGGAAAATTAAAATTCTTTTCAAGGAGAGAATTTTATTTGGATAAAAAAAAAGACTTTCAGTAGGGTGATCCTTGACCTATTCATGACAATATAATGTTTAAGTTTTTTCTATACCATCGGACTTTCAACTAAAGTTTTCTGTGAAATTTGAACCACAAATTCGTGGGTATAGAAATGAAGTTTTTAATAATGACAGGATTTTAACTTATTTTTGATCTGACTTAGTTAGAATTTATTTATATCGATTTTATATTGATTCAGGCAGAAAAAACTTTCAGTGGGAGTTTAAGAATTAAGATCTTCAATGTCAAAAGACAATACTCCAACAATTTGAATACTGACAGTGTTTACTTTTTTAAGATATCAAGTCGTAGCGATATCTAAGTAATTTTTCCACTTTATTATTAAATTTTAGATGAATTTTTTGTCCAAATTGATAAACTTACTTCTTAAGAAAATTATAGAAAAAGTTAAATTAGAGACACCCTTTGTCTAAGATAGATATTTAGTAAAGTAGATACATACCCATTAATTTTATACTATTGTATAAATCTATCCAATAATCAAGTTCACAACAACACAAAAAAAATTATCTAAAGAAGAAGAAATATCTATGTAATTTTCCCACTATTTTACTGTTGTCAGTATGCAGAAAATATAATATATTTTAGCATTTTTGTGTTTTTTCTTCTTCTTCTTCTTCTTTTTTTTTTCCTTTAAAAATCTTTTCAACTAATATGCACAATTGAAATAATACATACTACACTACAAATTTAGTATAATGCATCAAAATAACTAAATATGCTTGGTGATTGTGTTGATGATAATGATTAAAGAAAACCAAAAGATAAAAGTATATATTTTCACTTTCATTTTCTACATACCTATCTCTTAAGTAAAATTTTACAACAACAACATCATCATCATCATCATCTTAGACATAACAAAATGAATAATGAGCCATGGTAAAGTGGAGTCAATAGAAGAAAATAAAATGATAACATTGACATTTAAAAATGACAATTATTCTGCATAATTAGTTGGGATATGTAATTTTTTTATTTTTCATAATTTGTATCTTTTTTTTTTTTATTATTTTATTTAAAATGTAATTTTTTTAAAAAAAATTGTTTTCTTCATCGTTCATTAACATTAGTAAATTTTTTGTTGCACCTTCCTACACATAAAGACAATATGGTAGTACATATATGGTAAAAATGATTTAATAGCTTGTAACCTGTTCAATTTTTTCATATTAATGAATTTTTAGTTTTTTTTTTCATTGTTTTAATTTTTTTTTTTTCATTTAAAGATTTAAATGTATTTTTATTTTTTATTTAGTTAAATTTTTCACACATCATTTTTCTATTGTATAATTAAACAAAATATCTTTTAAAAGATGTACATCTTGTATCTTTTCAACAACAAAAAAAAAAAAAAAAAAGATATTTATTGTATGTATGTTGGTTGCATTTTTCTTATGATTTTACGATTGTATATAATTTAAAAGAAAAAGATCTACTTGATTGTAATAGTAGAAAAAATAGAGAAACACATTTCCGAGAAATTAAAATTATCATTTAATAATTTATAACTATCTTTTTTTTTTTTTTTTTTTTTTTTTTGTGGAAATTTTATATGTTCGAGTAATATATACTTGAGTTTTTAGATAATATTAATGAAATTGGCAATTGTAATAAATTCCAATTTGACTTACAAAATGCAATATACAGAAGCTAAACAGTTCAATTTTGTTGTTGTTGTTGTTATATTCGAGTACATACATGTAATAATGTAATTAGATCATAAATATTGATTATGACCCGTACAGATTATTACACAAAAATTTTATAATAATTTTTTGTTTGTTGTTTTGTTGTTTTTATTATCATATTATGTTAGATTAAAAGTATATTACATATATTATGAAAATTATAATTTCATATACTGTAAGAGAAAAATATATTTTTGTAAAGTGATTTTAAATAAAAAAAAAATCGATGGGTATTCAGTATAAAAATGTTTTTGTGGGTGTGTTGCATATCCGGTATTTATTCATTTAATTATAATAAGATAGAAATTTTGATTTTTGTTATGTAGCATATCTAATAAAATTTAATAAAAAAAAAAAAAAAATTTATTATTAGGAAGAAAGAAAAAAACAAAAACAAAAGAAATGAATGTGATTTAAATTTGAAGAGAAATTTAATGCATTTTTCTAATAGTCATCTGTTTAATCTGTGAAAGTTTAATTTAAAGAAATGAAAAAATTGGTTTTTTTTGTTGAGATATGAAAAATGAAAGGATTTTTTTTTCTTTTTTAAAATAATTTGTATGATAAATTTTATCAATCCGTTATATCAACAATTGTCTTTATTTTTATTTTTTTTTTAAATTGTATAATCCGGAGAAAGTAGCTACTGTGAAATATTTTTTTAATAAATCAATAAAGTTTAAAAAATGAAAGGTAAAAGTTCACAATATATTAGGGAACGTTCTTAAAATATATATATAAAAAAAATCTGCATATTTTTAACTTGTAAAATTGGGTTTTTTTTTTTTTTCAAATTTCTTATGGAATCCGTATTTTTTTGAAATATTGAACTCATTCACAATATTTTTTTAAGGAGCATCAGGTAATTTTTCTCTGTCGGTGTATCATTTAATTTAAACGTGTGTAGTAAAATCACATTCTTTAAATTTTCAATAAGAAAAAGGATTTTATTTTGAGCGCTATGATAGCTAATATTATTTTGCCTAGAACATTAACCCGATTATTCGGCACCACCCTAAAGTAACACCACGTTGAACTGAAGCATCTTTTTTCTTTTAGTTTACATTTTTAACTTTATTTTTGGTGTTGGTTTTTCTTTTAATAATCTCTGATTTTTCTAATTAGATGTGCTGCAACACGAAATATTCGACATAGCAAAAGTACAAGGATCAGGATAAAAACATGGAGAAAAAAGAAAGTAATAAAGCAGTTTACATCATTCCATACCTAAAAATGAGAATGCTTTCGGTAAGTACATAAAATAAACTCTAACTAACTTAGTTTAATATTCAAAAATAATTCGTCCTTAGAAAGTATAATGGAATTTAAAATCTCAAAAGAACAAAATCACAAGGTAAAATTTAATATCCTTTTAACTATAAATTTTTTGTTTAGGACTGATAATATATAAATTTCCTACTTTTCAATTTAAATCCTTTAATTATTTCGAGTATTATATTTTAAAATATATGAAAAGGATCAATCTCATATAACGGTACATACAAAGTAGAAAAACTTAAATTTTGCGATAATAATCAAAAGCGAACTTCTTGAAAACGCATAACGAATTTAATATAGTTAAATTTTACATTTCAATAAATACTCGCATATTTCTACTTTAATAATTATTTTGTTAAGGATTTAAAATAAAGATATAAAATAAAATCTAAATTTCTATGGTTTCATGAGGATTTACATATATGTAATATACATATATGCATAAATATTCTGTTTTAATTTTAAATACCCCAGTTAATATGAAATGAAATTCTTTAATCAGAATTTCAGTCTTTAAGATAAATTTTACTCTGTGTTATTATATGTTTATTATATACATATGTATGTATATCGTTGTGTATTTTGTGTCAAGAATATATGCACACATAAATAAGTATATTTTATTAAATTAATTCTTGTGATAACTGTATAATTATAATCAAGGGAATAATCAACTGTATTAAATTAGATTACATTTTTTTTTTAAAAAAAGAGAGAAAAAACAAAATGAATAGGTACATATTCGTGGATACAAAACAACAATAAAAAAATTTCCTTTTTTTTCAACTATGAGAAACTTTAAATGTATTTTGAAAAAAAAAATAAAAAACACCAAACGATTTAATCCTGAAAAATTACTTACAATTAAATTGCATTTGAAAAAGTAATCCAAAATTAATTGTTAGAAGTTAATTAATTGAAACAACAAAAAAAAAAAAAAAGAAAAACAAAAAGAAACATGAAGTGAATATAACGAAAAAACTTTTTACTTAAAAGTTTTCGTTTTCAGGATACAAAAAAAAAATAATAATAAAGGAATTAAAATTAACTTTTTGACGTATCTGATAGTTCTATAGATAGTTTCTTCTTAGTAATTTTTCACATGTTTTACTGTCTTAAAATTTCACACATATCTTATCTGTTTTAAGATTTAAAAGAAAAGGATATTACTTTCTTTTCGGAATAAAGGAAAAAACCTTACATCTAAAGTTATTTGAACTTTGTTATCTATGAAGCGTCCTACAGCCATTTAGTTAAATTTCTTTTTTAAGAATTTTGAGAAGTTTTTTTATGTCAAATGCTTGGCATATTGTTAAATACAGTTCAATGAAAAACATCCTGAACAGTCTTGTACAGTATTCAGGACTAAATTATTGTGTATTAAATATTAATTTTGACTAATTTTTTAAAATTTAATTAAATTTAATTTTCAAGGAAACTAAAAAAAAATCATAAAATCGTTCTGTAAGTCTAATTTTTTCCACTCAAAAATACCACAAAAATTCAATTCTAATGAATTATAATAACAATTAAAAACTCCCACATTTTTACTGTTATTTAATCTTAAATAACATATTAATTTTATTCTAAATATCATATAATCTTAAAACCATAATCTTCTCTTTATTTCCTTGATGTGTATTTTCGGATTTTCTCAACAACAACGAAAAAACAAAAAAAAAAAAAAAAAACGAAATGAAAGAAAACCTACTTTTCTTCAATAAAATAAATATGATGATATACTGAGAATACACAATAAATTGAACTTATTTTGTACAAAAAAGAAGAAGAAAAAAGAAAAAAACAAAAGGAATACGACACACAAATAAAAAGGAATTTAATGAAAAGCAGATGAAGTTCAACATAATTTTCATTGTTTTCAAACGATGACGATGATAATTTCTACAATATTGTGTATTTTATTTTATTTTTTTTTTTTTTTCAAAATTTTATTTTTCATTCTTTCACGACTAATTGAGATTTTCCTGGCGCATTAATACACTCTTCTTTGTACATGTCATTGAAAATAAATACACCTACATATGTATGTATATCTAAATATATACTTATGAGTATACATATAAGAAAGTAGTAAAATAACTTTATTGAATTTTATCCTTTTCTTCTTAAGAAAAACTAAATATATGTATAGCAGAATTTCACGTATTATAGAACAATTTCAATAGATTCATTTTATAGAGGGTGGATGGAAATCATATATATATAAAAATATTATGGTTTTGGTATGAAGTCAAATAAAATTCATGTTCATTCGAGACAGATTCATCTAATAAAATACTACAATAGGCACACAAAAAAAAAAAAAAACGTACATACATATACAAGTGTATAAAATGATGGCAATTTAATAAAACAAAAGCTTTAAGGATTTTCTGAATAAGTAAGTACGCTACGATTGAAAGGAAACAAAACAACAAAAATCAAAAAAAAAAAAAATAGAAAAAAGTGTAAGAGAATGGTGTAGAAGAATACAAAATTTTCATTTTATTCTTCTTCTTCTTTTTCATAAATTTTTTTTTTTTTTTTTTTTGGTTTTTTTTTACTGCGATTCTGTTAGTATAAGCATAAAATATAGTATACGAGTAAATTTCTAGATTGAGATTAATTATTGTGTGATACATAGAAAAGGATTTTTTCGTAAAAAAAAAAAAAAAAAAATGAAAATTTTGATGTGTGTAGTGGTAAAAGTACATATAGACTTTTTTTTTTGGTAAACGTGTGATGATGGTAGAACAAGATGAAAATTATTTAAGAAATACACGGAAAACGGAAAAGGAATTGTATACATGTGTTGTAGGTATACAACGTGTGTGTAGTATATTTTCATGTCGGCTGTTGTCATCGTTCACAAAAATTATATTCATTTTATTATATTGTCTTCTTCTTTTTCTTCTACTTCCTTGTATAGTGTGTACATGTTATGTTTCAAAAAGTTTCAAAAATAGGAAGAATTTCAGTATGATAAAATCAAGAAGGATCTTAAAGAAGCAGAATAAGGAGGAGGAGGAGAAGAAGTTGAATAAAATAAGTAACACTTTAGTGAAAAAGGTAGATAAATAAGGGTGAAGAGGGGGGGGGGGGGGTGATAGAAAGGATCTATTATATTATATAATAGATAAAATTCTCCTCTCTGGTAGGTTGTGTTGATGGGTTTTTATTTTATTTGTTGTTGTTTTTTTTTTTCTTTTTTAAAAGAAAATGATAATAAAAGAAAAGCTTTCAATTATGCCATTAACTGTATATTTTAAGTTTATTGTGAAAGCAATTTATTTAACTAAGAGAATCCTTCTTGTGTTTTGAGGAGGGTTTACTTTTTTATTGGTTTTTTTTCCTAATGTTTTTTTTTTTTTTTGGTTGTATTTAGATAGGACAAACAGTGTGATCCTTTTATTTGTTCATTTATTATGCAAAATAATTATTATGTCGTATAATAAGTAAAAAAAATGAAAAAGAAAGAAGAAACAAAAAAAAAAAAAACCCGAAGCATAAATATATATGTACATTGAATAACATTTTATTTGAATTGAATATTATCATATTAATGATAATAACAAAAATAATCATAATAATGATAAATTGAAATAAAATACTCGTATTCATTATAACGGAATGAATTGAAGTAAATAAATTTTGAAATTTTATTTACATAACAAAAATTTAAACAATAAATTCTTTTAGTTTGTAAAGAATTCCTTGAAAGTCGCATAATATAAATGGGATAAGGAAAAAAAAAAAACAAAAAAACAAACAAATACATTAAAAACATAAGAAATTGTCGTTGTTGTTCTGTTTTTCTTATTTTTCTAGGAGGTGTATTATGAGGTGTGTATTATTCAAAACCACATTGATGACATTTTTGTAGTAATAAAAATATGTATATAGTAGATTTGAAGAAGGGATAAAAACATTCATAGAAAAAATTTGAATAAATTAATTACAATTTAGTGAACAATTTTATTGCTGTCATTGTTTTATGTAAAATTTGTAAATAAAGAAAAAGATAATTTGTTAAATAAAGAAAACATGAATGACAGGTAAAATAAGGAATTTGATTATGTTTTTTCGAAGTAAATTCAAAAAAGAATAAAAAAGTTTCAAAGTGATTTAAATGTTAATTATTATTTTACAGAAATATTTAGAGTGAAAAGAAAATTAAAGTACATCAGTTGCATAAATTCAAGTCATTGGAAAATTAGTAAAATTATCAGAAAATTAAAAATTTGTAAAGAATAAAAATTCTTTAAGTGTATTCGAATTCGAATACAGTTAAATGAGAGTTCGAATTCTCGTGATAGTTCTCAGAGTTCGATTTCGCAGTGTATATTCACAAAATTAAAAATTTTCAAAACCTCTGAAATGACATTTCAAATGTCATTTGGGATTCTTGAAGGAAATTAAAGACAGATCTTTTCTGTAAGTCATTGCATTTTACATTTCATTTTGTAGTGTATTTTTCTTTTTCTATAGCCAATTTTTAGTTTAAAATTTAAGGCCTTAGGTTGTCATAGGTCTCATTGATGAAACTTTATTGTGACATATTTGAGAATCAGTTCAAAATAGATTTGAGATCGATTTGGGATGAACTCAAAACTGTTTTTTTATTTATTTTTTTTTTTAAATTTCTAAGTATCTCTAAAAATTTGCAAAATTCGGATACTAAAATAATAGATGTTAAGATAGTGACTATATGAATGATGATTCCTAAAACAGTTTTTAAAAATCGATTTTGAATTTAAGTCTTTTTAAATTTTAAAAAGAAAATGGTTTCCAGATTTAAAGATTTTCAAGTTATCCTTGTGCGGAAAAAATAAAACGCATTTTTTTTTTCTTCTGTAAAATCAATAGTTTTTTTTTATTTTTATTTTACTAAAGATACAAATCACTTTATAATTATATTAATTAAAAATTGTTAACGTACTCTATACAAAGTTTCTTTTCATATATACTCGTATATGCCTTTTTTTTACTAATTAAAATTTTCAACTAATATTAATTACATTTTATTTTAAATCAACTTATTACCATTAAATACATATTTTCATAAATCATTTTAAAATTTATTGAATAACGGTCACTGATATGTTACATACATATATACATAGATACATTGAAATATACATGTATGTATGCATAAAATGTCAATCTATATTTTTTTTTTTTCTTTACAAGATTTGTGAGTCTCGGTAGGGACTTATGAAATATATACACACATATGAGTTTTACGGATGAAAATTATTTAATGTAAATATAAAATTACATAGAAACATAAAATATACTGCATTGAAAATATGGTTTTCTAATGTCGCATAAAACATACATACATGGTATATATTATGTACATAAGTATGTATATATGTATGTAATGGATGTTTATAAAATTTTGTAAAATCTATTACACATATGAATTGAATATATGTAAAACCATAAAGTACAGATTAATGTACATCAAATGAGTAATTTAAGGCTTTTTGCATCTGATGTTGACTTTAACGATTAATTAATGGTTCGTCTAATTTTTGGATTTGGATTATATATTACTCATACATATGTATATGTATATGTTTTTTCATACATATAGATTTTACATAGAACAGCTAACATGTTATATAATGAAAAAAATACTTTGATGAATCCTTTCAGCAGACATACAATTGCAGTTATTCATTAATTTATGCTAAAGGAAAAGATATTAAAAGATTGTATAAAATAGATTAATACAGGGTGTTATATTGTTAATATTATAAGAAAAGTAGATGTTGGGAAGAATAAAGAATGAAAAGAAATTTTTAAAATCATACCTTAGTATCTTGTATAATTTTTTTTTTTCAATTTTGCTTATTCGTTGGACTAAAAATATTCATTTTGAATTTTGTTTTAATACATCGAACACAGCTACAATACGAATTGCTGGTATGTATGTCAATATTATCTGCATAGTTCTGTAATAATATATGTATGTACTTTAAAAGGATCCTTTGACTTTAATGCAAAATAAAGGATGCTGTTGAAAAGAAGAAAAAATAAAATTAATTCAGTACTCGAAAAAATACTTTGAAATATCCAAAGATAAAATTTTCAGCTCGTTTCATGAAAATATGCGCAAATAAAAAACAAAAGGACACTCATACATAAAATTTATGAAGCTATTTGAAGTTTTAAGATAAGTTAAGGGTTTACATTGTTTAATCGAAATTTTTTATATTATAAGAAGATTTTGGTAAACAAAAAAAAAAAAACAAAAAGCACCCTGTAAATAAACTATTAAAGATTTTGAAAGAAAAAATCTCCTTTTGGTTTGAGATTTTTTTTTTTAATATAATGTGGTATACGATGTACATATCATATAGTAATGAGAATTCTAATTAGAGAAGTTCAAAAAGAATATACAAAAGAAATTTATTTTTTTTTTTTCTTATCATTTTTCTTTAATAAAAAAGAAATTAATTTTCAAAATCATAAATGAGATTGTTACTAATTGAATTTTAAAAACCTTATATTACGTAATTAATGTTGAGCTCTATTCGTACGCCTGATTTTACACATAATTTTTTGTTTTTTTGTTTTCAGTTCTAAGCTAATTATCCTCTAGAAAATTCTCTTATTAAAAAAAAAACATTATTTTTAATTTCAAATCAACATAAAATTACAAAAAATACAAAAAAAAAAATCATATTTTTTTTTTAATTGCAATCCAATGACAAATTAAATACAAAACTCAGATAAAAAAATAAAAATAAAAATAAAGTAATATGCAGATAAATGCCAAAGTTGATTATCATTAACCTAAATTATCTAAAAATGAATAATATTCTTGGTTATCGTTTTGGTATTTTTTTTTTTTAACCCGTTCTTAATAAAAAGTGATATTATGTTATGTGGGTGAAAATAAATATATAAACAACATGAACAACAATATAAGTTTTACCGCAATTCATTTCTTCGGTTCATTTGCTTGCTTTCTTGTTGTTTCGCTGCATCAACTATATATTTTGGCATTTTATTGTATTTATATATTTTCCAGTGACTAATAATAATTGCCTTATATGAACCTTTTATAAACCCCCTTTCATTTATACATTGTATTATATTATTGTTGTCCTGAAAAATTCCAACTAAATTAATTGAGAGAATGAAATTTATAATAATGCTTTTACTGCTTTTTATTGTAATTTTTCTTTATTTTATTTTTATTTTTTTTTAGAAAAACAAAAATTTCGACAAAATAGAATGAAAATTTTGAAATAGTCTGGGTTTTGGTTTTGCAATTTGAAAAAAAAAAATTTTTTTTTCGAGAGTTTGTGTGTGTGTGTTTGTGTATATTAAATGTATGCTTAAAATTTTGAATGACCTAATTTTGAAAATTTTCATATATGTACATACATAATATATAGTAGATACACTATATGTTTATGGGTAATTTGTGGTCAATAAACTCTTATTTTGTTTATACATATGTATGTATATAGATATGCTGTATGTGAATTAGATAAATTTATTGGAAAATATCCAAATTTTATTATTATTGTATACTCAAAAAATAACATACATACATACACATGCACATTAAATATTGATGATGATGATAATATAGAAATGGTCAAGATAATATCCGAATATGATATTCATAAAAAAGTGCATATGTTAGAGTTAATTTAAAAATATGAAAGAAAATAAAAATATAAAGATAAAAGAGAAAAAAAAGGATATCATTTTAATGTCTAGTCTGAAAAAGTGATAAATTGGTAGGTTTTTGTTTTTTTTTTTTGTTTTTATTTCGAATATCTGGGGCAATATGTTCGATTTTAAAATGTGATATATTTTTAATGTTTTGAAATAAGGTCAATTTGAAATTTTAAAGGATTAAGAAAAAAGGATTTTAATATGTGTACGTTGTGTTTTGTTTTTTTTTTTGGCTTTTAAAATTTCTTCTAATTATATGTTTGTCATATTTGATTTTTTGTTTCGAATATCAAAAATATTAGTGTTTTTTTTTTGTTTTTGTGTCAGTAATTCAAAATTTCCAAAAGATTTTTTTGTGCTTTCATGATTTTGACTTAGTTCGAAATTTTCATAAGAATAACGGTTTTTTTTTTCATTATTAAATTTTTTGTGCTTTACATTTTCTTAACTCCACTCTTCAAAGTCCAATCTTCACTTTTTGACCTTTGTCCTTTTACTTTTGAAAAAAAGGAATAGAAAAATAACGGTTAAAAACTGTTTTTTGTTTGTTATTTTAATGATTTATCATGTGCAGTTTTCGAATTTAATTTTGTTGATAAAAAAAATGTCTATAGAAGTAAAAAAAAAAAAGTCCTGCAATAAAATCTGTAGAACCCATTTTTTTTTCTTCTTCTTTCAAATCAAATAATTTACACACATTTGATTTTGCTTACTAACATGAACAAACATACGATATTTATACTTTTACATATGTGTATGTATTTTATTTAAGGATATATAAAAACATTGAAAAAATACCAACAACAATATATATTTATTTTAAAATGCAAATATTTATTTTTCATTGGCAGCTCATGTATTAGAAGGTATTACTAATTCTTATACACACATTATTGTTGTCATATGTGCTAATTTATTTCAAATATGTTTCATACATATGTATGTATAAAAATCTAAATATACATACATACGTAAGTACAATGTGAGATATGCACGTAACTGAAATTTCTGTTGATATGTAGTTATTGTTGTGTTTTTCTCATTGCGCTCTATTTGTAAATATCATTCAGGTGTTATAGCAATTAAAGTGCAAATTACAAAAAAAAAAAATTTTTTTTTGATGCACTCTCTAAAATACTAAAAACATTTTTATTTTTTATTTTTTTTTTAAATATTTGTTTGAAATGTTCTGTATAATAGAATTGCAATATAATATTGGATGAAAAAAGAGGTGTTTTAATAGTGTTCAGAAAAGAAGAAAAAAAGGGTTAAATATAACACCTACATATACCATCGATTAAACTACTCAAAAAAATATATATATATAACTGACGAGAATACAAATGAGAATGATGGCGATTGACGATAAGTAATTATTTACTTTAAAATGAATTGATTTTGGCAAATGACAGGTAAAAGTAGTACACCACACATTTTATATAACTTGAATATACATATGTAGTATCACATGTGTGTATGAATGTATCCAAGTGAAATGTGGCAAATAAAAATTTTGAGCATATAAAGTTTAATTACTTCTAAACAAGGACGAAAAAAAAAAAAAAAAACAAATGTGTAAAAAAATAGTGAATATTTTAATTGGAAATACTTCCGAATCACCAGGAATGGCGATTTTCAGCATTTTTGATGATTGATTGGATGTGAGTAAATATTTTTTTTTTCTTTCTAAAGAATTAAAAGGATTTTTTTAACAGTCTGTATTGAAAAAATTTTCGTTGGCTTTAAAATTAAATTCGAGATCGAAAGTTGAGTGACATTTTATTATAACGGGATTCGAGAATCTAAAAAGGACATAATAACTAAACTATCCTCCAAGATCTCAAAGATAAAAATTATTTTTAAGATTTTGAAATTTTTTTTCATCCTCAAAGGACTTATATTACGAATAAAATGAGATACTTGATCAAAGCCACTACGTCCTGGAATACTGGTATATTTAAAATATTTTTTTACAATCCGATGAATCGTACGTATAGCCTTCCAATATTTTTTTTGTTGTTTGTTTTTCATTTTTTCAAATTTAAAATTAAATAACTGAATTTAAATTTTTTGAAAAAAAAAAAAAAAAAATGAAAATAATAGAAAAAAAAAATATACATGAGATTTATTTGAGTTTATTAAATTAAGAATCGATCTGATGAACTGTTAATTAAATTATGATGATCAAATATTTATGAATATTATAAATTTGATGATGATGATGATGATGATAATGGTACTAATGATATATAATGAAATATTTTGTATCTGTACGAACGAGTTAATACATATGTATGTTTTTACATATATGTACATATGCGTATAGGTATGTACCATAAATTAAATAAATACAGTCCATACATATTTTAACTAAATAAATAGATTTATTTCAAAATTTTATTGAAAACTCAATCGTTATTACACATTTACATTTTATTAACATGATATTTAAATTTATTTATTTGAGTAATTATTATTAATAAGTTTTTTTTTTTTTCTGTTTAAATTTAATTTTCATTTTCGATATGGAAATATTTGTTTTAATATATGCTAATTCAATTGTATCTTTTTTTTTTACTTTCATGCATTTACGTGGATTTTAATATTTTAAAAAAGAAGTATTACTTGTGATAATGATTATCTGTTTTTAAAAATTTTCCATAAATAATATCCTTCCAAATGAAAAAAAAAAAAAAAAAAAAAAAAATATTAGAGATATGAGTTTTGGATTTTTTGTCTATTAAATTTTACTGAAAATTGAAATAAACACATTGAAGGCATCGTACGATTTAATTTTTAGCAAACATACCTAAAAGGATACTTGACGATTTTAGTGAAAATTTAGAAACATTTTTAATAATATCCTTGAATTGAATAATGTATTTTTCTCTACAAACTCAAGATTTCAGAATAACTTTTTAGTTTTCATTTATTGAGCAATTGTCGGACTAGAAAGATGAAAAATTCAGTTTTCTCAATATCTCAATACTAAGGGTTTTAAAAATTTTTGTTGTTGTTGTTGTTGATATGTTTACATCAGGTAGAGAAGTTTAGGAATGATTTGCAGGTCTAGAAAAGATGTTCTTATGGCAGTCACTTGATTCAAGAAAATCTATTCTGTGACTATAAAAGCTTCAGTATTTTAAACATTTCGTGAAGTAAAGATCATAAAACTCAAATTTTTTAAGTTATCATTATATACATATAATCCTTGTTTATGATTTTAATTTATTCTATTAATTAATTTATTTGACTCATTAGATAACATTAGTTGAAATTTTTTACAATTACATGTCGTTTTCTTGAATTATGCAAAAAAAAAAAAAATTTCAAACATCATAAAATTTGTATTTAAGAAAAAACAAAAAAAACAATATATGAAAACTTGCTATTAAAATGCAATTTTTTTCATGTTGTCATAGATGATTTTTAATTTTCCATAATTAAAAATTAAATAGTATCTATGTACACTCACATTATTTTTTCATCTTCTCAAACACGATCGTCTTTTTTATTTTCATGAAATAACAATTATGTTTTAATATTTTGTAATAAAAAAAAAAATTTAATAACAATTGAAATTAATTTCACAGAAAAAAAAAAAAATGATAATAAAATCTTACTTGCATTTTATTTCAATTATTGAAACGCAACGCACATTAAATAGCTACAAAAAAAAAACAATACAGAAAAATATTGTAATGAAAAAAAAAAAAAGATTGAATGTGTGAAATAACATTAAAAAAGTCATAATATAAATTTTATTATCATGATGCATGATAAATTATAATTTTCTTGAATACTAGATGATGATGATACTCAAAATTAATATTTAAAGCAATACAAATTTAATTTAACTTAAAAATAGAAAGAACAAGAAAAAAATAAAACCAATCTTCTCACTTTTTTTTTCAATTATTTTTTCTTATTTCTTTCAAAATTCACTTTTAATAACACTTTTAGTTAATAATGATGAAGAAAATATATATATTAAAAAAATTAATGAATAAATTAGAATGTACAAAAAAAAATAATACAGAAAAATTAAAAAAAAAAAAAAAATCAATTTATCATTCTTTCACAAGATACTTTAAAATGTAAGTTAAATAATTACTTTATTATATATACAAAAAGATATTTCTTAAATTATGAGAATTATTATTTTTTTCTTTTCGTATTTCGTTTTTAGTTCGCGAAAAGAATCTGGTAATTTGGAAATAAAAGAGAAAAAAAAAAAACAATTTAAAATAACTTGTAACAGATACATTGATATAGATAACAAAAAATTTCAAAATTACACATACAGAAAACCTTACCGTAGGGCAATTACAGAGAAAAATTCTATCTAATTTCTATGATTACCTTTAATGTTTGATAATAATTTAGAATTGAACTATAATTTAGTATAAAAGTAATTTTCTTTAAAAAAAAGTAAGATAGAAAAAATATTTCCTTTTGTAAGAGTAAGATAAAAAGTTTCAAAACTTTACCCCCATCAGGAACAAAAAAAAAATGTAAAGCAAGAAAAATCAAATTACTTCAAAAATTCCCTCAGGCATATTTAAAAATACAGTTACTTTGTATAATCTGGGTAATTAACATTTTCAAATAACAAAAAAAAAATAAAAAAAAAAAAAATATTTTACTTCACATTTGCATTTTACGGAAATACTTTCCAATTTATTGAAAATCATATTTTTATACGGAAATCTCTTAAAGATTACAAAAAAAACAAAAACGTAGCAAATAATCAAAATCAATAAGAAAAAAAAAAAAAGAAACCATTACACTATGTATTATTAACTTTCTTTAATCAAATCCATAAAGAAAAAAAAATGTTTGTTTTTACTTTTTTTTTTTGCACAGCAAAAGCTGTTTTACAGGATTCCTCTATGTGTACAAAAAGAAAAAAAAACAAACAACAAACAACACACATACACAACATCTGGACTTCATATACCATTTAAGTTACTTTTTATTATTATTATTATTTTTCTTTTCAATAAAAAAAATCAAGTTTAATTAATTCAAGACCAAAAATAAGCAAAAAAAAAAAAAAAAGATATACTCGTATTTGTATAAGTATGCGAGAATTTTTGATAATAATCGTATAAACAAAACTTGTCATCGCAATTCGATTTTCAATCCAAAAAAAAAAAAAAAATAGAGTCCATTTTCAAGACCTCGTTTATTTTTATTCACTTTTTTTCTTCTGTTAGTGAAAATTTCACTTTCAATTCGTGATCATATGGAAAACACATACAACTATGTATCTTGAAAAAAAATTATCTAAAATTATACAATGCTAAAAACCGTATGTGAGAGTGTGTGTTTAAATGCATTTTCAACAGATATATATATTTTACTTAACCAATTAAACTTGAAAAAAAAAAAATTAAAGAAAAAAAAAAAATTATCTACAATATGAAATTCCTTTGATTCGATTACTTCTAGTCCACAATTTACAGGTATTTTTTTTCATCTTCTTTTTTTTTTTGTTTTTTTTACAGAAAAGATATCAAAATGTTGATTATTTCCTTGGATGTTATAGATGATGATGATAATGTTGGCGCTGTTATTACAACAATAACAAAACAATACAATAAATGTTAATGACAATGATGATGATAGTGAGAATTGAGGAACCGTTTTCTATTTTTCGATATTATTATGTTAAAGTAATTTCGCGCGTGAAAGTGGTCATGCTGGTCGTTTCAATTTTGAATGAAATTTAAACAAATTGTTGTTGGTGTTGTTGTTGGTATATCTTTTTTTTTTTTGTATCTACAAAAGTATAAATGTATAGGATGACGATGATGATGATGATGTTGATGAGAAGTCAATAATATAACATCATTGGAAGCATCAAGGCAACATAATTTTCTAAGCAAGGTAAACAATAAGGTAAGCAAGTTAAAATAATTTTATAGTAGATATAGATATGTATGTATGTACCTGTATCTCATCTGTTGATGTATATCCAACTATCCATTGAAGTCAATCAGTTAGTTAGCTATTTTATTTATTCAGTTATGTAGTTAGGTAGTTTAGCTGATAGATTGATATAGTTAAACACTATAAAAAAAAAAACAGAACCACACCACTCTTTTATTATCTTGAATAGTCAAATGTGGGTATTTACTAAATGAATTTGAAGAGTAATTGTAATTGGCATTATTTTGTGGTCAATAAACTCGAGCAATTTTGGTGTCACTGTGATGTGGCGCTTTTTTAAAAAAAAAATTTTTTTTATTTTTTTTTTATTGTTACTCTTATTGTTGATGATGATGATGATGGTGATCTTTATAGTAACGCGAAATAATAATAACCATTATATTCGTTTAAAGGAACCGGCTTGTAAAAGTTAATTACGTGTATATGACATATTATTTGGAAAGTTTTTGTGAGTATAAATATGTATGTAGTAGATTTTATTACCGTAAAATTGTAAATGTAATTTTATTTTATAGGTTTTATTTTTGAAATTTTTTTCTTTTTTAAAGGAAAATTACAAAAATTTCAAATAAAATCGATAAAATAATTAATTTAATTGAATTGAAAACTTCTTGGAAAATTTATAGATTTCGTATTTGAGATTTTTTTTTTTTATGTCTTTGCGATATAGCTATAAAATCCTGAATTTTCAATATCTGTTTTTTTTTTTCGTTGTTTTTCTTTTTCTTCTTCCTTAAAGTAATAAAAAAAAAAACAAAATTTCTAATTTTATGTGAAAAAATAAATTCATTGTTTAGGAAAACCATAAATTTTCTTTAGAAAGCTTCTTTCAATATATAACGAAAGAAAAAATATATTCAAAAATAAAATAAAAGGATAATAGAAGGATGTGTTTATAGTTAAAATTGTTTTAATATATAAATAAAAAAAACTTTTTTGCTTTATAAACATGTCTTTCTGTAAGCCAAAAATATATGCACATTATGTGTATGCGTAGGTGTAAGAGAAAAAAAACAAAAATACCATAAATTACATTTTGAAAGTTTACAGTAAGATTAGATAGGATTTTTTAGATGATGACAAAAAGTAGTAATGGATTAGATTTTTAATTTAATTAAATTTAACAAAAATATCTGAAAGCGATGAAAGAATATTTTTTGAAGGATTTACCGAAAAACAAGGTTTATATAGAAAGTGAAAATTGTTTACTGGTAAAGTCATAGGATTAAAAAAAAAAAAAAACGCACAATGATCTTTAAATTGATTTATTTTTCTTCTGAAGCTTTTGCAACAAGGACACGTTTTGTCTACGTTAAGATAACGAAGTGTTTTATGAGAAGAAATCTAGATATAGAAATCTTTCAAGAACTCTCTACTTTCCAAAAAAAAAAAAAAAAAAAAAAAAAAAAAAAAAAAAAAAAAAAAAAAAAAAAAAAAAAAAAAAACTATTCCTGTCATTTAAGTTAGTAGAAAACTTTTGTTTCATTTCGTACCATTGTTTTTCAACCTTCTTTAAAAAGGATTATTATTCTTTATTCACTAAAATTTTTTATATATGTGAAACGTGCACTTGTGCTTCAATGCATTTATGTAAAAAAATTTAAGATATGTTACATAAGACATTAAATGTCGTGGAAAAAAAAAAGGACATAACTTCATGTATGTAATCTGATATGATGTCAGTAGGGCAAATATAAAACATAAAATCCTTAGAAGAGTTATGTTAGCAGTTCATTTTAAGTTTTAAATAGAAAAAAAAAATGAACATAAAAGCAAGAAAAAAAAAAGGCTTCAAAAATGGGATCAACTTAGTGAATATTGTGATGATGATGATAATATGATGGTTTATATGGTTTGTGTTCTATTTTATTTTATATACATCACAAATCTGTATAAAAGACGAAAAAACAAAAAAAAATGTTTCTACATTTTACGTATCTTTTTCCTATACTATTTCCGTTATCTAATCCATATGATATTGTACCAAAATCGCAACCTACTTACATAGATTCAAACCATATCATTTGTGTATGAATGAATGAATGAAAATGTAAAAAGGCTGGAATGAACATACATATATACCAAAATGAATGGATAAATTTTATAGATGACACACATACATACATATAAAATTATGTATGCATTTAAATGTATGTATATATATGTACATAAATATACATTACATATACATAAGTAATTTATGGCCTGTCATATAAATCTTTTGGTTTTTATTGTGTTAACTAGGCCCTTGTCTATCTGTAACAAACAGCTTTTCACTTCTTCAAGCTATATATTATAATATTAATACCGTTATATACTACTATACACTTAGAGAATGAAGTACAGTTATAATGTATCTATAATATACGTGTATATATGTATGTACATATATACACTCATTTTCATTCACATCTGATAACAGCTCATATATTTACTTATATATTTTATTTCTATAAATTTTATGTGTACAACAGAAATATATATAGCAGCAGGATATACTTATGAAGGATAAAGGGAAATAAAATAAAAGGAAATACAGTATGATGATAAAAAGGAAGAAGACAAAAAAAAAAAAAAAAAACAACAAGAAAAATATTAAAGGTTTTAAGCTAAAACATATCGACTAAAATGTATTAAAGCATTTAAAAGAGAATGTATGTATGTATGAATGTTACAAAAATCCTTGGTGTTGATAAAGTGGTCTTTTGGAATTTATGTCCATCTTCACATTTTCAATGTACGTACGTCTATATGTATATGTACGATGAGTATCCACCTATATCCTTTTGACTGGTTAGCTTTCATGAATTTGTTACAAAAACAAAAAAAATAAATAAAGAAATTATTTTTTCTTGAAAGTACGAACTCTGTGTAGCTAAATGGATTTTAGTATAACGTCCCAATTATTGTTATCGAAGAAAAACGTATGAAAAAAAAAATAAAAAAAAACAAAAAACAAATATAAAATTAGAACAAACAATTTCGTCCTTGTGACTGTGTTATCTACCGTCTAAAAGGCGCTTACTGTAACACGTTGAGCGCCTGCAATTTGTTTTTTCTCAAAGTCTAAGAAGAGCCATGCCATGTCCGTTTTTTTTTTCTTCTTACAAATTTTTGATTCCTTTCAAATGCGTGAGAATTAAGTGCGACGGCTAACAATGAACAAAAAAAAAACGCACACACACACATTCGTTTATCTTGCAAAAAACGTATGTACTTAAAGATAGGCAAAAGAACAATAACAAAAAAAAAGGAGAAACAAAAAAAATAAATAAATATAAAAATTCGGTTGAATATCCGGATATTCTCAAAAATAAATTAATTAGTTGTAGGCCAGTGGAAATTAGTTTTTTGTGTTTGTGTTTATTTTTGAATAAAAAAGCTTATATATGTTATCAATTCTGTCTTTTTGCTATGGTTTGTGTGATATTTTCTTTTTTTCTTTCCCCACAATTCTTATTTTTTTTTTTTTTTGTTTTGCTTTATCTCTTGAATCCTTAAAAATAATTGTGATTAACGTTTTGAGTGTTATTAATTTTTTCTCGTAAATTATGTTGATGTGAAACATTTTAAGATTTAAGGACTTATGTATACTTACATACATACTTGTATGGTAAGAATCTAAAAGAGGATACTCTTGTATTGTCAGTCAATGTCCTTATCATGTTGCAAAATAATATAAAGCTTCTTTTTTTTTTTTTTTTTTGAAAGAAGAAAAAAAATATATAATAAAACAAAGAAAAAGATTACGTAAAGAATTGTATCAGAATGATGTAAAGTATTTCTATTAAAGTCAGTTACAGAAGGATAAGTAAGTGTGTTAATTTATTTTGTGATAAAAGTAGAAGAAAAAGAGAAAAGTTATGTTTTAACGTAATTGAAGAACATAACATAAAACTGATAATTTAACGTAGTAGAACGTAAAAAAGGCAGAATAAAAAGAAAATTATTATAATAAAAAAACTTAAAAAAAAAACAAGCTTTCTTAATTTAGTTAAAACGAAGTTAGAGAAAATACAATTTAATGTGAATTTTTTTTTTTTTTTTGGACAAAGAAATTACTGAAAAAAAAAAATTTTTTCATGTAGAAATGTGAATGTCCTTGTAAAATATTTTAATTGTTAAATACGCTGACACAATTCGTGGCTGATTGTAATTAATAAATCAGTCGCTAAACTGTCAGCAAGAGTATCAAAAAAAAAATTATGAAAAAGCCCGAAATCTTATTTAAATTTTTAAGGATTTAAGGATTCAGTGTTTTAAATTTTTTTTAAACACATTCTTGAAAGACTCTTTAATTAGAAAATTTGCAGACTTTTTTTTATCAAATAAGCTCTAGTTAGTTAGAAACTATTTACTATTAGGTACTACGACCAAATGATATAAAAAAGGACGAGCAAATGAGGGTTTATGAATTTAGTTTATTGAAAAAAAAATCAATCAATTTTGTTTTTTTCTTCTTCTTCTTCTTCTTCTTTTTTCCTTATTGCAATTCCTTAGAAATATTTTTAAATTTTATTTAAAAAAAAAGAAAACAAAACATGGATAAGTGAACAAAGAACACAACAACAACAACAAAAATTGTATATTTTATTAATTAAATAATTTTAACATAAATTCAAACGAACAAGGATAATAAAATTAAAATAAATAATTTACTAGAGTGAAAAAAAAAACACAGTAGGTAATTTAAAAAAAAATAAAAAATACATGTAAAATGTGCCCTGTATATTTAACATTTTTTTTTTCTTCATGTGGCATTCTGCACATTCTTGAAAACAAAATAAAAATTCAATTGAATTCAAAACACATAAAGAAAAATATGTTTTAACCACCCACACCCGCATTATTCTTTTTCCATTCTAACTAAAAAACAAAAAAAAAAACAAAAAAAACTTTTTTCCTAATGATTTTCATCATCATCCTTACGATTAATTGGCATACCTTTTTCATCGATTTCAATTGATGGTACCATTGGTGGTTTAAAACCATATTCCATTCTTAAATTTTTTTCAAAATCATAACTTCTTTTGTATTGTGTGGCACGTTGACGATTATTATTGTTGTTAGAATACCATTGTGATTGTTCATTTTTTGGTGGTACTGGTCCAATATATTCTTGATCCTTTTGTGAAATTATTAATGATGATAGTGAAGGTGGTTGAGGTGTGGGTGGTGTTTGTGATGATGATGATGATGATAATGATGATGGTTCTGTTGTTTGTGTTGCTAATGGTGATGATGATATTGAAATGGGTTTATTTGTTAATTGATGATGATGATGATGATTATGATGATTTTTATTATTTATATTTCCATCGATATTATTGTTGTTGTTGTTATGATTATTACCATTATAATTATGTTGAATATTCGTATTTGTTTTGTAATTAAAACTATTTGCATATTCTGGTGGATACACTGAAAATTAATTAATAAATTATTATTTTGAAATTAAATAAAAAAATATAATTAAAAAAAAAAGTAAAAGGGAGCAAAAAAACACTACCATTAATTTCTGGAAATGATGATGAAGCCTTAATAGGTTGCTGCTGCTGTTGTTGTTGTTGTTGTTGTTGTTGTTGTTGTTGCTGCTGCTGCTGTTGTATAAAATTTGTATTTAAAATATTTGGAAAAGTTTCTTGTTCTAATAATGTGACCTGATAATTAAGTGGTAAAGAATTTTCAAATGTTTCAGATTGTAAAGTATATTGTTGTAGGTCATGATTTGAAAGTAATGGAGAAATTGGTAATTGATGTTGATGAAGTAAAGGATAATGATGATGAAAATTATGTTTATTCGATGTTTCAAATAATGGAGATCGAACGAATATTGGTGGTGAATGAGCTGCTGCAGATGCAATAGCAATTGGCATATGAACTGGTAATGGAATATGAATTGGTACTTGAATTGGAATTTGTAATGGTACTTGAAGTGCAGGTACATGAATTGCATTTGTTGGTATTTGATTTTCAGTAAATTTTTCAATTTGTTTTTCTTTTAATGGATATGAAGAAGATGATGATGAGGATGATGATGGTTGGGGTGGTTGTAAAGTATGAGCATAACCAATTTGATAGTAATGATGATGTTGTTGGTGGTGTTGTTGTTGTTGTTGATGTTGTGATGCTGGTAGCTGTGAAATATATTTTGGTACTTCAATTTTGTACGGACGATCAATAACCTTTTCCGAGACCACTTGTTTTTTGATTTCAGTTTGATGGATTGGAATTTGATTTTGAACAATAATTTTTGATGGTTGCACAACGAATTCAGTATTTGCGATATGACGATGCTGATGATGATGAGGATGATGAGAATGATGTTGGTTATGTGGTATATATGAGTAAAGATTTCTTATATGATTTAAATTTGTTGTTGTTATTGCTGGTTTGTTGTTATTATTATTTTTGATATTGTTGTTGTTGTAACCTAAATTTGGTCGATTCAAGTACACATTTTCATATGATGTTGAATACATTGAGGTTAAAGGACGTGTTTCAATCGATTTTTGTGGCTGCTGATAATGTTGAATTATATAAACTGTTTGAGGATTATTATTATTATTTAATTTGTAATTTTTATTTTCATGTATTTCCTTTACAGTAACTTTAGACGGAAACTGTTGTACTTTTGAAATATCCTTTGAAATAATTTGATATGAGGATGCAACTGGTGTTAACATACTTTCAGCTGGTACATAGCTTTTGTAAGGATTTTGGTAGTGAGATATGTTTGGGTAAGGCAATTTTTGTGCAATTGGTATATTTTGTAAATTGATCACATTCGTTTTTAAAGTATTCGGTTGTGGAGTACTTTGTTTTAATAAAACTGTTGATTTGCCTGTACTTTGAAATTTGGGATTAGATAATGTAGGTGGTCTTGTGTATTGAACTGTCGTAGGTGGACCGCTAGTGGGATCCTGTAAGTACTTAGTATCAATCTGATGCGTTAATGTCGATCCAAGTCCATAAGGTCGAAGATATTCTTCATGTTGCTCAAAATAATTTCCATCTTGTTTAATCATCATGTTATGAACATTGATTGCTTTTTGTACTTCAACAATTGTTTTTTCATCACTTTTTTGGGGAATTGGTGTTGTTGTACTAACAGTTGTGGGGAGATTATTGTCATGTGATAACCGTAAACCAGCTTGAATCGGTGCTAAAATATTACTTGAAATCGATGAAGGTGAATGTGGTGTGATAAATAAACTATTTCTTGACGATAGAAAAGTTGTTGATTTTAAGGGAGCTGTAGATTTTGGAATTGTTGACACTGTCGTAGGACTGAGGTCATTCATAATCTTTTCTTTGACTTGGTACCCGTGAAAATCATTTATCAGGGAGCTTTTAGATTGTCTTTGTGATGTTTGATATTGTGTTTTTCCTGGTTCTTCTTTTAGAATTTGAACATTAATTTGCCCCTGAGTTTCTGGTTGAATCAAATAATTGAAATTATCCTTTGAGGATACAATTTCAACAGTGGTTGATGGTCGTGCAGGTGGAAGAACATACATTCGATCAATATCCTGACTTGGTGATAACATGTTATCTTCCACAATTATTGGTGAATTGAAACCCGAAAGATCATCATATTGCAAGAAATTTGCTATAGGTGGTGGAGTTGTATTAAAAACTTGATAGTAATTGTAATTCGATTGTAAATTTTGATAATCTTCGATAAATGGTTCCATTGCACCATTAATGTCTAAAACATCTTCATTTCTAACAAGATTTCTTGTACTTTCAATTAATGCTGATATGCTTTGAGGATGGAAATTTTTGTCAGATTGAGAAGTTTCTTGAATTTCTTCTTGAGAATCAACTGGAAGAATATTTTCTGCTGATTCTGTGGTTGTGGTGACATGGACATCAATATTTGTTGTGATATTCTCTGTTTTATTCTTAAAATTTGGTTCAAAATAATCTTCTTGTTGTTTTCTAAAATGTTCAACACCATTTGGGAATAATGTTGATAAGACTGTGGAAATTGTATCCATAATTCCTCTTCCTACTCCACCTGTTTCTTCTCTTTTTTCTTTTATCGTAGTTTCATTTGTGTTTTTATGGAAATCCTCAAAGTTGGTATTTATTTCAGAATTTAATTTATTAACAGCGGTATCTCCAAGTGCAAAATGACTTGTTACTTCACTATGATTATTTTTTGTTGAAATTCTAAAAAAAATTCAAAAAAAAATATATCAGGTTTAAATTTTTAAAGTATTTTGAATAAATTACCTAACAACTGGATGAAATCCTGAATTATCAGCAGTGTACTGAACATTAGATATGGATTCTCCTTGTGGTAAATGTACAACAATATTACCTTTTGTTTGTTCACCATGACGAAATTCAATTCGTTCTTGTAAGGCATTATCCTTTCCGGGTATTGAATAACCGTAAAGGTATGTGCCTGAATTCTAGAATAAAAATAGATCATTATACCTACTTATTTTTCTGAAGGATAAAAATTGTATACCTTATTTTCAGTTGTATTTGAACTTTCTATAAAATCAGGAGGTTTTGAAGCACAAATTTGAATACCGAAAAAAGTTAATAGTAATAATTTTAGCACCATTTTTAAATTCTAAAAAAATAAATAAATAAAAAGAAAGACAAATTAAATAAATGAAAAAAAATTAAAGTTTTAATTAAGAAGATTTAATCGACAATTTATTTACAAAAATATGAAAAAAATTGCAACAAGTACAAAAGTTATATAAAATTTAATTGATCTAGTTGAGAAAGTGCTATTATCCTTTTAAAATATATTCCATAAACATACATACATATGTATTTCACAATATTAAATGAGAGCAACAAAAAAAAAAAAAAATAGAAAACAAAAAAACAATACTGCTTGTACATATAATGTATTGTTCTCAATTTCAAAATGACTATCATTCTTGTAAGTTTAAAATACAATATTACAATCTTTGCTTGTGTCTTATATGCCATTATCATTTAGCCAGGACATCTGACTGACGATTTAATTGCAATCTAGAAGACTAGAAATTGAAGTTTTATTGTACAATTTAATGATAGTGTAGTTCCTATGACATTGTACTTGTATAAAACAAAATGTAAAATTAAAAGAACAAAAACAAAAAATGTAGAAAATATAAATAAAAACATTACTTTTTGTTATACACATACATATGTACATAATAGCTATAGTCTCTGATAGTTGTATCCTAGAAAGTTTAAAACAAGGACGGAAATCATAAAAAATTTTTTTGAAAAGACTTAATGGTGCTTTTGTTGTCGTACTAGTACTTGTACTTTTGTTTTTGACAATTAAAAAAAATAAAAAGAATAAGGAAAATTGTGAGCGGGTGGGAGGGTGTTGAGATTTGTTGTTAAATGAAAAATAGACATGAGAAAATAATAAAGAAAATAGGAAATTTGTTTTAAAATGACTTCAATTTTATTTTTATGAAAGAAAAAATTACAAAAAAAAAAAAAACAAAATCAAGGATGAAAAAAAAAAAAAGGAATTTTTTAACATGTTAAAAATTCATTCTTATGTGTTTACACACACTAAATACACTAAATACATAGAAAAATGTTAGATATGAAAATTAAGGAGTTAAAAAAGAATGTCAATGGAACTTTTATTCATTTTTTTTCCTTATTGTTATTTTTTTAATTTTTTTTTTTTTTTTTTTTTTGTAATTCTAGTGAAAGAGTTCAACAAGAAAAGTCACATAAAATTAAATTGTATCCGTAATTAAAGTTGTAAAAAAGATGTTAGCTTTTTTTTTGATGGAAATGAAAGGATATTTTTTTTTTTAGAAATTGTGTGATTTTAGAAAAATCTCAGGATAAAAAAGGAATGATTTTCAATCGTTTCAGTTAATGAGTCCTGTTCGAAGTAGCTTAGGGAAAATAAGAGAAGTAGAAAGCTAATTTTACAAAGACACAAACAATTTTTTTTTCGAAAATATTTCGAATAATTAATTGATTTTTTTAGTTGTTTTTAGTTTTAGATAACAAAATTCTTTTAAAGTTTCTTTGTGCTTTAATATATGCTTAAGTTTTGTCAATTTTGAAAAAAAATACCTCGAGGATTTTTTTTTTTTTTATCACAGAGAAATTATGATTGTAAAGTTTAATGATGCTACTTTTAATTTTGTTGAAAAAAACATAAAAATCCTTTGAAAAAAAAAAAATAAATAAAAATATTCGACAATTTAAAAAAAAATTTTGTTGTTATAAAAATTAAAATGAAAAATATTTAATCTTCTGAAATTCAAAAAGTTTTCAGTTCAGATTAGTTTTTTTTTTTCTTTTCGAGTGAACATATAATTTATAAGGATATTGTATTATTATTTCCTGTTGAAAATCCTTTTATTGTTTTTTTTTTTTTTTTTTTAATAAGCATAGAAATATAAAACATCGAACTAACATTAAAAAAATGACTAGAAATACGACTTATAAAAATTTAAAACATGAAAAAAAAACAAGTAAAAAAAACTAAAACACAATTTTCTTAAAAGTTATAAGTCGGTAAGTTGTAATACAAGTACATTAAGGATATAAAGGATATAATATACTCATATTTTTCTTTTTTTTCATTTTTTTTATAAAAACTACTCAACAGACTAGACAGATAAACTCAAAAAATTATTTTACAACAGTAAAAGTTAGAAAAATAAAAAAATAAATAAATAAAATATTTTAATTTTTTTTTTTTTTTTTTTTTGAAAATTGATTTGTTTTTTTTTTCTTGTTTTCTTGTTTGTTGTTGTCGTAAAACTAAAATAAGAAAATATTTTTATAAGAAAAGTTAAATATTAAATTATATAAGTAAATCGTAAACTATAGTAAGGTAAACAGACACTTATGATCTTGTTTTTAAATTTTTCTTCTTGTACTTTTACTTTTTTTTTTTTTTTTTCATCATCACTTCTTTTAATAATTTATAAATTTTAAGCATTAAAAAAAAAAAAAGTCAGCTTGCTAGAAGAATTCTATTCTATGCTTGAATTAAATTTTTATACTGAATATGAGAATGTGAAAAGTGAGAAAAATGTGAAGAAAAATGAAACAAAAAAAAAAAAATAAAAATAAATATATAAAAATAAAAAATTTAGATAAAAATGTGCTATAAAATATTTTTAATAATTTAAAAGCATAATTTTAAAAGTTAATTTTAAGACAGTTTTCAGGTATATTTTTATGTTGATTTTTTTTTTTTTTTTTTATATTTTTTTGCATTTTATACATGCAGTAAGAAATTTAACGATTTGTTAACGTATAAGAACACAATTTTATTGCTACGCTATGTGTCTTAAGATTTTATAATGTTTTCAATGAATGTAGGACAAATCAGGAATAAATATATTATTTTTTTTTTTTTTATTTGATGAAGAAATAGATTTAGAAAATTTTTATTGAAGAATATAAAAATTTAAGGTTTATTTATTTTTTTTTTTTTTTGAATTTTAAATGAAAAGAAAATTAAAATGAAAATATGGTGAAATATTTATCAATTTTAATTTCTTAAAGTCCTTTTAGGAAAAGTAAAAGAGGAGAATATGAGGATTTATGATGTTTTTTTTTTTTGATCGTTAAAAAACAGGCAATTCCAGAAATTCGTAACATTACAATCAGAAAATTAATTTAACTTTTAGTATGGAAATTTAAGATGTATATATTACTCTTTCCGAAATACGAAAAACTAACTGTATTTTTTAAAAAATTATTTCCATGTGCTATTTGTTCTCCTCAAAATAATTTTTTATTTTTGATATTTCTGATACAAGCTTTAATTTTTTTTTCTAGGTGATGTTGAAGTGCATCTACAAAATTCGAACAGACACAATAAGGAAAAAACAAATATTCGAAGTTATGGAAAGTAGCAAAGTAGAAAAGCAGTTAGATTGGATGCTGTTTTGAGATTATTAGCTGGGTGAGTACGCATGATAATTTTAAAATAATTTTTGAGAAAAAAAAGAAGATATTTTTAAAACTTGTTGAAATGGTAATCAAGCTTATTTTTTTTCAATTGGAACTTTTATCAACGTGTATACAAGATTTCATAACATCTTTCACTCTACACGATTTTTTTTTTCTTTTTTTTTTGGCAAAATGAAATTCTAATATTTTCGATTTTTCTTTTACTTTTAGGATTTAATTTAGTTGTTTTTTTTTTAGTTTTTTAAAGTGAAAACTTCAAAACGACACTTTTAGTGTTCAAGTTTCCTAAAATTACATTTGAGAATTTTTTAATTTTTAATATTACATTTTATTTTCAATATTTTTACATATGTAGTTTCTTATTTCGAATAAATTATTTAATTATCAAATTTCAAAAAGCACAATAACTTTTGAATTTTTTTTAATTCCTCAATTTATTAATTTGAAATTACCACGTCGTTTTTTTGATTAAAAAATAAAAATACTTTTCACACTTTTTCTTTAAATAAAATTAAACTATAACGGTTACTATCTATTTTTCGCACCTTTAATTTTTTTTCTTCTTTTCTTTCTTTAACAAATCCAACAAGAAATATTATTAAATTTTGAATTTATTTCACAAAACTGTGTCATTTTTTTAAAAAAAAAAAAAAATTAAAAAAATATCAAATGTTTTTTAAGAAATTCATCATTTTAAATAAATTTTCACAAGTTTTTTTACAAATTAAATGAAAAATTTCACTTTTACTATAGAAATTGATTTCAAATTTTTCAAAAATAATATCAAACATTAAAATTCGAATAATTTATATGTATGTATATTTTCTCAGTTTTATAATTAAAATCCTCTTTTTTTTTTTGAAAAAAAAAAAAAAAAAAACAAACATATAATTTAAAAATTATTTTGTCACCACACGATTTCACATTTTATCGCATACTAACACAAAACCAATAATATCACCGCATATCATCATCACATATCATTTATAAAAAAATTTAAAAAAAAAAAGAAAAATAAAAAACAGATATGAAAAAAGTGTTTGCTATTTTAATTCAAGATTTTTTCTATAAAATGTTTTTATTTTTTTTTTTTAATGTACTATTTTGCGACAGTTTACCATCAATGCAATGTTACAATTAAACTGATCATTTCTAACTGACTTAAAACATATTATAAACACACTTCCCCCGATATAATTTTCAATCAAAACACATTTAAAAAAAAAAGATTTTCCGTTTTTTTTTTTTTTTACGTTTTGTTTTCCTTTTAATAAAACAAAAAAAAATTTGAAATAACACACAGAATTTGAGTATTAGCCGATATCACGTTTAACACGCTAAATTTTAATCAAATATTTTAATTTTATTTTATGAAAAAAAAAAATAACGAAAAAAATGAAAATCTAAAATATCAAAGTATCTTAAATATCGAAATCAAGCTAAAGATACTCTAATAAAATTGAATATTGTGTTGGTTGGAAATTATTAAGAAAAATTTTTCTGAATTTTTTGTTGTTCTTGTTAAAGACAACGACAACTGCTGGAATGATTTTATAAAATGAATATATATATTTTAAAGTAAGTTTTCGCTTATACGTAAGTAGTACCTACCACAATAAAACTGATTGCTCCTATAAAGGTGAGATGATGATGATGATGATGATGATGATGACGATGGTAAATAATATAAAAGAAAAGTAAATCTTGACAATGATGTCCACGAATTGTATGTATATAGAAAAAATCAAATGATGTACTTTAGAGTGTCTTGTGTTATTGAATTACTCTTGTTGTACTACAATAATAACAGCAACAACAATAACAATAATAACAGTAATAGCATAACTTCTTGTGATATGATCATTCCATTCAAATTGAAAATAAACTGAAATACTTATTGAATGTGACTTGAAAAAAGGGCTTTCACTACTAAACAGTAAAATGATTTGTTAAATTGTTCGTATGTACTTTGAAAAAGATCTTTTAAGAAATCTTAAGTTTAAGTGTGGTTTAAAGGTGTATCTCAACCAATCTATCTAGTTGTTGTAATTATTTGTTATGGTATGTACGTATAAATATGTATGTATGAATGTACTCCATCAGGTAAGCAAATCTCCTTCATCATGTACTGTTTTATGGTCTTCGTCGTCGTTGTTGTATGTATGTATGTCTTTACTTTTGCTGTTGATAATCAATCAGCTGCAAAATCAAGTTTAAAATCTTTAAAGTTGTATTACATTAATGAAACAACGTTAATAATAATAATTCAAAAAAAAAAAAAAAAAAAAGAAGCAATAAGTAAAGAAACAAAAAAAATGTATGTGAAATGGTATTCCAAGCAGCCTAAATCTGTCGCATTCAAGTGGATAAATTTTCATTTTTGTGAAAAGGAAAAGTGATGATAAGTTGCGCACGTTTTGAATTAATATCTCCTTTATTGTGGACCATAATAAATATTTTTATTTATAAACAATTTGAGAAAAAAAAAAAGTTATGAAAATGCATATTTTATGAGTATTGAAATGTATTAGTATATGTGTGTTTGTGTGTGTGTGTGTGTGTGTGTTTGTTATTGTATAAATGGACGCCCATTGAAAGAATTGTACCAAGTTTAAGTAAGAGCCTTTCTCTCTTAGAAAAAAAATAAAATGAAAAAAAAAAAAAAAAAAACAAAATCTTGATCGTCAAGGTTGGTAAAAGAAAAGATAACAAAATTGCTTGAAGGATGAGGTGGGTTGAAGAGGTTAAAAGAATGATGATCATACAAATTTTTGTTTTCTTTTGTTTTTTTTTTTTTTTACAGGTGATATTAATTGTGTAAATAAAAGTAAAATTTGTTGTCATTGTTTTTTTTTATTTTTATTTTAGGGTTGTCAGATTTATATCGTTCATTAATTAATAAAAAAACAAAATTATAGTGTACAAAAAAAAAAAAAAATAAAAAATAAAAGGGCATTCAATTTTTGGTTACGTAATTAATTAATGAGCGAATAAATAATAATAACTGGGAAGAAAAAAATTAAAAAAATAAAACAGAGAAAAGAAAAAGTTTTGTATTTATCTTTTTGGGTGTGGTAATCGATTAAAGATATTTTTGCTATCAAAAAAAAAAAAAAAAAATAGAAAGGAAGTGAAATTTATTTTGTTTTTTGTTTTATTTATTTATTTATTTATTTTTTTTTTTAAATTTAAAAACTATAATCAAAATTGACAGGTAGGACATTTGTTATTTTTAATTGTTTTAGTTTAATGATATTGCGCCTAAAGGGTTTGTGTGTGCATATTTTTTTTTTTTAAATGTTTATATCAAAAATTTCATTTTGAATGTGGCAAATTTTTTGCGGAAGAAAAAAAACATCAAATTATCTCAAAATTCAGATTTTTAATTAGAAAACTTCGCGACCCTAAACAGTCATCAGAAGCTACTTGCGTTAAACTACTATACTTAAAAAATTAACATCCGCTAATGTCAGAAAAGCGATTGGTTTAGTTAATCACAGTCAGTTTAGCTTTATAGGAAATAATCTAAAAAAAGGGTAAGGTAAAAAAAATTAAAAAACATATAAACACAAATTAGCCATCACTCAAAAATTGATTTATTCATAAAATTTTATTTTGTTTTACATTTTTTTTTTCTACTTTTAAATTTTATAAACTTTCTAATACTATTTTCACACTTATTCATTTTCTTTCATCTTTCAAATGAAAACAAAAACATAATTTAAATTTTTTTTTTTTTTTTACAATATCGCATTGTTTTATTTTTTTTATATGTAGATACTATTTTTTTTTTTAGCAAAAATTAATTGCAAATAATTTATTTTCTAATTTTCAATGAAAAATTTAAAATGAATAAATCGATTGACCAACTCTTTGATGCGTTCATAGTAAAATGACATTCATTATGTACGCACGCGTTTGAAATCATTAGTTAGCATAATATTTTTTTGTTTTATTTTCAAATTTGCATAGGTAGTTAGATACTTACACTTCATGCATGATTACTTTTTTTTTTCAAATAAAAATTTTTTTAGTGCTTGTACTTTTTATGTTTTTTTTTTTTGTCTGTAAACTTTCAAAGAAAAATGTTCGTTAATAAAGTTTGTCATGTTTGTTAGAAAAATTTTCAATTTAAAATTTTGAAATAATTTTATTCCTTTCAATTTAAAAAAAAAATTTAATTACTTTTACCTTGCAAGGAATTTAAATAAAATTTATTTTAGAAAAAAAAAACTAAATTAAAATAAAATAAAAATTTTTTTTATGATCACTTTTAATAGCTATAACGCATTTATCTTATAGCAACTTATTGATATTGCTTAAAGGCATACATGTTTACATCTTCAACGAATGTTAATCTACTCTGAAAGGTGTATCTTTTATATATTGGATCTTGTTGATTAACAGAAAGAAGAAGAAGAAAAAAAAAGAAACGTATGTATATGTATAATGTCTTTGCTATGTCACCAATATAACAATTTATCTTTTTCTAAAATAACCAACTTATAGCTTTTTTACGGTTTTTATTTTTTTATTTTATGATGGTGGTAGTCGAACCAGATCTGAAATTCCTTAACTAAAAATAATTGTTGCATTTAAGATACAAAAAAAAAAAAAAAAAACAGATAAAAAAAAAAAGAATGTTGTTTTGTTGTTTTCTCCCAAAGGCAATTTCGATGGTATCCCGTACAATTTCTGAGTAATTCAGAGATTTGTAAACTTGTTGCACTTTTTTTTTTTTAAAGTTTATAGTACGGTTAAGTTGTTGAAATAAAAAAAAGAAAAAATAAAGGAGAAAAAAAAAAAAAGAAGAGTAATAAAAAGTAAAGTAAATAAAATTACACATTGAGGATTTCCCTTTCTTTGGCCTTGTACCATTGATGATGCTGATGAGATCGGTAGTTGTGAAGTGAAATTCAAAAAAAAAAAAAAAAAATCAACAAACTCTTACTTTTTAAAAAAAATTAAATTCAACTTAATAAAAAAATATAGCAGATACAGGTACACTATAACCCTAAAAATTATTATAATGTTTATTACATATTTTCATATATTTTTCTGTTCTTTTTTTTTCTCTTCTTTCTTCCTTTTTTTTAATGTTTTTGTTTACTTTCAAGTTTCTTTATTGTAGGTTTTTTTTTTTTCAGTAAAAAAAAAAATACATACTAACTTTCCTATAAGGTACATCGAACTAATACTGCAGGCAATATAACAAAAAAGAAAAAACAAAAGGGAATTTTTTAATATACATTAATTACAAGATATTACTACTTTTTTAAATTACATTTATAATGCAGTAATAGAGCTACACTACACCTGAAGTACAGAAATTTCAAATGTTTTTTTTTTTTTTGCCTTCTGTTAGATAGTTTTCTATCATTACTTTAATTTTTTGTTTTTTTCTTAAACAATATAAATTCCGTATAAATTATAATTCTCTTTTTTTTTCTCTATTTCTGCCCCCTCTCTCTCTCTCTCTTTTTCTAACTCTCTCTGATCGCCTGAAAACGCATTTAAACAATCTACATTTTCTTAGATAGTGAATCGATATAATTGATCTGTAATAAAATAATAATAAATAAATGAATTCCGGAATATCTACAGAGAGACGATCGATTTAATGTGTGTGTGTGTGTGTGTGTGTGTACAATGCTGTATCACACATTATAATTTGGAAAAAAAAAATAAAAATAAACATAAATAGTATCTTGTATATTTTTTTTTACGGTATTTTTTTTGTAAGGAGATTTTTTTTTTTGCTTTAAAATTTCTTTAAAAAATTTTCATTATGTTGATGATGATTAATGATTTTGTAGTAAAATAAGTTAATAAGCAGTAAGTACACCTTTAATATATATGTATGTACATATGTATGTATAGGTATAAAAGATTGTGACAATGAAAATATAATATCTAATAAATTGAATAGGAAGTATGTGAAAATTGTATAAAATGTTGTATCTACTCATTTGTAATTATGTTCATATGTATCTAAGTATATTGTAGATTGTAGATAAATTGTTGGAAATAATCAAAGTAATACCATAATATGCAAGCGAATGTAATTATACTTATATCCGTATGAGGTGTACATACATTTTTTTTTTTTCGTTGAAAAAAAAAAGAATGAATAAAAAACTGAATGCAGGTGAACTGATATTAAATTTCAAAAAAAAAAAAAATTAAAAGTAGAAGTAATTTTTTTTTATTATTATGTGAGATTTTAGAATGTATGAAATTTTTATAACTAACAAAAAGCGGGATTTGAATTTGAAAGAATTAAAAAAAAAAAAAATAATGATGGATTTTGAGTGAGTTTAATGGGTCAAAAAATAATAATAAATTTTTTTTATGTTGTTCAGGTGGATGATGAAGAAATTATCAAAATAATTTCGGTAAATTTGTGTATTGAAATAATTATTTTGTATTTTTATTAAATTTTTCGTGTAGTTTTTTTGTTTGGTCGTTATTAGTTATGATTTATTATAATTTTTAGGTACATCAGGTGAATGGATGAAGACTTTCGAGATACAAGAGCTTTTTTTCTTCTTCTTATTAATGCCAGTGATATGGATTATAGGAGAAAAAAACAATGAGATAACATTAAATGTTCCCTCATGGTTCATTTCATAGTGGACACAAAGAGATCGATTCTATGAATTCTATATGGAGAACAAAAAACATCAATTAAACCATGGAGTATTGGGTAAGTCGAATTTTTTTGTTTATATCATACTTAGAAATCCTTGTAGGACGTTTTGTGAAAAATATATGTCATATGCAATATTTATGAGTGTTCTCAGAAAAAGAGAGAAGACTAATAAATCTGAATCATTCTGAAGAAAGAAAGCTAATGTAGGAAGTTTAAGTATTTTTCATCAATGATTTAGGTGGTAACTGAGAACAGCAAGCGACATGACATTCGGTAGCTCAATGGTTTAAGAGCATTACCCCGGCAAGGTAAAGGTTCCGTGGTTCGATTTCCGGCCGAGTCAAATGTCGTTTTTCATGTTTTTCAGTTACTACACAAAAATTCTTAAAGAGTATCTATGTACATTTATGAAAATACTGGGAAGATTTCTAGGATTTTTTTAAAAATGATCGAAGAATGGTTTCGTCCTATCTTTTGAAGTGCACTTTTTGAGAAAAAAAAAATATTGGCTTAAATTAAAAAAATAACAAACAAAAAAAAACAAAAAATTAATTTATTTTGTGAATTTCGTGAAGATTAAAGAAAAAATGTGATGAAGTAAATTTAATTTGAAAAAAAAAAAATTGATTAGATGATCGATTTGTCATAGATTGGTGAATGTAACGAAATTCACATTAATTAATGTTCAGCAACATGAGAAATTTGTACATTGTGTTTTTTTCGAATCTTTTTTTTTTTTTATTAATTTAAAAAGTGCTTAATATTTTTATGAGAGGTCAAATATAACTTTTTTTTTTTTTTTTTTTTTTTTTTGTGAAATTTCACTAAAAGCATATTTTGCGAATTTTTGTTAATTTTTTTTATGGGTTTTTTTCTTTTCAAACAGTCGTCCAACACAATCGCATGCAGATAAATGAATATATACAATTTTAAATAAAATTTAATTGTCTTTAAATATTTGTTTTTTGTTTTTTTTTTTTTTCAAAATACTTCAATGTGAGAGGATGTGTTTTTTAAAACCCCATTAAACAAAAAAAAAATTCAGAAAACCAAAAAAAAAAAAAGTCAAAAATTAAATAAAAGTTGAATGAACTGCTTAGCAGCAGAGAGTAAGTTACCACTTATTAAGGTTTGCAGTTGATTAAACTCCTTCTGATCTTTGTAATTTTTTATTTTTTGTAATTTTTCTATGCTTTTTTTTTTTGTTTTTGTTTTTTAATTTCTACTTTGTTTTGTTTATTTTATTTTTTTTTCCTACTTGTATTTTATTTCTTAATAACAGGTTATATCGTAAAAATGTAATAATAATAATCGATATTTAAAAAGGAAAATACTTTTTGTAGGTACTTACACGTTTATTGTTATTATTATCTTTTTTTTTTCCTCTTCTTCTTCTTCTTCTTATTTAACAAAAGTAATTATTATTGTTATATTGTTGTTTTTATTGAGAAAGGTAAATTTAAAAAGCAATCTATTATTTTTACATTGAAAAAAAATTTTTTTTTTCTTTCTTTTTCTTCTATCAATTTTCTTAGTGCAGATCTTGAAAAATTTTCGTCTTGACTTATAAATAAAAAACACAAAAAAAAAAATTTAAAAAAAAAGAAGCTAGATAATATATGAACTTTTTAAAGATTGTAATTTTTTTCTTTCGTCGTTTTTTGTTTTTTACATTAAATGTAAGTCGATACGGATATTGATCATGTAATCTATGATAAATTAAAAGATACTTAAAAGTAACAATATTAATAAATTTTTTTTTTTTTTAAATTAAAAATGAAAAAAAAAAAAGATACAATGAAAAATGAATTATTAATTGTAACTTAATTTAACTATCTATCCATATTTTTTTTTTTTTTTGTTTAAATATTTTAAAGAAAATTAACTTTCATGACGAATTAAACGCTACATAAAATTTTTTTATAAATATTATTTACATTAATGAGACAACAAAAAAAAAAAAAAAAAAAAAAAAAAAGTAATAATGAAAAATAATGTGATATTTAAGATACTTGCATTGTAATGATGTCAAATTAATGTCATGCATTAATGAAAATGATAGTAAAGGTGAAAGAATGTGATGGATTTAAATGTTAATTACGGTTATTAAAATGAAATCGATAAATTGTTTTTTTTTTTTTTTTTTTTGTAAATGATGTGTAAAAATTTTGTTATGTGTGTGCGAGCATGTATGAATTTTAAATTGTTTACAAAATTGATTTTGTTTTATAAAGAAAATTGATTTTCTTTAAAATATGGATTTTTTTTGTTTTTTGGTGAAAATAATTAATTTTTGACTCATTTAATTTTATAAAGTAATCAATTTTTTGATATTGAATTTTTTAAAAGGTTTTTTTTTTTAATATGTAAAGAGAGAAATCCGTGGAAAATTTTGTTAAAGATATATTTTGTTTAGAAAAGTTCAGTGGAAAGAATTGAAAGTTTTTTATGAAAATAATTTTCTCTTTGTTTGTTTTTTTATTTTTTATTTTTTGTAAACCATAATCACGGTAGTATTCAACGCGTGAACTAGCATCACCTTCAGAGGTCATATTTTATAGATACTAAAAATTTAAATTTTCTTTATCGTGAGAATAATTTGAAGATTCTTTAGTCTTTATAATTCTGAATTTAAAGATTAGAAATATCCTGTCGTGTAAACTTACTTTTATCAACAAAAAAAATTATCTGAGAATTGACATCTTACTTATTTTGAAAGATTTTTTCATTTAAAATTTACTAATTGGAACTTTTGTGTAAAATACTTTGAATGAAAGTAATTTTTAAAATAAAAAATTTATAGACTATTTGAAGCGCCACTACCTAAAGGATCATTTGTTTTCTATACATACATTTAGTCCTTTAAGCTACTATATATGGCATAAAGTAATTAGTTGTGGATTTTTGGAGATTCAATTCAATTTTCCATACATTCATTATTTGATTTTTTTTTTGTTTGTTATCACTCTCTACCGAATGTTTCTAAAGCTTACAAGTTTTACAACATTAATTTAAAAATCAACTACTAAGTACAAGTACATCAAAATTTCATGTTACTTAAAAAAGTATCATTTCTATATAGTTATTAAAAAAAATTAAAGATCCGAACTTCAGATCCCAAATCACATTATATTCTTGTTAAATCAAAATAAATCATAACAAATTATCAACATGTTATAACTTCCGTTGAATGTCAAATTGTGTGTTCTGTTTGTTTTTTTCTTCTTCTCGCATGATCAGAGTGCTTTCATTTGCTTTTTTTTTGTTTTTTTCAAAGTAGTTTTGCCACATAAAATTATTTTACTACATTGAAAACAACTTTCAATGGACAGAAAACACATTTCATTTTGTATTAAAAATTAAAAAAAAAAAAACAAAAAACAAACAAACAAACAGAAAAACAAACATACGAGAAACTATAATTACAAAAATGATTCATTACTTCCGATTCAATAATGTCATGAAAAAAAAAGATACATATTTATTTAATTCGAATGGACAACAAAAATGTAATTTAAGTTTTTTGTTGTTGTTGTTGTTGTTATGTGTTTGTTTCTATGAATTAAAGTTTTGAGTTTTGAAATCTTTGAAAAATCAAACAAAAAAAAAAAAACAAAAACTACTTTTGTGCGAGTGTGTGTATTCTCATATACATAGATATTTCTTATAGAAAATCTGCATTCAAAAGGATACTTTTAAGTTAATTAAAATAACAAGAATATTGTACAAGATAATTTTATTTATATAGTCTCAATCATAATATCATCTTTATCTAAGTAAGTAAATATGTATGTACAAAATTTTCGATAATTCTAATAAAATAATTGAATTGATATTTTGATTTTATATTTTCAATTGTTGGGTTATTATATACCAAAAAATTTCATAAATTTTCTTTGAAATTTGTTAATCATAAAAAGATAAATTTTCTAATGAATTTAAAACAATATGTATACATAATATGTTTATTAACAAAATATTCTGTAATCCCAACAAACAATGAATCAACATTTAATTCGAAATTAATTATTTTTCTATATGATCGAATTTGTTCGAAATATTCATTTACGAATAATAAATAGAGTTCATTTTCAATAAAAAAGTTATCAATGTTGTAAAATTTTTTTTTTAGAAAAAATTCGAAATTATTTTCGAAAATAATTTATTATACAACTTGACATCATAACTTTTTCAATTTTGATTTTATTATTTTGTATAGTAAATGTTGTGTCTTTAGAAAATTTTTGTTTTACATTTGAAATCTTGTTCAGTCATTTCAACTGGAATTTCTTGAATCTTATATTTTAGTGTAATGTTTTACTAAATTTTCAATTACATTCCTGTCTGATTTGAATATAAGTTGAAATAACCAACGATTAGTATGATATTAAAACCAAATTGACCATTGATATGCAATTTCAAAAAAAAAAAATATCAAAAAAAAATCAGTTCTGGGATTTCCTGAAGTCAATCATTTGTTTTTTATTTTTCAAACAAGGTCGAAATTGAACCTATTTTCTGACTTATAAAACATAACCTATATCGTGTAATATTCGAAAATTTCAGGAAAATTGTTTGGTGGGATATTTTCTATTGAATCTATTGTTTTTTTTATTGAAAACACATACAGGATTGTGAATTGAAATAATTATTTATGAAATTTTATAATTTTCAATAGATCTTACACAATTTTAAATTTTCGAATTATATGACAAGTATGCTCCACTTTACCCTATAATACCTAATGTGAAAATGAATGTCATTTATTTTATAATTATAACGAAGAGATATGTACTTAATATGACAACATACTTTATCAAATCTAATTAAGGATTAATTAATATAATTAAGGACAATATTCTCTTTTATTTATTTATGTATTCCAGATATTATAGGATGCAATGTAATGTGTGTATGTATGTCAATTGAATTGAATCCGTTTATTATTTTTTTTTTCAATTTTCCATATGACAAAATAAATATGTTCAAAAATTAATTAAAACTTTAATTAACTCCTTTAAATGGAAATTCATGTAAAGTAAAAAAGATAGACAATCTTTTCGGCTTATAATTTTTCAAATAGCTAATTTTTCAGACTGAAAATATTGGTGAAATTCACATAAATCCTTTTGTTTAATAAGAGTTCTTGCTTTTTTTTTTCATTGAAATTTAGTGAAATTACATAAAAGAAAGTTTCAGGCAATCCATAAATTTCAAAATACAAAATAGAATATTTTATCATGTATATTTCATTTTTTTTTTTCGTATTTTATTCTTTAGATTTTTTTTATGCACATTTTCATTCAATCAAAAAATTTTCATATTCGATATTTTTAGAGCATAAACAATTTTTATTTTCATCATCCTTCATCACGTGTTTTTTCCAAAGATGTGTCATCGTCATTAACAATAGCATCGTAACCTCATCATTTTCATTGAAATTGCATTTCGAATTTTTGTTTATACATAAATTTTATCTTTCTTTCTAAAGTATCTATTCGTAATTATATAACTATTTGTTATATGGATGTACATATACGAGTATGTATAGTAGATACTGTTTAGTTATAGATGCTTAGCATAAAATGCGGTTTTTCAATCAATTCTAATTTTACTGATTATCTAAAAACCCATAACATTTTATAGGTCACAATACATGTAACTTTATAAAACCAAAATCATTAATAATTAAGTGAATCGAAAAATACAGATACTAGGTAAGATTTTAAAAAGCCATATTTATTTTGTATTTAATGGATTTTTATTTTTTTCTTCTGGAATATTGGTACATAGACTATATCTCTTATAAGCATTAATGGTATTGTAGCAATAACAATTAGTATCTGCAACAGAATCAGCATAAGAATGTGGAAATAGATTAAATAAGGAAGTATTAACGGTATGTGTAACTATAAATGAAAAGATTTTAACTAGGTATAGTACAAGTGGTACAGGTAGAGATAACATTATTCAGTTGAAGATTTTTTGTTTTTATTCATTTAATTCGAGAAAAGTGAATATTAATGTTTTTTAGTGATTCAATACGGCATTTCAATTTATTTCTTGTTAGATAATTTTTCATGTCTCATTTGTTTTGTTTTTTTTTTCATTTTTTTTCTCACTAAATTTTTTAAATAAAAATTAGAAAAATTCATGATCGTGTAACAAATAATCATAGAAGGAGCATCATTAAAACATTTGGGAGATTTTACAAACAAGAAAAGTTAAATTCCTGTACTGTTTATGGACTTATGGAACTCCAGAGTTCTAAAAATCACTTGAAAATTACATAAAAGTCGGGCAAAATGTGAAATTTTTTTTTTGTTAAAATCTTAGGAAAATTGGGATACTTAAAGGAAATTCATGAATTTTTTTCAGTGATGTAGAAACAGGAAAATTGAAAAAGATTCTCATAACCGGTGACTCAGTATGCAAGGTATTGTAGATTTCTCTTGAAACATGAAAAAACGACATTTGATTCGGCCGGGAATCGAACCACGGAACCTTTTCTTTGCCGGAGAAATGCTCTAAACCACCTAAATCATTGATGAAGTACACTCAAACCTCCTACACTTGTTTCTTCAAATGATTTCTTCTCCTACCACTTCCATTTTTTACCATCGAATAATTTCTTATTTGATTGTTTTCGAAAAAAAATTTGTCAAATTTTGTTTTTTTTTGCTTATTATGAAAATTTAGTCGATTTTAATTTAGCTTACCTTAAATTCATATACAATGGTAAGTAAACCCGAGATCCTGGTACGTAAATTTAACTTATTTTTCCTAATTAACTTATTTTTTTTTGTCTCTTTATGTCAGACTGCTTATATGTTTTTTAAATTTTTTTTTAACATGAATTTTTCTGGCATATTTTTTGTTTGTTTATTTTTTCAACACACTTGAAAAAAAATAATGATGTAAAGGTAGGTCACACATGAATATTTATTAAATCGACTTTATTTTCATAACAATCGAAAATAGTACTTAAATTAAGGATAAAATATATACGGTTAAAAAAAAAAAAAATTAAAATAATAATGAAATTGGATTATGTCTGCTTGAATAATTTAAAAAAAAAAAAAACAAAAAAAAAACAATAAAAAATACGTCAATTGGTTGAATTAATTTTATTCTGATTAAATGAACCAAAATTCACCATATACACTCACAGTCAAATATATTTTTTAAATCAACATTAAGAATTGTACATTTCATATTACATATAAGCAAAACAAAAAAACAAAAAAAAAAAAAAACCAACAAACAGTAGAGAGAAAAAAAAAAAACGTTAAAATAAATCAAATTCAGAAACCGCATGAACAATTTTCATGTATTTTCTTTTATTAATAAATTTATTGATAATAATGCGTTGAAAATAATATATTGAGTGTGTCTGCTTTATTTTTATATTTATTTATTTATTTATTTTTTTTTGAAATTTTTGTTTTATTGTCAATTTTCTTTTAATGTTTTTTATACTCATTAATTTATTCATTTTAATTTATATATTATTTGTGCCTTCGAAATTTGTTTGTGTTTTATTTTTTTTTTTTTTTAATTTCATTTCTGTCGTCTGTTTTTTATTTTTATAATTGTATTGTCATTAAAATTTTTTATATGATTATTTGGTCACAGAAATGAGCTAATTATTTTATATTTAATTCATTTTTTTTTTTTATCATTGTCTTGTATGTATGTGTATGTGTGTGATTATTTTACTTTACGTATAATTTACTCATCAATTAATTAGTTATATTTATTTCTTTCTATATTTTCTTTCTGAGTTCTGATTTGAAAAATTTTTTTTTAGTGGTACATTTTTTCTCGTTTTGTCATATCAAAAAAAGTATACTTGATAAAAGCTCTTTGAAAGCTTTAAATAAATGCTTTATCGGTGAATAGTTATGCCTTTGTTCAGAAAAACCTATGCTCCAAATTTAATCCAGATCGCTCAACAAATAACAAAGATATTACTAATGAACAATTTCTAAATTGTAGGAGGTTTGAGTATTCTTCATCAATGATTTAGGTGGTAACTGAGAACAGCAAACGACATGACATTCGGTAGCTCAGTATTTTTATATAGCTCAGTATAATTTTTTTTAATTTTAAGTTACAGTTGAAATTCTGATTTTTCGAGGGGTGGTGGAGTTGTATTCCTTCTATGTAAAGGAAGACAATTTTGTATTTTAGTTAGTTGATTTCGGTCAGCAATAGGGGTAAGTAGTCTTTTAGAAGAACATCTTTGGTAAGTTCTTGTGAAAAGCTTCGATGAAAGCTGTTGAAATCTGTAGAAGGAGCTTTCACCAATCATTTCGAAAAGTCGAAATTAATTTTGAAAATTCGGGAAAAAATTCAAAATTTATTCTCGAAGACGCCTTTTCTCGAAATTATTTTCGATAATAATTTTTCCAATATTTTGATAAAGTTTTAATTTCGGACACATATTGGTAATAACTGGTTTTGTGTGAATATGTTTCTTTTCTTTTCAAAAGTTCAGAAAATTTGTTTTTGGTGTGATAAAATATGATGTTGCACTACTAACAGATTAGTTTTTTTCAATTTTTTCTCACACGGTCTTGTAATTTAACAACCTTTTCAAACTCCGCAACACTTACCTTTTCTGAATTTTTTCAGAATAAATTTACTTATCAATAAAAAAATCAGTGTTCTTTAATTTAGTAATTTTTTTTAATGGGATAAAGTAATTTCTTTGGTATTTTAATTGACGAATAAGTCAAAGAAATATAAAACAATAAACACAATAATTAATTAATTTCTTTCTTACAAAAAAAAATCGAAGTTGGTTAATTACAAAAAAGAAAAAGAAAAAACAATTGAACTAAATATTGATTTCCATAATGAAGCGGTTTATAGAAATTTCGAATTAATTTAAACACGATAACATTCGATTTTAATGTTTTGTTGTTTCTGAATTCTTTTCCAAAATTTTTAAAAAACCTTGAATATTTACAATATGAAAAGCTTCATTGTTTTAGGATTAAGAATCATTTAACTATTGGGAAAATGTGTTAGAATTTCTAGGCATTTTCAAAAACTCTTCTACGAAAAATTCTGTCCATCATTTAGAAAAAAAGGCATGGTTATTAGTGGGACGGAGGGGGGAATAATGCATTTCAAAAAAATAAATTTCGATTTCACCAAAATTTAGTTTGAAAAGTCCAAAATATTACTTCCTTTTTACTTTAAATTTTTGTGTAAAATAAATTTATCAATTTAATATATTTCAAAGTTTTTTTTTTTTGCAGTTTTTTCATAAAAATTAAATATCTTCCATAGATTCTTATAGCTTTAAGCTATAAAAAACTTTTTATATACATTTTCAAGGATTTTAATCTTTTACTACAGAGAAATGAAACAAATTTCTAATCAATTTTAAACCATAATATCCTGTCCATATTATTAATAATGAAAGAAAAAAAAAAATACAATAAACAAAATTTTGTATATAAAATGCTATACATAACGGAAATTTTATCACATAAAAATCATTCATTTTATATGAATATGTTCGAAAAACCAAAAAAAAAAAAACGAACGAACGAAAAAAAAAAACAAAAACCTGTATACTATTATATGTACATCACATATAATAAAATGCAACATCCTTTTTAAGAGTGTTGATTTAATATCCTGTTTCTTACGGATAAATTCACATTTCAATAAATCTATCTTATATGTAGGTACTTAAAAAGAAAAATAAAAATAAAATAAGAAGAAAACAAAAAAAAATATCATAGAATACATTTATTATACAATGTGTATTTTATTTTTAGCATAAAAAAAAAACACTTTTGCACACATCAAGGATAAAGAAAATGAATTTTATATAAGGATTGATAAGACTATGTTAAAATAGTACAACACATATAATTTCTAAAGAAAATTTGTCTACTTAAAAAAGTTGAATATTTCAAATTGAATTCAATATAAAGTGTGAGTATTATTATGTATATCAACATTTTGTATTACATGCACACATACACAAAAAATTATAATAGATATATAATAAGAAATTTTTGTTATTGGTGTTAGTTTTAATGTATACACTCTATAGAGCTCTTGAAACAGATCCGCCTCTTTTATGTTCAAAATGAGGAACCTTCTAATTTCAATTGATTGATGTGGTTGATGACCCCAAAAAAAATGACTATACATAAAATTTATTATATATCCTTAAAATTCACATTTATTATACATACATATAAATAAATGTACAAGATACGTTTTGTTGTTGTTGTTGTTGTCGTACAATTAAGCATTATTATCTTGTATAGAAAAGTTAATGAAAATGCGTTATTTTTACCACATCTTCAATACTAATTGTACATATATATAAATACACACATACACATACACATAAAATTTTAGTATACATATATAGTTAATCCTTAAATTCTTAACTTTAGTCAAAATTCTTATTAAAATAATGCGTCATGAAATGCAGAAGAGAATACAATATATGTACGAGTAAAGTGAAAGATAAATTGCAAAAAAAAAGGGATTTTTCGAATGTTAGTGAAATAATTACATAAAATTTTAATTAATTATACTCTCTGAATCCTTTTATATTGATTTTTATTATCGAATCCATCATCAGTTTTGGTTTGAAGTACAATTTCCAGACACAAATTGGTTAAGCTTCAAAGAGAAAAAAATATAAAAAATAAAGAAAAAAAACTCTTATTTGAGAAAATTTCGTGGAAGGTATAAATTTTATGGAACAGACTTTATTTGTAAAAGAATAATGTTTGAAAAGGATATCTTAGTAATTCAACTTTCTCTTTCTTTTCAGAAAAAAAAAACAGGAAAATACATATCATGTGATAAATGAACTGAATCATCTAGGGTCCATTCTTTTTTTTTTTTTTTGGGATGCTGAAGAATAAGGACAAATTGTAGAAAAAAATCGGAAAGACACCAAGCGATTGAACTATATAAATCTAATTTCTCCAATCTCAAGGGGAAAATAGGTAGGAAAATTAAAGAAAAAATTTTAATTTTTTTTTTTAGTTATTCATTATTTTCAGTTTGGTATAAATTTTTTTTCCCCTTTTTTCTAGTCTAAAATCTAATTAACTTTGAAAAGACGGTAAACAATAAGAATAAGTTTATAAGAAAGTAAGAACATAAATAATCGAACTAGAACTAGACTAGAAAAGTTCAAAGCTTTTTTCAAGGATATTTAAAAAAATTTTAATTATTTGGGAAACATTTTTAGATCCTTAGGTTATCGTTAGACCAATTTTTTTTTTCTCAAAGACTATTTTTTTCTGACTTATGAGAAAAAAATTACAAGTTCATAATATTTCGCGATTTGACAGCCTTAAGTCTAAGATCCTTTTTTAAATTGTGTTTTCCTTTTTATTTTTATTTTTTCGTGGGAAGATTTTCTTCTTAAGGCAAGATGTTGGATGTTAAAGGTCAAATTTCAAAATGAAAATTTGTGATTTCGATATCGAATACGAATTTGTATTTTAAATTTTGAGTACCGTTATTTCCTTTATTTTTTTGAATAAATCTTCATTTATTTTTTTCATTTCAATTTATTTTACCAGTTTATATTAACACTCCGTACTATTTTAAATTTTACACCCGCGAATCAATTTTAAGTATCAAAATGTTGCATTTTTTGACTTCTTATAAAAGTATGTTCCCGTGGGACTAGGAAGCTAAAATTTGGCCAGGGTATTCCTTAAAGGATTTAATATTATGTGAATTTTGAATGGTGAAAATCTGTTAACTAGGGCAAAAGTTATAGGGTAAAATTCAAAACAAGTCATTTTTTGAAAAATAATATTTTTTTACCTTATATAGGGCCCTCCCTTACGCGTACCTTGGACATTAAAAAAAAGAATGTATTTGAACTTTTGGACTATTTTCTGATCTATTGAGATATAGAAGTTCAAAGTTGGCAAGTCACATATTTTTCATACAAAAAATTTCTTATGCAAAAAATCAAAAATATTGGATTATTTTTTTTTTTTTTAAATTTTTATATGGAAGGATATGTGACTTTCCAACTCTTTGAACCCTTATATCTCAGGCTTTCAAGTCAATTGGATCACAGGGTTCCGACATATTCAACTCTGAAAACGGATTTTTGACGAAAACGGTAACAAAATTGAATGGAGTGTTAAACAATTGATATAATAGTCAAATTTTTCACTTTTTTTTTTTAATTCTATTTCCTTTTACTATTATTGCATCCTTTTTTTCGGATGATTGTTTGATATTACCACATTGATGTGTTGTTTTTTTTTTTCATTTACTGTTTACAAACAAAACCTATACGTACATTAAATAATATATTTTATTGGAATTTCCTTTTTTGAATCTCTATAACATTATTTATTTTTTAGTTCCCAAAAGGATATTTTTATCATTGAAAATATTTTTCCAAATATTCGAATGGACAAAACAATCTGTCATTTTCTATTTTATAGAAAAAACATATCAATGAACATTTTCATATTTATACGACGTATACATATCAAAAATGGCTAACAATGAATATCCTTTTTTTTTTTACTTCTTTTCATTTTTTATTTATTTATTTTTTATTTTTTCTGTTTTGTATGTGTATTCAAGCTTTTCAATATAATAGGTATTCCTCAGTCGTCATTGTACATATACAGATATAGTTTTAAAATTTCAATATATGTATGTAGTATATGGTCCTATAGTCTGTGATTATTCGACCATTCTATATGTGAATATCAGATTTAAAATTGAACTGATGCAATGATGCATCTATTGAATAAAAAAAATTTATTTTTGTACATATAAAAGACCAAAAATGTACTATAAATTACAAAAGAAAAAAAAAAATAGATAGACAAAAATAAAAATGAGAAATGCATGTATTCACATAAATACATCAGATACAAACAAACAAAAAAAAAAAAAAATCTCATGAACAGTAAACAGATCAGTCACAAAAATCAAAATATAATAAAAAAAAAATTCAAAAAATTCAAAAAGGATAATGAAAACAGATTGAAAAAAAAAAAAAAAACAGAAAATAAAAAAGATTTTATGTATACGATTCAAATGATATCAATAGTTTTGTTTGTTGGATGGTTTTTTTTTTTTCATTTATTCATTTTTAAGGAGTAATTTCAATCTATATATGGACTATATTTGAAAAGGACATTCAATTTATGTATTATAGAATGCAAATGATATACATAGTATATAGATGTCCTTATTATTGTTATATTCATTTTTATGTTTATGCACTTAAAATATCCTATCAAATTATTTTAAATTGTATTTAGATACATCCAATGATACTTTATTACGTGAAATGAATCTTTTACATATGAGGAATTTATTTTTAAACTCTTTAATTTATTTTATTTTGTTTATTTTTTTTCAAATTTTTTCATATTATTAGCAAGATAATAGTTTTAAAAATTTTAAAGTGTTTATCATCCAAAAGTATCTTTAAGGCCAGATTGTATATTTTACAGTTAATTTTTAAAAGTAATAAGATTTTTTTATATTTCAGGTGAAATTGTAAATAATGTAAATTCACTTGATATTTTTTTCAAACGATGATTTTAATGAAATTTCCTTGAAATTTCAACTTTCAGTTAAGATAAATTAATGTCCTTTTTGAAAATCATAATTTAAGATCTCCCACATCTCCTACATATAAAAATTCTGTGTCTTTCAGGATTTTCAAATACTTAAGTCATAAATCAGAAATGTGTTTTATATCCTAATTATATCCAAAGGACTTTTTCAATTTCAAATTTTTTTTTTCTATTTCTTGATTTTTTTACAATTATTTAAAACTTCACAGATACACTTTGAATTTATCTAAAAAATTAAGTAAATCAATTTTTGAAAAATTTCAAATTAGATTCAGTTAAAATTTTTTTTTTTTTTTTTACTAAAAATTGAATTTAAAAGCCGCACCAACAAGCTTTGGGATTAAAATTATAATTAGTCTGGCAGCTCGTTAATTCAAACGAATTATTTCATTTTACTGAAATAAAGCAGAAAATTCCAGCTTTTCTCACTTTTTTTAAATATTTTTTCTTCAATTTCAAAACAAAAATATAAGAGCTTAAATTTCCACCTAAATCTTCGCTTTCAAATCTATGAGGTTGAACACATTAGGTTGTTGTTACAACGACGCAAACCGGTTATAAAACCTGTTTTTACAACTGCTCAAAATTCATCTGAAGGTGGCACGACCAGTTGTAACGAGAGTATGAGTGTATTACAACCGTGAAGCTAAAATTATTTTGGATGATTTCTTACTATACCAAGTTGGAAAAAATTATACCCTTTTGTTACTCCCAGCGCAACAATAACCGGTTTAACCACCAAGTGTGCAAAGGGTGTATAATCTGCTCCCCTAAAAATTCAAAATGAATTATCCATTAAAACCATAAAAATATAAAAATAATAATAATAATTTAGATTCCTCAGATTGATTCAAAACACTAATTTAAATACATGAATAATTATTTGTATTATTTATCAATGGCAAAATGAATTGAATGCAATTTACACATTTTGTGTGTTCAAAAAAAAAAAAAAAAAAAGGATAAAAAAAAAACAAAGATGATTAAAATTTTGATTTTCGTTAAATTAATATCCCACAGGGGGAAAAATTTTTCGAAATTGTCATTGTAAAATATTAAAACCGAATGTACTAACATTTATTTATATTAAATAGTAACATGATGATGATGATGATGTTGATATATACTCGTATATGTATGTATTAATAAAATTTCTATGAATAATTTGCTTTTGTATAAAATTGATTTAATATGATTTGAAAATTTGAAATTTATATCTTCTCTACACAAACATTTTCTACAAAATTATACATACATATGTATTTACACTACTGATCAAAGAAAAGTGAACAAAATAAAATTCCACATAAAACGTAGTATCAAAGTTTTTTTTTTTCACTTAAGAAAATAAATGATAAATTTTTACCTAAAACACACTCTTCAAAAATTTTATGATTTTTTATAAAAATTTTTTTTTTAATATTAATAATTAGTGTTTCCACCCTTATTTTTAATGACACATCATTTATCATGTTTGGCATTGATTCTATTAGTTTATTGATTTGTCCTAGCTTATATTATTCCACGCCTTATTAATCGCTTCTTGTAGATCGTTTAAATTTTGAACATTTCGCTGATGAATGTATCTATCCATTCGATCCCACACATTCTCTATGGGCCTGCATACATTGGGATTGATTAGGCCAGCTTGAAACCTGTTTCATTCTAATTACTTTGAATCCATACACAGCACTAATAAGCTAGACTGATTTTTATGTAATACACTAAAATTTCATTGTATGTGTGCACTGCAAATCATTTTGTAAGAAAAAAATGCATTTGTATTGGTTTTCAATCTCGTTAGTCCAGGTACTTTTTGGTTTAATAAGATTGACGAGCATGACGAGGTAAACTGACTACCTCTTCATTTCGCTCATCTAAAAAACCTGTTTCAAGTTAGCCTAATCAATCTAGGTGTGTGCAGGCTGTATAGGATTCAAATCTAGACTTTGTGCAGGCCAATTTTTCAAAACTTGGATTTCTTGGTTTTGTAACCAATCTCTAATCATGTTTGTCTTGATCATTAAATAATGTTTACTGATTAGCAAAACCACCCTTAAATACTATCGTATTACCAGACGGTCAAAATATTGCAAAAAAAAAGAGTGGTGGAAAAAATGACGAAAATGCGCGATAGAGGTAAATCATAGGTGTTCACTTTTCTTTGATCATTAGTGTATTATATACATTTTATAATTATTTCTTGAATATGAATGATTTATAAAGGATATATGTACACAGGAATGAATGAATGAATTAGATTTGTTTTATTTAAATGTTTATGTGTGTTCGTGTATATTTATAAAATTTAAATATTTCATATGAATAATGAAAAATTGAAATCCCTTATGTCAAAAAATTTGATTTTATACAAAAAAAAAAAAAAAAATCTATTAAAATGTTATTTTGATCAAAACAATTATAATTTTGTGTAGACGTTAATTATTATGTTAATTGAATTACATAAATACTTTGAATAATATTTAATGTTCAATAAATTTTAATTTATATTTGAAAAACAGAAAGCAAAGATCGTAATAACTATAGGAAGATATTGCACTCCAGTGTATTTCACTGTTTTGAGTAAGATTTTTAGATGGATTTACGCTAAATTCATTTTAAAAAGCTTTTTTTTTAAAATTTTTTCAAAGAGGTAGAAAGTAAAAAGTAAAAAAAAATTACAAATTCTGAACTGTAAATCTGTATTTTAATTAAACATGTATTGTATTGTATTTGTATTTGAAAAAATGCAAAATTTTTGAATGTAAATTTCAATATTTTATTTTAAATTTTTTATTATTTGCGATATATTTTTTTATTGTAAATTTGAAAAGTATTTTCAATAAAAAAAAAATTTGAAAATTAAACAAAAAAAGTCTGTTTTTTATTTATTTTTTCCTTTTCCTCTGATTTTTCACATTTTTCAATTTCTAAAAATTTTTTTTTCCGAAAAAACAAAACTCAGAAAAAAGGAAAAATTACTTAAAAATTTTAAAAAAAGTACTAGGCAATCATAAGTTGCAGCAAGAAAATTTTTTTTTAAATTTTTCAAATTTAAAATTTAAACCAATTTCACCAGTATTATCTAAAACTTAAACCAATTAGTACCAGTTTTCACTAATAGATGTCACTAAAATCTGTTGTTTTAAAAAAAAAACATTTCAAATAATGGGCTTTTAAATTTTAAAAAAGTACTAGGCGATCATAAGTTGCAGCAAGCAATTTTTTTTAAATTTTTTTATTTAAGATTCAAACCAGTTAGTTTTTAACAACTGATTTTAGTGACATCTATTGATGAAAACTTGTATTAAACTGGTTTAAATCCTAAATAATACTGGTGAAATTGGTTTAAATTTTAAATAAAAAAATTTAAAAAAATCTGCTTGCTGCAACTTATGATCGCCTAGTACTTTTTTAAAATTTAAAAGTCATTTATTTTAAATATTTTTTTCATAATTAACTGATTTTAGTGACATCTATTAGTGAAAACTGGTACTAATTGGTTTAAGTTTTAGATAATACTGGTGAAATTGGTTTAAATTTTAAATTTGAAAAATTTAAAAAAATTTGCTTGCTGCAACTTATGATCACCTAGTACTTTTTTAAAATTTAAAAGTAATTTTTCGTTTTTTCTGAGTTTTTTTTTTTCGGAAAAAAAATTTTCAGAAATAGAAAAATGTGAAAATTCAGAGAAAAGAGGAAAAATAAATAAAAAATAGACTTTTTTTTAATTTTTAAATTTTTTTTTATTGAAAATACTTTTCAAATTACATTTTTATGCTTATGAAGTCTAAATAATAAAAAAATATGACACAATAAATAAGAAATTAATAAATAAAATATTGAAATTTACATTTAAAAATTTTGCATTTTTTCAAATACAAATATAATACAATACATGCTTAATTAAAATACAGATTTACAGTTCAGAATTTGTAATTTTTTTTACTTTTTACTTTCTACCTCTTTGAAAAAATTTAAAAAAAAGAGTGAAAAGAAAAACAAAATTTTTTTACATTGATCTCTAATTTTAGTTTTTTTGAAATTATTTTTCCAAATTTTATAAATATTCTTATAATTAATTAATAGATGATGAAGTAGTGATGAAATTAATGCTGCTGTTGGAACAGATGGTTCTCGTCAATCATTATGATATACATCTTGAAACATAGCACTTTTTCATTTTCATCAATAATAACTGGTGAGATCTATTATCAAATATTTCTCGAATTGCGAGAAGTCTTTCCTGAAAACAAAGAAAAAAACAAAAACTAATTAAAATTCATTTTTACAATATACTCGTACATATAAGTTATAGTATTAAATAATTTTGTATTAAACAATAAATTAAAAATATAATCAAAAATTTATTGGTACAGAAACGAGGAAAGTTGGTGTTTATCTTATAGATTTGAGTCTTACGAATTCTGAAAATGCATCCTTTCTTTAATATTTCAATTATTTCCCAAGCTATGAAAAAAAAAAAAGTCTAGCTCAGTTTTCAATTTTATATGAAACTGTGACATCCTGAATAAATTTATTCAAATTGGACTTTTTCATATTTCGCTTTGCATTAAAACGATCTTGATTTAAAGCACAGGATATCTGCTTCCTATTCATATATGAGTTTCGAAAAAAAGACATCGAATCTTCTATACAGGATCAAAAAATATTATTTAAAATTTTTAAAAAGTGTAATATGGATGTCACAGTTTCATAAGAAATTGAAAATTGAGGTCTGAATTTTTTTTCCATAATTTCTAAAATAACTGGAAAATAGAAAGAACTAATTTCTGAACGATATACATATAGTCAAAATAATAAAAGTTAAGGGTTCGTATTATACTAGAAAAACATGCGCAGAAAAAAAGATACTTACACACATGCGTCTTTGTTGTTGTAACAGGTTTCTTCTTTCGTATATCTACACAAAAGAGATCACTACGCCATGTAAAACATGCGCGAAAAAATCTCAACTTTTATTATTTTTACTATAGTTACATGAAATTCACTATATTGGATCAAAAAATATAAGCCGGGACTGTCAATGTACCAAAGAGTTCAGTATACGATGTGGATTCTGAAAGTTGTGTCTCGAAAAATAAAGAATCGAACGGCAGAATCGTTCACATTTGGTCTCAGAAAGTTCTAAATTTTCAGATGTCATCACCAAATCAAGCTGAATCACATATGTACATTACTTTGCAAAGTAATAGGGGCTTTTGGTTTGGACACTAGTTTCTTAAAGTCTAGTGTTCAATTGAAAGTTTCTTTTATTTGCAATGTTTTCATCGAAAAGAAAAACTTTGTTTTAAAAATCATCAGAATATTGGACATGAATTATCGAAATCTACAGTAACATCAATTTCATTATAACGCGATCGATTTAATTGATAAAAATTACAAAATTGATAAACAATTTTTTTCTCTTTCTAGCATATATCTTAAATTATATTGAAATGTAATAGGGACTTTTGATTCGGACACTGGTTTACAGAAATCCAGTGTTCAATTGATAATTTTTTTTTGAAACAAAACCGTTCAAAGCATTAATTTTTTTTCCCCTTTCATGTTTGAAGCCTTTCCCAAATAACTCACAAAACCTACTTTTCAATTTTATCTGTGGACAATTTTGACCCCTAACAATCAATACATGAATAATACAACGAAGAGGTCCTTTGGGAAACTACAAGAATTTCAAATACACGAGATTAGAACCGAAAAGTCAAACACCTGTTCAACCTATTTCCAAACAAAGGTTTTACCAAAAAACTTCCTACTTCTTGAATTGTATTTGACTAATTGTGTCTTTTTATTAAATAAAATAATCCAAATCAAAAAAAAAGGAATATATGTATCATTTTTCAATTTAAGGGATTATAGATACATACATACTTGTATATCGGGAAAACATTCTCCATTTTTAATTATGATGACACTTATGTACCTTTGCGCTCTGAGTTCATCAGAACTCTTTATTCTTTCCACCATTAAATTTTCAATTTAAAGAAATTTTCAAAAAACTTACTAACTATACTCGCAAAAAGTATTAAGTATTAAGAGATTCCTTCATGAGGAACGGAAAAATTCACATTTTTTACTTGTTTATAAAAATTTATCTGAGAAAGCTCAAAAACACACTTGAGAAAGCTCAAAAACACACGAGAAAGCTCTATTCTGAAGCTCTTTCGAAATCAATAGAATGAATTGGGATATGAAAAACATATTATGTATGATTAGAATCATATGTATCAAATGTCTGTTGAATATTGATTATCCTAATACTTGATTAATTTATATACATAATTCTGATGTTTCAGATTCCAAATCTTCTCGTTTCCGATATACAGCTTTTCGAAAAAAAAAAATAGAATTGAGAATTTTCGAATAAAATTAATTTCGTGAAAAATAATTCCCAACTTCCGAAAAAAATTAATTTCAAAATCATTTTCGAAAGCTCTCTCTAAATAGTCTAAATTTTTTGATAAGAACTGACCAGAGAAGTACACACGAAGCTCCTTCTGATACTTGCCTCTACAGCTGACAGAAGCCAACTAACTAAAATACAAAATTTTCTTTCCTTATATAGTAAAAATTCCACTGTACTGTACCCCACAAAATACTTTATTGAAATTATATGGAAATTTAGAGAAATCGTTTTTTTTTGTTTGTAATATCTCCGTTATTTGTTGAGCGATCTGTCTGAAATTTGGAACTTATGTAGGTTCTCTGCTCTGTATACAAAGATGCAATTTAAGAGGCATTCCTTACTAAGAATCGGGAAGAAGTAGAAGTGTCTTCATTTAAGAATAACTTTATTCGAAAAGGATTTTTTCATATTCTGTTTTGCATAAGAGTGATCTTAAAATAAATTGTAAGAACTCTTCTTTATGTTGTTGTATGAGCTTTGGTGAAGAAGCTAAAGAATGTTTCTATGTAAGTTGTTATTGTTGTAAATTACATTATAATGTAACAGATACTTTTGATTTGGGCACTGTTTTACAAAAATACAGTTTTCAATTGAAAGTTTATTTTATTTAAAATGTGTTCATCGAAAAATCTAAAATGAAAGCTTGTGGTATATTTAATTTTGAAAAGAAAAAAAATTTAAAAATTCGGTAAAAAAAAATCCCATACCTATACAATCTCATCACTTTTGCTAAACTGAAGTTTCACATTATTATGGTCTTCAAGAATTCAGGAAATATAAGTTCATAATCAAAATAAAATCAATAAAAAATACAAATTTTTTTCTTATTTAATTCTAAATTGGCTATTTTATTAATAATATAGTACAGTCGTACAATTATTTGCCACCTTGTTTCATTAATTTCGCATTAATTTAATTTTAATTTCACATTATCATGATCAATTTTATTTTATTTTATTTTATTTTTTTTTTAAACAGCTATAGTTAACATAATTTTGTTTTTTTTTTTTTTGTTTTTTCTTTTCATTTCATTCATTCTTAACATTTTTTTGTAAATTTTTTTTACGTTTTTTCTTATTTTTTATTTTTTTATTATTATTTTGGTTTTTGTTTTACTGTAGATTCAGTTTGTTTTTTTTATACTTAATTTAATTATTTTATTCTATAATTTCACTTTATTTTTTTTTTATTACAATTTCGTAAAATTTCTCGTGTATTATTCGTTTACAAATTTTTCTCTATTTTATCAATTTTTTTTTTCTTATTGAATTTTTCAGATTTTTTTTTTTCGCTTTTTTAAGTTTTCATAAACTTTTTTTTTTTTTTAAAAAAAAAATTATATTTAAAAAAAAATAGATAGAAAAAAAAATAATCTAAAAACAGTTTAGCTTAACTTATTTGAAGCCTTTTTAAATTTTTTTTTTTTTTTTATATTGAGAGGAAAAAAAGAGTGAAGTTAAAACTTTGTTCATATTTTGGTTTTATTTATCTGAAATTATGATTTAAATTTCAGCTTAAAAAGATTTTCTACAGTTTACCTATTGAGAAAATTCTGAAGAGAGTGTATTTTTGTTACGAGATTTTCTAAGCATCTTTTTCAAGAGCATACATAGGTTAGTTTCGAAAATGAATGGTTACTGCGCTTGTTCAAATGGCTTCAAACCATCAATTATCTTCACTAAACTGAAAAAATCGCAATTTCGTTATTTATGATATAACGTTAACCGCACTTACCTTGTAGTTTTTAAATCGGTTTTGAAGAAAGAGGTAAATTATTGAAGTAGAGTATTAGTAGACTTCCCAGGACGAATTTAAATTATCTATCTTTTTTTTTTCTTCTTTAAATTTCATTAATTATGGGTGCTTTCATGAATGCGTCGTCAACATACGTTGACTCGAATGCGCTGGAATTGTAATCAGAGTCGTCAACTGTGCATGCAAGCATTTGTTCGAATAAATGAACATGATTAGTCATCTTCAAATATGACGTCACAATGTTTATGAAATTTAATTACATAATTTAAATCTTATTTTAAATTTAAAATCGAACTAAAGAAAAATATTGAAATGTCAGAATAAAATATAGATAACACTATTCGTTATTTTTATTGAAAATAAACATCGCAGTCGCCTGAAAACGATTGAGCAATTTCAGCTGACTGCGATGCAACATTGAATTAATTAACCTAATGTCATTCCATGACTGCACTGGAAAGTAATTTATGAACATGAGTTTTTCGCCGTTAGCGTCGACGACTCATTTATGAAAGCACCCTATTATTATGCTTTCTTGCACAGTTCTTTTGAAAACTTGACATTTGAATATGCACCTGCACTTTCGAATCCCTATTTTTTTTTTTTTTTGCTATTATATTTTTACACTACAATAATTCTTAGATCACCAATGTGTGTGTGGGTATTTATTTTTTTTTTGTCATATTGAATTTTTGGTGAAATCGTGATGCAAGGACATCACGTCATGTTAAAGCATATTTTCATATGAAAACCAGTATAAAATGTTCGTTCGTCATTCAAAAAAAAATAAAATAAAATAAAAATTATTATAAAATCACAAAAAAATTATAATACAATTGTCATTTTTCTTTTATCCTTTTTGTTTTGTTTTGTTTTTTTTTTCAATTAATAAATAAATTCTTTTTTTTAATAGTTTTCCTTGTTTATAATATTTTTTTTTTTTTTTGACTCCTCTTATACAAATATATTACTTTTGTTTTTCCTTATTTTTCCTTTGTTTTTTTTTTTTTTTCAAAATAAAATATTATGCAATTCAGGAAATTTTAATTTATATATATTTATATTTTATTAAATAGGATACTGATAGACATTTTACATAAAAATAAAGCTGAAATGCATAATATTTACGAATATTATATAATTATTATTATTTTTTTTTTTTTTGTTTTTATTTATTGTGTAATTTAATACTTTTATTTTCTTTTGTTTTTTATTTTTTTGTATTTCGTTTTGAAATTTTTACTCTCCTTTATTTTATTTCAAATTTTTTTTCTTTTTTTTTTTTAAATCCTTATTTAATTTTATACAAAATTTTTTATATTTCTTTTTTTATTTTTGTTCAAAAATTTTTCATCAAAAATAAACTATAAAAAAAAAACAATGAAATTAATTATTTCAAAAAAAAAAAAAAAAAATAATGATTAATAAAATTATTCAATTGTTTTCTTCAAAAGAAAGAAAGAAAGAAAAAAAAAACGTTAAGTAATAAAAATCAAGTCATTTTTTCAAACAATTGTTTTTTTTTTCCTTCATACTCATTCTTGGTGGGATTTTGCTAGTAATCAATTTTTGGTTTTTTTTTCGTATTTTTTATTGATTTAAAAAAAAAAACAAAAAAAAAAAAATTAAATATGAAACAGAAAAGAAAAAATAAAAATTAAATAGACAAGAAAATTTTTATAAAAGTAACTAGACAAAAAAAAAATAAATAAATTTTTTTCTAAAATTAAAACTAATTTCTTCTTAACTGTAAAAATTTGACAAAAAAAAAAAAAATATAAAATATAAAATAAAATTCAATCTATCACAATTTTTGTTTAAATGGCAAAAAAAAAAAAAACATATAAAAAAAATTACCCCCTTAATTAATTTTTTTTTTTTTTTTGTTTAAAAATTTAAGCTTTTTTCTATTTTTTTAATTTTTTTTTTTCGTGTTATTTTTTTCTTTTTTTAAATTAATTTTATTTTAATTTTTAATATTTCTTTTTTTTTCTGTTTTTAATTTTAACTCCTTAAATTCTAATTATGTTAATTATTACGTTCTGTTATTTTTTTATTTTACCTTTATAATTTTTTTGTTGTTGTTGTTTTTTGGTTTCATATTCCCAACTCCTAAAGAATTTTTTTTTTATCTTATAATTTTTAATTACGTCTTTTATTTAATGTTTTGTTTTTTTCTTTTTGTTTTTTTTGTCTTTCAAATAATTAATTTATATTATTTTTATTTTTTAATTTTAACTTATTTTTAAATGTATACATATATATAAATATAAATTCATATAAAAATTATTATCCCTTTGGGTTAACATTCTTAAAAATCAAAAAATTAAAAAGAAAAACAAAAATCCTTTTAAGGGGATTTTCTTTTTCTTTATTTATTTTTTTTTTTTTTTAGTTAATAATTTTTTTTTTAAATTAATGTTTTGTTTTTTGCTTGACATGTTGTTTTTTTTTTTTCATATTTTCAAATTTTTTAATAATTTTTAACAAATTAAAAAAAAAAAAAAAAGAACTAGGGAAATACTTAAACGGTAAAAATATAGAAAAAACTAATAATGTGACAGCAAATTACCATCAATAGATTTCGTCAAATCGTTCGTTTTTATTGAAATTAATAAAGATTTTTGGTGTTACAAGAACTTTGTTAACTCTTACGTAACCAAATTTTTTTTTAAATATAAGATAGAATAAAAATTCAGATTTATTTAATTTTTTTTTCAATTCTGCTATTATTCTGTATTTTTCTGTTATGAAAATTTTTTAATTTTTTCCATATAAGTTTAACAGAATCTGTTATGAACTGTCAAAATTTAATGATGGAAAAATTGATGTTTTTTTTTGACATGTTGCATATTTCGAACATAGAGCATCTTCAAAAATGCAGTAATGCAACAATGATGCACAATTCAGCGTATAAAAGTTTTAAGCTGAATTCCGCATCATAATTGCATCAATGCATTTTCGAAGATTCTCATAGTTTTTGGCTTCTTGAAGTATTTCTAAAAAGTAATTTTTTTAGCCAAAAAGACAGATTTCATAAAACTCAATCGCTCAATAAAATCAAATTATGTTCATTAGATCAGGATAATTATTTGTTATTCTTCATAAAATCTGTCAAAAAAATTTAAATAAATTAGCGTTCAACGACTATCAAAACGGCGCATTCTCAGTGCTAATTGATTCTTCGAAAAAATTTCGAAAACCATCACGTCAACCAGTATTCAACAAAAACACATCTGTTTTGCTGACACAATTTTTTTTTTCTTTCTAAAATTCTATGAAATATTTAAAAATCAAATAAAAAATTTTAAAAGTAAATGAAAATTTTTTCCAAGAACTAATATAAAATTTTTAACAAACAAAATATACAAAACAAAATTTCATTTTCTTTTTCCTTTTTTTTTTTTTTTTTGCTTCCTAATAATCAATTTTTTTTTTTTGTTTCAAGTAAAAAAATAATGACATGTCCTTATATGTTTATAACATAAATTTATAAAATACTATTGAATACACATAACAATAGTGGCTTCATAATTTTTAATTTTTTTTTATTTTACAATATAATTTTGTTTTTTGTTTTTTTTTTGTGTTAAACTTTTTGTCACACTGACTGCTGCTGTAATGTATTTCGTTTTTTTTTTCTTTTTGTTTGTTTTTAAATTTTTATTACAAAATATTGTTTATTTAATTTTCTTTTTTAACCTTTTTTTTTTTGTTGTTTTAATTGTTAAATTTATTAGTTTTTTTTTTTTTTTTGTTTTTAAATATGAAATTTTACAGCAACATAATTTTATGTGTGTTTTTCCATGTAAATTATTTTTCTACATTACATGTTTGTTTTTTTTTCTTGTTTTTTTTTTCAAAATTATTAATTTGTTATTTTTTGTTTCTTTTCATTTTTTTTTTTTTAATTATTTTTTCTTTTTTTATATTTTTTAATTAATTGTGTGTTTTTTATTTTTATTTTTATTTTTATTTTTTTTTCTAATTTAGAAAGACATTCATGAAAATACATTTATAGTACATAGTAGTTGAAGTAATAAGTTTTGTTGTTGTAATAAGATATTAGAGATAAATTTTATGAATAATAATAATAATAATATAGATACAGTTATAAATAATGAATTATTACTATGATTATAATTATAATGAACACTTATTGAATTACCAAATACTGGAAATAGAATTTCTTCTGGTTTACTAAGCTCTTCTTCATCTTCATGTGATGGACGATGACGTAATGAAAAATTAACTTTAAATATTGCTTCAGCAATACCACCCGGTGATGATACAATAAAATAGAATATACGATGTACACGTTCATGCATACTAACATATGTTAAACGTGCTTCTTTACAAAATGGTGTTGGAAGATCCTGAAAAGAAAGAAAACAAGCATGAGAGAGACAAAAATCTAAATGAGAGAAAAATTCGTTTTAAATATTTTTTCTCATATTAAGTTTCAAATAGAATTTTCTAATAATATACATAAGTATGTATGTCTAAAGTTACGGCGGTCAATGGTCGTAGCGGTAGAGTGCTGGCTTCTGATACTACATTTGAAGTTTGGTATAAGTCCTTGATACTGAAGGAGTTTGCTGGCTCTGCTTACTGACCATAAGCAAGTTTACAAAACCAACTACGCAAATATGAGTATTAGACCTGTCATACGAATAAATTCGTTCTCTACCAACGAATTTAGTGGTTCGCGTTGTACTTAAAACTGCATGTATGACAGAAATATCTCTACGAAACCTCAAGTGAAGAGGCCAAGGTTCGATTTAGTACTGTAGCGCCATTAGAAAAAGAAGATGATCGTATTTTAAACTCTTCCCCAGTAACCAATTTTTTGCAAAAATTTTTTTAAATAAAATGCAACTAAATCATGGAAAATTACTGAGACATATTCTGAAAAATATACATATGTACATTCTGCGGATTCTGTTCTGCTAAAAAAACAATTCCCACCACAATTAAATGTTTGGAAAATTGCAGAAGCAAACCTAAGACTTTTGAATACAATGGCTTACTTAAATAATCTTTAAATATCTTTTAACCATGATTCACAATCCCAAGGAATTTTTCTCTGAATGACGATGTATATAATATACGAGTATATTGTGATATTATTTTAAAAATGCATATTTATTTTTAACTTACCGATACTCCATATGCTAATACTGTATTTCCATATTGATTACCAGGCGTATAAACACGATCATCATGTAACCATCGTGCAGCATAAGCTGGTGGATTTGCACAAAATTCAACAGTTAAATGAAGTGGTGAACCAGGATATGCAACTGGTGTTGAATTTCTTGCTGTAACTGTTGGTGAACCTGTAAAATAAGAATTTAAAAAAAAAAAAATTAATGAAAGGAAATTTTGAAAAATCATTGAAGTAAAAACCTCAAATCTAAAAAATAAAAATAGCCTTGAATATGATCCTTGTGAAATATCAATTAATTTATAAAATTTAAAAATTTTTAAAGAAATTTAATTTGTAATTTTCTTAAATGTATTTTTTTATTGTTTTGTTTTTTTATTTTCTAAAAACATTTTTTAAAAATTTTTTTTGAATGTCTTTAACAAAAAATCTAGAACGCAAATATAATTTGTATGTACAAGGAGAAAAATTTAAAATCAAATTATACACAATTAGTTTTTTTTTTCTCTTCATTTTTAACGTTAATTAAATCACAAAAATTTAAAAAAAAAATAAATAAAGAAGAAATTTTGGTTTTTTTAAAAAAATAAAAATTGTATATATTTTTTTTTAATTTTTTCTTATTCCTTTTCTATGTTATTATTTTTTTCTTTAACGTTAAATTCACAAGTGCAATTGAAAATAACAAAGTAATTTTTCTTCTATATTTTTATTATTTTAATTTTTCAATTTTATTTGTTTTATTTTGCATACACAAAATAAAATAAAAACTATTCCTTTTTTGTATTTGTTTGTTTTTTTTTTTCAACTCCTCTTATACAAATTAGTATGTATGTATATGCATGACAAAAATATACCACCTTTTACTCAATTATAAAGAGAAAAAAAATTAAAAAAAATATAAAAAATAAAACAAAATATAAAAAATAAAACAAAATATAAAAAATAAAAAAGGGTTAAGTGATTCGTTAGATACATTAAATAAAACTAGTACATAAAAAGGGTAAAAAAAAAAAACAAATACAAAAACCTGAAATTATAACTGTGTGTATAAGACATAGTAAAACAAAGTTAAAGTGTAACACTGAAAAACAAACGAAGTACAAAATAATGAGAATAATAATTAAATGATAATGCAATTATTTCGCAATGATAACGAGACTCTATGTCACAAAAAAAAAGAAAAGGATACATTGAGAACTGTGATTACAAAAAAATTAGAGCAAATGTAAAATGAATTTTTATTATAAAAAAAAAAATATATATAGCTATGCATATATGTATGTATATGTATTATAAGAATAATTTTTTAAAGTGTACAATTTTTTTTAGTATTTGTGTTTTTAATTTCACAAAATTTTTTTTTAATTTCACAAAATTTTTTTTCAATTTCACAAACTTTTTTCTTAATTTCACATAATTAAAGTTTTCGGTAAAAAACAAAAAATATTAAATTTCTAAAGTTCGTTAATCCTTCTCATCGCACTATAAAATTTTAAAGAAAAACATACTTTCTCGTATTAAATTTATTTTTGAATATCGTCATCCTGAAAACTTTAAAACTATTCTCTTTTTTTTAAAAAAAAAAAAAAAAAGACGAAAAAAAATCTTTTTTATACGAAGAAATAAGATAGAAAAAAATCAGACAAAATACAGAAAATTTAAAAAAAAAAAATAAAAATTTAAAACCATGAAATTGTAGGTACTTAATTCCTTTTTTTTTTTTTTTTTTTGTATGCATCTGAAGAAAGGATGCAAACAAAATATGTCAAATAAAAAAGTATCTGAAGAATTTTTTTTTTATTTTCTCACAATCTTTAATTTATTACATCCTGAACTGGTGATAAAAAAAAGGCATAATGATCCTATGATATAGCATACTATCCAGGAGTTGCTATACACTTGCCTTGTATCATTCGTAAATAATTAATGAGGCCTCATGTTTAAGGTATTATGAATAAAAAATTCAAAGGAAATATAGAACGAACGTCTAGAAGGATACATGATCAACTATATTTTCACATTATTTCAAATAATCTTATTATAATTTTTAAATGATAGCAAAAAAAAAAAAAAGTAAGCTTGAAATCTTTTTGTAATGCAAAAAATAATTCAGATAAATTTTCTTCTTACTATTCATTTTTTCCACTCACATTTGAAAAGACTTTATTTATTTGATTTCATGAAAATGTGAAAATTTGTGCACATGATATAAATTAAACATACATACATACATTCTCACACATACGAGTAATTGTAAATTTCCCTTATATGTATATACTCTCAATTTCTATCATCATCATCATCAGCACCAATTTTATTTATATATTTTTTTCTTCTATCTTTTCAAGTGGTAAAATACTTTATTTTTATATTTTGCACATTCGAAATGAAAGTGTTGTATCTATTACATGTTTTTATTTTTTTTCTTCTCTGTTCCTTTTTTCTTAATAAGGATGCAATATTCATACAAAGTATATAAATACATACATATATTGTATACAAAATGTTGTTTGATATACTTTTTGTGCAGAAAATATTATTATGCGATACATGATCTGTATTTCAAGCATCATTTGACGATAAAATAAATAAAAAACAAGTGATGTAGTAATGTAAAAAGAAACAAGGTAAAAGATTACAAAGTGTGTGAAATTTTGTAAATTTTACACATCATAAGATTGAAATAAAAATGTATTCATTGGAAAAATAAATATAAAAAAATTTTCCAGATGTTACAAATTTTGATTGTATTTTAAATGGAATTTAAGAAATTTTATGTACATGTGATGTTTGAATTTTAAAGGAAAATATTTGAAATATTTGAAAAATTTTGTTTTTATAAGTATTTCATATTTACCTTAAAGTGAATAAATTATACTAATTTAAATTAAAATTGATGATAAAATTTTTTAGAGTACAATATCTTTTTTTTAATGTTTTTTTATGCGTTGATATGCGTTAAAATGCGATGCAATGCGTTACCACACATTATAATGCGTTGGCATGAGTTGATTGACGTTTAAATGTCAACTGGTAATGACTATGCATCACCTACATAACCACACACAAAACCCCCGACTACCTATCTACTCAACACTTATCGTTTATATAGTGAAACTGAAAGTCCCCGAAAGAAAATAAAATTTCGATTTCAACTCCCAACTTAATTTAAATGATGGGAAATATCGCTCATAGTCATAAATAATAAGTAAGTGATATTTTCGATATTTGTAGAGTGATCTCGGTGAAATTCGAAGTACGAAATTTTTCGAAACAGCTGTTACAGTTCAAACTCGAAGCTTTCTGAAAAAGTCTTTACTAGAACCTTTCGCGAAAATTTTATTTGTTTGGTTTGGAAAAAGGATGATATTGAATTTCAGTGTTGGATTTTGCCTATATCATGCTTATTTATGAACTTATCTATAAATGAAATTCAGGAGCAGAAATACAGGAAATGTTTTTCACATCTTTTTTGTAAAAAACAAAAAATACAGGATAATACTACATTGTAACCCTAATAGGGACTTTTGGTTTAGGCACTGGTTTATTAAAATCCAGTGTTCAATTGAAAGTTTGTTTTAATTACAATGCAATCATCAAAAAGGAAGTGTTTTTATTCCAAAAATTCTGACATTGATAACTTCAAACAAATTCAAATAAAAGGACCTTTTCACTTAATTTAAAAAACAAATTATTACATATTCGGCAAATATGTTTTGTCCCTTGACAAAACAAACAATTCAAATTTTTAAAATTGTTCTAATTACATAATCTTGTCCTTCTGAATTTTTAAATTATTCCTTGTTTAAAAAATATTTAAATGAATGTTTTTATTTACAATATTTTTACATCACTTTTTATCGAATTAAACTACATAGGTATTTCTTTTCACTATACGATATTTTAATGAATCAACAAATAAATGGCAAAAATAAACTCCTTGTTTAATTTTCTTTTATATTTTCGGTACTCTATATATCTGAGTGAAAACAAGAAAAATAACATCAAAGCCAAACAGAAAAAAAAAAAACATTTTTATTTTGCCATTTATTTTATTTACAAAACACTTAAAAAATATTTTTTATGTTTAGAAAATAAAAAAAAAAAAAAAGTCCTATTCCATCATCGTCATATGATCCTATTTATAATTTATTTTACACTTTCACCAAACAAACAAAAAAAAAAATTCTAAAACAAAACCTCAAACCACATTTTATGTGATCTTTTGATGTTGAAAAAAAAAAAAAAAAACTTGGTTGTGTTTTTATTCCTTCTATCCTTTACACTTGAAAATAAATTAAAAAAAAAAATATTAAAAAAAAAAACAAACACGATGCCAACTTGAAAATGACACTAAATGCCAATTGCCCTTTTATGGTTTCCAAACTCATACAAAAACAAATTTTTCATGAGGTTTAAATATTATTACACATCTACACAAACAAACAAACAAACAAAAATGGGGGGGAGGATGTTAATATATATTTTTTTCGTGAAATTTTATTTTTTGAATATTTATTTTTTTTTTTTTCCTCTCGTATATATCTTTCTGGTAATGGGGGTCCAAATGAAATAAAATTGTAATAATACAAAAAAAAAGCACAAAAAAAAAAAGATGTAATAATAACTTTTACATCTGCCACAATTCAACAGATAAAAAAAAAAATGTTTTTTTTTTTTTTTTAATTCGAAAATAAAAATATGAAGAAAAAAAAAAATTTGATACGAAAATTATTATTCCTTGATATCCTTTTTTTTTTTAACGTTCTATACACGAAATAAAAAAATAAAAGGGGTGTTATGTTAAATTCGTTCTAATACCAATAAAAATATTGTAATAAATTTTTTTTTGTTCTTTTTTTCTTTCTTTTTTTGCATTCAATGTAAGGGGTTTCTTTTTTTTTTTTTTTGAGCTCTCCCCAAAACATTATGATTTTGTCGAGCCCAAAAAAAAAAAACATAGATTTTATCTTTTTTTTTTTTTTCACCCAACATTACTCTGATCTTTTTTTTTTTTTGTTAATTTTTTTTTTCATCTTCTGTTTCTTTTGTAAATCTTTTTTATCTTTCATTTTCAATCTGTATATCTAATTCAAATTGTAATATCTTACACATAATAATATATAATAAAAAATAAAAAAAAGTACCTTTACATTTTAATTTTAAATAAAGGTTGAATATAAAATTGAATATGAATTTGAATAAAATTTTACTTTTCACCATTATAAAAATTTTCATATAAGCAAAATATAGTATATTTTTTTTCTTCTTCTTCGTTCTGTTAAATATATTTCTAGCATAAATTTTTGTAACCTATGTATGATGACTATCTAGTATAGGATATATTTATATTGTAATTTTAAAAACCACATTTTAACCATTTCAAAAATGATTTTGTTACAAAATAAAATATTTTACTCGTATGTATGTGTATATACGAAAAATTTCCATAAATGTGTCATTACAATATGTTGTACTAAAAAAGTATATATGGGAGAAGGAAAAATATAAAAGAAGAAAAAAAAACACACATTGAAATGTTCATTTTACCGGTTTTTTCTTCCTTTTTTTTTTTTCATCATCATCAGGATATTCATTATGCTGTGATTTCTTTAATTTAAAATTTTATCATTAAATTTAGAAAACTCAAAAAAAAAAAAAAAAAAAAAAAAAAAAAAAATCTAAATCAGTCTCTCGTTTGTGATATTTTTTATTTTTTTTTTTGTGACACAAGGATAACGGAATCATATCATCAAAAATCAGGATATCCTTACATATTACATACACATTACATAAAAATAATAAAAAAAAAATAATAAAGATACTGCTTGAGGTTCAAATACAATTTCTTTACAAAAAAAAAAAAAAAAAAAAAAACTCCAAAAGTTCCTAATGTGCAAAAAAAAAGAAAGGAAAGGAAAGGAAAGGAAAATGTACCTTTACCAATTTTTCCTTTTTTTTTTTTCTTCATTTTTCTTATACATACACACACAGATTTTATGTGTGTAACATATGTCCTTGATTAACATGACAATAATATTCTACTTTTTATATGCTTTTTCTATCTTTAATAATATATATAAGAGAACAGACATTATGTGAAAATGGTGTCATTCAAGGGTGTTTGTAGAAAATTTTCACTGTAATTTTCATTTTCTCATATATTTGTCGTTATTTTTTCTTTTTTCCTTTTCCACATATATTGAAGAAAATGTAAATGTGATTCAATTTCCTTTTTTCTTGAAAAAAAAAAAAAAAAAAAAGGAAAAAAAAACTGATATACTTGGTGAAATTGGCAAATTTTCACAACCGCAAATTATTTGAAAATTTTCTATACATATAATAATAACCTCTTAAGTACGTTTGCCCACCCACACACAACTGCTATAGATAACATAAAAAATGAAAATAAAAAATGATACAAACCATATATACATATATGTATGTATAGATGTATTTACATTAAGTGCACACATATTTTACAATATCATCACATGTAAATATTCAAATTTTATGTGTTTTACTGACATTTCAAATTATTTTACAATTGTTTTTATACTATATCTCGTCTTTCATACCACCATAACCATAATGTTTTAACCACTAAATGTTTTCCTTCTATTCATTCAAGTTTAAGACTACTCTCTTCTCATACCACTTAGACTTAGTTTTTTAACCACCTACAACATTTTCATTTTTCCTTAAAACAATTCCTTCAATATTTTTTGGATCTTTTTTATTTCTTTTTACTGTTTTTTTTTTATTTTTTTCACACACATCTTAACTCACACTACTGTTTTTTTTTTTATTCATAGGATTACACAATATTTAACAAACCTATACGAATGTGTGTCTGGAGTAAAAAAAAAAAAATTTCTTAAAAGATTTAGAAGATGATGATGATGAGAAAGTATCTTAAATATCATATGCATATAAAGATACATACATATACACATGTATGTAACATATGTGCGGTAGAAGAAATGTGTTAAAATTATGTGTTAAAATATTAAACACCTCCTCATACCATTTAGCTAACATGTAATTTTTATCTTTTCAATAAAATAAAATTGAAATAAAAAAGAAAGATAAAAAAAAAAAAAACAAAACAGATATTTGTAAAAAAAAAAAAAAAAATGAAGAAAATCTACTTAATAAAATGTGTCTTTTTTAGGATTATTAGGAAATTTTCAAACAGAATTTATTTAATAAAAAAAAAAAAAAAATGTTAAATAAAAAAACAAATTCTTTACAATTTCGTTTAATTTACAAAAAAAGACAATTTGAAGGATATTGCATGTCTTTCTTTAAGAACTGAAATAAAATTTAAACAAAGACGAAGGATATTGAAAAAAAAAAAATGTACTCGTAAGAATTTATGTAAATTTCAAAGGATTGTTGTACTTATTTATTGAAGATTTAATGGAAGAGTAATTAACGTGATTAAGAAAATGAAAAAGTAAATAATCAGGCTTAGTAACAGTAAAATTTACTTGAAAGAACAAAAATATGCAAATTATGGGATTTTATGAATGTTTTTAACCTCTTTTTTTTGCACTTTTTAAATAAAATTGAAATTACAAAAAAAATAAAACTCACGTAAAAAAATGAAACATTTTTAAGAACAATTTCACTCAAATTCAGATAAATTTAATCTTAAATACTTAGGCTGAAGGCTGAGGCGTCAAGGCTGGTTTTGGACTGTTGTATACTATGATGAGGTAGGAAAGATAAAAACTTTTATGAGAATCTCAAAAAATAATTACGAGTATATCAAAATCACAAAAAACATAGTCCTTTTTATCCATCTCCACATTCTATTGCCGTTCTCATCTAAAAGATATTTAATTCTTTAGAAGAACTTTTCAAATATCTTTGAACACAAAAATAATACTTATAGCAAACAAACGTTAGGATTTTTAAATAAATCTTAAAATTCTTTTTCTTCCTTTATAGTATTTCAAATTATTTTTTTTTTTTCATATTTTATATCATTTTACATTTTACTGTATTTTTAATCTTCTCTCTAGTGTGTCTTTTTCTATTTACGTTTCCTTGGGAACTCAATAAATCTCCATAACCATAATCTTCTTAAAATGACCACAAAAAGGACTTCTTTTTCTCTTTACTATATTATACTGTCACCACACATATTACGAAACAATATTCAAGTATAGCACAAAGAAAAAAAAAATACATATAGGTAGTTATGTATGTAATAAAAATGTCATTTGATTTAGTGAAGATCAAAAGTGGCAAGAGTCAAAAAGTCCTTAGCACGAATTTATTCAAATTTCATTTTAGAAAATCTACACCACTTCCGTTTTATATAATACTTACTGAATGTGTGTGTATGTGTTTGTGTTGTACACGTTATAGACAAAAGTTTATCCTTTCTCTTTAAAATCCTTATTGTGAACAAAACTACAAAATATGAAATAAATAAAAACAACATAAATACTTTAAGAATTTTCATAAATTTTTTTCTTTTTTTTTTTACTTTTTCTGTATTTCACATATCGTCATAATCGTATTTTTAAAGTTATCCTTTTTCTCTTACATATACAACACACATAGACACACAAAATGTTATCCTCTGTGAATTGAACTTTTTTTTTTTTTTTGAAGAAAAAAACAGCAAAACAAAAAAGAAATATTCCATTTCTACTGGCAAATATGTAGAATAAGAAATATAAAAGAGATACTCAATTTCGATTCAAAATTTAAACTTATATTGTATAGTCTGAAAGTCCGAAAGTATATGTACATGTTGTGTATGTATGTGAGATCCAAATGCAATATGAAAAACTTTATCATTTATAATCCCTGAAACTTAATTTTCATTTCTCGAATAGTGTACCTATAGTTTTGTATTCTGCATAGCAAAAACATTTCTATCGTAAAATTTTCAAATATAATACTTATGATTCTTTATATGATATGAGAGAAGGATCTTATATGATGATGATGATGATTCGATGGCAAAGGTGATGATGACTGCTTGCCTTCTGATGGTATATCCTCTTAGGATAGCTAGAAACAATTTTAAGTTAGTCAACCATTTCAGTTGCTACTTTTAAACTACCTGTCTGCTGTTGGTTGGTTAGATAGTATTATTCAAAAAAACATTTACATTTCTTCGTTTTCTATTATTTTTTGTTTTATTTTACAGATTGTAGACAAAAACTTTTGGTATACCAAAAAGCAAACAAAATCCCTTTATAATGACCCAACTAAAGATATTTCAAAAACAACAAAAAGATAACATCAAAATCAGTCGATACACGTAGTATTCAGTGTATTATTTTTTTTGAAATTAGCTATAAAATGTACAATTTTCATGTACGAGTTTAATAGAATTTTCGTTTTCATTTTGAATTTAGATTTTAGGACTTTTTGTATGGCAATTATCTAAAATTAAAACAAAAATAGGAGTTTTAAATTAATTACAAGTCAAGATTCGGATGCACAAGTGGAAAAAAAAACATAAAACTATAATTAGAAAATTATGTTTGCATTTTCATTTTTTCTTCTGAAAATTTCAGGATATCTGTAAACCCGATAACAACTGCTTTTTGAAATAGTAGAAAAATAAAACACATTTTTCATGTGCACTTCATTTAAGGACAAAATCCTAGACAGGAGCTCCTATTCACCGCATTTGTTTCCCTAACTATTCCATAAGATAATACTCCCTAAGGAATTTAAAAGGAAAAAAAAAAACAAAAAAAGCAAAAGTTCGTCTTAAATAATCCTTTAATATTTGAATCCTTATTTTTCATTTTATTCCACACTATTTTTTTCCTAATTTTCTTTGATGGTCTATTCAAGTTATTAAAATTATGATTGTAAATTCATTTTTCGAAATTCAAAATGTAAAAATGATAATCTTGTTAGAGTACCTACCCTACATTTTCATCATAAACACACACACACGCACTTCATATATTTTTGCTTTCAAAGATTCATATTTAAAATTTATCTGTTCTTCGTTTATCCTTTTTTGTTTTTTTGTTATTTCAAAGACAAACAATTATTTTGGGTTAGGGATCAGGTGTATTTTAACAAATTTATATCAAATAAAATAAAGCACAAAAAAAAATAAAAAAGAGGCGAACATGTTTAACTATTGGTTAACAAATTTTTACCCTCCGTTAAAAATATATTTTCTCAATTTTTATACATTTATTGGTATCGCAATTAATATCCTTATAAAAAGAAAAACTTTATTTTTATGTGTTTTATTGGAATGTACAATCCTTTTTTTTTGTTCTTTGTTTTTTTTGTTCTTTGTTTTTGTTTTTAGGTAGACAAGGGTATAAACTGTTTTTGCCAAATGCGTTGAATTGAAGCTATTAATTGAAGAATATAGATTGACCCTTTTTCAATATGGGATAATCTTCGTATAAGGATTTGTAAAAATCTGAAAATTTAATAAAATTATTTTGGAACAAACAAACAAAAAAAATAAATAAATAAATAAATAAAAAAAGCAAAAAGAAAAGGTATTCAACCAGAACATATGCTCTAATAAAACTTTCTCCATTATTTTTATGTACATATATTTGTACGTTATTTTCTGTATAATAAGTATCACAAAGTCCTCGAACAAAAGGAGAGGGTTAGAAAATTCATTGACAACATAAAATCACATAAATACCATGTTATGCATTTAAGTTGTCTAATTACATTTAAAAAGTAGGCACTTACATGGATTTCAATTTTTTTTTTTTTTTTACTTTCCCACTGTGTTCGATTTGCTATACATTTTAATTTTGATTGGTGCTATGGGTCCACCTGTTTAGTCTAGTCCTTGTTTTTATTTTATTTTTTTATTTTATCATTTTTTGTTTCTAGACTTTATTTTGTGATTTCGAAAAAAAAGGGTGTCTAACTTCATTTTGAAAATTTGCTTCTTTTAGATGGGAACCCTTATTATTTCTTTTTTTTTTTTTTGTCCTCTCCATCCAGGATTCAGAGAATATTTAAATGAAATTAAAATGTTGTAACATGATTGGATAAAATGGAAATTCATGTCTGGAATTAGTAATTTATTTTTTAAAATTTTTCAAGTAGTTTGAGTTATAAATATCAAATTTTGGGGTATGGACACAGCAATGTAATGAATTGAAATTGACATTTAATTATATGATCGAAATTTTAGAAAGGTACATAAAGTTATTTTGCGACAGATAGAAAATAGTTACTGATTTGAGGAATGATTGATTTAATATTGTCAAAAATTACAATTCAGTAGGAAGCCATTTTTTAAAATAAAAGGACTAAGTACATTCTTCATTTTTTTTTAAAAAATAAATGAAGTCGAATTAAATGGAAATTTAACACATGAGATCAAATTCAATTATTTAGTTGGAATGAGGCTTTACAATGATACAATAAAAATTTTTGAAGATGTCCTTATAGAAATTGAACCGCGAACTTAAAAATTTTAAATTTTAAAATTGTTAACTTGTGATCCTGATGAGTTAGAAATTTAAATTGGTAGGACATATTTTACCTCCAAAAGAATACACAGGAAGGATTGTAATTTGAAACGTTATCTCGAGCTATGAAAATTTCCAATTTCCACCACCTGATGCTAATTTCCAAATTTTCTTTGAAAGGACATTTGAAAAAGAAAATTTCGAAGAAAAAAAAACATATTATGAAGAACTGACCAAATAGCAAATAAAATAAAAATTTCAATGAAGCTTTTAAATGATCTTCAGTACTATAATTTTGAATCCTCTATTCTAGTATACTGTAGAAGTGGTTTCAAGAAGTGGTAAACCCGAACATATCATACAGAATTGAATCATTGAACATCTTTTGGAACTACAAAACAAAAAAAAACCAAAAAAAAAAAAATTCTTACAATAAATAAATTCACCAGCGCCATTAATTCAAATAGAAATTTCAATTTATATGTACATAATATATTTTTTCCTAAAAAAGGAATGTACATATTTTTTGAATAATTCAAATATATATCGGTACGTATTCATCTTCTTATTTGCTATTCATATTGTTCAATTCAAAGAATAACTGAAAAACCCTAAAAATATACTACGTTGATGTTTTTTTTTTTTACTTTTACATTTACTTCTAAAAAGTTTTCTTTTATCATCGATATACCTTTACAGAACGATTTTCTTTTTAAAATTTTCTTAAAAAATGTAAGAAAAAGAAAAATACTCGATGTGAAATACGATTGGTTTACTATATATAGAAAATATTAAAGCATTTTTTTCCAATCTTAGAACTAAAGTGGAAAAAAAAAGTATCTATTTTTCTTTTGTGTACTCAATATATTTGCACCTTGAAATGACGCGAAAGTGAAGATGATGATACTATTTTATCATAAAGATACTTTTTTTTTGGTGTAATTTTTCAATTTTATCACTCGTTTTTTTTTCATTGAGCTTATCTTAAGAATGCAATTTTCTATATATTTAAAAAATAAACATTTTTTTAAAAGAACTATATAACATTATTCACATGATGATGCTTATATACTCTACAGCACTGATACTTTACTCTCAATTACAACACAGACAAAATCTTCTCTAATCTAAATGAAAATGTTCGTGATGATGATGAAAATTGTTGAAATATTTTAAGATGTATGTGATTATAAGGAAGCAAAATGAAAATAAAAAAAAAAATCAGAATTCGATTACAGAATTCCAATATTGACTGGGGCTGAATAAAAATTGAGTTTCATTTTATAAAAAAAAATTCTACATATTCACCTCATTTCTATGCACATTGCATTTTTCATGTGTATACAGGTACTGTACCTGTGAAAAAAAAAAAGGTTTTTTTTTCTTTTCGTCTGTGAAATTGGCTTCAATCAGCATAAGCTTAAGGTAATTTTTGTGAATATGCACACACCCATACGTTCTCTTACATACGATACAATTTATTCAGATGAATTATAATAAATATTGAATCAATTTAAACGTATCAAATATATTTCGGAGAAAATTAAGTGGAGAAATAAATTTAAAAAAAAAAATCCAAGAAAAGAATGTGAGAATTTAAATCATTTGAAAAATGGGAGATTTAGGATACGTACAAAAAACCAACAAAAAAAAGGATGAGATTTAAAATAAAAAAAAAAAAAAAATTACATCATTTGAGTAATAAGCTGAAAATTATGCAAAAATATTTTGAAAAATAAAATGAAAATAAATTTTTCTGGCTGTTCAAGGATTTAATAAAAATTAAGCTACAGAAAATTTTTGTTATCTAATTTAGCGATTGTCAAACGCTTAAATTTTTGACGTGAATTAGATTTTAGAAAGTGGACAAAAATACAAAATCAAAATTTTCCTGGAGAAAAATCAGAATTTCGAAAATCATACTCTATGTTATTTTCGAATAAAAAGTTTTTTAAAATTTAAAACTTAAAATTACCTCAAAATAAAAAAAAACTAAATATGTATGTATAAAATCCTTTATAAAAATTGTTTCTGAATCACCTTCTATTTACTGCGTTTCTATAAGATTCAATTTTCCATAAACACAAAATTTTATTTCGAAAAAAATTTCAATTTTCAATATTCCTTTTTCAAATTTTATCTAAAAAAAAAAAAAAATCTTGTAAATAAAAAAGTACAAGCCATATTTAAACATTTCATAAAACTGAACCTAGGCGTTTATTCGTTTGAAAAAAAAAATATATATCTATGTAATACGGTAGCACGTTTCGTAAATGATTCGATGATGGTAATCAATATACTCTTTCTTTGTTTATTTTTATTATTATTTTTTGGCACAAGAATATCCCTTGAGAAAACGTATAACAAAAAACCAAAATAATGTACATAAGTTTACATATTAAAGACTATTACATAAAATCTACATTTTCAAAAAGATACTATTTTATTTTTATACATATTTCGAATATCACAAATATTACAATTTTTTTTTCTTTTCAAAATGTATAATTTTTTGAATACAAACAAAAAATTCTAAAAAAAAAAAAAAAAAAATTTCCCTACCATAGAATTCATAGACAAAAAACTTTTATAGAAAAAATTTCCAAAGGAAAAAAAAAAAAAATTGTAAAATGTGTGTGTCTGTACAACTTTTGTGAATATCAATAGCCTGTTTTTCAAGTGAAAAACAAACATACATACTATTTTTCAAGTAAAAATGAAAATAAAAAAAAAAAATTATGAATATAACATGTTACATAAGAAAAGTATCATCATCAGGATACACTTTTTTTTTTCTTTCAAAAAAAAAAAAAAAAAAAAAAAAAAAACATGCAAAAGAATGCTTAAATGTTACAACTGGTTAGTATCTGCAAAAATATATATGAAAATGGCAACGTAAATGGAAATAAAGGCCAAATGTTGCAGAAAACTATAAAAAAATATATATATTTTATGAACGTAAAAAAAGAAAATAGAGTATAATAATTTTTTTAGAGAAAGAGAGAAAACAAAACTGTTTGAAAAAAAAAAAAACTGATGATATTAATATGAAAAAAAAAAAAAAAAAAACCAGAAGAAAAATTTTTTCTTTTTCTGTATGAACGGTTTGCCAACTTTTGTTTACTTTTTTTTTTCAACATAAATAAAAATTGAAAAAAAAAAATATTACTAAATTCTCATGAAAAAAAAAAAAATAGAAAACAAAAGAATTCAACGCATGTAAAGAATCGAATAAATAAATAAATAAATAAGGCGAGATTATAATACCTACAGAATTTTGCAAAGTCCTCATAAAAAAAATAAAAAAAAATTCGCTACTGATGGCGAAAAATATAAGTGAAATTTTTCTGTAGAAAATAAAAAATTGTGTAAACGAACGAAAACTTCATTTGTACGTACGTATTTTTCTACTACCAATGATCTTCCAGTTTATCCTGATACTCCTTTTAAAGCAAATACAATAGATTTTTCTAATATGATGTTTAGAGTTTTGGGTGGCAGCTATGGTGTTGGTGGTGGTGGTGGTAACTGGTAGTGTTATTGAATATGGTCTATAGAATCTACATAGGTCGTAGTGGAAAAAAAATAAAAATAAAATATTGGAAACAATGTGGGTGGGTAAATAAACAATGGTACTGTGCTACAACAACACACATTGCTGATGATGAGATAAATAAAAACGCACATTCGGTCTAGTTATAAATTTTTATCACAGCATAAATCATAAATGGGAATCCGATTTGTTTGTTTGCCATTTTGTTAAGAGGTACCATCATACATTAAAATGTACTGCTGCTATGCTATTGTTGATTCTGTTTATATTATGTGTACTCTGTACTCCAATATATACATTTTTTTTCTCGTTTACGTTTTCACATAATAACTCAACATGTAAGAAACATAAAGCAAAAAAAAAAAAAAAAAAATAGAAAAAAATGGACTTTTTTAGGTATTAAATAGTATTTTTTTAGATAACATTTGGTTCACAGGACATTATTCTCTTTTAATACGTACAAATTTTTATTTCTACTTGGTTACCTCTCGAAGGATAAAAAAATAATAATAAATTATCAACATGTGTTTGTATTTTGTTTGCTTAATTTTTTAAATACTTTAAGTCCTTTATTATCATTTATTATCAAGGACAAAAAAAAAAACGTATAATAATTAAATTATTAACGTAGTGAGTAAAATTATGCAGAAAATAAAAATAATTATCCTATAACTATAAAATGATGGTAACTAGGTATTCAAAAAAAAAATAAAAAAATAAAAAAATAAAAAAATAAAAAAAAAAACAGAAAAAAATAACGTGTTTATATAATTTTCACATTTGCACGTATTTAATTATCCTTACACGAAAATGCTCAATTTGTATTTTTGTACATATATAATTGTCTGCATATATATTTTATTCAATTAAGACACGTATTTCTGCAACAGAATGCACAAATTTATCCTCTTTTTCTGTTTTTTTTAATTTTTTTTGTTTTTTTTTTCCTAGTCATGTGTATTATTCAATTGAATTAATACATACATAAAAAAGTAAATAAACAGGATAAGACTGAGTCAGATTGAAAATTAAAAAAAAAAAAAATAATAAAAAAAACCTAAAGTATTATAATTAAAAATTCTGTTTTAATAAATGAGTGTTATTTATAATTCAGGGACGACGGAAAAAAAAAATTATATGCAATTATAACGACACGATGATAACGCAGCAAGGACAAAAACTACAAAGAAAAAAAAGAAAAAAAACAGGAACAATTGAAGTAGTTAAAAAGACAAGAGAAAAAAAAAAACTACTATCTATACATAATTTTTGAATCCTGAAATGAATTATAACAATGATAAATTATGATAAATGATTTAGATCGTATAAACAAGGACGCGAATAAAATTTCTTATCTTAAAAAATTATGAATTGTCTTATTTTTTTTTTTTTATTGATAGCTATAAATTTCATAGAAAAATTCTTAGACATGTCTTCCTTAGTCTTCTAGTATATCTGAACAAAAAAAAAAAAAAATGAATTATAATCAGGACAAGAAACAATACAGCTATATTATATTATTTCTATATTGAAGTCCTTGAACAAATTTATTATGCATTACATGTTCATATCGTTTTGTATAAAATAATAATTAAGTAAAATACAGCTTACGATGGTATAAATTAATTGACATGAAGTATTTTTTTTTTTCTCTTCTTCTTCTTCTTCAAATATAGAAAATAAAATTTGTGTGTATATGTGGGACATGTGTGTTAGAATGCCTATTTAGTATACTGAAAGGAAATTATTAACGATGATGTTATTTACATTTTTATTGATTATAAAAAAGTCACGTGCAAGATTTCATGATAAATAAATATAATGATTTGAAGAAAAGAAAACAAAAAAAAAAAAAAAAACAAAAGATAATAAAGGAAAAGGAAATTTTCAATTGTACGAGTATGTATGAGTAACGTTACTAGCGAAAACAAAAAAGACTTTGTGCTGTTTTATCATAAAAAATAAAATTATTTCTCTATTTGATAACTTTAAACGCCTGTATTCTTTTTCAAATAATTCATCTCTTATGAGCCTAATCTATGTACTTTCCAAATTGAATTGAAAAAAAAAATTAAAATATTGTGGTTCGAGAATGAATTTAAATAAATTAAATTTAAAAAAAAAAATGAATAATTTCATGCAAAACATGGTAGAAAAACTATATCGCGATATCAGGAACACCGCATGAAGACATTAAATTAAGCAAAAGAAAGTGAATGAATAATTCCAAAACAGAAATACGCTACCCATTCACCCCATTTTTTAACCATTTTTGTAAAAATAAAAATTTATTACTTTTTCAATTAAACCGAAACGAATTTAGAAAAAAAAAATAATAAAACATAAATTTCCCTTTTTAAAAAGTGAATTAGCCTTTAGATTTTCACTACTATCATTGCCTCACTTTTTATATCACTAATTTATCCTTAAGGATATTTTTGAAAACACTCTTCAATTTCATTCTTTCAACTAATTTTTTTTTTTGAATCGATTTTAAAAAAATTTCGAATCTTAACCAGACGCTTCTTCGACACAAACTACCCGTGAAAGAAGAAGTTTCTGTTGAAAATTGTTTAAAAAATTCAAAATGATCAAAAATCTTACCTCCAAAATCCTTATGTACTCAAAGTAATAACTTCTTTTATTCTACTCACATTTTATTACATTTAATAATTATATTACAAAGTTCACTAGAACAAATTTTATTTTCAATTCAAAAAAAAAAAATAATCTTGCTTAAAATTGCCAAAAAAAAATTTCAACTCACACTACTTTCATTTTAATTTTCTAAAACAAAAAAAAGGATAACATAAAATACATAATAGATATTTATTATTCAAAATTGTTGCGTTATGTGTATATAATGCATTCCTTAAACTTATTTTATTCCTTTTAATTTTTATTACCACCATCATAATTATTTTGAAGTCCCTTTCCTTTACTTATTAAATTTTAAGTAAATAACAAAAAAAAAAAAAAAACAATAACAACAACAACTAAAAATAACTACAACACAATTTTTAAGCTTTGAAGTACTTAAAAAGTATTCTGAAGTACTTTACTTTTACTTATAATGAAATTATTTCCCTTCTTCTTCTTCTTCTTCTTTTTTTTTATTCCTTGATAACAAGGGGATTTTTCATAGTTAGTCAACATTTAAATTATTAAAGAAAATAAAAGAGTTTACTCTAAAGTACATAGCAACGCAAGAAATGAAAAAAAAAAAAACCAAAAATAATTCAACATTTTGTCGGCTTTTGAAATATTCAAAAAAAAAAAAAAAAATGAATGAATGAAGGAAAATTTGTGTGTATGAAAATCTTAAAATTACTTTCATTAACATAACCCCTTTTTTTACTGTAATTTCATTTTTGATGGTAACAAGAAAAAACATTTATTTTTTTTTTTATGTGTGTATAATAATCAACTTGAAACTAACGACTTAGAAATAATAATAATAAACTGTTATACGTGTGGAAAAATATATGTATGTAGTATGTATGTGAGTTGAAAATTTTTAAATACATGACAAAAACAAAAAAAAATAATCAAACTGAAGAAGATCTAGCGCACGTATTTACGTTTTACAGTATCTTTGTTGTAATAAAACTCTCATAATTTTAAGAAATAGAATTTTCATTGCTTTTTCAAGTGTCAAATGAATATAAAATACACAACAGCAACAACAAGAGTAATAAAAAAAAAAAAAAAAGAAACAAAATATAGAACAAGAAACATCATCATAGCCACTTTAGCTTTGTGTAAACGTTAAAATTATGTACGTGTTCCCCCCATCATCATCATCATCATCACCATCATCATCAGAATTCATTTTTATACAATTCAATTCAATACATTACCCTTGTTGCGCGCTTAACCTAATTTTATTAAAATACATCCTTTATACATATGTATATGTACATATATTGGAGAATGCTTTGCCGCATAATTGAATGTTAAAAATTTTTTTAATCCCCTTTTACTAAAGAGCTTATAAAGGCCTAAAATTTCATTTAGGATTTTGATGCTGATGCTTCTGATGCTGTTGTTGTTACATATATTACATAATATCGTTCATATGTATGTATATTTTTTTTGTTTTATTAAAAAAAAAAAAAAAAGGATCTCCATCCTCTCCATCAACTATCAAATTCAATTTAAATACTTACGCTAAGCTCGTTTATACATTCACCATTCAACAACAACAGTAACACAGAAAAATATTTTACTTCTCCATTTTGTCTATATTAATGAACGTTTTCAACAGGATAACATCATCTGAATAAACTGTCAATAGATTTTTCATTCTGATGATGTTCATACTGATTTTATCCTTAAATTCACGCACTTGCTACTTACACTTCTTTTTTTTATTTTTTTTTTAAATACGATATAATGATGGCACTCCAGCATCATCATTATCATCATGATTATCATCAAAATAATAAAAAGACAAGTGCTTTCATGTAATTCCCTTGAACTCATTTTCAAAATTATTTTAATGAGTGTAATAATTTTTCAATCATGTCGTTTATGACGAACTAATTTTCTCAAAAAATAGCTATGTTCATTCACAAACGTACACAATATAAAAAACAACAACAACAACAAAATAATTTTTATTATTAACATTTAAAAATTGACCTTTTCAATTATTATAACAGTTTTTTGAAAGGTCAAAAAGGCGAAATAATTACATTTTCGCAAAAAAAAAATTGTCTTCCTGTCAATTTATCAAGGGCTACTTGGTTATTTTGTTTTATTTTTTTTTTTACATTTTTGAAACGCAAACGTACATATATACTGCCTGCCTGTCTATACACTTAACGATGATGATGATTATATAATGATGGATTCCACTGAGACTTCTAAGCAGGAGACTACTATGTAATATTATAAATTAAATTTTCCTTTTCACCGCTACCATAATTATTTGACAGTTATTGAAATATTATTATGTACCTACATTTGTACATATATGAAAAAAGTACCCTCTTTACAAATTTTATTTGTCAATTATTAAGAAGAAGAAGAAGCAAAAAACAAAAAAACAAAAGGCAAATGAGTACTAAAGAGCCAGTTTTGCTATAGAAAATTTTTCTATGACAAATATAATGATAAGTAATTTTAGGTAAAAAAAAAAAAAAAATTACAAAATAAAATAATCAAATACCAAATAATGGCCAATTCAAAAGACATTGAAATAAATAAAAAGAACAAAAATAAGGACAAACGATGATAACCCGTTGAGCTATAAATTTTAAATATCTAAAACAACAACAACGATAATATTTAAAGAAATATAACGTAGAAAGAGAAAAAAAAGGAAAAAGAAGTAAATTAGAGGGTGGTGTGTGTGTGTGTGGTATGGGGTGGTAAGTATAAGAAGATGTCAAATGTTAATAAATTGCATTATCAATATAAATAAAAGTATTTTGTTGAACATTTTGTGGGTACCCTAGAGGAATCAATATTATTATAAAAATATATAGTAAATTGTATATGGTACATTAAATATTGAATGTGGGTGGTGATGGTGTAACCCAATAATATACTTAAAAGTACTTTCGATTAGTTATGAAATTTTCTTCAAGTTTTTATTATCTGTCTTTTTCATGTTTGTCTCATTCTTATTTTTTGTTTTTGTTGTAGTACTTTGTTTTCATTTTTTACAAATCCTTTTTTTTTTTTTCATGTGTATGTAACATGTGCACTCTTTCGTATACTATATATTGAAAAGTTTTGTGAAGGGTTATATTGGTTGTTGCTTTTATAATTACCAATTTACTAATATATTATTTATACATTCTTTTAAATATTACATGATGTAGATAAATACGAGTAGGTACATACTTGAGAAAAAAAAAATGAAATGACGATATCGTGCACATAATTTGAAAATAATTCTTGAAGAAGAATATAAAAATGAAAAGAAAAATTAGATTTTGTAATAATTTTAAATTTTAATGACGATGACGATGATAGTGGTGATGGTTATGTGATTTTAAAAATGAAAATGAATTGAAAATTTTTTTTGATGACATATTAGTGGGGGGAGATAAAGAAACTACACTTTCACTAAAACTTGTTCTTAACAGTAGTTTTATTCTTTTTTATACGATACTAAATTAAAGTATAGGTGTGGCACGGAAAAAAGTCTCGCGATAAATAGAATGTATGTTAAGATATACTTTCAAAAGTAAAGGGTGATTCTAGACAGCTAAATTGACGACACAAAAATTTTTGCAATATCTTCAAACTGAAATTTTCTGCACAATTTGCAATCAACTAAAAACATTTGTAAAAAAAAACAAACGAATACTAACAAAATCCATTGAGTATCTGTAAAATGAAACGTTTCATATTGCAGATAAATTTTTAGATCCAAAAACAAAAGACAAAAACTACTCATTTCTTTGAAAAAATTTTCCCATTCAAATTTTTTTTTTCTTATACAACTTTTCTCTTGTACCTCCTCAATAAAAGAAAAAAAAAACATTTAAACTTTTGCGACATGTTGCTAAAATATCTCTTACATATTAGAGAAGTTCTTTTTAAAGTCTGCAAAGTTCTTTCATTTCTTTTAACATAAAAAATTTGACTTTTCTTTAACTTTTTTTTTTTTCGTTGATATTATGAAGATAATGTTGACGATGATGATGATGATGATGATGATGACAGCGATAACAATAATACAATGATCACTGCTTGTTCATATATGTACTGTACTCACAAAAAGAAAAAAAAAAAAAAAGGATAAAAGAATATTCAAGTTCAAAAACTACTATTGTGCTTTTAATAAAATCCTCTCATAGAGTTGAAGTAATTTTTCAAATATAAAGTGACTTTACAAGTACATTTATACAAATATTGAAAACATAAAAAACTGAAATTCTTTTATGCATTCTTATGAAATTTTATTAAAAAAAAAAATTTAATATCAAGATAAATTTATAATATGTTTGTATTGTAGATACAAGCACTTATAAAATATTATTTTATTCACATGACACACTACACACGAAAATGCTATATAAAAAATGTGATATGAGATGTTTTTGAAGAAATAGATTAGAACACTATAAATGACACTTAGTGGCAATATGCTTTAGGATCTAAAACTTTATCCAAGTAAAACCTTAAAATCAAATCACAATTATGAGACACTAAATTTACATAGGTACTCGTATTTGTAAACTTTGAAAATTTATCACTTCGCGACTGCGTCATTCTTGTTTCGTGGAGAAAATAAAACTGAAATTACGATTATTATCTTCACCCTAACGAGGGAAAAAATCAGTTAACCTCTCGTTTTAGATCATACTCAATCTACTGATTTTTTAAACAATTATTGTTTCATTAATACGGCCTTTTGTCATGACAGCAAAAAATACACTTCAGATTAGACTGAAACGACTTAAGGTGCCAAGAAACAAAAAATATTACAAAAACAAGACTTACCCCAAAAAAGTCTTCAGAGCACTGTAAAGAAAATTTTGGACATCGATGTGAATTATGATTTTTTCAGAGTCAAAATACACAACTTAAAATTTGTTGGGGAACTCTACATTTTCAAAAGAGATGATTCACGCTCACGATTACGGAAATGTAAGTATGTCCACTGTACTACTTATTTTCAAAAGAATTCAAATTTTCAAATTTTACAATTTTTGGGTAAAATTCTTCTTAAAAATGAAAAATTTACACTCTTCTACTTTTCAACTCTCTTTGAATATTCTTATATTGTTACTTTAAAATCGATCACAAAAAAATTAACACGTTTCCGCAATTTCACACACATTCGATACGCAATTCAAATTCTATTTATTTTCGCACATGTTTTTTTGTGTTTAGCTCGAAAAAAAAATACATATTGAATTGAATTTCGAAAAAAGACAAACAAAAAACAAAATAAATACGCAAAGAGCTTTTATCTTTTCCACGTGCTAACTTTAATAATTTTCATCGTTTCTAACAAATAATTTTCCTAAGTCATTTTTTTTTTTCATAAGACCATCACTAAATTTTTTTTTCCATTCACATTACTTATACTGAACAATTGAACATAAATTGCTATAAGACTAAGAAGAAGTATCTTTTATATTACAAATTTCTTTTAAAAATTGCTAAAACTTTTTTTTTATTTTGTCTGTGTGATAAGAAATTCTTTTATGTACAAATATCCAAAAACTTTTCTTTTGTCTGTTTTCATTATCAGCTATCTTTTTTTTTTTTTTAAAAAAAAGAAAATTTACCAGATTTCGTATTTGTTTCCAAAGTCGCGTGAAGTTAATTTAATTCTTGTGTGTGCGTTTTTTTTTTGTTCTTTTCTTTTGTTGTCAGAATTTTACTCATTTTTAGTATCAACTTTATTTTGCTACGAATCTTTTCAAAAATTTTTTTTTGTATCTATTTTAATTTTAAAATTTTTGAAATCACGATAACCTTAGTCAGATGAACTCAACGAATACATATAAATTTCTTGAAAAAGTTTCATAAACAAAAAGATTTTGGTTTTTTTCTTCTTTTTTTTCGTGAATAATGATGGCAAAATAAACAAAATAGTTGCGTTTGAAGAAGAAGAAGAAGAAAAAGTACGAATTAAACATTATGATTATTGTTACAGTTTAGATGATGTTTGTGTTTTGTGTTCGAGATAAGGTGTAATTTTTAAAGAAAATATCTTTAAAACTTTTTTCGTTGTAAAATTTAACCAGAAAATTTTATATGTAATTCATATTCAAAATTGAATAAATTCTTTTGTCATTCATTTAAAATTTAACAAACTCAAATTAACTCAAAAATTACATACTATCACTTACACATTTAATTTTTATTATCTTTAAGTCCTTTTATTTGCAAAAACAAAACAAAAAACAATGAATAGGAAAATGCTGACAAATAAATTTATGATTTACGGAAATGTAGTTAATTCTGGAAAATATTAAATTACATTTAATATTATTATTTTAGAAGACTGGACAGAAACTAAATATTATTCAGGCATTCATGTTTTTTCACATTTCATAATAAAACAAGAATTTTTTATGTCTGGGGTTTTGGAACCCTTTTACTTCTTTTTTTTTTCCTAGTCGTCATTTCAATGTTCATTAGATTGGAAAGTCGTAAACTTGCTTTTTTACAATGAACGACATCCGTTGTCGTTTCATTTTACACATTCCAACATTTTTGAATCCACTTTTTTTTAATATTCCAGAATTTTTTTTTCTCTTCCTTGTTTTTCTCTTTTTTTTTTTTTTTATCCTTAGTATAAGTATGTGTTTTTAGAAAATTAATACATTTGCATATGTCGTCGCGTTTTAACATGAAAGGGTGCATTTCCGTTGTCAAATGATGTCATATCTGTGCAATATATGTCACATCGTTAACATAACCTAGAAATACCGTTAACTTTAAAACTATTATATGGTGCTGCCAATGTTTTGTAAAACCAAACAAAAAAAAACCTCTCAAACTTTCATATAAACTTATTTAAAAATTATTGCATTATATAGTCTATGTACACGTTCTTCAATGCAAAATGTATACTACATAATATAAGAGACGACTTTTAGAATTATCAGAAGTGGGGGAGGGGATAAACATGAATGGGTGACGGGTACTAACTACTAGTGTCAAATACTCCTACACAATGGTGCGGCGACGATGTTGATTTTGAATACAGTAGAAAACAGAAAACAAAAATAAAAAAAGAATTGAAATGAAAAAAAAGAATGAAATGAAAATACAAAAAAAATTTATATGGTTGACATTCTAAAATCTGCCACCACCATCATATTGTAGTCATTCGTCGTCATTGTTGTCGTCTGCTTGATGACAGTTTTATTGGCTTTGTGGTAAGTTTATATTTGAGTGTCAGGTTATTGAGTTAAAACTGTTATTTTATTTTATTATTATTATTTTTTTTTTGTTTAATTATATTTACATTCATATAAATTTCATGTGTGTAAAGGAATTATAAAACAGAATAAACACGTAAAAAAAAAAAGGAATTAAATGCGGTTTAACACTGAAAATTGTAACGAGCTACTCAACTCACATAATTTATAATGTGAAGTTTTTTTTTTTCTGTTTTTGTTTTTTTGGAACAAAAGGACAGATTTTTTTTTTTTCGTCTGCCCCTGGAATATAAAACCACAATTATTTATATGTTTTAATTGTATTGTCATATATATGGCATTGAATGTGGTTAATCTGTTTTATATTGTTATTGTTTTTTTTTGCTTTTTGTTTTTTTTGCATTTAAAATTAATTTTTATATTTGCAATATTTCACACAAAAACACAAAAGATTGAATTGAATTAAATTGAAATGAATTGGTCAATATAATATTTTAAATGCATCAATTTTACAGTTAACAATAAAGTTTTATGTCTTGCTTAATGAATTGAAACAAACAGTAAAATGGAATTTAAAAAAAAAAAAAAACACAAATACGAATGAATTGTTAAAAAACAGATAAAAACTGAAATATATATCTATCACGTGATATAGAGGAAAAAGTATATAATACTTTTTTAAAAACAAATAAATTTTAACCGATCATAAAAAAGAGAAAATTTATTAAATTAATTTTTTGTGGATGAATTTGTTGTTTTTTTTGTTTTGTTTTTGTTTTTTAATTCAATTTATGACATTCAACGAATTCATTAAAGGTATTTTTATATCCTTTTCCGTTTGATTAATTTTTCATGTGAATGATGTAACAGTACTGACATTTTAAATCCTAAATTTTTCCTACAAATTAACAAACCTGTATGAGTGATGGGTGGGTATGCGGTGTGGTGTAAAACTCTAAAAAATTATCTACTAAAGACCTTCAAATCCATAAGTTTTTTGATCTTTTAAAGATTTTTAATACTTGCATGGAAGAAGCCTGTCCAATTTAAAAATTCTCAAGATTAACAAAAATATATTTTTTTCTACTTGAACAGATGAAAAACTCCAACGATTTTGCTTAAAAAAACTAATCTTAAGCCCAACCCCCCCTTCTCGTTCTTATATTTGTTCTGTCACAACGCCCTCGCATCCACGTTTATTTTTTCTCTTACAAGCAAAACGTAAAACACATTATAAATCATTTTTAATAAAAAAAAAAATGTTGTCGATGTTTTGTTTTTGTTTGTTCAGATGAAAAACACACGAAAAAAAAAATTGATATATGTATATCCTTATATCCTTTATGAATAAAAAATTACAATTTGATAAGTAACATGTTTAGAATTTTTTATTAATTCAAAAAAAAAAAAAAAAAAAGACACATACTCTTAGGAAATTTGATGAAAAAAACATACTCTTTTTGTATTTATTATCGAATTGAAAAACACGTTCCTCATTTTAATATATCCTTTTTGTAATGTATTGTGTGCGAGTGTTATTGTTTATTTTTTTAATGTAACAAAAAAAAAAGGATTCTTATCACATGTTGTTTTCTTTTTGAACTTTTAAATATTTTAAAATTGAATTCGAATATCTTTGAAGTAATGTAATTTTATTATTGAGGTTAAAAATTGAATGATGTTTTTTAATAAAATTTTTTTAAGGATAAAAAAAAAAAGGTAATCTTCAATCGAATTGTGAAATACAAGATTTATGTAATAAAATGTGCTCTTTTTTTATTTTTTTTATGAGATTTGCATCGAAATAATTATAAACACTGGATTGAAATTTGTGTTCAAATAAAATGGTGATTTCTACAAAATAACCAATTTTCGAAATTTTTTTAGATTAATTTTGAAGATAGATCGCGACAAAGAGTTTAACTTTACTCTGTCTCTTTTAAAAAAAATTCGTTTCAAAAATACGAAAACAGTAAAAAAAAATTTTTTTTGGTAAAACCTTTTACACAAAAATTTATTCACACATGTTAGACGGAAAAAAAAAAAAAATACATCCTTTCTACTGTCCTTTCGTGCAATTCTATACACACTTTTTCATAACTAACACAACAATTTAACATAAAATAATAGGACTTTTTTTCATACATATATTAAAATTAAAATTTCTTTTTTGTTTTTTAGCAAAAAAAAAAAAACTTTTGTGTGTGTGTGTTTTTTTTTATTCGTCCTTACAATAATAAAACGCTTAACGTGCAAAAGCTCAATTTAGTAACCCTTTAAGTCTGCTAACATAATAAATTACAACCTCAAAAAGGTTTACATATAAGAAAAAAATCATTAGAAAAAAAAAAGTTGAATAAAAAAATACAAAAAAACAAAAAAGGATTCAGGAAAAAAAAAAGAACACAAGAAATATAAAAAAAAAAAAGTAAAATGAATAGAGAATGATAAGTGTTGTATTTATGTAAAAAAAAAAGTAATTTTATATATAAAAAAAATGTTTAGAAAGGATTTCAGAATTTCAAACTATGATAACAACAACATAATCAACCAGACATTAAGGACTAGATGACTAAAAAATTTTTAAAATGTTTCAAAGAATGAACGTATGTATGTATGTAAGTCCAGAATGTTGTAAAAATCTGTGTTATATAATCGAAATATGCAAAATGACCGGATAAAGGTTGTCCTAACTTCGCATGTTATGTTCACGTTTGAAAAATGAAGAGAACGAAAAAATAAAAAAAAAAAATTTTTTTTAAAAAAAGGATATAGATATCTTACAACATCAAATATGTCCTACAGCAAGGATATTTTTATGTACAATGGTCAAGTTAAGTTTAATTTTTTGTACGTTTTTTTTCTATACTCTCAATCTATATGGATATGACAATGTAACTAACACTCATTCATATGTGTGATTATCCTTGGGGGGAGAATGTGTTATTTTTTTTTCTCTAAATTTTTGTTGTCTGAAAAAAAAAATCGTTCTAAAAAAAAAAAGTATATTATTACACAAAAAAGTGAAAAATAATAACAAACACACAAGTTTAAAATTCCGTATGATATTTTGATGTTCTATTTGAATGACAGACTCAAAAAATTTAATGACTTTTTATCCTTAATAGGACACTATGCCAAAATGTCTGCATTTTGTTTTTTATTAAATTTTCCAATTTAGCAACTTGAAAATAAAAAAATTGAATAAAAAATATTCCTTTGTTTTTTTAAAGAAAAATAACACGTGTACAATACAATTATAAATGGTCACATGTTTAAATGAAAATGTAGCTAATATTCAATTTTCAAAAAAAAAAAAAAAAATGAATGTGTAGAATGAAGGAAAACAAAAAAAAATAAAAAAAACAGCAACATAAAAATACGAGTATATGAAAAAATACACAGACGTTGCAAAAATAGTGAATTTTTATTTTATCGTAATTGTGTGTTTTTTTTCTATTTAAGTATTAAATTATTGTTGTTAAGGACATTGATTTATTTCTTCATTGTTTCTATACGTAAAAAGAACTTGTACGTACAGAAAAGGAATCGTGTAAAAAAAAAATGTGAATAAAGTTTGTACAATCATAATATCATGTGAGAACTTTAATATGAGGTCTCCGAAAGGATAACAGTTTTATATGTATACTTTTTTTTAATATTTTTTTATTAATTAATTAATTAATTTTTTTTTTTTTTTTTGTTCCACATTCTTCTTTAAAATTGCAAAATTGTTTCAAATTTTGAGTAAAAAAATTATGTGTGTTTTTCTAAGAAATCAAAAAAAAAAAAAAAAAAAAAAAAAAAATCTAAAAATATCATATATTCCTTTACAATTTTAAAAATACAAAATACCGTTACACAAATTTTTTTTCTATGTAAAAACAAAATTACAAAAATAAAATCATAAAATTAAATTTATTTTCAAAATAAAAATAAATTTAAAAAAACAAAAAAAATTGCTACATTTTAATAAAAAAATTTTATTGTTAAAATGAAGAAAATAACATTTTCCTAAGACTTCGTCAAATAAATATCCTTCAGAAAAATAACTTCAAAAAGAAATCAATTTATTTTTATGAATCCTACTTTTCCCTGCTTATTTTTTTTTTTTTTTATTTTTTTTTTTTTATTAATAAAATATGCATTTCTGTGGATTCTTTAATTTTCATCATACAACAAAATAATAATAAACCGACACTTTTTTTTTTTGAATAACATTTTTCTGTAGAAAAATATTTTAAATAACATCATCAGAGTAAAAATAATAAGTAAACAATAAATAAAACTAACAGGAAAATAAGTAAATATTAGAAAAAAAAACCGCATTGAGTAGAGAAAAATACGGAAAATTGGTGAAAAAGTATGAAGAAAAAGTTGAAAAAGAACAAATCATCAACCAACCAAAGAAACCAAATAGAAAACATTTTTAGTAAGTCAAATTTGTTTTATTTTTTTTTTTCTTATTTTTTTCTGTTTTTTTAATGTTCTAAAGTCAAAAACTATTAAAGTGAATAAATATATGTACATACATAGAAAATAACTAAGTATTTTGAATCCCAGAAGTGTTTTCCATTTCTATACCTTTTGTACATTATAATAGACAAAATGAAAAAAATGAAAAAGGATATACAACATATACTTTTCATTTAAGGTACATAAAATATTGAATCCTTGCATATGTTTACACAAAACTATTATATTTTTTATTTTATTCCAGATTCTCTGTTTATATGGTAACCTTTTGTGCTACGTTTTTTTTTCCTATTTATCCTCTTGAAATTTTTTTTTATTAACCACTACATTCATAATAAATGTACAATATATGTACGAGTATGTATAGTTATAAAATAAAATTAGTTTAATTTTTTTTACTTTTCAAAGAAAATAATACATTTAAAAATAAAAATAAAAAGTACTTACCCTTAACTAATACTCCAACTGTCTGAAGTACTTCAAGTTTCTTTTTGTTGCTTGGTGACTGTCCAATACATTTATATGTTCCAGCATCCTGATAAACAACATCTTTAAGTGAAAATTGTCCAGTGGGTTGTGATAGACCAACACCAAGTCCACGTAATCGTGCTGTAACTGGATCTAAATGTGACCAACAACCCAATGATCCTGTTAATAAATATGAAAGAAAAAAAAAAAAAAAGGAAATGATGAAAAATGTAACAATTTTTTCCAATTGTTTTTTTTTTGTAATGAAATTCAAGAAATGGTGAAGAAAAAAGAAGCCACAAAAAAAAAAAAAAAAACGAAGAGAAAAAAATTTCAAAATAAAAAGGACTATTTTTTTTTTATATAAAGTAAACAAAAGTGCAAAGGATTCTTTAATATTTGACTTCTTCATTACTTTTTACTTCATAGAAGAAAACAAAACAACAACAACAAAAAATAGATTTCAGAAGTTTTCGAAAAAAGATTCTATAATTATTTTTTCATCCTTGATAAATATTACTTGAAAAAAAAAAAAAAATACAAGAAAACAAAAAACGAAAATTAAAAATAAATAAAAAAAAATAAATTATTTTAAATGCCCCCCCGTCTTTAAATTATAAATAGTCAAAGTCTGGCAGGAAGGGAAAATAAAATAAAAATATATTCTTTTTTTAAAAAAAAAAAATAAAATAAAGGTCCTTTAAGAAAACAAAACGTTACTGTGACAACATGATAACGAGAAAATGATTCAAAGAAAAAATAAATAAATAAACAAAAATAAAATATTAAAAAAAAAAATGCGTAAAAGTATTTTTCTGTGTAAAAATTTTGTTTTTTTTTTTGTTTTTTGAAAATTCAAAGGAGATTCAAGTGAAAAAGTAATTTCCTTTCAATTAGGAAGTCATCACAAGAGAGATTCTTGTTTTCATTTTATTCTCTTTTTTTTTTTGTTATTGAGCTTTTTATTCTATGGAATAAAAGGAATAAATAATAACTCTTGGTTTGTGTGGGTGGATGTGTATACGTTTGTCAAAGATTATTTATTATTATTTATTATCGTACATACATATAAAAATTATGAGAATTGCCTTGTGGTAAAAATGACCCTTATATACTTTATTTAAATTACTTACTAACATGAAATAAAGACAAAAAATAATAAATTTTCACTTTGGTTAACTTTCCAAAAAGAGGATTAAAGGAATGATGAAGTAAATTAAAGAATTATGAAAATATATAAAAGTAAAATTATAAATGTATTTTATCATAGTTTAATATTAATTACATAGGTAGACCACATAATCAAAAATCCTCTTGCGTTTTGTAAAGCCTTAGGCTAAAAATTTTCTTTTCGGTAGTTCATCTTCAATACAAACATTTTAAGTCCTGACCGTTTAAAAATGTTTTTGTTTACAGAAAATTTTAAATAGAAAATTCTTACAGAAAATTTTAAATAGAAAATTCTCAAAAAAGAAGCTCAAAAAGAACGAAAAAAAAAAATAATGTAGTTAATCCGAATTTCAATAGGAAAGTAATATTTATTATCCTTTTTTTACTAAATTATAGTCTTACTTTTTCAATTTTCTTACCTTGAGGACATTGTAATGTTACAGCACCGCCCAATTGCACTTCAAGTTGTCCCTTGTTTGGATTATGAGAAGCAGCCACTGACACTTCTTGATCATCTGGTTCTGATGTAACATCAACGGAATCATCTGAAAAAAAAAAAATAAAAAATAAAGAAAAATAGAAAATAAATTAAAAATATAATAAAGGTAATGTGAATAGCAAAAGGTCCTTAAAAATACTGTAAATGACATGTAATCAAAGTCCTAATTTTCAAACAGATTCGACAATGAAAACCACATTACCCTTTTTCACTTTCACTTGAATAAAGAATTAATTTAAAAATATAATTCAAGTAAATGAGGACATTTTTCCCCAATTCGAATAACTTCTTCTGTGAATTACAAGAGTGTAAATTTTTTTTTTTTTTTTGTCACTCACGCTAACATAAATTTTAGGCATATTTTTTTTGTTGTTTTTTGCTTTTTCCTTTTCTTTTTGAAAATGTGAAAATAAAACACACCATTTAACAGTGAAAATATTTTTTTTTTGACTATCATGTTTGCGGGAAAAATAAAATTGAACAAAAAACAAAATGTTTGGCTGTTAAATTAGGAGTATACATAGCCTACATAGATCAGGATCTTTTGAACTCTCAGCCATACTGATTAAAAAAAAAAAAATATTCTGAATATAAGAAATGTCAATTTAGTAGCATTTTTACACACAAAATTATTTACATGGTTTATTTTACACAATAGAAAAATATTGAAGAAATATATCAAAAGAAATATTAGGAAAATATACGACACACAAAAAAAAAAAAAAAAAGAAAAAGCAAAACGAAGTGCCCCATGATAAAGAGAAAAAAAAATGAAAGAAAAATCAGTAGCATAAGTAGCACCACATTTTTACCATCATTATCAAGAAAAGGCAACAAAATGAGGCGACAAAAGAAAGATGAAGGTTATAAATTATTATAAAAATATTTTTTCTTCCTTCGGGTTTTTTTTTTCTCTCTAGATTTCTTCTCTCATTATTTTTCTCGGGTGCCTAAAAAGGCGCTAAAATATGAAAAATTAAAGAAACGAGAAAAAAAAAAAACAACAACAACAACAAAAAATGTCAAAAAAGGGGCTGTGAATAAATTATTTTTGCTGTTAGCGTTAAGTGCACTTGAGAAACATACTTAAAAGCTTTAAATCACAATCCTTCAACCTTCAAGTTAAAAAAATTATATATGTATGTACATATATGTATGTATATATAAATACTGTACTTTTTTTTTTCTTTTCTGTTTAAAAATTTTGATAAAAATGGTATGAATTTCCATTGAAAAGAAGGAAAAAAAACGTATAAGGATGAGTACATATTTATAAAAATGATTGTTATATATGAGATGTGACAGTATTGTCGTTCATTCTAGTTGATTCTTTTTTTTTTATTTTTTTATTTTTCTGTCGTATTCCATTTTTATTTTGCTCTTCGTTATTCTTTCTTTTCACATTCCATTTGCTATCTGCTATCTGAATGGGTGTTCTTATAAATATTTTTCGTTAATTTTCAATGAAAACGCAAACGAAAAAAAAAAATATTTATATTTAGCTATAAGTATACTTTTCACTTATTTTCTTCCTTTCGTGTCCTTTTTATGGCTGAAAATTTTTTAATATATAAAAATAAGAGAAACAAAAAAAAAATGCAAAAAAGTTGATAGGGTGTCGCATGTATGTGTAGCGTCAGGATGTCAAAATTGTTTTTCAAAAAAAAAAAAAAAAAAAAACTGTAAAAGAAAAGAGAAAAAAAAAACTTAAAGAAGGTGTGAAAAAAAGCATGAAGAAGAAGAGAAGCAAAAGAAGAAAAAAAAAACAATCAGGAAATAAGAACATGAAAATATCACATAAAAAGTGTAGCGATAAATAAGAATTAAATGCCTAAAAAGTTTTGTATGTCAGAAGGAGAATGAGAAATTTTGAATAGATGCAAATTTGACGTTAATTTTTTTTTTTCTCTTCTTTTTTTTCAGATGTTCACGATAATTTTTTTCCCACTTTTTGATTTCATTTTTTTTTTTTTTTCTTAAATTTGTGACACAGACACAACATAGCAATTGATTGCGACAAAAAAAAAAAACAAACGTACAGAAAAGTGAAATGTGTTCTTAAATGTTGTTTCATTTTTTTTTTAAAGAGCGTGTTTTATTCTCGAACATACAATCTGTGTTCATTTGTAATAAATAAAGCATTAACGTGTAAGAAAAAGAAAAAAAAATATGCGAAAAATTGCTAATGGTGTACTCAATTCAAGTTGACCTAATTTTCTGAAATATTTTTTAAAAGAAAAAAGAAAAAAACAAAAACGTCCTTTTGAGCGTAAAATAAAAAAAAAATTGAAAAAATGTATACAAAAGCTTTGACATCATCAGCAATGTTTCTAGGTAAATGATCTTTTGATAGGTGAGATGATGATGATGTTGATGATGATGACGATGATATTATTTGTGTATTGCACATGAATATGATATGTAAACTCATACACTGAATTATGCCATGTCACAAAAAAAAAAAAAAATGTAATTTATGTGAAATATTATGTGAATGTGACAATTTATGATGACTAAGAAAAATATATAAAAAATTCTTGAAATTATTGAAAATAAAAATTGATTTTTGCATTTTCAACGAAAATCTAATTGAAAAAAATAAGAAAAAAGGAGAAAAAAATAATGTTAAAATATATAAAATCGCAATCACGTCACGAAAAACAAAATTTGATTAAAAAATAAAAGAGCTGTCGTCGAAGAATTCGCTGCTATTCGCAAGAATTTATTTATGAAATTGAAACTTTAAAGAAAAATATTATTTTTAATACTTTTAAATATTACAAAAAATATTTGCATATTCACAGCATACTTTTAGGCTCATTTTTATTATTTTTTCAAATCAAATTACATTTTCAATTGCAAAAAATTTTTTCTCTTATTAAATTTATTTTAAATTATTTTTACATTTATGTATTTACACTCTTGTGCAAAAAAAAAAAAAAAACAAAAAATCCCAATAGACTAATTTCAAATATTCCCCTAATACATTATGGTATATGCAAAGTAATTCCTTTCAAGTAGAATCAAATTTCCAACAGAGCTGAAAATTGATACAAAAATTCTATTCAATGGCAAAAAAAAATATATTGTAATCAAATATTCTAAATTGCATAAAATAAATTTAATCAAATTCGATTAGATATTCCTTCAAATTTAAGCACTTGAAAATGCATATTAAATACCATATCAGTTTTAGAATGTATGAAAATTTTATGTTATCCTATACATACATATTTACATGTATCTGAAAATGATGTGACACTTAATCCTTATTATTATATCGTCCTTTTATTTGTTAATTCTAATTATAATTTTTATTCAGTTGAATTGAAATTTTCAAATTAAACTCAATTCTACATACTATATACGTATGTATGTTTTTTATTATTACTATACGATTTTATACAGTATGTATTTATGTATTCAGAAAATTAAACATGGCACATTATTATCAGATTCTTGATATGTTTATTTTATGTACACGTATTCATTAACAAATTTTCTTGAATATTACTAGTTTTTGTTTTTTTTTTTGCTTACATAAATAATATTCAACAACCAATTTTTTTGTAATAAAAATCCAATTCATATTCAGAATGACAAAGTATTTTCCAAAAAAGATATGATTCGAGTACTTTATTATAGTATATTTTCCGCACCCTTTTTTTCTATACATACATATGAAAGTTTTGTTTTATCCATATTACAATAACAATAATAATAATAATAACCATCGTCACCGGCTAAATCTGAACTAAGTACTAATTTTTTTCTTCCTATACAAATACTTACAATAAAAAGCATAAATAATTTTTTGTTTATTCAGCAACTGGAGTAGTATGTATGTATGTATGTATGTATAAAATCAGAAAGATAGATATATGTATTTACAAAACTGATACATCGTATTATTTAAAACAAAACAAAAAAATCAAAAAGGGTCAAAAAAATGAAAACTTATAAACAAACGTATCAAATCACATTCATCTCATTCCTTATTCAAAAAAATTTTTTTATAAAGCTTATTTTTGATGATTTTGCTAAAGCATCAGCATAAATAAATAGTAAATACTATATAATACTCAATATATGTGTATGGATATGTGTGTGGGTGGTGTGGAAAATTGTTCATAATTTTCATCTCGTACCTTCTTTTTATATACATACATACTCGTATGTATCGTTTGTCATCCTTCGTTTATTTTTGCTGTCGTATTTTTTTTCTTGTGATCCTTATTAGTTTATCTGTTGTTACTATATTATTAACAAATATGTACATTCATACACAACATACATTACAAAGTATAACATGAAAATTTTATATATTTATTGGTAACAAATGTACCATGTTTTTATGCGGTGATGTATGGTCGCAAAAATATATTAACCCTTGTAGGTACCACCCCCTTTAAAATCTAATATTTTTGATGATGTTGATAACTATATTTACACACATTATACATACATATATTCATATAATTTGTATGTATCCTTTTAGAAAATATACTTATATGCATATTTTAATGTTTCATCATCATATGCATAGAAATTTCCTTCTTCAGAAAATCACTGAACTTGTGTCACTAAAATTATTATATTTATCTTAACGCAACGCAGTGATTTTGACTATGACTACACATGACTATAAAAACTGTTTTTTCTTCTTCTTTTTTTTTTTCGAGAAGGTAGATGAAGGATGAACTTAGCGATGAATTTGATGAAATATCACTAATATTATCACTACATGATATGTGATATTGGTGGTGAAATAAGGGTATTGAAAATTTTTTCTATTTTCTTTTTTCAGCTGAATATAATAACGTACCGCGTGGTACTTAATCTTCTCCTATCATCGCGTTTTTCATATCGTCTGGTTAAAAGGACATGTATACAGTAACTATATATATTTTTTATCCTTGTATGATGTTTATGTGTGTATTGATATTTTTACGTTGATAAAAGTGAAACGGTGAAACATTATATTTGGTTGTTATAGGTTAAAGGTTTCTAGTACATATTCTGTACATGTCAGCAAATTAGTTTTTAGTACACAATCTTAAATATACATACACATACATAATATGTTGAATAGAAAAAGTACATTGTGACACAAAATTATATTGTGACAATGATAAAGAATCAAAATATGAATTAAATTATCCTTCAAAATAATGATAAGAAATTAAAAAAAAAAATAAAAAATAGATTTGCTTGCATAATTATAGACTACACATGCTAAAATAAATAAAAAACACGAATACTTATTACATCAGGCATTCACCAGAAATGAACAGATATTTTTTGACAGTACTTTTTTTTCCAAATGTCCGACAAACTAAAAAAAAACAAATTTTCGAAAAAGTCAATTTTGTAATTAATTTTGATTTTTGAAAATTTGAATGGTCTTTGGTAGTTGGAGCAATTTCTTTAATGTTGAAATATTTGAGAAAACTTTAAACAAGAATTGAAAGAAAACTCCAAATTACGAAAGTTTGTGTTCTTAATTTGTATCACAAAAGAACAAAAATCCGATTAACCGTTTGTTTGTCGGGAAACTTTAGAAATTTTACGTCTTTTTTTTTTTTTAAAGTAAAATTTTATTATTGAAATTAAAACACAAAAACAGAAACGTTTTATATAACCACAAATTTACGTATATATCATTTACGTAAATATATCATTTGAAATCCTATTAAAAATGCCTCTATAAATCAAAAATTAATGTCAATTTTTTAAGTGATCTTTAAACAAATTTTTCCATTTTTTTTTTTTTTTAATGAAATATCAAAATATTATAGTCCTTCAGATATTTTTGTTTATCCTTTTCAACATTATAACTTAATCCGTAATTTATTACGCTATATTTTCATTTACTGTTTTATATAAAAATCTCGTTAATACGTTATGTATTTTTGATTTTTAATCTTTTTTCATCACAAAATGTTTTATTAAACATTTTTCTCATCCTTTTATGTATTTTTTTTTTTTAAATTACAAAACAAAAAAGGATATCAAAAGAATTATGACTATTTTTAAGTGCTTGTATACCGTATAATGATTAAATTATTTTATTTTTATTTTCTCTTTTTTTTTTTTTCTATGTGCAAAAATCACACAGGAATTGAATTATTATATGTAACACAATTTGTATTATGTATTTGTATTGCCTTTAATCATTTTTATTTTTATCAAAACGTTACACAAAGCACAATAAAAAAAGGAAGAAAAAAAATATAATCAAAAACAAATCAAAAACAAATGAATGAAATATAAAATGTTACGTAAAAATCAGAAACAATGAGAAAAAAAAAAAAGAATATAGGAAATAATTTCAAAATAAAAATTTATGTAAAGAAAAAAAAAAATGTGAAATCTTTTTTTATGGATACTTGAAAAAAAAAAAATAAAATAACCACAAAAATCAATTCTTGTTTTTTAGTATATATTTCATTCATTTTTTTAACCACTTTTTAACGAGCTTCCTTATACATATAAATATATGTATAACCATCACTACCACCATCATCTCATCATCTATGTAGAATGGCTATGTTATGCGGTATTAATAGTACACATTGAGTACACAAATAATAGCCTCATAACTTTTAGTCATAACAGAAAATTGCACGCCACTAAATAATAAAAACAAAAACAACAACAACAAAATGAAACGTAAAATAAAATAACAAAAAAAAAAAAAAAATTGTCTACATCCTTTTTTTTTATATATACATATAACACATCCTAGTTAGTAGCTATCTTTTAATGGAGCTATAAAATTCCCGTTTACAAACGACTAATCCACTTATCTGAAATGACAGAGAACGTTCAATTTTTTTTTGGGTGTATGGGAATTTTTTTTTTTTTTTTTTTTGTACAACGGAGAGCAATCAAATGATTCTCATCAATGTTAGTTATATGTATGTAATTTTTTTTTTAATATATAAATATACAACACATCACTTCCCATAAAAATCTTCTGCTTATCCTTTACATTTTTTTTTTTTTTAACTACAAAATATTTTAATTCCAATATTCACTCCTTTCTACTTTCAATATACTCCCCATCATACTGCCTATTTTTCAATTCCTTCCAATCATCCAGTCGCCTAACTGACGACAAATTACACACTCTTTGTGGTAATAGGGAATTTTTCATACATATATAGTACATTCTATGATATAATAATAATAATAACAACAATAACAACAAAATTATAACATTAAGGCAGACAAAATAAACATTTAATGTGTGTGTGTGTATACAGAATTTTATGGTTTTTATCAAATGAATAACTTTGATTGAGTTTTATAATTTCTTTTTTTCCTTTCTCTTTGTATTGAAAATATATGTAGCATATATATGTATGTATGTTAAAAACAAATATATACAGAGAAAAAAGAAAATCAAAAATGTACACAGTAGCAAAGGCAGAAATTACTACATCCTTGTGCTTATAGTTTATGAGATTCCATAGAAAAGAAAAAAAATATTAAAAAAAACAAAAAAACAAAATCCAAAGTAATCAATATACAATTTTTTTTTTGTCATCAAAAAAACTACAAAAAAATAAAAATAAATAAAAATTGTCTTTTCTCTATATATAATAGTATACACATTTCTTCCTTTTTCATACACAACACACATATCCTTTTTTTTTTTTTTTTCATTTTATTTTTATAGTGTATCATTTTCTCGAATTGAAATACAATCATTAGTCGTCGACTATTTTATGAAACTACATCGTAAACTATTAAATTATATATAAACTTTGTATATAAAAGTAAAATATAGCTCAATAACAAGGATATACATATAAAAGGACAATAAAACAACGAAAGACTAATTTTCAAGAAAAACATCCCAGATTGAGAGATCAGATTAAATACTTTTTAAAAGGATATATCACATGACAGATGTTCATTAAAATTGTTGTACTACTTTGTCGTTAAAATATCCTTATTTCAACTGTTAAACGAATATTAGACAATACACAAAACACATATACTATACATATACACATTATTTACGTATATGTTGTACAAAATTTTCAAAGAACAATTTCCAAAATATACATTTTGGTAATTGATATGATATTTTATATTGTGCAATTCCACTTAGGAGACTGTTTTAGTCATCCCAAAAAATAAAAGGATGACGGAAAAAAACAAAACAAAATTTTTGAATTGGTTTTGTGTTTTGTCTTTACCGCAGACAAAACAATACAAAGCATACAACATATTGCAAACAAAATAAATTTTAAATTTTAGATACAATTTGTTACATAATTTAATGGCAAACTTCAATTTTTCTAACACTTTCAATAAAAAATTGAAAAAAAAAAAAATATTAAAAAGTAGCTTCTTTTTTAAATTAATTACTTAAATTTTTTTTTGTTCGTTTGACACCCGCATTAATTTGTGTAAGGAAATTTACAAAAAAAAAAAAAAAAAAAAAAAAACGAACTTCAAAATAATCACAAAAAAAAAACGTAATACGAGTTATTTATCTCAAAGGACATTCATTTAATTCAATTTCTTTAAGGATTAATTATTTTTCTTCATAAATCGTTTAAGATTTAAAATTTTTTTTTCCCTGAAGGAATTAATTCCTTTAAATCCCTTTCCATTGAATCATCACCTATTCCGAGGTATTTTAAAGTGAGAGAGAAAAAAGAAAACCGTACACCTAAAATTGAGCCTATTAAAATTCATCTTAATCCCAATCCTCTTTCAATCTAGTTACCTGCAACTAGAAAAAGCTTTTTCCAACGCAAATACACACACAATTATTTTTTTTTATACTCATCAGACATTTTTTTTTTGACTGGCTTTTTGGAAAATTATCCGCCATTTTTCTCATTTTCATCCTCCTAATGTCAAAAGTAATCTTCTTTTATGTGTGTTGCTTTTTATTTTTTCTTTCCCCTAGAAATTTCAATTCCGGTTCCGTATAACTAAAACGTACTATCACATCACACATATATTTTTCTTCCTTTTTTTTTTTTTTTTTTGTTCATGCAACAGAAATAAAAATATCATAAATGCTTTCACTGGTCTTATGTTAAAAAAAAAAGAAGTTAAAATGGAAAAGAAAATTTCTACAAGTACAAAAACGATGACTAAAAGGATCCTTATACTACCACTATAGTGTAGCATATTTCTATATAAATTTCATATATTCTAGTGAACTTGTATTTTATTCTATGATTCTCTTTCTTTTTATAAATAAAAAAAAAAAAAGACATATAGAAGTTAAAACGTAATTTAATAAAGTTCCGTGCAAATAAATTTGAAAAATAAAATATTTTATGAAAGCCTTTAAGGGATCTCTCACATTCTCTTGACAAATTTTACTTGTTAGTCCAAAAATATATGTGTATATGTAATATGAAAAACCAAAAAACCAACAAAAATCCTTTTTTAAGAAAAAAAAGTACCATAGATAAAATTTTTGTGAAACAACAGACAAATAAGCCGCAGTCATATAGTCATGTGTTATGTGTTTTGTGGACCCCAAAAAAAAAAAAGACAAAAGATGAAGAAGAGGACGATGATGACAACAACGATGGCGACGACGATGACGACGACGATGACGACGACGACTGTTGAATATAGACACAAAATTTTCAGCACAGCAGACACTAAAACCGACGAAATATACGAAAATTCTATATTATAGTAGTTCCTGTTACTAAAAATATAAAAAACAAATTATATTTTATGTACTAACAAAGTATAGTAAAATTAGTCTAGTGCAAAATGAGAGAAAAAAAAGAAAAGGACGATAAAAAGAAAGATACAAAATACGATGACGACAATGACGACGACGACGACGACGATGATGATGATGATGATTCAGACGATGAAAAATAAGAACAAAATCGGATAAAACAAGCTGAAACCCACAAAAGTATACAAAACAAGCCGACAATCCATTTTCGAATGAACACAGAAAATTTTCGATGGAATTATGCAGTGATGGTAAGTAGATGGTACATACAGGATAATGACAACACAAGTTCAGCATCAGGAAGAATATAATATACAGACAACACCACAATATATACACAGAACATTATGGTATGAGATTCTTTAAAAATGTGTTTCATTTGTGCTTATAAGCCTTTAACTCGATTTAAATGAACATTTTGTAGTGTTCAAAAATGCTCTAGGGTTTTTTCTTCTTAGCTATATTTCTTTATACTGTTAGTATTTCATCATTATACAAGAATAAGCCGATGAAAGGCACTAGGATTCCTTTAACTATAATAGCAACAAAAACCAAATATATATATATATTATTGAGTGTGTGACTGTGAATCGGAACACAAGACGATAGACAGGTAACCAAACATTCAACAGTACTTCTATGTACATGAAATTTTAATATACGAGTATATATGTCCCGTTATTCAACAAAATCCCTTGAAATATACTCTTTACAATTACAATTATTATTATTATTATTTGAACTTGAACTTAGACTATATGTTATGTATTATTTACTTTTAGAATATATAATATACTTTTGTTTTGTGTGTATACTTACATCTAACACTCAAATAGTAGCCAATGCTGGAATATTGAAAATTTAAATGGCGTGAAGTGCACTTATACCAACCGGAATGTTCCCTCCGGATTGATGTAAAATTCAAGAAGCCATCACCAGTTTGTGGAACCTGTTAAATAAAATTGAAAAATAAAAATTTAAGATACATCATAGAGGAAAATATATACTTACATACATACATACATATGTATATAAAACAATGTGTGTGTACAAAAATTTATATGTTATATAAAAAATTTTATGTATTAAAATTTTTATAACGGTATATAGTAAATTTTTGTGTTTTACAAAGTTAAATTCTATTGTAATTTTCATTATAAGGACAAACTCACGATAATGTTTTTTTAGGATATAAAATTACAATAAAGGATAAAGATTAAATGTGTTGTTGTTTTTTTTTGTTTTTTTTTAACTTTTACACTTGTTATTTTGTTTATACAAAAAAAAAAAAAACTTTTCAAAAATTATACAAAAAGGATTCCTTTAGGAAAACTTTAAAAATGATGTTATTTTGTGTTCTTTTTTTATTTTTATTTTTGTTCTTAAGTGTAATCAAAAATTTTAATATTATGTAAAAAGTAAGAAAAAATAGAAAATAGATAGAAAATTAATTTTATAATTTTATTAAGACAAAAAGGACATACCTACATATGTATTTGGTAGAATTAAATTATAAGAATAACAACAAAAATCAAATAAAAATATTTTTCAGAAAATAATTAGTGGTGTTTTAAAATGTTTTTTTTTTTTGGAAAACTGATGAAAATAAAAAAAAAATTGAAGTAAAATACTACATTTTATTATTAATTCTTCTATTTTTGTTTCCCATTGTCCTTTTTTTCTCACCCTGTTTCCATTTAAAGAAAATCATAATACGATTATTATTAAAAAAAAAAATTAATCGAAAAATAATAAATTTTCTGGAAATTTTGAAGAAAAAAAAAAAGAAGAAATTATCTTATCCTTGTATTTTCTAAAATATCCTGAAAATATTTATAGAAAATATAAACAAATATGTTTTTCACATTTAATAAAATCCATAGACATCCATTTTATCGTTTTTCATACCAAAATATCAGTATTATAGAAAATAACATATGGTAAATAAAATGGTGGTAAAAATTTATACAGTACAGAGATAGTGCAGACATACACAAATATCTACAAGAATTTTATATAACCATAATAATTTTCTCTGATGTATCTGATGCAGGTAGATTTATTCATTTTCCTTGAAATATCATATAGAAAATGTAAAAATTATTCAAAATAAATTATTTAAAAAAAAAAAAGAAAAAAAAAACAGTAGGTATGTGTGAAAATATATATTCATAGAAAATTAAGGATAAAATGGATAATCTAAAAGTTTTATCCAGCACACTGGATTTTTTATTTTGTTTTCTACATACATACATACATATCATATTACGTATGTACATACATATATGATATTTCTTATAATAACTTTTTTACCTTAAATAATTGTTTCGTTTTTTTTTTCTTTTTCTTTTTCGTTTTGGTTAAAAGTTTATTGTAAGGATGTGTTAGAAAATTTCACACCTGGTTAATGTTAATTATGTAGATATATTTGATGCATGCAATGTTAAACACAAAAATACATTTATATATACATATTTATTATATCATGTATGTATATACATATGTACATATATCTCGTACATACATGGATATACTCAGATTGTACATGTATGTAGGCATAAATAAAATATTATAGTATGTGTTCATGATAATGATTATGGTTGTTTTGTGAAAATTTTCTAAGAAAATACATATAACTTTGATATTATTTAGAGTGAAAATTTTGTTAAGAGAAAATTTTTCATTAATTTACCAAAAATAAGACGAAAAATAAAATGAGAAAAAAAAAACAAAAGAGAAAGATATTTTCTGATGGTGAATGGTATTGTATATGGTTTAACACAAAAATGTGTAAAATATCTTCTTTAAAATTTTTCCTTTTAATTTTCTATGTAGAAATCTTGATTTAAATTTTGAAATATTTCTCATGATATAAAATGCAAAATCGATTTTTTATCGAAATTTCGACATGAAATTAAGCAGAAAATTATTAATTTATGCCATTGAAACGTGGACGAGATATATTTTAAAAAATATGAAAATTTCACGAAGAATTTAATTTACATGCGCTCGTAAAATGAATTTTTGATATAATAAGCACAGGATGGTTCAATTAATTAATTTTTTAAAATAAATTTCATAACTTTTTCCTTAATGAAACTTAGTTAGTGCAAGATGCCCTTTGGAATAAACGTCTTAGAAAATTATTTTCCAGAACAGCATACGATTTTAAGCTTTTTCATCTGCAAGATTTTACAATTTTTAAATTCATACTTACACTACCCACCCTCAAAACAGCCAAAAATCTTAAATTAATATACGGAACACCCTTTAATTTAAAATAATTTTCCTATTTTACATCACAAATCAATCGATACTAATTTGACGCCAATTATTACTTCTTCTAAAAAAAAAACTACAGTCCTCATTCACATTGAAAAATTTCCTAATTATAAAATCACCCTCTAATTTCGACATCCCCATTAAAAAAGCAAATTACTTCATATAAAATTACTTCATTGTCTTCTAAATTCAAGTTAATAAATTAAAACCATAAATAAGGATCGACTGAATTAAATATAAATTTTTAAGGGCCTTAAACATTTTTCCTTACATGTTTTTTTTTTGTTTTTTTTAAAGAAATTAGCCCTTCCATAAAAATATCCTTTTATTAATTTCTTCAATTTTTCTATTACTTTTCCAAACAAATTATTTCCATTAAAATGATATTAAAAAAAAAAAAAACAAGCTACATAGGTAGTCTCCTTTTTTTTTTTTTTTTTACTTACCGGCGTATCCCCATCATCCTTTTGCCAACGTGGTGTACTCGGTGGATTTGAATCAACATCACACTTTAATGATACTTCAATACCCTCTCGCAATGGATAACCAAATCCTGGAGTACGAGATATTGCAAAAGATGGCGTATCTGTAAATAGAAAAATAAATAACATTACAATAAGGGAAAAAAAAATAGAAGAAAAAAAAAACAGTAGAGGAAAAAAAAAAAAAAACTACAAACATTAAAAATATTCACATTCATTTCGTGTTTTATATTTTGCATAAATACAAAATAACAAAAAAATTTTTTTTTTCACTATACTGATGGAAAAATTCTATACCTATATAAAAGTATCTTGATATAGAAAATATTATCGTATTGTACATATTATCAAAAGATACTGATGGTAAATTTATGCAAAATAAGATAACAAAATGAAAGAAATGAAAAATAAGTATAAGAATGTTAGATTTCTAAAAATCAAAATCAAAAAAATTATTGATTGTATTTGAGTGTGTGTGTGTGTGTTATATATGACATATGCTATATACTTATAATGTCAAATAATAGATACATATTTCAAATGAATTTTCATCAAAAATTTTGTAGTAACAGTGAAAGTTAAAAAAAATAATCTACATATTGATGAAGTCATATTGAATATTTTCTTCTCGAAATACGCATGTTATTATTATCTGATGATGATGAAAATTTTTTGTTTTTGTTTTTATTGTTGTTTTTGTGTATAATAAAATGGCGAATCTATTTAATTATCTATAACAATCTATCTATCAGAATAAATATATTAAACATAAAAGAAAGTCTCCCCAAAAATACAATTTTAAATTGTATAAAGATACTTTATCTTTCTATATTTTTAGTTTCTTATTTTTATGAAAAGTTACTATCGATATTTACTACAGCTATACGAAAAGAAAATCTAAAGGAAAAATAGGATATTATTTTATCCCTCTATCATGATCTTTTGTAGATATTCCTGTTTTTTTTTTTTTTTTCGAAATATGTATATATTTAACACACGTACACAAATAAATTTCTCATTTATATAAAACAAATATATTTAGAGATAGATACACATAATATGAAACAAAACAACCCTTGTTTACATGTACCAATGCACCTAGATACAGATGACGCGTTTACTTTGTATCTAATGTTAAATTTAAGATAAAATTCAAACAGGATAATTCACATAATTTCTTAGGATTCTAAACATTTATCCTATAAGAAGATAGACGATATGAAATTCATCTAGTCAAAAAAAAGGCACCCTATATAAAATGAAAAACCAGAAGTTACATGTTCGGTATTTTGAATATTATCCTAATACATACACCTTGATTTTTCTTCCTTATTTTCTTATTTATTTTATGTTATTATTTTCCAATTTAAATCATATGAAAACTGTGAACAGCTTTTTATACATGAAATAATAAAATCTTTGAAAGAATCCTCATTGGGGAGTGTAAATATATTAACCAAGTTCCTTTTACTTTTTTTTTATTCGAAGAGATGAACAAGGGAAAAACTTTAAGAATTTCTTTTGTTTTTTTTTTTTTTAAACAAAAATTCATAAATTTTTTATTATTATCTTTCCACAATGATTTTCTTATTAAAAATTTAAATAATATTGTTCAAGTTAAATTTTCATTAAATTATGAACTTTTAACCTTTTTTTTTTTTTTTTTTGTTTGCCAGAATTTTTTGACTTTTCTATTGTAAATGTTTTTTTTTACATTTAGAAAAAGAAAATTCAAAAAAAAAATAAGACAGCAACAAGAACTAAGAACAATTAAAACAAAACAAAATAAAAAAAAAAACCCCAAATGATGACAACAAAAAAAATATATACTGTATGTGTCCTTAATACACAATAAACCTTACAACAACATCACCTAAAACAAAAACAACAAAAAAAAATGATACACATAACTCCTGAAATTTAAAACAATATAAAAAAAAATTGTTGAATTCAAAGTTTAAAAACAATTGATCCATCAATTGGGAATCCTTTAAATTCTCTTTTCAATTTCTATTCATACTTTTTCTCCTCCTTGTTTTTTATTTTTTTTTCCTTTTTATGTACTTTTTATTGTCCTTTACTTTTGTTTTTTTTTTTTTTTTTGAAATTTTATTTTCATGTATTTTCTTGTTTCAAAAGAATTTTGTAAAAAGCATCCATTTAACAACTACCTCAAAATAGAATTCTAGAGAAAAAAAAAAATCGAAATTATATCAATTGGAATAAAGATTGAGATGGTAATGATGATGATGATGATGACAATAAAAGGAGTCTTAGTCTATGATAGAAAAAAAAAACGAAAAAAAAAAAAAATTCACGACAACAGAACCTTGTAATTTGTGAATGTTTTTTTTTTTTTTAAAAAAGTCAGATAATAGGCGGGTATGTACGTTTTATTCATACTTGAAAAAATATTGTACCATAGAAAATTGTTTATAATTGATTGCCTATACATATGTAGCTAGGTAATAGGTCTTTTATTTTCATAAAAAAAAAAATTCTGTCATACGTATCGATAGGAAAATTTAAATGTACTAAATTGTATATGCTATAAAATAGTGTATTTAGTCATGTGTAACTTTTGTATAGAAAAAGAAGAGTTAAAAAAAAAAAGAATAAAAAAAAAAGGATTGAATAAAATTCTTAATACAATATTAAGGGTTTTATCGAGAATTTTTGTTGTTTAAGGACATGTGTTTTATTCTGAATTGTTCTCTTGTAATTTTTGTTAATTGTTCGATGTGAAAAAAGAAATTGGGTCTTATTTTTTTTTTTGAATTTTGGTACAAAAGCAATTATACTTCGACAGGATAACAAAAATATAATATATTGGAAAAGTTAATTCCATAAATTGGGGAATTTTAGAAACATTTTTAATCGTTCTAACATGTCTTTGAAGAGCAATAAAAACTTTAACTTAAAAAAAATCTATAGGAAGTACTCGAGGTTTTTTAATTGAAAAATTCAATTTTTTACCTAGAAAAAGAAAAAAATAAGACTACTTTTTAAGAATAACAAAAAAAAAAACGTATGTACATGCAAACCTGAAAATTTAGAACATTCATAAAGAAAAAAATAAAGCTTTATATAAGAACGAATAGAAAATTGTAAAATGTGAAAGTTCATGTCATTTGTCTTAGAAAAACAATATTTAGCAAACGTTAAAAACAACACATCCTGAAAATCAGAAGAAAAATTTTTTGACAACATGAAAATGCTGTCAAAACTTTAAATTCGTTTGTTTTTTTTTATCAGCAGAATCTTGAACAACATGAAAGGCCATAGAACACATACGTCATTTATTTATTTTACATAAACTTTAAAATATTTTGTAGCAAAAAAAAAAAAAAATCCTTAAATTTTAAATGTTTGAATCAATAAAACCTTTTTTTTTTCCATAAAAAAAATAAAAGCAATATTTTTTCAAAACATTTCATTTTTGGCAAACTAAACTGTCCTGAATTTATTTCCTGTTGCAAAAAAAAAAAAATAACTCTTTCCTTTTTCATATTTTCCTTTCTATTATATTTTTTTCTACTGCTAGGTTTTTCCCTCTTGAATTTTCTAAACACAATAAAAAAAAAAACTCAATGTTAAGTCCTCTTAAAAAAAAATGAAAAATTTAAAAATACAATTAAACTTACATTCATACAAAATTTAAATGCAATTGTTAAGAATTTAGGTCAAAATGTGAATATTTTCACGTATATATGTATATTCAAATTTTTTCTATTATTCATCATCATCCCTTTACCCTTTTATTATTATTTTTTTTTTCACTAGAATTTCTAACGTTCCATCATGTGTAATAAATCAATGCATTCTGAAAATGATTGTTTTTATTTTCTTCTTCTTCTTTTGCATAAAACAATTTTAAAAAAATAAAAAATAAAATACAGGAAATAAAAACGAAAAAAATAAAAATAAAAAAAAAGAATAAAAAGAAAAAGCATATAAAAGTTAGAGTTTTTCTATTTTCAAGCAAGGAAGAAAAAAAAAAATAGATGAGACGACAACAATAACGAAAAATTGCAATATAATCCCATGAAATGATTTTTTTTTAGATACAAAAAATAAAAATGTATAGGAATACAAAGAAAAATAGAATAAAGCAAAAAAAAAAAGAAATATAAAACTTCAACCACAAGGATATAAATACTTTTTCTTGTGTGTACAAATGAAAAAAAAAAATCAAAAAAATGTCACATGTGGTCATATCCGGACATAAAACTTTTTAAACTAATTTTTTTTTTATTTTATTTTTTTTTTATTCTGTTTCTGTTAAAAGATAATTTTAAAAATGCAATAAAAGTTTTTTATGTATATTTGTTTTATTCCTTCCTTTTTTCAACAATTTTTTTTTTTTATCTATAAAATAAAAAAATCTATAACTAAAATAAAAAAGATATACGAGTATGTTTTTTTTTCTATCCTTTAAACTCATAAAATTATCCCTTGTAAAAGTTAAGAGTCATTAAGCAATCGTTATGTTTATATCTTTAATCCATACTTCTTTCTTCTTTTTTTTTTTTTTTGTTCTTCCTTGCTAAACTCTACATATTTCTTTCAACAGACATTCTTATACATACACAAACATAAAACTAACAAGAAAAACGTAGGTGAGAATAAAATATTATAGATATTATAGAAAAAATGTCTATCATCAAAAAAAAAAGAATATTTAGATACTTTCTTAGTTTTGCCTTAAAAGATTTCAAAATGTCATTAAATTGTATCTGTCATATATTTTTCGTTTGTTTTTTTTTGTCTCTCTAAAAATCACCACAATCGTAAAATAAAAACAACAAAGATAAAAATAATAAAAATCTCATTAAATACCTACCACATATCCTAGTATAATTTCAAAATTTGTTTCAAGAAGGAAAAGAAATAAATATTTTTTTTCCATTTCGAATTTTTTGTTTTTTCTTCAAATTTAATCTTTTATTCTCTAAATCTTTTTGAAGACAAAATCTTATTCTTTGAAACTGAAAAAAAAAAGTTTTTTTAAATTGTATATAAATCCCTGTCTAAAAAGTATCACATAGTCATTTTCATCATCATTCCTGCACGTAACAGTTTTACATAATACATAATATTATCCTATAATATACATAAACATCCACACACATATACATAGTCAGCAGGTATTTTAAAAGGATGAGAGAAAAAAAAAATTGTATTTATCAGAAAACTTTTTGTTTTTTTTTTGTTGTTGTTCATTTTTAGTTAATATTTTCTTGACAAGGACAAAAAAAAAAAACTTTCGAATGTTATTGTTTTGGACTTATTATTTTTTTTTTCTTCTTTTTCTAGAAAAATAAAAAGTTTCAAGGTTCAAAATCTGAATTTTTTTATACAAAATACCAATGTGTGGTTGAAAATTTTTTTGGAACAAAAATATAAAAAAAAAATATTTAACAAGGGACACTAAAAAAAAAAAAGAACCAGGAAAAAAAAACTTACTATATTGTGTCCATTGGCGCCTACAGAACATAACTTTATATTAGTCACCGCCACCCACAAAGTATGAATGTGTTGTTCTTGTATGCTGATGCTACAAGGTACTTATTCTTTTTTTTTTATACTTTCGAATTCGAATATAAAAGAGATAGACAATAAAACCCATTGTGAACAGATCAGAATTTTGATTTTTTTTTTTTGTTCTTTGAATTTATTTACTTTTTTTTCACCTTTTTTTTGGACTTTTCTGTTGTTTTGTATTTTTTGTTTTTCGTTTTTTTTTTTTTTTGGACTCGTTTTGTGAATATTTAGAAAGTAGTAAAGACTTTTTAGTATTCAATTCACAACATGACTCTTTATTCTGTACACAAACGGATTTCGAACTTTAAGAAGTAAAATATGGAGAAAAAAAATTTAGTTTTACGGGTTTTTCTTTATTCGATTCTAATTTATCTCCTTATTATTATTTTTTTTTTTTTTTGTTCTTGAAAGATTTTTTGAATTTTTTGTTTTTTTTTTGTTTTGTTCCTGTATGTATGTTTTTGTTTTTATTCATTAAAATATATAGCAATATGTTATTATTTTGTGTGAGGAATATAAATTTTATTTTTATTCATATTTTATTACCGAAAAAAAAAAAATAAGATAAAAATAAAAATAATAATTCAATTCGACATACAAGGTAGAGCATCTCAATTGGACATCGATTGATGATATTTCATCTATCTTTTCAAAAATTCGAAGAAGGAAATAAGACTAAAGAACATATTTTTTTTATACATAATCTAACTTTTAATGACTTTTAAAAAACTCAAATTAAAGATAAATTTCAAAATTATACTATCTACCTTAATTTAAGGATTTTTTTAAAACGAAAAGCTTATATTTTAAATTAATTTTTACGATTTGTTAAATTGCTAATACCTTTGAAGTCCTAGTTTTCTTCTTTTTTTTTTCAATTTTCATCCTATTATTAGAAATGCTTTCTTGTTCAAGTGATTTAAAAGAGAAATGTATTATAAAGGAACTCAAAAGTTTTTTTTAATGGGGGGAGGGAGTCCTGAGCAATTCATCCAATAAAAGGATAAAAATCTTAAATTCTGTAAAAAAAAAAGAATTACAGTGTAAACTAAGTCACGACTCATACATAAGTCCTAGTTTGAACTTTTTCATGATTCATATCCTTCAAAATTATATACGCTTGTGTAGAAAATTCAATTTTTTTTCTCAACAATTATGAAAACACTATGAAAAATTATTAAAACTTTACAAAATTTCATTTTTTAAAATTTCGAATTATATCACATTTTTAATAAATTCAACAATATGATAAAATTTATTAATAATTGACCTAATTTTAAATTCCCTTAGATACTTTTGAAATATCCCTGAAAATTTTCAAAAACAGAAATTTTTAATAAACCCAAAAAAAAACAAAAAAAAAATCTTCTATAATTATGTCATTCATTTACTTTCTATTCTATTCTTTTATTTTTTGAAATTATTTTTTCAAACTTTAAAAATCAAATTAAAAACTCAATTTAATTTTCTTTTCTTTTCCAATTTTTTTTTTTTTTTTTGTAAATAAAATTAAAAGTGATCAGTGGCAAAAAATAAAAAAAAATATTCTTATTTTTAATTGACATCATTTACAAAAGCACCCACACTGTAAACAGTAATTGAGAAAGTTTTTCAAAACAAAAAATGTATATTATAAAAAAAAAATAAATAAATAAAGCAGAAAAAAAGAAAAAAAAATTTAAACAAAAAAAAAAAAACACACATACACACACAAAAATTGTATTTGACATATTTTTTAACATTAAATTGATGAATTCTTTCAAGTTTTCTTCATTGAAAAGAGTTATTTAGTTATTTTGTTAGATTTACTAATTTCATGCTTCATAAATTTGGCAACAAAAAAAAAAAATAAATAAATATACAGAATGTTCCTAATATGCCCTCTAGTGACAGCAAACGACGGCTACGATAAAACAGAAAAATTCAAATATTCTTAATCAGAATCGTCATTTTAGTAGCGTAACGGGTGTGACGCTAAAGATTTTGAATTTCACGGATTTTCGTCTATTTCACTGAATATCATAAAATTTTCATATAAACAATTCTAAAAATTATTTTTAATTATACTGTAGAAACTTGAAAGAATCTTTTGGAAAAATTTGACAAGGAACAATGCAATACTTTTTTCATAATTAAAAAAAAGAAATGTAACGGGTGTGACATATTTTGTAACGGGTGTGACAGCGAAACGAATTTCTACTGATAAGTAGCAAACATTTTGTTTTTAATACTGTTCTTCATCGTGATATCGTAAATAATTTAATACTAGATACACCAAAAATTGATATATACCTATCTCTACCAGCTTTATTAATATTAATTTTAAGGAAAAAAGTGGTCGATTTGCGTGGAATTCTCCAAATGTAAAAAAAAATTTTTTTTTCGAGAGAGAGAGAGATTTTTTTTGAAAAGGGTTTTGATTAGTTTCATTGAAATATAACATGAGTTAATAAAAAAAAAAGGATATAAATTTATTTTTAATCAATATTTTTTTAATTAAGAAAAAAAAAATAAAAAATAGATGAGAGAAATTGACAAATTAATTATGATACATCAACAGTTTTTAAAAATCAAATAATTATTGGTATTTTTTTTTTTTTTTTTTGTTGGTTTTTTTCAATTTCGTAAATATTTCATCGAAGTCTGATGTTGAAGGATTTTTTTTTTTTTTTTCGTAGAAAAAATAAATAAATAATAAGAGCTTATATTTTATGAAGTGAATATTTTCAATTTTTCGTTCTTTTTTGTATACAATTTTTTTTTTTATTTTAATTAAAAATTTTTTTAATGAATTATTTCATTTTTTTTTTTTTTTTGAACCGCTGGTCATTTTGTTTTTTATGAAAAAACAAAAAAAAGCTATATATTTATTATCTTTGTCCTTAACCAACATAAAATGAATTTTTATGTAATTTCAACATATTTTTATGCTGTCAAATGGTCAAAATCTCCAAAAAAAAATTGATAAAATAGTGCAACAACAAAAAATAAAAAAAATTACATAATTATTGTATTAAAAAACCTCAATAATATACTACATTGGAAAACCATACACAAAAAAAAAAAATAAACAATATATTGTGACCTACTTCATTGATATAAAATACTGCATAAAAAAAAACCTCCAAATTTAATGTAATTCATTCGAAACACAAAACTTCAATGTATTCATTATACTTTTTTTTTTCTTTCTTTCTTTCTAAAATGCCAATTAAATTCGATAAATTGAATTTTCATATTTATTTCATAATAATGATGCTTTTTTTTTACTAAATTATTTCACATAATTAAATTGTAATTAGTAACTTTTACATAAATTTTGTATTCACATAAAAATAAACGTGTATAAGGTTTTTTTTTTTTAATTTTCTTTTTTGGCTTTCAATTATTTCATTTTTAAATAGAAATTAAATTTAAAGTACAAAAACAAAAAAAAAATTCTGAAAATTTATTTTAACTTTTATAAAATGAATCTAATTTTTTCTTAATTTATTTAAAAAAAAAAAAAAAAAAAAACAAAAAAAATGTCTATGAATTGAAAATTAAAATCGTTATTTAACAATTTTGTTAGAAAAATTTCTTTTTACTTTTTCTCAAAGGAAAGAAGAAATGAAATAAAAAAGGATAAGAAAGAAAAAAACACATCTACTGAATATCCTTTGCAAGTCAAAATATCTATGTATAATTGTATAAATATGTACGTATACATACAAGAACACTTGCTTGAAAAGTAATTGAAATGACAAATTAAATCAATTTCTCTTTCAAAAGAAATCATTCGACCTCGACAAATGACTGTCACTAAAAAATTGAAAAAAAAGGACGAAAAACTGAAAACAAAATAAAAAATAAATAAATAAAAATTTAAATTACTCAATAAATATTAAAGAGAAAACAAATGTTCTTTTTTTTTTTTTTTATTTTCGTTTATCAAAATTTATTGTCTTTTTGTGTCTTGACACACAAAAAAATTAGTTGATTTGTCAATTATATCTATCTTTTGTTCTTTTTTTTATTTAAATTACAATTTAATAAGATACTGTTAAGGAAGAAGAAATAAAAATGAAAAAAAAAAAAGAATCAGGATCGTCAATTTATTAATCAAAATTTAATTTAGGGGTGAATGATGATAGATATCTTATCTTATTCCAACTTTTTTTTCCTGTGATACATTTTTTTGTGTTGTCTTTGTTTTTCGATTTTTTTTTGAATATTTAAAAAGTTACGTGACCGATTTTTATTGAAACATGACATACAAAAAAAAAAAAAAACAAAAAAAAAATGACAACAACAACAACAACAAGGAAAAGAACGATTGACATGCCATTCGTAAAAATCAAAAATTCTTAATTAAAACATTGACAGATTAAATCGTCGTCACACCGTCATCATCATTATCATTTTCATCTTAAATTTCAATTTTAACATTTTAACTGTTATTTAATTCATATAGTTACCTGAGTTTGTCCAAAAAAATAAAAAAAAGAAGGGAAAAGTACGGTATAACAATTTTATCTTCAATTTCTAATTTTGTCAAAAGATTTTTAGAATTCTCACCAAACTCTTGAATAGAATGCCAAAAGTTAATCCTGTGTGCCAAATCAGTTCTTTCAGAAAAAAAAAAACAAAAAATCATTTACCTGAGAATATATTGAAATGAAATTGGTGGACAAAAACAAAAAAAAACAACAATTCACATATAATTGACGGTTTTTGAAATTCAAAAGATCTAATTTGGCACACACAATAAGTTTATACGAAAAACAAAACAAAAAAAAAAAAACTTGTAAGACAAAAAGAGGTTTGAAAGAATGAGAAATGTTGTGTAGAATTTTCATTTTGTGAATTTCTTTTTTTTTTCTTTTTGTTTTTAAATAAAAAATTCATGAACAAATATAAACATCACGTAATTACCTTCGCATAAGTTTTCATCATTCAGAATCATTCACACAAAAAAAAAATATATTATATAAATATACCAGAGATTCAGTTTGCAGTGTCAGTAGTCTTGGGAATTATACATTTTTGTTTCTTTGTTTCTTTTCTCTGATTTTTATTTTCTATTTTTTTTTTTTAATAAGTTATTTTCATTCATTATTTTCAGTACCTTTACCGTATTAAAATGAATAAAAATATTAAAATGAATTTTCCTAGAATGTTTGTGCAAGTGGAAAATTGAAATGTGAATTTTTCATTTTTTTTTCTCATTCTTTCTCTCTCTCCCAGTTTTTTTTTTGTTCTTATATTTTTATTTATTTCGTTCAAAAAAATGAAAATTTTTTGTTGTTATTGTTTTTTGAATCCACATCCGGTATTTTTGTTGAAAGAAAAAAATAAATAAATAACGAAAGTATAAAAAAAACAAGTAAAAGAAGAAAAAAAAAATTCCAAAAAAAAAAACAAGAAAACGAATTATCTTTTATGAATAGGAATTTGATTGCAGAAAGGGTTGTTTTTTTTTTTATTTCCACTTTTACATTTCATTTCGTTTCTTCAAGTTTTTATTTATTTTTCATCATTCGTTTTTTTTTTTTTTTTTTTCATGTTTTCTTGTTATCACATTTCTAGCAGCAACAAAACAAGCATAAACATTTTTTTCCCATCCTTAATTTGTTTTTATTTTATTCCTAGAGTGGTTGTATTGTGGCTTATATACCTTCATTCGATTTTAATTTATTTCAGCTTTACAATGATGAGGAAGAAATGGAAAAGAATTTATAATTTCTTGAACATTTTCATTATTAATATATTTTTTTTTCTCTAGATTTATATATGCAATTTTTTTTCTTCTTGTTTTTTGGACCAAAAAAAAACTTTCGTATTTTTTTTTTCCATGGTGTAGACAAATACAGCAATTTTATTTTTTTTTTTTTTTTTTTTGCTAGACTACATGAAATATTAATATTTCAAAAAAAAATGATGAAACATCAAGATTTAAAAATGTATTTGAAAAAAAAAAAATAATAATAATAAAGGACATTTTTTTACCATCTATAATACGAACAACAATTATCAGGTGAATTGACATTAAATATTTCATTTAAAAATATACCATATATGTATGTTATTTTTTTCTTTCTATAAAACTTCTCAAACGTCCTTTTATTATTTTAATTTATTTTTTATTTTTTTCTCTAATTTTCTGTCTAAATAAAAAAACACACACACACACAGAACACATTAGGTTCAACGACATAATTATTATGGAAAATTTAAAAAAAAAAAAAAATGTTTGATAAGTAGGAAAACAAAAAAAAAAAAAAAAGAAATCAAAGAAGAAAAATTGAAAAAAAAATACATACATACATACATATATTAAAAAAGGGATTTAAAATGAGTGAAATTGCTGATGTGGGAATATGAATTATCACAAGCAAAAATTTCATATATGAATGTGTACAAATATGTATTTAAAAAAAAAATAATAATAATAATCACTTGTTGAGAAAAACAAAAACGAAGAGGAAAAAAATTTTACAAAACGCCTCAACCTATCTTAAATAATTTGAAAGTTGTTTACAAAGATACACTAGGGATGGGGGGTTTTTTTTTGTTTTTTTTTTTTGTTTGCAATATACATACATATGTAAATGCAACAGGCCTTTAGGCAATTATAAGTAATTTTCCATGTTAATTTAAAATTCATAAAAGTGAAATTAACATTTCACAAAAGGTAATAATGCATATAACGAGTACATGATGAAAAATAATGTTACGGAACATTTAAATTGTAACAAAAGCAACAACAACAAAAAAAAGGAAGAAATAAATTACAAATAATTACCCACATTCTTATGTATAAATTTACTGAGAAATTTTGAAAGGATACAGAAAATAAAATGATGTAACTCGTTTTTTTCTTTTCTTTTTTACTATTTGGTTTCACTTAAAAATACAATACAAACAATAATTTTCAATTTTATTTCAAAGGAAAAAAAAAATATAGAAAATAAGGAAAAAAAGTACTTTTGATGATACGTATACTATTAACTACTTTTTTTCCTTTTGTTTTTTTTCATATTTTTTCTTTTGAAATTCACATTAAACTTACATGAATTGTTATTATTGCTTTGATGATAAAAGGAATAATGAATTCAAAAATAAATTGTTAAAGAATCTTTAAGGAGAAAATAAAGGATATATATGTATGTGTTTAGTACGTATAAATATTATTTACACTGTTTTGTTAAATAATAAATTGAAAGAAAACACTTTTTTTTTTTTCAGAATTTCATTATTTTTTCTTCTATGTAAGATAGCAAGTAAAATCTTTTAAATAATTCAAATTCATTGAGGATATTCGTTATAAGGATAAATTAAAGGGTTCAGAATAAGTAATAGCCGCACATAAACCAAACATATCCTGAACAGTCACTTTGAAGTTATCTTTTGAGAGTGCCACTCTAAGCTGCACACATTGGAATTTTTTGCAAAATACAAAAGCTTTTTTCTATATTTGGAATTAGACTGACTGACTGTTACTTGAAAATCGTGATAATTATGCAAGAAAGCTCTAAAAAATTAAGTGAACTCGATGAGAAAAAAAACTTTTTTTTAAATTATGTCTTGTTTCCAAATTTTCGAGAAAAAAAAGGAGATAAAAAAACTTTAAAATCGAATTTAACTACACATCCTACACCTCTCTACATACAAAATTACTGTAATTTTGAATATACTTTTCAAAAAATTATTATCAAATTAAAAACTTTGAAAATCGATTTTTTTTTCTCCTGCAAATTTCTTAATTTTTATTTGCAAATTTTCAATAATAAAACGTGAATTTACACAGAAGGATCTTTTGATCATTGATTCATTTTCTGCTCAAATAAATTTTTCCATTTCTTATTTAAACTTTTTCTCATCCTTTTTGCTTGTATATCATCTTTCGACTGTTACTTTTTTTTTGCCCCTCTCACATTCTTTTGTACATCGAGAAAAAAACACTTTTCAAGTTGTGTACCTATAATTTTTTTAATTCACTTTATATCCCTCGAAAAACATTATATAATTTAATTTTCTTAAAGTCAAAAGTTCAATGGAAAAAGTATTTGTGCCATTTTTTTTTGTTTTGAAATTTTCCGTTTTAAAACCAGCCACATAACATCAGAAAATTTCTTTTTTTTTACTAAAAAGTGCAATGACATTTTATACCGTTTTTAAAGCGTTTCCTTTTTTATTTTTTAATTTGAGCTCTTTGACAATACCGCAGTATAAAAAAACAATAATTTTTCATGTATAAAAAAAAATATCTTCTATATTTTTAATATGAAGTTTTTTTTTTTCTTTTTCTTTTTTTACCAACTATGTGCTGCCATCTGTTTTGTATTTTTTCTTTCTTTGCTAACTCATGTGGAATAATATCAATTCCGAAACAAAAAAAAAAACAAAAAAATAAAATAAGACGACAAAAGTTGAAAAATATGGCATCCTTGAAGAAACTTTTTTATGTATTTTTTTTTTTTGCATTATGCATCTTATTTAAAAAATATAAAAAAAAAAAAAGAAAGGAAAAAATTTCTCATCATTATTTAGTCAGACTCAAAGGAAAAAAATTGAAAAATAAAATTTTTCTATAAAAACTAAACGAACCGAAAACAACAGTCACAAAATTAAAAAAAGAGCATTTTTTGTTTTAAATTTCATTAAAAAAAAAAGGAAAAAAGCATACACATATGTTTCCGGTGGTTAAACTTTTAAATAAAATTAAATTCCTTAAACTATACAACAAATAGAAAACTTTATAAATGAAAAATTCACGCATAAATTCATGCATTATTTTTTGGTTTTTATGTACTCACATTGAACATCAAGTAACAATGATGCATTTTGTCGTATTTTTAATGTTGGATGTTCCATAACACATAATATCCTTGCATTATGATGTGCTCTAAATACAGCTGGTAGACGTGCTTCACTTTTTGCTCCACTATTTATTTTGTATGGTTCTTTATCCTGAAATGATAAAAATAAATTTCATTAGTAATTAGAGAAAGATATATATAGAGAGAGAGAGAAAGAGAGAAAGAAAAAGAGAAACAATATGTAATTGAAATTAATTTCATTTTCACACATTTATTTTCAATTCAATTTTTTCTTGTCGTTACGTATTATTTGATTTTAATCACAGGAATTATACATGACAATAATCTAATCTATTGAATTAGCAACGCATAATAAATTTATAGAATGATTTAAGGATAACAAATAATAATAATAAAAAAAAGGGATAATAAACAAAAATTAGACTAGGAAATGAATATTGCAATAAATATAATTACGTTTTCATTTTTTTTTTTTTTTTTGAATGTATATAAGTAGATGCTGTGTCCTACACTACAACAATATCAATATTTTGACAGAAATTTATCTTTTGTAATGGTAATTTGTTTTCTTCCTTTTTTTTTTTTCTCTGTGATATATTTTCATTCATAAAAAGGGATTTGTTAGTACATCAAACTGAAAGTGGTAAAAGAACAGGATATGTTTGCACGTGCACTTTTATGTAATATAAAAAAAAATGACACGCAACTTACTAGAGTTCTATTTATTAAAATGAATTGGGGAGAAATAAGGGTGGAGATGAATTTGCATTTTTTTTTACTTAAGTGTTATTGAAAAAAAGGATTTTCATAAATTATGTTATATTTATTGAATTTTAGAGTTATGAATCGTTGGACGAAAAGTGTGTGAATGTTTTTGTCGAAGCTAGAATTTTTTTTTTTCAATCGATTGGTCTCCAATCTTCAAGTTCTGACTTTCAAACTTTAAGCTCTGGCTTCTTATATTCAAGCTCATCAAAATTTTTTTATACTCAATAAATTTTCTCAATAGATTATCTGTGATATGAGAGTGTGAAATATGATATACTGAGTGAATTTTTCAAGATAAGATGGTTTTTATAACCAAAAAAAAAATATATATAATATATAGATATATATTAAAAAATGAAAAATAACTTTCTCATTATTTCATTAATTTCATTTGTTTTTTTTTTTTAAAAAGTACATAGGTACTTACAATAAAATTAAAATCAATTACTTCACAAAATATTGGATAAGATTAATAATAACATTTTACGATGAATTAAAAATATGTATATACATATGTATGTTACATATACATATACTCTTATTCCGATTTATAATTATCGATAATAATCAATATTATTTTGCTCATTCCAACAAATTTTTTTTTAAATTTTTGCCATTTTGTCATTCAATAGCCAAACCAATTATAACCAACCCATCATTGTTACCATGTAACCAATAACCTAACCAACCAATATAAAATATATTATACCTTATATATTTACTTATATATGTACATATGTGTACTTTGATATATATTTGGCATAATATCAAAATTACAAGTCATTCTTATTGTCTCGACCATTGTGCTCGTTAGTGGCAACCGTTAATTATACTTTATTTCCGACATTTAATTAGACAGTTTCCATCATTATTATCATCATAATCATTATCACAAATATATCGTCATCGTCATCATAATAATATTGATATATGTATGTATATAACGACAAATCACATATTAAATAAAATACATAATAATAATAATCTTTAACACATTATATTCTTTATCATCATTATCATCATCATCGTCGTCATACACGACATATTACGATAAAAGGAGTCCCCATCATATCCCGATTATATTTATTATGTGTTATATGAATTTCTGTTCATTTTATATTTTACGTACCACACTGATACATACAAGAAAAAAAAAAAAATAAACATCCACAATCATATAATATACTTAACCATTTATTGGTAATTTGTGGTTAGAAAATGACTTACTTAATACAACAACACTTCAAGTTTACCGCATATTTGACCACAACCAAAGACATCATATTTTAATACACCACCACTATCTTTTATCATAACACAGCACACAAGGCCTAAAATACGATATCTTGAAGACAGAATATATAGATATACTCATGTGCAGTGTACAAAGGATATACAACCCATTCTATAAACTAAGAACAAAGAAGAAAAAAAAAAAACCTTTATCATTGTCATCCGTCAGTGACCATGCCAGCATCCACATCATAATCATCATTATGATCTTGATCATTGACACTTTGAGTCCATTCAAACTTAACAACAAATATTATGACACATACGAAACCAAAATTAAAGATTTGATATCCTTTAAAGGACCTTTTTTTTCTAAAGACTGACAAAGTATACGAAAATTTTAATAATAGAAAAAGAAACAAAATTTTACAAAATGATTTTTTATGAATTAAAATCCTTTTTTTTAAATCTGAAAACTTTTACAGGAAAAAAAAAAATGTGAATTGGGACCGAAAACTTACAGAAAAAAATGAAGATGATAAAAAAAAAGACTAAATCATATTTTGTCTAGTCGTTGAAACATTTTTTTTTTCGTTTTTGAATAGCACACACATGGCATGTCATGTCCTTTCAATATTTCGTTTCGTTTAAGCATACAACAACAAGAAAAAAAAATGAAGTCAAAAATTGAAAAGTTTAAAAATTCAAAAGCATTGAAATAAAATTTTGTGGTCTTTGATGTTTGTGTCTCCAGACAAATTATTACCATTATGTCACACAAAAATCTATTGAAAGTTAGAAGAGAAAAAAAAAGAAAATTTTTCTATGTAAAACTTTTCTTAAAATTAAAAGCAAAAAAAAAAAATAAAAATAAAAGCTAGACAATCGTTGAAGATGATGTATCCTTCAATTTTTGCTCACACTTGTTTTTCCACATTCACTTTTCCCATTCAAAAATTTTATAAATTTTGTAAGGAAAAAAAAAATATTTCAAAAAGAAAAGAAGGCAACAGAGACCTTTTTCTACTTGAAAAAAAAAAAAAAATGAAATTTAAAAAAAAGAAAAAACAATTTTTTTTCACACTTACCTTTTCATTTTTTATTTCCTCTAATTCAAGTACTTCCGCAGCAACTTTTTGTGCATGACGATCAACACCAGGACTTAATAATACTTCCCATGTTAATGTTGGTTTCGGATTACCACCCTCACTTATACATGCTAAACTCAATTCTGAATTTTCTTTAACAGGTACAAAAATATTTCCCGCATCTAAACGACGTGAATCTATTAACAAGTAGGGAGGTTTTGGACGGTCTGTAAAAAAGAGAAAAATATGAAAAAAAAAAAAAATAAATAAATTGTTAAAAAAAATAAAACAGAGAAAAAAAAAGAAATTCTAAACATATAATTTGAAAAGAGAAAAGAAAAATAAAAAAGCCAAAAGTAATCATGTAAAAAAGTAAAAGAGAAGAAGAAAATTTGTTGACGACCGGAACAATGTACGAGCAGCTAGTAGAAACGGAAAAGGGGAAAGAAAAAGTTAAATATGTATGTAAACAAAATTTAGTGAAAAGTGAAATTAACCTTTTAAAATACACGAAGGAATGAGATGAATGAGTTTCTGACTCTTTGTTTTTTGTTTTTTTTTTTTTGCTGTTGTTGTTGTACCAATTTTCTTTATTGCTATTATTTATAATTTTTCTTCATCATTTTTTTTCTTTCTTGTTTCTCTGTTTTTTTGAAACAAATTATTATATGTACTGAGTTTTTTTTTTTTTTCTTTGTTTTTTTTTTGCAAAAAACAAAAAAAAAACAATATACGATGTATAAAAACATAAGAAAAAGGGATCCTTTAAAAATACAAGTCAACTGTAAAATGTTATACCTACTAAATTTACCAGGTAACAAAATAATGAGCTAACAATTATGAAAAATAAAGCATAAGCTTTATCGTGAAGTGTAGAAATGATGAATGATGTTGTGTATTATGAAAATTTTGTACCAAAAACACAACAAAAAAGGAAAACAATAACAAAAGGAAACAAAAAAATTACATTAAAATATATTTTTCCTTGTACAATTATATATATGGGGGTTTGTGGGTTTGGGTGTAGGTGTGGGTGTAGATGTGGGTGTGGGTTAAAAGCACACGTAGAAAATCTCTATGGAAAATTTTAAATAAATTTGTTTAAATAAAAAGAACAAAGAAAAAAAAAACGAGAAAAAGTCAAATTCTAATTAAAATGAATTTTTCCTGTAAAAGAAAATAATTTTTTATTTTTGTTAAATTAAAAAAGCAAAAAAACAAAAACCAAAATCAAAAATAAGATGAAGAAAAAAAATTACAAAAGAATAATTATTAATGTCATAACTTTTAATTAAAGGAAATAAATCCACATGGACAATTTTAATTTTATATTTTTTAACTTTTCTCATTATTATTTGTGTGTGTTCATACAGAGTTGACTATATTTTCTTTTTTATCAAGTTTATTAAAAAGTCCTTTTTCGTATATCACAAATTTCGATATAAACATGTACATATGAGTATACACAATCTATCATCTGCAAGACAACTCAGTCATTTCGTTCAATCAAGTGTAACACCTTTTTAAAGATTCATATACGAGTATATCTATGTATATCCAATATATGTATGTATATCTCTCACATATATTATGATCGGAAAAAGGATATACATTTATATAAGGAAAAGGATAATATATTATATTTTAAAAGTTTTTTGAACTTCAATAAAATAAAAAAATAAAAACTTGACTTTGACTTGAAAATTTTGCAAAATTTGATATAGAAAAAAACAAATTTTTTTTTTTTCTCATAAGATTCATATCACACTGGTATATACTTACTGGTATATGTATATGTACATACAACAGAACATATAGGATGTGTTGAATTTTAACTACCTACTACTTTCAACTTTTCTAAATCCTTTTAATTTTTTTTTTTTTTTAAATAATCATGATGTCTAGAACATCATCATCCATCTATTCAAACATTGATTGAAAGACTGAATTTGAAAATTTAATCAAAGTTTCGATGTAATCAAACTTTCAGACTTTTAACTACTCGTACACATATAAATATATATTTTTTTTTTTTTTCATTTTGTTATTTTTCTTTTCGTATTTTTTTTTTTTGAAAATAAATTTTAAGCGAAGAAAATAAAAAATTACACATAAGTCCGTAATGAAAAGTTATGACTCTTTAACTGAAAGCAAGTAAAAAATATGAAATTTTACAGAAACAAAAAAAAATAATTAATTTTTTTATCAAAATTAAAAAAAAAAAAATAAATAAATAAATAAAAATTTAATTTACTTACCTAAAACTACTAATTTAATAGGTCGGGCATTTTTTACAAGGCCCCTTGAATTTTCAGCTTCACATTGCCATTCTCCATCATCTTCTAACATAACATTTGTTATTGTTAAACCACCCTGTGATTCTTTTATAAAACGATAATCTGGTACTGATCTTGAATTACGATCTAATGTATGAACGATCTGAAAAAAAAGACGAGAAAAACAAAAAAAAAAACAAATTGGATTTATTATTTTACAGATTTTTTACTTCCACGATTATATTGAGAAAAAATTTGAATGTTCACAAGTATTAAAAAAAAAGGCTTTTCTATTTGAATCATTTTTTCTATTTTTTCTTTATTTTTTTTCTTTTTTTCAAATCACTAAATTAAAAAAAAATTCGCATTTATTGTGAATTTAAATATTTTTTTTTTATTTCACGTATGACAAAAAAAAAAAAAATCCAATTGAAATCAATAGCAGAAGAATTTTAATTGAACTGTATTCATATTTTATCCCTGCAGGATAAAGCCATATTTGAAAAGCAAAACCTTTTTGATTGAGAAAAAATTTATATAATTATAAAAATGTCCTACAAAAAAAAAATACGCAAATAAATAATATAGAAAAATACCTAATTTTTCTATTGTCAAAAAAATTCACAAATGTCAATGTTTGTCTGTGTATATGTCACGTATAAAAAATCACAGTCAGGATTGGTTATCTAGTGAGTATACACGTACCTACTACTTTTTTCGAATTTAATTTTTATAAAATAAAGTTTAGTGGTATGATGCATAAAACAAGAGAATTTCGAATTTATTTTCATTTTTTTTCACATCATTTTTTTTTTCAATTTTTATCAATTTTATTAAATTAAAAAAATATATATGTATATAAATGAAAAATAAAAAAATGAAATCAGAGGTGGGAGTTTTCGAAAGAAATCTCATTCTAGTCTTTTGAGTGATGCCAACTTTAGTCATTTTTTATTTAATGAATTTTAAAATTGAATTGAATCTCTGTACCATTGCAATGCCATGATAGTATTTTCAATTTCCGTATTTTTTACTTACTATTTTTTTAAAAGTCGAATAATTAATTACATGACAGGTCAAAGTTCAATTAAAAGAAAACCAGTTCAATAAAATCAATTATCTTCTAGCAATTTTGAGCGATTTTTAAAAATAGAAGTCTTAGTATTATTTTTTAAAAAGTTTCTTAAATTTTTCTATGTCACAAATGATTTAATCGTAAAAAGATGCATACTACCATCTCAAAATACGATGTCAAATCTACTGCCAAATAATAGTGACTATATGATCGTCGGAATCTACAGCATTCCTGCATACGAAAGGTGTTCTTTGGAAAAAAATGTGAGTCACTAAAATCTGGTCGTAATTTTCTGTCATTTTTTTATGTCAGAGGTTCATTTTTTTTTTTTAATAGAGGCCCTTCTATAATTATTTGTTCCAATATTTTTTTGATTAATTTTTTCATGAAAAATTGGCATTTTCATCTAATTATTCAAAAAGTTTGTTTGGAAAAAGTTGTATGAAAGTGGTAGTGTGGTAACACTACTCAAAACTGTTTTTATTTTTTTTAATTTTTATTTATTTTTTTTTTTTGTCAAGCAAAACAAATGCAACATAAACAATAAAAAAGGCTAAAAAAGAGAAAAAAAAATATTTTAAAAATATCAATGAAGAAAATAAATATAAATTAGGGATAAAAAACACTGAAAATAAAAAAGTTAATTTAAAAAAAATGACAAAAAAAAACACATTATTTAATTTTTGATATACGCGAATAGCTTTTTTTTTTTTACTTTTTATTTTCTATTATTTTTCATTATTTTTATTTATTTTTTTTTTTTTTTTTCATAAACTAAAATATTTTGTTTTTATTTATTATTTTTTATTTAGTGAAAAAATAAAATGAAAATTCACTAGCATTCACACATGCAAACAAATCCATCCACCCACACATTCATCATATAATGTTGAATTTTTTTTTACCTATTTATTAGTTTTTTTTTCTTCTGTATTTTGTTTTTTTTTCTATTTTTATTTTTCATAGTTTGTAAATATACATATAAAAAATTCAATTTAGTTGTTCATAGCGATAAAATGAATTTTTTGTTTCCGGATAATATAACACAAAAAAAAAAAAAACAAAAATCTAATGATAAAGAATTTATTGAAAAAAATGTAAGATTTATTTTTTTCTCTCTAATATTTTGTTTTATATATTTGCTTTATTATTTTTTTTTTCTTCATAATAATGATGAAATGACTGCAAAATCATTTATGATATCATGTAATAAATATCACATACTATACGAGAGAGAATATATAAGAACAAAAAACAATAAGGATAAAAAGAACATAAAAAAAAAGTTAGAAAAAGAATTGAAAATTGCGTTAGTAATATATATTACATACATAGATTGGGTCGTCCCATAAGTAATGCGGGTTTTTTTACAAGGAGTTTGAAAGTCAAAAAATGTATTTTTTTTTTTAAATTTTTAATCGAGAATGTATTTTCTTTTATTTTCTACAACATTTTTCCACCTTTTCTCCAACTTTTCTATTCCGTTTGCATAAAAACTTCTTGGCTTTGACTGGAAAAAGCTATCAAGCTCGTCTCTGACCTCATCTGTTGAAGATAGCACCTTCCTGTCTAGATGGTTCTGCAGACTTCAAAATAGGTGGTAATCTGATGGCGCTATATCTGGGAAATATGGAGGGTGAGGTATGATTTTCCAATCAAAGTCCTCCAGTTTATGGAGGGTCTCTCTCGCATTATGTGGTCTGGCGTTATCATTATGAAAGAAGATTTCACGTCTATTAACAAGAGCTGGGCGTTTTCCTTCCAGGGCTTCCTTAAAACGTTTTTTTAGGTGACGATGGATGAATCCGAGCGTCTCCGCTAATTCCTCAACTTTTTTGCTTAACTTTTGTGCAAAGTAAGTCTTTATCAAACTCAACTGGTCTCCCATAACATGGCTCATCTATGAGGCTAAAATTCCCTAAGCGAAATTTCTGGAATCATCTTTGCACTTGACTTTCACTTATGGTGGACTGACCATACACATCACAAATGTTTTTAGCCGTTCTTGTTGCGTTTTTGCCTTTTTTAAATTTGTAGAGCATAATATACCGAATATGCTCTTTGATCAATTCCATTTTAACACTGTAAAATTTATTCCTCTAACTCACACTAGACTCTTGAAAAATTAGAATAAGAATGATATACTAGATAATCCTTCGCTATTTATAGATATTGGTGGAAAAACCCAGTCAAATAGTTATTTGTACCTGAACATGATTTTATAGAAAAACCCGCATTACTTATGGGATAACCCAATATATCGTTTTTATATGAAAAACACAATCATTTCAGCATGAATGAATGATTTTTATTATAATGAAATTCTCTTTTCTTATATAATATGTTTACTTTTGCGTTAACAAAAACAAAAAAACTATAATAAAATACATACATACAAATATACATATATAGTCTATATTATGTCCTTGTTAAATAATATGGATTAAAAGTTTGTGTATTCATGTATTTTTTTGTTTTCTTTTTCTAATGTGTGATTACGTTGAATTTTATATTCAGGTCAATGATGATATAATGGATTGATTGATTGTCTTGTTATCTAGTGGAAAATTTTGTTTATTCTTGACTAGTCAATTATGTTTGTTTTATAGTATCCTTTTCTTTTAAACAAAAAAAAAGAAAGATTTGTTCTTAAAAAATGTGAAAATTCGTTTGGTACTTCAAGGAAAAAAAAATAAATTAAAATCGTAGTTTTATAAAATACATCAAGAATGTATTGTCCTTGAAAATATTTTAAATGATATTTTGTCTTTTTTTTTTTTTATTAAAAAAATAATTTATCCTTGAAAATAAAAAAAAAATGGCTATCTACTGAAAATTTTACGTCAAACGAAAAATAAATATTATCGCTCAAATAGAAAAGATCATTTTCCGAATAATTTTCATTTTTCTACGAAATCAAAATCCTGGAAAAGTGATCAACGTTTTTTTTTTTTTTTTTTGAATATTTAAACGCAGAATTTTAGAAAAGTTTAAAACAATAAATTTCAAAATAAATTTCATTACATTTTATAAAATTTTCATCTTAAAGACATTTCTATACCAAAACTTTATTTCAGAAACTTCATTTTGAAAATAGTTTTTTAATAAACACAATTTCAAAATAAAAAAATTATCTCAGATATATCACATTTCTTGCCACGTAAAGATAATTTTTTAAATTTATAAAAAAATTTTCACGAATCACATACATAAATCACAACTTCAATAAAATATGTCAACAACAATTTAAATAATCATTTATTGAATAAAACTCAATTTTAGAATCTAAAAATAAGACAATAACAAAATAAATATCAATAATCAAAATAATAATAACCGATACCAAAACCAAAACCAAATTTTTAATATAAAAGCAATTAAAATCATAAATAAATAAGTAAAATGTATAATTAAAGGGGAAGAAAAAAAAAGATACAATTTTTTTTTTTTTTTGTCATATACTTATTTAAGCAAAAGTCTCATTCCTTTAAACAAAGAAAAATACTTTAATTAAAATATTCAACTCATTATTATTCATAGTGGATTAAGAAATTAAAAAGTTTTTAATTGCAAATATATTTTCAACTACAGATAGGAAAAAATAAAAAAAATACAGCAACAAATATCAAAGAGAATAAATCTTATAAAAATATCTATTCTACAATATTGTAAATATGTATATGTACATAGTAAAATGATAGATGACGATGATGTTGATGGTTTGATTGAATACTTTTGAGATGATGATGATGAAGATAATATTTGTTTTATTACATGACATAACTGTATCTGTAATCTTTGTATGTATAAAGATTAGATACTTTATGATCTAATATTGTTAATGTTATTTTAGATACTATGTATATTGTTTTTTTTTTTTTTTTCAATTTAATATTTTAGTTTTATATCTCTTATATATAAAATTTTCAAAATACAAAATTCGAATATAATATGTAATACAAAGGACTCTTGAGAAAATTCATATATAATACATATTTAAATTTATTTTATCTATACCAAATATCTATAAATAATATCTACAAGTATATTTGTACATACATACTATATTACCAATAAAATTTTCATTTTATTTTCCATAATATATCTGATAATATTTTCCGATTTATGGGTGGTAATATTGATTGAAGATATTGGTTTACAAAATTATTAAAGATTTTAATTAGTTATACTTTATGAAAATTTTATAAATGTCTACTATATATCTATATATACATAAATATTGATGTATCTATGTACATTGTTTTTTTTTGTTGTTGTTTTATTAATGTAATTTCATTATAATACAGAAAATAGAATATTGATTTAACCACGATCTAAACAAAATTTTAAGGGATATTAAAAATTAATGAAAATATATATTTTTACCTAAAAATTCTTGAAAATTTAAAGAATATTCTACTCGAACAATTAAATTACATAAAAAAGATATTCCATTTAAAATTTTTTTTTTTCTTCTTAAATTATTTCAAAGTAATTCTAATCGGAATTGTAAAAAACAAAAAAACAAAAAAAATGGTAACCGCCATTTTCTACAATTTGTCTGTTAAAATACTTCAAATAAACTTTTGTGGTGAATTTTGAAGTAATTTATCGAATCTGCATTTGAAAAAATAAAGTTCATTGCGAATGCAAACACATTTTTATTAAAACACACACTCACACACATACAAAAAAAAAAAAAATGTATTCCCATAATGTAAAGTAGAACTCTTATTTTGGGGAAAAAAAATGGTACTTCAATCTCAACAACAACAACAACAAAATATGCAAACAGTAACAATTAGATGGTTTTTCACGTTTTTTTTTTTTTTTTTTTTTGTAATTTTTTTTGTACGCAAAACAGAACAAAAAATCAATACGAAACTACAGCTCTCGAAATTTTAAAAATAGTATTTTTTTTTTATTAAAGGGCAACTGAGAGAGAGAAAAACTAAAAGTATACACACACTTTTTATCTATTCACCGCATTTTTCTATCAGTAAAAACTGAAAATTCCAATTAAGTTTGAAATGTATCAAAAACAAAAAAAAAAACAAAAAAAAAAAAACTTTTGACATGAAAAACATCATGACAGGATCATGAAATGAAAGCTGATCCTATGAGTATGCCATTTTGATGGTGAATGGATATTTTCCCCAATAAAAAAAATTATACAAAATTGAAGGCTTGATTTTTTTTTTAAACTATACTGTCAGCTATATTTTTTGTTAATTTTTTGCGCTTTTTTGTGTTTGAATTTTTTTTTCAACGTATTTAAAAAATATCGTCCCAAATATTAAAAGTATATTGTGTATCATTTAGGCTTTATGTTTTTGTATTTTTTTTTTTTTTTTCGTTTCTAGGAAAATTTTAAATTTGCCTCGATTTGTTTTATTTTTTCAGGGCGGTTTTTTTTTTTTGTAATAAAATTACATCCGGTCATCGATTTCATATTTTTGAATCTGTTTGACTATCAAATTTAAACAAAGCAAACGGGAAGAAATTAAATCAATGATGCTTGGAAAAAAAAAAGTTTTTAATAAAGTGTAACGTGGAATGGAAAATGTCATACAACACGACTATGAAATATTTTTTTCAGTTTTTTTTAAAAAATTTGATTATACCAGGAATAAAAATAAATGCAAAAAAAAAGTTCTAGCTTTATCAGCAAAATAATAAATTTTATTAATTTTTGTTTTTTTTTTTTGAATTTTGGGAACAATTTTTTTATTCGAAATCAAAATTTTTTTTCAAATTTTCAAAATAATTTTGAATTTTCAAAATTAATTTTGAATTTTCGATTACTTTAGAATTTTCGAAATTGTTGATAAAAGCTTCCTTTAAAGCTTTCGACAAAAACAATATTCAAAGTTTCCAAGAGAAGTTAATAAAAAAGTCCTACTAGATGACTACCAACTTCTGCAGCTAATCGCAGCAAACTAAACTATTAACTAACTAAAATATAAAATTTTCTCTCTTCATATAGCAAAAGTCCAACAGCAACTCCATTTCACAATAAAAGTCGTTTTTTTTTTCAAAATAAAAGAAAATTAATCAAACATCGAGAGATCTGGATGAAATTTAGGAGGTAGGTGTAGGTTCTCTGGTGGACCTTTCACCGGAAAAGTTTCGCTCAAACTTTTATTAAAAGTTTTTTAAAAGCTCTTGCTGATGTATATATACCTACATATTTTTTAGTTCAGAGTGTTGAAATAAGAATCAAGGAAGGACGTAATTAAACTTATCAGAGCTATCGTGGAAACGTATATCATGAGTACTGCGTTATCTTTTAGTGGTTTATTTATGTTTTAACCCTTAACGGTCCGGAAGTATTTCAAGTTTACTTCCCACCAGGTCCAAGCTTTTTTTCATACGAAAAGAAACTGACACTATACTCGTATACTAAACATTTTTAAATCAAGTATAGAAAAGAAAATATTTATATTTTAATCAAAATTTATTGTTATATATTCAGGGTAAAAGGATAACAATATGATTTAAATTTTATATTCTTTGAGAGTATGGTACTTTTCGAAACACTCTCCAATATGTATCCCTGGTTTCGGGTGCAAGTATCGCAATAAAATCTCGTTTCTCATCTTCCCCTTGGAACCTTTCGATCCGAGCATACTATACAGTCTTTTTTAGTCCCATTGCGAATGATGTGGAGGTTTCCATCTAGTCGCTGCAAATCTTGTTCAATATTAGCGCGTCCTCCAGGTTTTTCCAACATATAGAACTCATTTACTAACTGATCAACCAATTTTTTTATAAATTCGTAATTACATTCGCATTACTAGTACATATAGTAACAAAAATCACATCAATAAAAATAATAAATTGGTTTTTGCCGCCATATGCGCGGCATTGAACCCAGTAAGTAAAGTATACAATGCTGCTCATATGGCGGTATTGGTCCGTTAAGGGTTAAGTCTCTTTACGTCCTTTAATGTTTGGTTGTTTTTTTTTTCGTTTGAAAATTCACAATAAAATTTTACCCATGACAAACCAAATAATACAAATTTACAAATATATCAACCCTTCTTTAATTTTAACTTTAAACTTTTCCTTTTATCCCTAGCCATCTTTTTTTTTTTTTTATTGTTTAATTTAAAAACAAAAATGTGAATCTTTCTTTTTTTTTTTTCCAAACATTCAAATCTACTTTTACAGGCTAATGAAATTCATTGCCATTTTTTATCTGTGTTTATTCTTTTTTACTTCACCATGGTATCCTCATCTCTTTACTATCCTTTTTTTATACAATTTTCTTGTTTTTTAATTTTACATCTTTTCTATTTTACTTCGAAAGGGATCATAAGAGTAATACAAAAAAAAAAAAGGAAGAAAAAAAATATTGGAAAAGTTAAAACCGAAATGGTACTGGAATTTCAAGAACCAACTACCCCTTACTATTGCGTACCTATCATCACTATAAACAATATTCATTCTATTTCTTCATCCACCAATTTCTTTTTTTTTACTGTTCAAGCACAAAAAAAAAAAAAAAAACCAAGAGACCTTAATCCGATTTAACTTTCTAATCGATTGATCTTCTGTCGTAATTTGTTTTTCATTACTTTATTTTATGAAAAAGGAAGAGAAAAAAAAAACACAGGAATTTTTTCTTCGTCTTTGTATACGTACAATCATTCAATAAAAAAATTTAAAAACAAAGTATTTTATTGTTATTTATAACTTTTTAACCTCTTGTTATTTCCTTGTAATTTAATTGCATTCCAAGTTTTTTTTTTTTTTTTGCATTATTTGTGTTCTACTTTAAAATTCTTTTTTCTTGTTTCATATAAATTTTGTGATACAAAGATATTCAAAATAAATTTAATAAGATTTTTAAAAATATAAAAATAAAAAAAAAAATTACATTGAAATAAATAAGTTTTAAAATACCAACATTTTATTTACGTATTTCTTTTTTGATTTACCATAAAACTGTTTCTTTGTAATGTTTAACTATATGTACTTCCACCCTTTCTCGATGTTTCATAATAATTTTTCATCTTTACTTTGTGCTTTTCATTTTTATTTTTTCGTTGTTTATATGATTCGCTTTCATAGTTTACATTTTATCTTATTAATAATTTTTCCCACATTTGTGTAAGTATTGAATCATAATTTTCAACGTCTTTTTTTTTTTTTTTTTTTAATGTAAATAAGAATTTCATTAACGCACAGGGTGTACAATAATAATACTGATTTTGTGTATAGGTGAATTTTTTTGTATTTGATGGAAGTAATACAAAATCAAAGGTTGAATTTAGAATTTCGATATGTAACTGATGCATTTGATGCTTCAATCAAGGAACACTAAAAATAACTGACTTGAATTTTTGTATATCACGGAAGGTTTTTATTTTGGTTTTGCCCAAAACGAACTAATCCTGTTCTAGATAAATTACAGATACAGACTTTATAGAAGATTTTCTCCTTTTATTAGGGAAAAACTGATCCAAAAGAAAAATTTAAAAAGTAGGTATAGGCTTTTTTTGTGAAAAATTCAAAGATTTCGATTTAACATTTTGAATTTAATATTTAATCTTTCAATTTGACAGACTTAAGGATGCCAAAATTCACCCATGATTGTAGTGCCATAGAAGAAGAAGAATTTGATAGATTTATTTAAAAAAAAAAAAAAAGATCCTTCCAGTTTAAATTTAACAAGAATTTAAAATACCCATTAATTTTTATTTTAAAACCATCCTGTTCAATCCTTATACAACAATTTATCTCAGTTTTTTTTGTTTATTTTTATGTTTTTATTTCTTTCTTCCTTTTTTTTTTTTTCATTTTAAATTTCATCTTACATAAAATGATAAGTCGCACATTTCTGCAATATGCAATATAATTGTGCTGGTGATGTTTGTTACAAATATTATATTTTGAACGTTTTGTTTTTTTAATACACTATATAATCGTATTAAAATGGTTGGTAGAAATTTATAAATTTTATAACAACAACAACAACAAAAACAATAATAATAATGAACAAGAATAAAACATCATTACTATAAAATTTAAGTATAAAAGAAATAAACAAAAACAACAAAAATAATAATAACTTAAAATTGAAGAGCTGTGAAAAATAAGTACCTACGGATAGGAAAAAATTATATTGTGTGTGTGTGTGTGTGTGTGTGTGTGTGTGTGTGTGTGGGTTGGTAGTGGTGATTTTGGTGTGTAAAATATGTATTTGAACGATAAAGGATAAATAGAAGCACAAAAAATGCTTATAATAATAATAATTGCATTGCAATTCGTCTACTTTAATAATAATAAACTAACTTGTGTATTAAATTGTAATATAATATTATACAATGAATGGACCAAATACAACAGCAATAAAAAAACAAAACCAACAACAACAATAACAACAATAATAAATAATGATTTTAATGAAAATAAGGATATAAACATAATTTCCCGAAAAACATTGTTCTAAATCAATGAAAGTAGAAAATTAAAAAAAAAAAAAAAATCAAAAAAATATGATTTTTCACTATGAACGTATACAGGGAAAAGTAAAGTACTATACATACATAGTTTAAAAAGGATGGTAATATACAATAAAATTACACATTTTCTTTTTATTATATTTCTACAAAATGTTGTTAGTAAATTAATAATGCCTCATATAGCAGTAAGCTAGTATTTGTGAATTGAAAAAAAAAATAAAAAAAACGAATACTAGAAAATAATTGTATTTTCACAAGTACCGCTAGACTGTGAAAATTGTGTATATTGAATTTCAAAAATGAAATAAAATTTTTAAATTGTATATCACTTAAATGTCCATCGTTATTTTTTTTTTTAGTGAATGATTATGTTAAATATTTCGCTACATAGAAAATAAAAAAGGATCAAAAAAAAAAAAATTATTTTGGAGAAAAGATAAACTACATACTTGCATCATGTTCACTTCAAAACTTTATAGACTGTAATGCCAAGCTAAAAAAGCAACATGATAAAATAAAAACGACAATATAGAAAAAAGGACGAATTTCATGAACATTTTTGAAAATTTTCATTTTTCGTCACATTTTGATGATAAATAGACGAAATATATATATTTTATGTATGTACATGCAATTTGTGTGTTTCTATTCTGTGATTAATTATCACATTTGAATTTTAAGTATTTTTCCACAAAAAAAAAAAAAAACAATACGATAATTTCGAAATCATTAAAACACAATGATCACATGAACATACACATACAAATACATCACATACAAATACATCACATATATTCATACATACATAAAATACAAAAATAATATGAGAAAATTTTCAAATTTTATAACAATAAAACATAAACTTATTACTTTTGCGGGCATTTGATTTTTATTGAAGCGAAATATACTTGAATGTTAAATTTTATTATGTTGAATAAATTTCATTTTTGTTAGCTAGTACCTCCTAAATAGTAGTTTTTAATGAAAAATCAAAATTTGAAAATTTTTTTTAATGGACTATTAATGGTCATTTGATAATTTTTAATTATAAATTTTATTTTTAGTTTTTTTTTGTATGTGTGTGTGTGTGTGTAAAAAATAATAGAAAATCGAATTTTCATAAATTTTGTGTTTTTAATGAATTGTAAAATTTTATTATAGAAAATTTTAGAATTTTTAATAGCTAGCTTTTCAGTTAAAAGTGAAAATTCAAATTATAATTTTGTGATTTATTGTACTATAAAAGATTCCCTTGAGGTATTCAAAATAAATTATGTGAATTTCAAGTATTTTTAATCAAATTTTCTACGCGGTTCGTTTATGCGACAATTTCATCGATTTATTTTTTTTCAATTCAATTCAATTCAATTAAATTCAAAACAATTATTTTTTGTTTTTTCTAAATTACCGCGGCTATTTTGGAGGATATTTCTGATTATGCATTCAATCATTTACTTTTCAGGCTTCTTTCAAATTTTATTTGGTAAAAGACATTCTGAAACAGCTCGTGCAAGCTCATAACTGTGACGAAAAATAAAATATTGAAGCCTCAAAAAAAAAAAAGCACAAATCAAAATCATAAGGTCACCGTTAAAGCTCTTACGAAAAAATTGAGATCCCTTATTTTCCTTAGACACAATCATAAGTTTTTAGAAATGTGTCTTGAAAAACTTTCAAGATATTTGATGAGGAAAAAAAAAACAGAAAAAATTAGCATATTAAATGCGAATACGTACTAAATTTAAAAAAAAAATAATAAGACAAACCAAAACAAAGTAAGTTTCTAAATTTCACTGTGAAGTCCCTTTAAAATCCCATAATCTAATATGAAACATTAGAACAACCAACAAGGACATCCTCTAAAACCTGTAACATTTATATTTAAAGCGCACATTATTTATTACAGGACATAAAAATATCTACACTAACACTAAATGACATTCAAACTTTGCATATTAAAGTTTTTAAAAAAACATTAAAATTGCCATAATTTTCTCATTTTTAAATTCAAAATAACATAAAACATTAAAAAAATATATAAATCTTTCTGGATTTTTGCTTAAAAAGTCATTTTTCTCTTTAAAGTCCTTTCGATAAATAAAAAAAAAAAATCCACTCACAATATTAATACATACATACATATGTATATGTATTGTGGTATGTATATTTTTTTGGTATGTTGTAATTTCCTAAATTTTTCACAATTCAAAAAATTTTTTGTGGGTGTGAATTAATTTTTGTATTTTTTTATTGTTGTTTTTTTTTTTTTTTTTTTTTGTTTTTGTTTTCATTCATTTTTGATTTTCGCAAGGACACAAATAAAAATTGTTCTAAATTTAAACTTTCTGACTAATGTATATATCTTTACAAATAATATATTTACATATACGTATTACGAATATATTTTACAACACATAACTGTAAATTCTTATATATGTATATATATTCACACATACACACACACACACATATATACACATATTTACATACATACATATCATTAAAATAAAACAACAACTTTTACTTACTTCTTGTTCTACATACATTATATATCCTGAGGTAAAATATCCTCATAAAATCCTTGTTAAATTTTCATGTCGACTAATTTTTTTTTTTTTTTTTTTTTTTTTTTTTTAGTACAATTTTGTTGTATACCTCAACAATGTAAAAAAGATTTTAAATAAGCTTGATGTGCATGTCCTTTTTTTTTTTTTTTTGTTCATAGTCATTTTGTGCAACAAAACAAAAACAAAAAAAAAATATATATTTTATGGTTTTATCTTTTTATTTTATTTTTTGTCGTATGCCTAGATGTATGCAATATAAACTTTACACATATTCATAGGAAATGTATGTATATATGTATGTACTTATATGTATGTATTTGTAGAAAAATACGACATTTTATCATTTTATATATTTTGTATCTAAAAATTTGTGATTTCTTTCTATGTTTTTTTTTTCTTCGTTAAAGCTATAAAAAACTAAATTCTAACTTGTCTTTTTTTTTTTTTTATATATATTATGTATAACAGTAAACGTAAACATATTTGTATATATATTTTGTAAGGAAATTTATATAACATCACATACATATATCGTTATCATACATTTTCACTTCATTTCTACATATATTATTTTTTTTTCTCTTTGCTATCGTCTTTTTAAAAGTTTAATGAAGTTACAAGACTTAATGATACTTTGTGTATACATTTTGTAGAAGAGAAGAAAAAAAAATGAAAAAACCTATTAAATCACACAGTTAAAATGTTACAAACACCTTATAACATGCGGAATAGAATGAATGTGTGTATTTAAGTGTATGCTCATAAAAATGTATTTTTTTTTAAAAAAAAAAGTTCTAAGTAAAAAACATATAAAAAAAAAAAGATACATTTAATAATTTTGTTGTTTTTGTAGTTGTAGAAGAGGATTTAAATACTTTTAATATTTTAAAAAATAGGAAACTAAATATTTAAAAACTTTAGCTACCATAACAAAATATTGTGTTAATTAAGTCCTTTCATTTACTACTTCTGTATAACAGTTTTTAATGACCTACTTAAATTGTTTGACTTATTTTTTAAACAATGTTTTCTTAATGGTTTTTCTTCGTTTCGTTCAAATAAATTTTATAGCTTTTTTTTATGTTATATTATGTCCAAGGTAATTAGTTAAATGAAAATGCCCCCTTAATTTAAGTTGTAGAAGAAAGAACAATGAAAATAAAATGTAGAAAAATTGTCCTATTATTTTGCAATGTATTTCATTTTATTAGATACATATATTATGACTTTAATAATATGGCTCATAAAAATAAACTGTGGATATGTGTGTATGTGAATGTGTATTGTTACACCCTTTATTCTTATGTTACACATATTCCTTTTTCATTTCTAATGTTCATTTGTTGAATATTTTATATTTTATTTAAGGTAATATAACAGTGTTTATTGATGTGAAAAAATCGCAATAAAAAAATATATATAAATAGGCTTCCTTTACTGAGTTGCCACTTGGACGAGAATAATAAAACTCGGTTATTTTCTGAACTTAAATGTAAAGGAAAATTTAATAGTTTTACCAGGCCAGGAAAGAAGCCTGGATTCATCATTTCATTTATCGATCATTTGAATATTTCAATGGTTCCTTTGATCTTTCATGGTTTTTGTCTTTGCTAGAGCTAAGACAAGTGATTAACTTTAAACTATTGACATTAGCTAGTTTCATTTTGAATCGTCATTGTTTTTTGTTTTGAAACTCGAAAAATCAAATAAAAATTTTGGAACGCCTTTTCACAAATATTTGAATTTTAATACATGTTTTTCAAAATTTTCAATTAAAAAAAAACGAAAAAATCAGCAGGTTTAATGTAAAACTAGTTGAGATTTTTTTTAAATATTGTAATTTTAGTAAATTTTACATTAGTAAATTCTTTGGCATTCTTGTGTGCTGGAAACTAAAATCCTTTTTTATCCAATTTTTTTAAAACAATCAACAGAGAAGAGAAGGAGAAATTTTTTTTTTGTTTTTCGAGCGGCAACACTCGTATTAGATTCATTTCATACAGAACAAAAAAAAATGTAATATTCCACCTTTATTGTCAAAGCCAAATTGTTTAAAAAAAAAAAAAATACAAAAATAAAGAAATTCTAAGAAGAATAAAAAAAAAATACAATAAAATATGAGGATAAATGAAATTAAGTACACTTTTATATAATCTCACCTATCTTCTACACATTTTCACCTTGAAAATTTTTTCCATTCAATGCTCAGTATCTGTTTTTTTTTTTTTTTCAGTTTTTCTAAGAATTTTTCATGTAACACAATGAACAAAAATGAAAATAACTAAGTATTGTAAGTACTACGCAAAGCATAAAATGAAGGTGAAAAGAAAAAAAAAAAATACCTACAAAGAAAAATTTAATAGACTCATATGGGAATTACATTTTAAGGTGTTCTACTCCCAATAAAAAAAAAAAAAGCATACATAAGTATATTGATACACCCACATGAAAAGGAAGGAACAAATTTTACTTGCGACAATTTATTTTATGAGAGCATTTTCATTTATGTTCTTTATTTATTTTATTTTTTTCACATTCATGTCATCTCTGCTATTGTCATGTCTCTATTCACATTTCATATATGTACATACATATGTATGTGCGTGTATATTTTTGTATTTTTTGTACAAAATATAATAAATATATGTGTTATTATATGTGTATAATGTGTATATGACAATATTATAATAGACATCAGAAAAAAACATAAAAGTATAAAAAAAAAAAATATCATAAATAAAAAAAAAAAAGTTTTTCTCTTTCATTTTTCAACATTGAGTTTCATTATTTGCCAACAATTGTTTCATAAAATAAAAATAAAAAAAATAAAATAAAATAAAATGAAATATATTTTATTAAATTGGCATTTAATGGAAACAACAACAAAAAAAAACATAAAATAAAATGTAATAAATTAAAAAAATAAAATATATTACAAGAGAAGAGAAAAAAAAATCAAAGTCAAAAGGTTCTATTGTATCTATGGAATTTAACAAAATATAGTGAAATAAACATATTTTTATTTTATTATCATTTATTTTTTTTTTTCTCTATGGTAAGATATTAAAAAATAATTTATTTTTTGAAAAGAATCACATAATTCATATACAAAACAAAAACAAACAAAAAAAAAAACAATAAGAAGAAGAGAAATACTTGAATGTAATTGAAGTTATATTTGAAATAAATTTTGCACTTAAACAACAAAGACAAAAACTTTTATTTTTTTATTTCGAAAAAAAATATAATGTTCCTTTGAGTGAAAGATAAAATTGGTAATAAAAAAGTCAAAAAGTTGACTATATTTCGGTTATGAATCAAACAGCATAATTTATTGCAAGCTTATAGAAAAATAAAAAGATCCTTAAGAAAATTCTGTTTTTCTTTTTTTTTTTTAATTTAACTTTGTGTTTCTTTCGATTTCGAATACATAATCATAAAATTCACTAAAGTGTCATTTAATCAGAATTTTTATATTCAGTTACTTTTGGAAATTAAATATATTTTATTGTCAGCAAAATAAAATCAATTATACTTCTTCAAACTCACCAAATCGAAGGACACCTTTTACGATAGGTACTTTTAAGTAATTTTGAAAAAAAAAACATTTACTTTTATAGCTTGAAGATTTTTTCTGTTGGAATTATTTTCATATAGCATAAGAGCAAGGATATATGAAGGTTTATTTCATGTCAAAAACAAAATAAAAATTTTGAGACTTCATTATCTATTTTTCTTCCATAAATATTCTTTATTCATCTTTTGAGGAGATAACTTTTTTACATTTTGTTTATTCCCTAAAGTAAAAACCGAAAAATTACATACACTAAACTTACATGTTTAAGCCTTGAACTAAACTAAAATAATTTTTTTTCACCCTCAAAGGATTAAACTGTTTCTTGTATTTAAAAAAAATTAATATTTTAATTCATATTGCTTTCAAATTTAATATTAACTTCTCTGTTATCCTTCTATGAAAGTTCAGCAGAAATTTTATTGCAATTCTGCAAGTTCATGCAATTTTATGGAATTTTATGCAATTGCTTAAATTCAGTAACCCTCTCTCTTAATACTCTATAATCATTTCTCTATAAGTCACACTGATTTCTTATTATAATGTACTAGTATGCACACATTAAAAAACCCAATTACTTTATCTTCAATCTCCTTTAAAACAATTTCAAAATTTTTTTATTTCATTAAAAAAGTCATATAATAAATTACAAAACAAAAAAAAAAAAAAAAAAAAAAAAAAAAAAAAAACAGTAATTAAAAATAAATAAATAAATAAAATATCCTTTATACCACTCACAAACTTACAAAAAAAAAAATTAAATAAATTTTGTTGAAAAAATATGAAATTTTTGTACACTTGACACATATTTCTTTTTCTTCCTATATTTTACAAAGTAAAAAATTGTCCTTAATTACACTTTAAACTTTGAAAAGAAAATCCTCAAAAAAAAAAAAAAATAAATAAATAAATAAAACAAAAAAAAAACAACAAAAAAAAACAAAAAATTGTCAAAACTTTAATTTTATGATAATTTTGAAAAAGTACTTGAACTACATTTTAAAATTTCATATATTTTCTAAAAACAAAAACAAAAAAATAAAAAATAAATAAAACAAACAAAACAAAAAATAATGAAGAAATCCTGAAAAATCCTTAGTTATTTACTATAATGTAATTTAAATGATCACTTTTATCCTTCCTTTACATTTCAAATTAAAATCTAGTAACAAAAAATAACAATGACTTTTAAAAAGAGAAAAAAAAAAAAATGAAAAAATAAAATGAAAATAATTATAGCACTTAACCCTCAATCTTTATAAACAATGTAACACTATAAAACAGTAAATTTTCAAATTAAGCTCATTAGTGTGTAATGCTTTTCTTTTTATAAGGATTTCTTATACATACTTACATATATAGTCTATATCACACTTACACTATTACACAACATTATTTTCTCTTTTATGTTTAGTTTTTTCTTGATTTTTCTTTCTAATTTGTTGTTGTTTTTTTTTTCTTTTTACTTTTCTTCCTCTTTAAAATATCAAAATTGTCCTTTCTCATCCTTAAGGCATTTCTCTTATATTTTATGTATGTATATTTTTTTTTTTTTTTTTTTTTTTTTGTTATTTTGTATTCCATGTGCATTACATTCTGGTATGTATGTGCTATATAAACACAATACCGTCACTAACATTTTTAATTTTTTTTTTTTTTCATAGCGCCGCATTATAAATATTTCTATAGCGGGGGTGTTGTCTGTTAATTCAAATGATGCTCTTTAAAATGGCATCATTATTATAAAAGTATGCCCTTAAGATATTCTAAAGAAAGGAGAAGAAGAAGAAGAAAACAGTCTTCATTATCATCAACTTAAGAATTCTTTTCATTATAATAATAATATTACCGCATAATTTACTATTAACCCCGGAGTGACACTATAAAATCTTTCGCGTGTAACTAGTTTTTTTTTTTTCTCTTTCTTTCTTTGGAAATTTTCATTTTCTTCATCTTAAATTTCATCGTCATGTCATTTTTCCTTCAGGTTTTCTTTCTTTTTCTTTTTTTTTTTTTGTTTTTTTTTTTACTTTTTAACTTCCTTCTTCATTTCGTGTTACATTGTGGAAAAAAGTCTAAGTAATTACTATTTTGTGGTTTCATCTTCGTCATTTTAGGCGGTTCTGTGGTGAACTGACTTACTTTAACATTACTTTTCTGTTTCCATTTCTTTCATTTTTTTTTTATTTATTTTCCTTAACTGTCACTTTCAAAATAATTTTCATCACATTTACCGCATAAAATGTTGTTTTTAACAACAAAAATATCCTCTTCCCCATCCATTCGTACCATACACACAATTTTATAGTATAAAAATATAAATGACAATGAAAATTCTATCATCATCATCATCAACATTTTATATTCATTGCCATTAACCACCAAAATTGTTCGGTTGGTTAGGTCCTTTTCATTCATTACAATGCCAACGGGCTTCTTTTTTTTTTTTTTTTACTTTATATTATCATTCTGTCATCCTTTTTTAAAAAATAAAATACAACAACATTGAATTCTCAATTGAGTTTCAATTTGCATAAATAATATAATACGAGTTAATCGCGTCTTTATTATAATAATAGAAAATCCTTAAAAGGACGAAAAAGTCAAATCATACGCTGTACATTTTTACTTTTTTTTTATTTTTTTTTATTCAAACTGTCAAATACAAAACAACAAAACCGCTAAATGACATCAAAATTTTTTAAGGTGAAGAAGGATAAAATTTGTTTTTTATGCGGTTTTTATGGTTATTTTTTCTTTTGTTTTGAAAAAACAATTTACCAATTTTTTTTTTACTTTCACTTGATTTCTTTAATAACCAAACAAAACAAATGAAATAAAAAAAAAAAAATTATTAACCAAAATCCTTAAAATTTCTTATTCACAAAATAATTATCATACTCGAAATGAGCATTTGTTTTTTTTTCTTTCGTTTAAATGACCACATTTATTAGATATGAAAATTTTAAACCATAAGCTAAAGGCTTTAAGGATTAAGGGGAAGCTTAACATTTTTATTAAAAAAAAAAAAAAAATAGGGAAACAAAATAAACGCAAAAATAATGAAAATTCTAAAAAAAATTTAAATATACTTATAAAATAAATTCCAAAAGCAAATATTTAAAAAAACAAAACCGTATATAATTAAGCAAAATACTCCCAAATCTAATTAAGTTGAAAATTGTATACCTACTATATGATAAAATCACCCGCTTCTCTCTTCTAATCTCACACATACATACTTAGATAAACAAATTTAAATAGTAATTAAAAAAAACAACAACAACAAAAACCTTCCTCTTTTTGAATTAAGGATAAACATAAAGAACAGTCACAAAAATTCAGTATACACATTATGTGGTTGCTCCCAAAGAATTATTCTAATTTTTTTATTATTATTTTTTTTTTTTGGAAATATCCTTAGTCCTTGCTTTTTTTTCCATTTATGTTTTTTTTTTGTTTTTCTATTTTATTTACAAGCAAACACACAAAATAAATGAATTCTAATATATTTTTTTTTATCCCTTTCTCTTCATATTTTCTCTATTTAACTTACTTACTCTTTTTTTTTTTTTTTTTCGTTTTTTTTTTATCCTTTAAAGGAAACATATTGGCAATTTTTCGCCTGTCTTTTAGATAGATTATACATTTCATATGAAATATAGTTAACAACAAAACATATTGTTTCAAAAACAAAAAAGAAATGAAGAAAAAAAAAAACAATAAAAAAATAAATAAAATTTGTAAAATAAGGCAAAATATTATTTGAAGGCAAAAAAAAAAAGCTAAACAATTGAAGTTCAAGAAAAAGGATATGTAAAATAAAAAACAAAAAAAAAAAAGGAATATGCGGTTACAATAATAATGGTAACCACAATGTAAAACAACATTTCTACTTTGTTTTATGTCTTTTCTAGTTTACTCACTCACTGTTTTCATTTCATTTTCGTTGTCTATTTTTCTTTTTGATTCAAAATATAGAAAACACAAAAAAAAAAAAATTAATCTTTAGGGACGTATAGAATTCGATATCCTTTATTTTTTTCGTATTTTATATTTTGGTACAGATTGACTGAATAAAATTTTTATATTGTATTGTAAAGTCACTATTCTGACATTTGATTTAGAAACATTTCTTATTTATTTTTTTTTTTTTTCAAACAAAAAACAAAAAAATGTAAAAATTGGTTAAGCAATAAATCGGTGAAATAAATTGAAGTTATTCAACTTTGACGAGTTTAAAAACAAAACAACATAAAGTCAAAAAAAAAAAAAAGAAAAAAAAATATGAAGAAGAAAGTTAGATACAATGAAATGGAAACCATGGCAAAAAAAAAATATGGATAAAAATTCAAATAAAAAATAAAATTGAAATTTTTTGTGGGAAAAGGTTATGTTGGTGTTTTCTTTTTTTTTTTCTTTGTTTTTCTATTCTTTATTTTTCTAGTCAATTGACAACTGATATGTATAAACATCTATCACTTAAAATGGAAGGGTTAGATAATCTATTTTTTATTTATTTATTTATTTTTTTTTTGTAATATTTTATAAAAATGACAAACAATTTAATTCGAATCCTTTTTCAAAAGAATTTCAAAGAAATAAATTTTTTAAATTAAAAAAGTTTTGAAATCAAACGAGTACCAAAGAGAAAAATATTTTCAAGAAAAACTTTACATACCTACTTAATAAAATAGGCAATATAAGTCAGTGTGCCAAACTGAACTTAACAATTTTTTTTAACATTTTAAAAAAACATACGGATTTTTTTTTTTACAAATCTTATTAAAAATTTGAAAAACTTGAAAAAAATTGGATTCTGAATTAATTCAAGGATCTCATTCTTATGACTATTAATTTTCCAAGGCCTTATTCGGCGTTTAGATAATTTTTGACATTTGAAAACTATAAGAATGACTCATGAAAAAAATCCCAGTTTGAAATAAAAAAATATTTTCTATTTCTTTCTAACTTTACAAAATTTTAAAAAATGCACCTAGCATAATATAAAAATAAAAAAAGGACCAATTGGTGAACCTTGTGGATTTCTATGAAAATTTTTTAGTTATACCAATCAGAATTTTTCTAATAATTAAGTCTAATAAATTCCAATAAATTTTACTTCAAGACAAATCAAAAACCAAAAATAACATTATGAAAAACAAAAGGACAAAATACCGAACCAATATCCAAACTTTCTGGATTTCCTATAGTCGAACTTTTAATTAGAATATTCTAATAAGTTTTTAATTCATGACAAGTGAAAAAGAAACCAATTAATTTTAAAATTTCGAAAGTTGAAAATAAATAATTAATTTGTGAATTCTATATAAAATTCCAAAAAAAATTTCCTTGATAACCATAACTAAAGTTTATCTGAAATAATTTTTTTTCTCAATATAATCTATAGGTAATTTAAAAATAAAACTATTTTAGAAAACTTTCAATTACTTACCTGTCCATTTTTTAACCAAACACTTGTTGCAATATCTGAATTAACATCACATGTTAAACGTATTTCACTATGTTGTTCAGCATATACAACAGACATTCCATCATCATCTAAATCATAATCATTAGTCATATGTTGTTGTTGTTCATTATCATAGAATGGTCCTCTTATAATTGGACCAGATGGTAATACTCTTGGATCATCACCATGCATATATTCTTCATCACTATTACTATTACCACCACCACCACCACCTTCATTACTTTTATTATTAATTACATCACTTGTTCTATGACTTCGATGAATATTTGAAGATGATGCATCAATTATATTTAATCCGCTTTGAAATTCTTCACCACCATGTTCATCAATAATTACAATTGGTTCATTTGAATTTATTAATAATTTATTATTATTATTATTATCGTTATGTTCTTCATCATTATCACCATTATCATTTAAGATACTCTTATCAATGAAAGTATTTAATGTTAAATTTAAATTTTGATCCTTTAATGTAATACGTTTTTCTATATTTGATGTTTCAGTTGTGGTCAATTGGTATTGTTGTTGTTGTTGTTGTTGTTGATAATTTGAAATTTTATTTAAATTTTCAGTTTCAGTTTCAGATTCAGATAAGGATAAAGATGAAGATGATGAAGATAAGAAGGTCTTGTTATATCTAATATCACTTTTATCACTACTAATATCACTTGAACTAATAAATGTGTTGTTATTTTTTTTATGTTTAACTGATGATACAGATGAACTTTCATTTAAAGAAGATAAACTACTCGATGAAGATGACAGAATTAATTTCTTATTATTATTGGTCTTTAATGTATTAGAACCAGAATTTCGTTTAATTCGTTTCATGCGACGGAAGTGAAATTTTTTAGATATAACTTCCTGTTTATTATTGTCAGAATCGGTTAATGCGACATCATTATGATGATGGTAATCATGTGAAATGTCATGATGACTGGGACTATGAAAATTTTGGTCTTCATCATCACCACCAAAAATATTTGCTAAAGTGAATTTATGAAAGATACTATAGAAAATGTTATTATTGGTGATGTCTGTTGTTGTAACAGGAATAGCATTATTAATGTCCTGTAACGATGGTCTACTACTAATTTCATTGTTACTGTTGACTCCTTCTTCATTTAATGGTGTTGTTGTTGTTGTTGTTTCAGAAATCTGTGAAAATCCTTTTGATTTTAACTTAATCTCTTTTAATTCGGCTGGACCAACAAACGACGACTCATAAAAGGAAAATGGTGATGATGAAGGTGGTGAAGGCAACTGGGATGGTGTTGTTGTTGATGACGATAATGACAATGGTATTAACGATGATTCTTCTCTTGTTAGATGGTTTCTAGTATTTGAATTTAAATCCACCTTTAATGAATCATTGTCAATCTGTTCAACAGTATCTTTTTTAATATTCTTTAATAATTTTTGTTTGTTTTCAAATTGTTTATGGTGGTGTTTTTGATGATGAGAATTTTTTAAATTTTTTTTTGACGATAAAAATGATAATGACCATTCATAATTATCATCATCATCATCGTCATCATCATCATCATCATCATCATTATTATTATCATCCTCATCATCATGATTTATTTTTTGTAATGATGTTATTTTTCTATTTTTACTTTGACTATCATATTTTGCAACTACTGATGATGATGATGATGATACTATTGTACAATTATTACATAATTCTGTTGATTTTTTTGTTTTTGTTGTTGCAGCTATAACATAATTTGAAATTTCATCTAAATCATTATTTTCATATTCTGTATATGATGTATCAGCTAATTTTTGAATTTTTTGTTCGGTAATATTTTGAACTAGAATATTCTGTTGACTTGTGTAATGTATACCTGGAAAAATACAAAACAAAACAAAAAAAAAAGGATTAAAAAAATTTTTATAAAATTTTAATTTCAATTTGAAAACAATTTTTTTCATGAATAAATTAAAAAGAAAATTTACATTGTAAATAAATAAAAAAAAAAAAGAATTCTTTCATTGAAAATTTCTCAATTATGCTAATTAGTGAAAACATTAATCAGATAAAAATTACGTAGGATCAAGGAAACAAAAAAAAAAAACCACTAAAACTAAAACATAAAAAAATACGTTACAAAACATTTTTAAAATTTTTTTTTTTTTTTGTGTTATTATATCGTCGTCATTATCATCATAATTAACGTCACCTCTTTTTTCTTTTTCTTTTCTATATTTTCTTCTTTTTCTTAATTCACACTTGAATATTTTCCTTTGACAACAAGACAAAACAAAAAAAAAACACTTTAATCGTCTTTATTTTCATTTTTTTTTTACATGCTTTCAAAAGTACCACTTTTGAATTTGATTTCATTTACCTTTGATTTCTGGTTTTTATTTCACGTTCTTTTAATAATTTTTTTCTTTTTGTATTATTAACTTCTGTCGTTGCAATTAGAAAATTCTCTAGAAATATATTTAATGAAAATACGAAAAATTTCACTTTAATATGATATCTGGGGTAAAAAAAAAACAACAGCAACAACAAAAAATCTTTTTCAAAAACATAAAATTCACGTAAAGAATAAATTACAAATTGGATTATAAATGAAAACAAAAAAAAAAAACAAAAAAAAAGGAAACATGAGAGCATAGAAATCATGAATATTACGTATACTGTACGAAAAAGATTTTGTCGTCCTTTTAATTTTCTTAATTGCATTCAATAGTTTTTTTCCGTGAAAGGTAAGACGTTGTTATTTCAAACGATATTTTGCATTCTTTAAATCCTGAACTATTTCAGTATGCATCCTTATAGAGACGATGAAGAAATTTTCCAATTAAAGGTAATGACAACATAGAAGAATTTTATGAAATTGTAAAATTGGTTTGAATTTATGTGTTGTTTGTTTAAATGATTTTTATAACTTGATTTTACAAGAGAAAAAAGAAAAAGGAAATGACTTTATTTGAAGACGACACTATAGATATTCTGTAGATGATGAAAATTATGTTTTTCAATTGCTATATAAGGATAATGAGATTGTCTCATTTAACAAAGGTAATTAAAAATGACAAAGGATAAATTCAAGTTAAACGTTGTTATTCTGAAAATCTTGAATATTTTTAATTGAGGATGGAGTTTTTTTTTTGAACACAAGATATCCTGACAAAATTATTAAGACCTAGAATTTGGATTAAATAAATTGTTCTAAGCATTTAAAAACGCCTGAGCCATTTTTTCTTTCGTTTCTATCAAAGCGAAAAGCCATCTAACTCTAAGTGTGAACGTCGACCACTTTTTTCCCTCTCAACTCCATTAATGTTACCGTGTACTGTGAAATTTTATTACATTAACAATAATTTATCATTTTCTTTTGGCAAAAAGAAACAACAAAAAAAAAAATCACATTTGCATTTTACACGTCTTCAAATCAATTATTGTAATTTTTTTTTTCCTTTTCAAATAATATTCAAGCATGTAATTTATTTGCAAATATATTTTTTTTTTTTTCATTTTCTTGCAAATTTTAACAAGCGAAAATTTTAATACAATTTTCTACATTGCACTTTCGGTATATGTATTTTCAGATATTTTCAAAATTCATATATGTATGTACAAAATGTGCATAATTTTAAAAATTTTTTCTTTTTTTTCACAGAGAACACAAAAATAATATTGAAAAGTAACCACCCATTACCGGTAAAATATCAAAATGATATATTATTGTGTTCCTTATTCTTCTTCTTTTTCTTTTTTGGTAAAGTAGAAAAATTTTTGTATAAAATAGTACATATCTACATATTTTTAAAAATTGAACATACAATAAAATTTCGAAAATGCAGAAAAAAATAAAAGATAAAAAGATATTTCTAATATGTATGTGAAAATATATGAAACGAAGTGCTTTTGAATACACAAAAAACAAAAAAAAAAAACAACAGCAAAAAATGTTTAAAATAAAAACCCTGGAAAAATTCGTGTAAATACAATAAAATATATCATGAATATCATTGTGCTTATTTTATTTTTAATCTAAAATCACTTTTATGAAAATAAAAATGGAAAAAGGATGAGAAAATTGTGATTGTGAAACGCGAAACCTATATATGTATGTTTTGCTTCTATTTAGCGTATACGTGAAGAATACATTACGAATTGAAAAAAATATATATGTAGATATTTATAAATTTGGAACAAGAAAAAAAAAATATTATGAATAAAAAATAGAAAAATAGGAAAATATAAAGGAAAATTGCGAATTTCAAGGAAAAGCACAACAAACCGTACAACAACAACAACAACAACACAAAAAAAATCATGTAAGGAATTTTACATTATTTTTTTTTTTTTTTTTACCACATTCATCGTCATAAAATATATGCTAAATCCTAACGATATGTTAATGTTAGTCATTTGCCTATATAATAATAATTTGCATACATGTACAATTCACATTTTTTTTTTTTTGTTTTCAAGAAAATATGGAAAAGAGAAAAAAAAAATGCTTTCAATACAACAATCTTATTGCATGGATGACGATGATGATGATGATAACTACAACCACAGATTTTAGCGAATGATATTGAATCCTTTTTTTTTTTTTTTCTTTGATTTGATTTTTATTTTTCTACTTTTTGTTAAAGATATCAGTATCTATTGAAAATAGAAAAAAAAATAAATTGTAAATGTTTATTTGAAATAACATGAATATATAAAAAGGATAAAAAGATACAAAAATCACACGTTATATAATGTAACAAAAAAAAAAAAAAAATTTATCATACAATACTCACATGTCATTGATTTCTGTGAATGTATATTTGTAAATGTAAAACACTTTTTCTACTTGTATGATTTACATAAATTATGAATGTGAAAAATATCATATGGTAATTTTTAGATACATTTACAGATTTTTTTTTTTACTTTTTTTTTTTTAAAAGAATGAATCAAAATATATATAATTGCCGGGCTTTTATAAATTTATTTTTTTTTTTTTTCTTATTTCAAAATGCACTATTTTGTAATAAATTCACAAACTTAAGGATCTATAGAGGATGATTAGATAAAGATCTAAATCTTATTAACAATGAAAAGATGGTACATGGTACAAAAAAAAAGAAATTCTATGAAAGAAAATTGTAGATGGTATTAATCTCAAATGCTTTTCTAATTTGTAATTAATTGTTTATCCTTTAAACTTTCTTGGACAGCATTACAAGATTTTACACCTTTCAGGACGAAAATAGATTTTATAGGTTATACTTAAGCTTTAATTTCTACTATATTTCATTCTCACCAAATTTTATATCCTAAGTTTTTTGAAATTTTTCTCAGTATCCTAAATTGTTTTGAAAATTTGCAAAAGCTTCAATATCAAAATTTTAAACTATTTTCATCCTCAGATGCATAAAAATGGCTAACATAACTTCCAAAATTTCGATAAAAAACGCTAAAAAATTAACCCATTTAAGTTTTCTCTTAAAAATCAAAGAAATTCTTATTATCTTTTCTCCCTACAAGATTTTTTTCCAATTTCAATAATTTAAAAGTTTAATTTCATTTTAAAATAAAATCTTATCTTGAACACAACAATTTTTAACTTTGAAAGCAACATTACTTTAACATTTTTATTTTTATTATCGAAAAAAAAAATAATAATAATAAAATTCCATTTTGAACTTGATTACAATTTAGTAATTTCATACAAACTCACCACTTTTTGTTTTTTGTTTTCAAATTTTAAAACCAAAGAAAAACAAAAAAACATTTTTGTGATATTCTTTTCTTTTTCTAAAAGTTAACAAAATCAAAAATTTATAAAAATCAACACAAACAAAAAAAACATAGAAAATCTGAAAATTTTTTACAATTTTCCAAAAAAATAAAAAAAAAATAAAATCACAATAAAAATAACAACAACAAAATAAGAACCAAAAAAATCTTTTCCATTTCATTGATAAGATCAACATTTTATGAACTTTCAAAGATATTTTGTATTATTGTAATGCACTATTGTTTTTACAAAATAAAATTCGAAAACTCTAAAACTTTGTATTTAAAGACTTAAAAAAACAAAAGAATGACATTAAAATACGTACAAATAAAAAAAATCTATCCACTGAAAATGAGATCAATAAAAGTATCTAAACTTTTTCAAAATGTCATTCTCAAAAAAAAAAAAACAAAAAAAAAAAAAGAAGAAAATCTAAACAATTTTCTCTCGTTATGTTTTTCGAATTTACTAAGAAAAAACAAGGAGAAAATATCTTTAATTTCTAAGTTGATACACCTTCAGGATTATCACACAATCAACTATTATTTGAATTTTATCATTTCACGTATAGCAAAAGAGTATTTTTGAGGTGATATTAAAGTTTTTCTATAAAAATAAAATAGAATAAAAGTAATTTTGTGAAATGTAATGTCTTATTTTTATGTAATGAAAATCTTGCCTTATTTTATTTTCCTAAAAAAAATTTTTTGTTTTGTTGTATTTTTCATAGAACGTTCTTGTGTAATTTTTGTTTACATTTTCTAGACTTTATAATACTTTTGCTTGCCTTGCATATATTCTTTCTATAACACACAATATTATAAGTACGTTTTTTTTTTTTTGTTTTCTGTGTTTGTACAAGAAAATTTTCATGATCGCTTTTTACTCACAAAAAAAAAAAAAATAAAAAATCAAACTTTTTATTGTACAAAAAACTATACAAAGTTCTAACATTGTAACACATATACTAACAACCAACAATATATTTATAAACACATAACGAATTCTTATTTTTAAACCGTAAAATTTTCTTTCTATATGTACACAAGACAAAATTATCTGGTGTGACATTGTACTATTATTTTATGTTCTACATTTTTAGTGTTCTTATATATAATATATAAATACACCCACCACCGCCCCAACCCAAATGAATATCACGTTTATTGTTGAAGTAGAAAATAAAAATCACAAAATAATTCCAAGTAGATAAAATCTTCACTGGGTTTTTTTTTTTTTCTTCTTCTTCTTTTTGTGTATACTTTACAAAGATATTAACTTTGGTTTACACCAGAATACAATAAAATCACAAATAAAAAAAACAAAAAACAAAAATAAACAGTAAAATAAAAAGTATCTGAACATTATTTTAAATGCTTTGCTTGTTATTTTAATACAAAAACACACACACACATACTAACAACAAAAATATATTTTCTTAACAAAAACTTTCTCTTATTTTATATATTTTCTTATTATTCGCAGTTAACTTAAACTTACTTTTATACTTACTTTTATACTTCTTAATATTATTATATTTTTGTAGTAAAAGTATAGAGAGTATAACGATTATAACAGTTCTTATACATATAGCTACTACAATATCTTTATGCCACTAATAAAAATCGCAAAAGATAGAAATTTAATGAATAAATATTTTGTATTTTAGATAATATATTTTTTTTTTTTTTTTGGTTTTTTTTTTTTATTTCTAGTAAACAGAAACAGAAGTATCAGAAAAATAAATAAAATTAAAAGGCAAATAGGTTATCCTTGTGGTACACATCGATAACAGATTCTTTGAAATACTACTGTTAGATGAATATAGAAATGCTTTTGATAATTCTAGTGGATGAATGTGGGCAAAAAAAAAAAATTTATGTGTATAAAAGTTGGCATTTCATTACTTATAAAAAGTTCTCCATATTCTAATCATCTGTCTAATAAATCCGTGTAAATTTATGTTTTGTAGAAAGGAAACATAAGCGCAATGAAAGAAAAAACAAAAATAAAATACAAAATACGGAAATTTTAAAATGTAAGTGAAATTAATTTGGAAAAAAAAAAAAATGAGCAAGCAAAAACCAAAGGGCTTTTATTTATTTAAGATTATAAAATATTTTATTAAATTAATACTATAAATACAAAATATATGTATATATTTACATTGCATATTTATAGCATACTTTTAGGGTTAAGAATAAATGTCCATAATATTCTAAGATAATAATTTGAGGGAGAGGGATATAATGTGATGAATGAGTGAAAATGACACAAATCACCTGACAGAAAATCCTAACGTCAACAATCACAAAACTTCTGACAGCCAAGAGTGATAAATGTCCTTTAATACGATAGTGAGGTAATTTTCTTCAACATACTTATTGTATAACAAAACCCACCCAATCTAAGAATTTCATCTTATATACTTACATATTTACTGTCAAAGAGATAGCCTATAGTATAAAATTATTACCCCTAATCACCATAACCATTATTGTCGTCATCCTTCACACTACTACCATTATAACAACAACTTGTCAACGAAATGACAAGTGATTAAAGTCTTGCACAATTTACAAATGAATGGAATGAATTTAATTATGTCATTAGTATACATTCTTTATTTTATTATTTTTTTTTTTTGTGATTTTTTTGTTTTTTCATCATCGTCCTTTTTATTTTTTCGTTATCACTAAGTGGTGATTTTTTTTTTATTTAAAATTTATTTGAAGAAAAAATAAAAATCATCATAATCTATAGGCCGATTTTTTGCACATGAATATTCCCCACATGAGAAAAATTATCCTTGCAGGATATTTATTATTTATTTTTTCAGTTGTCCTTTTTTAAATTTTTTATGTACATATGTATGTATTTTCAGTAGCCTATATTGATTCATAAAAACCACATGAAAAAAAAAAAAAAAAAAAAAAAAAACATAAATGAAGTCCTTCAGACTTCCGGCTCATTAAGTAATTTTTTTTCTGTGTGATTATGAAATATTTTTATTTTCTTTTAAAAGGATATAAATTTTTCATATGAAAAATTATTATAAATCACCTCCTATGATGATAATTTTCAATCAACTAACTTTAAATACACAAATACATACATAAAGTTCATTTAGTTTAAGTTAGCTAATGATTTTCACCCCATACTGTGGCCTCTATACATTATTTGGTTTTTTTTTTTCCTTTTCAAATTATAAAATAGCATTGAATAGGACCAGTTCAAAGCCACTCTCAAGTTCTAAATAAATTCTAAATAATAATTAAGTATATAATAAGGAATATTGTTCAATAAATAAAAATTATTTTCAATTAATGAATTGATTTTTGCTTAGTTAGTTTAATTTTTTTACTTCTCATTTAACAAAAATCAAATCACATGTGAAAAATTCTCTTGGGATATTCAAAAAAAAAAATAATAATAATATATAATACAAAACACATTAAGTTTTTTTTTTTTCTTTTTGCTCTTTTGATCCTTGTAATACATAATTATACTGGGTCTATAAAATCAGTATGACTAAATATGGTATGTATGTATAAAGCATATAAGTGGCCGCATGCATCTAGTTTTTAATATATGTACATACATATATTGTTTATATGCCTACATATATATACTTGTATGATACATACATATGTATGTATAAAATTTATGAATAAGGGAAAAAATGATGTGATATACCCGACTGCTGAATATTAATTACTATTGAAGGGCTGTCATACAGGATATTTAGCATGGATAGAATATTTATTGACCACATTACATGAGGATATATTTTATATTGAATATTACTTTTAGGATTTTACATATTACGTATATGTATATATGTATATACGGACGAATGAATGACGGGATGATATTTAAGGTAATATACAGAAAATCGTCATTCACTTACGTGAAGGAAATATATAGGTTGAGTACCAATATATCCTGCATCACATCATAGGTATACATATAGTTTTTTTTTTCTCATGTACGTAACATTTCATGCTTGTATGTAAACACTTGATGGAACGTGCCACTTTGAGGACTAATGTTTGATGACCATAAGTATGTATACAATATGTATTTGTATACATATATTTTCCTCTATGTATATATTGATGAAATCTATAAGATTCAGAATATGTGTATATTTATTGAATGGTTTTATATGCATGGGATACTTTGGATAAATATGATTGGAATGGTTGCCTAAAGGCAATATTGTAATATATAGTATAAGAGAAAAACCTATAAAGGCAAAATATAATATTAAAGGAACAAGGATATAAATTTATGTATTATACATATATTGAATACATTTCACATTTAGAATATATTAAAATAACTGTATAAAATTATATATATAATTCGAAGGGATAGAAAATTTTGTATATGTATTAGAAGATTGGTGATTGAATGGTCATATAAATTGGTCATTTCTATTCTTATAAGTATATAGGAACAAAATTATAACAGATGTGAGATTATATTCATGTATGGATGTGTGCTAGGAAATTGAGTTTTAGATTGATTTAAGCGTTTCATGCGTCTCCTTTAATATATTATTTATTTTATAACACTTTTTTGTCATATATAACTAATTTCTATACATGTATCTAAAATCTACACAGTATATATATTCCGCAGTGATTGGCAATTTTGTTGGTTTGTTCTGAATTTAAAATGATTTATAGGATATTAAAAAGAACAAAAATAACATTTTACATACATATATGAAAATTATCTTTATGAATGTGTATAATAAAAAAGGGACCAAATGAAAAATTTATTTAATGATAGGGAGAAAATTTTCACAAAATAAAGAGGAACAATTAATGAAATAAAATTTATATAAAGATGCAATAAAATTGTAAATTTATAGTTTGACTTTAATTATGAATTAATCTTGATTATAATTATCTTAATTGAATCTTAACAAAATAAAACAATAGAAAAAAAAATGTTTTTAATGAAAAACTAAAAAAAATTTTTAATTGTTGTTGAAATCAAAAAGGATAATAAATTATCCTTGATAAAATCGTATTTTTAGTTTTTCAAAAGTCAAAATAAAATTTATTGAAATATAATTAAAGAAAAAAATGAAAACTGCAATAAACGATTTTGATTGATCTTCCGGAATATTTGACCGACAACAACTGTTCCGAAAAATACACAAAATAATTTTTTTTATGGAAAAAAATTACTAAGACGAGGAAAAAGTCTGATAAAGATTTACTAAATTTTTAATTTTCGCAAGAAAAAGACGATTAAAATTTTGTTGGACGTCTTTGGAAATCAAGAAAATTCAGTTCTGGAAAATTTTGTATATTTTTCAAAAAATTCCCATTGGTTTTAAGGTAAAAATTCTTAATTATATTGTTAAGATTCAGTATGAATTTTACACTTAGCCAAAGGTTTAAAAACATTGGGACAAATCAGTTCCAAAAATCCTTTAAAAACTTCTATAAAACAATTCAAAATTCCAGCATTTTCCAAAAGAAAATTTTGTAATCAAAAACCTACCGAAAATTCAAAAACAAAATAAGTTTCCGATATCTCAAAATCAAAACTAAAGAAATTCTTAAGTAATCCTATTAAAAAACATATGATTAATGTATTTTATTTTTGGCCTCTGTCAAGATACAAACAAATTGAAATTAAATTAAAGTAGTATCACACTTCAAGAAATGAATAAATAAATTCACTACAGTCAAAACTTTTTTATTTATTTTTAACATGAAATCTATCAAATACAAAATTCATTTGAAATGTATCTATCGTCGTCTTCAATTTTTTATCTATGTTTGTATATAGTTTTTTTTTTCTATCTTACTTTTTTATCTTGAAAAAAAAAAAAAAGAAAAACTGAAATCTATCAAAGTGACTTTCTTATTTTCTTTTCATCATAGAAAAAAAAAAATAAAATAAATTTCTATAAAGAAGAAAATTGACATGAGAGCATTTTAAAAGGATTTTCAAAAGTGGCAGTTAAAATGAAGTTGTCAACATAAAAATAAAAATTTAAAAGAAAAAAAATAAATAAATAGAAGTATATATAGATGGTAAGGATAAAAAAAAATAATAATAATAATCAAAGAAAGCATATAAATAAGTAAAATTCGTTTAAAGGAAAAAAAAAAAAGGAGAAACTTAGTTCTTGTTTTTTTTTTCTACATGTATACATTGCATTTAATCAAGCGATAAAATATATAAAAATTTATTTATTTTTTTTTTATTTCTTAAGAAAAACCAGAAATGTAGAAAAAATCAGTTTACTTCTTTGTAGAAAAAAAAAAAAATAGCATAAAAGATGAAAAGAAGAAATAAGCTACCAGTGCTATTCAATGAAAAAGAAATGTTATTTTGTGTTAAATAGAAAAAGTTATAAAGTTTTTTTTATTGCACCTGAATGGGAACTTTTATTTATTTATTTATACTTTTTCTTTTTTTTTTTTGTACTTTTATTATGCTTTTCCTTATAAGTTTTTCTTTTAGGTTTCTCGAAGAAAAAAAAAAGTACTTTTTACTCATTGTGTCGTATTTCAATCATCGTTACCACAACGACTTTTTCAATTTTACCTAACTGACTAAATCCGTTTGAATGCGTTTTCTTAGAAAAAAAAATATATTGACAAAATAATAAATAAAACGTAAACATTATGTAGATGTATTTTTTTTTTTTCTTAGTGAAAAAATTTATCGTTTTCTTTTGGCTTTTCTCAGCAAAGTCGAAAACTTTTTTTTTGTTGTTGTATAGCAATTCATTTAAAATTTTCATTTAAATCATAAAATGACTGACTACATCTTATGTTCGGTAAATGTAAAAAGATTTTAATTTAATTTAGTTATATATTCGTACTGTGACTCAGTAAAAAAAAGAATTTCGGAAGACAGTAATAAGGATATTTTCTTGAAGTGAAAAAAAAAATAAAAAATAAAAAAAAGAGTAAAAGCCATACAAACTATTCCAATTTTTCTGTGAATAATTAATGGAAATTTTATGAAAAGAAAAAAAATGTTGAGGAAAAAAAATATTTACAGTTAAAAAGAATCCTTTTCCTTTTCTTCGTTTTTTTTTTTTTAAATGCAGAAAATTAATTAAATTTTTTTTTTAATTTTTAAGAAAAATTTAAAAAAAAAAATATTCCCACATAAAATCTATTTGCCAAGAATGTATTCAAAACAGGAAATTCACAACGTGTTCTTCGAAAAAAAAATACCGTTGAATTCAAAACAAAGAAATAAGCTATCGAAAAAATTATGAATTTTCGAAAAAAATTATTATTCTGAAAATTTAAGAAGTAGCACAGCACTATAATGGTTCCCGAAAGCATCTACGGAATCAGTTTCAACTAAAGTTCAGAATTTTCCGAACAACCGACCTGTTAGTTTTCAGGTACGATTTCTGTTCAAAAAAAATATCCCACACAAAAATGTTCTACACACACACACACTTCTACTATTTGAGAAATTCTTCTTTTCGAAATTTCGAAATTGAATTTTTTTAAAATGATTTTTTTTTTTTTTTTTGTAATTACAATTTCTATTCAATCGTCCCTTCATTTATGATTGTTATAATGTCAGGACAATTTTTTAAACCTCTTTTTTCTTTTACGTTACATTCATATCAGGAGAACTTCTTTTAATAATGGTCAACAAAATGAAAAAAAAAATACAAAAATACAAAAAAATAAGAAAAAGAAAATTTAAAAAACTTTTTCCTGTACTATTCAAGTTTGATGGCGCCCAACAAAACATTCATTTTTTTTTTCATTGATTCCATTCAACAACAATGAAAAAACAAAAAAATATAAACTAAAAGTTTGTTACTTCATGTAATATATATATTTTCAAATACACACACACACACACACACACACACACACACACACACACACACACACAAGAGTAAAGTATGATGAGGTATTATTTTTGTCAAAAAAAAAAAATACACTGATGACAAAAAAGTTGTTTTTTTTTCCTTCTTAAAAAAAAAAAAGAGAAATCAAATATAAAAATAAAAAAATAAACGACAAATAATAACAATAAAAAAATTTCATTTTATTTTTTTTTATTTATTTTTTTTTTTCAAAATTTTATTGAGTTTAACAGAACTGACAACTTCTGTTTCATTTTTTATTTTCTCATTTTCATCAGACAAACTTTTCTTTTGATTCCTTTTTTTTTTTTTTTTTTTTTTTTAAAAAAATTTTGATATTTAATTTGACCTCTCAAGGATATCATTCAATCAGAATTTAGAAAAATCATGGAACATATCATTCTTATACAAGTTAACAATTTTTCTTATATGTATGTTTTTTTTGTTCTTGTTTTTTTTTTTAGTTGAATTTTTCTTAAATTATTTCTTTTTTTTTTTTCATTGAATATTTCCCTTTTTTTATTTTTTTTTTTCTTCGATCGAAATTGGATTATCAGGTTAAATGATAGAAAAGAGAAAAATTAAATAATGAGGGTGAAAGTAAATAAAGCCATGATAAAAACAAAAAAACAAAAAAATGAACGAGAAGGATATAAAAAAAAAAGAAGACGATGAAGAAGGAACAAAATGAATGAATGAATGAATGAATTTATTTGGATGAATAAATTTTATATGTTTAACTGTCTTCTTGTTAACTTTGAATCTGCTATTCTAAGCAAATATAACACAAAATGTATGTTTGAAGTTTATTTATTTATTTCCTTTTTTTTCGTATTCTTATATTTTTCATTAGATTATTTTTGCTGAATAAAGGATATTTTGTGTATGTTATCACGAAATTGTTGTATAGTTACTTAAATGAGTTTTCATTTCATTATCTTTTTTTCTTTTTTTTCTTTTTTTTGTGTTGTTGTTGTTGTATGTGAAATATACGAATTGAAAGTACTTTTCACAATAAAAATAAATAAAGTAACTCGAATGTAAAATAAAATCAATTTAAGGAGATTAAATGTGAAGAATTATTATTTAGTGATATCATTTTGATCTATAATTTGATTTAAAATTTAAAAAAAAAAAATAATTGTAAAAGTTTCGTCCTTTTGTGAAATTTTAATTAAATTTTTTTGTTGTTGAAAGTCACAAAAATTTTATTTTTGAAAAAAAAAACCAATTTAAGTAGAAACAAATTAAAATATGTTAAAATTTTACAAAAACTCTCAATGACGTCAGTGGAAAATCTGAAAAACTGTAAGGACATATACATATTTAGTTGCTACAACGATCAGATTGAAATTTAAGGTGCGGTTCATGTCTCAAAAAGTCAGGCATCAGAAATTTCAAGTTTTAATTCTGAAGTAAATTGAATAAGCCCAGTAAAGGTCATTTTAATAACAAGGACGAAATTTCATATGTAAAAAAAATTAATTTAAATTTATAAAAATAATTCAGCTCGTTATACTTATCAAGTCTAAAAAACCGTTGATAAAAATTGGTTTCTGTCTAAAATAAGCGAACACTAAATTAAAGATTGAAACAAAATAAAAATTATTTAATTAGAGTCCTTTAAAGGTAGATTTTGACAAAAATTAAAACTGTAAATCGGATTTCTTGTAGTGAAATTATACCTTTTTGAAACAATTTTTTTTTAAATATTCCTAAAGGACGAAAAACGTTTTAAAAAGAAATTTCACCACGAAATTTTTTTTTCGACACTCACCTTAACTGATTATTTTTATCTCTTTTCCTTTATGAAACACTCTCGCATCACAATTAAATATTTTTCCTTTACATCACTTACAAGAAAAAAAAAACCAAACTTAAACAACTTTTAATGTTTAAATTTTCATTTACACAAACAAAACAAAAGACACCATAAAAAAAAACTTGATTTTCTTTCAAATTTTATCATTTAAAAAAAAAATAAAATTAATTTATTTAAATCACACTCCTCCTGACGTAAAGTTCATCAAACTTCTTATTGTTTTTTTTTTTTCTTCCAAGAAACATCTTTTTTTTTTTTTCTTTTCTTTTTTTCAGTTATGAATCATAATTAATAAAAAAAAATTTTTTTTCTGTATTTTATTAATTTATTCATGAGAAAAGATTTTTTTTTTTTCAATTACTTTTACTGTTATCCATAATATTTGAAAAATTACAACAACAACAACAAGAAAAAATAATTATTAAATAGATTTTTATAACAATTACTGAGGGAGAAGTTTATAATAATAATAAAAAAAAAAAAAAATTATGCAAAATAAAATATTTAAAAAAAAAAAAAACAATAAAACAAACAATCAAGAAAAAGATTTTAAAAAAAAGTTAGCTATTTCAATTATATCAGACATTTTATTTTTCACTTATCTTGCACAATGGCATGTAGAAAAAATTTAAAAAAATTAAAAAAAAAAAAAAAAAGAATTAATAAATAAATAAAAGTTATCCCAGAAAATATATTTTACAATTCGTTTACACCACTTAAAAATAAAAACTTTTTTTTTTTACTTATTATCCTTGTATAGTTTACACAATATATATGTAGTGTATAACTTTGTTCTTCTGATATGGTAAGTATATATGCGATCCAAGGATATATTGTTTTATTTATTTTTTTTGTATGTGTGTGTATAGTCATATATAAATTTTTTAGTATATTATTCTAGACTAATATTTTGTTAAAATTGATTGTTCATCAGACCGTAAATAAATTGATTGAGACTGGTCAGTCCACTATATATACGTATGTATGTAATTATGTATATTGATGTAATATACATACATGAAATGATATAGGCTCTGCTATAAAGTCCACTTACTATTATATTATGAATTCCATAGTTAAAAAGACCATTTACTTTTTTATTACACTTCTGTTGTACACTAAAAACAACTATTAAACTTTATTCATTTTCTGTGTGTATAGGTATTGTTTCAATAAATTATTATTATATGTATGTATGTATGCGATAAAATAAAAACAACAACAAAAATACAGTTAAACCAAACAAGTCCATATTATGGTTATATATATGCTCTTTAATGTTTGATGGTAAAATTATTACAAGAGTCTAGTCAGCACTAATTTTTTTTTTTTTTTTTTTTTGCACTCTTACCCCATTTGAAATTATATTTAACCTTTAACCATTCTCCATCATCGTTAACTCATTCGGTCAATCGTTTTTTATTTTCTTTCTTTGTTTATCGGCTCCTATCTATAGAATTTTTTCTTTATCGTTGAAAAATTCCTTTCTCTTGTTAATTCATGATGTACATGCTTGCACTAAAAATATATAGATAAAAGCACTTTTTTGGTTTTTGGGTATTATCCTGCAATATATGAGAATTTGTAGGTATTTTTTTTTTTTTTAGTTTCAATACACGTCGAACAAAAGCTTCGAATCATATATCTTTGTACGAAAAAGTAGTTATTTATGCTGTATTCAAACTGTGCATATAATATAACATCAAAAAATATATAGAGAAAATATTATTGCTATGAATATGAACGATAGGGTTGCCACCAAACTAAATATCCTTTCAACTAAGCCTTCTACTTATAAGTCAATATTTATTAGGAGCCAACATAAGATAATCATTGAATTCAACCTCAATATTCTATCGGAATTCAATTTTAAAGCATAGACAAAAACCATACCAATACTACAAAAGTCAAAATTGACAATAAAATAAATATTGAACATTTTTAAGACCTCCAGAACGCTAATTCTAAATAAAGAATTTTACATAATTTTATTTGAATTTTTCATGATGATTTTTAAAACGGATTGAACCTCAAAAATCTATTGATGCTTTTAGTTGCCAAAATAATATCTACATATTAGATCAAAAATCAGCTTTCAGAAACATTCAAGTGAAAATTTTTCGTGATAAACTATATACATATGTTTTCGCTCATGTTTGAATATTCGACAAAAAGTGCATTTCAACGAAATTTAATGAAATATCTTCCGAAACTTCTGACTGTAGAAAACCTGGCAACCCTAATATAACGGTGTATATCCTAGTATATACGTATTTATATGTATCTCTTCACATATTTAAAAAATAAAATCATAAAGGACGAATAAAGGAAGTTTCACACGCTTCAATGAAATATTTTTTTTTCCACATCGTTGAAAAATAATAGTCGATTCCATTGTTTTTGATTTTTTGACCATGCCAAAATGTAATAACTGGAAAAAACAAAAATAAATCATAATTTTCACACGTTATTCCAATGCTTGGTTTTTTTAAATTCATAAAATTACATGGCTGACAAAAAAAAAAAGGTATTTATTACAATTTTACAGCTAGGTATGATTGGATTGTGTTTTTTTTTTTAAATTTTCCATACTTTTTTTTGTTTTTTTTTTTAAATTATTTTTATAAATCAAAAATTTTTTAATGCCAAAAAATACAAATCATATTTTATATTTTTCAACAAATTTTCCATTAAACCATGACACTGAATGAAAGAGACAATGAAACAAAAAAGAAGGACTAAAAGAGAAAGCAATAATAATTTTGGGTTCAATATTAAAAATTTTTATCATCGATTTTCACCATTACATTGAATAATATGATAAGCATTTTGTTTGTATGTGTGTGTGTGTGTGTTATTGTAAGCATATTTTATATGGCAAATTGAATGTAGTGTTTTTTAACTGAAAAATTTATAATTTTTTTAAAATATGTAAATGGATAAATTTTCATTTAAAAAATTAAAGTAATTTGTAAATTTAACTTTAATAATTTATTATTTTTTAAATTTAAAATTATTTCAACAACAACAACAACAACAACAACAAAAAATATGATAAAAATATCAAAAAGCTACTATTGAATTTTTTAATAAGTTTTTTTTATGATTTTATGACTTTTTATCTTTAATAAAAAATTATAAGAATGAAATTTATTGTTATAAATTAATGAATTTTTCATATACTGGAAAAAAAAAATACATATATGTAATACATATGTATGTATGTAGCATAATAATTTGATATTATTAAATTCAATGAAGTTGAAAATTAATTTATTTTTTGATTTAAATTTAATAAAACATTATTGACTTGCATGTAAATAATAAAAATTATATTGGAATTTTTCTATAAAAGATTGACCAAAAATTTAAATTATGGAATTTTGCTACTTTAATGATTTTAGAAATCGACCAATATTATTTTAAATTACTGCCACAAATTTAAATTGTAAATATTTTGTAATTTTAAACTGTATTCAGACGATGGATATTTTTCTGGTAATTTTCTAATTATTAGTCTGATTTCTAAAGAATACTTCTGGTAATCAGAATGGAAAAATCACTTAATTTCTTAAAGACTTTTCTTTTTCGATTTAGCTAAAAAAAAATCTCAATGACGTCTTTTTGTAATGAAAAAACTTCCTCGTCGGACTTTAGCATTATTTAAATTTTTTTTTTTTTGTCTATTATTTTTTGATTGAGTGTACTTTAAGAAATTTTTTGACTCAAATAAAAACTATATTGACCTACAGAACAAACGATTGTTTGTAAAAAAAAAAAAAAAAAAAAAAAAAATTTGTTTAAGGATCTGCAACTGAAGGACATGAACTCATAACAATGTTTAATATAATTTACTTAAAACGGACATTATTTCTTATCCCATTTTGCATTCAAATTTTAAGAAGAATTTTTTTTCGAAAAGTTTAAAATAAATGCAAATACAAATAAGATATGAGAGAAATCTTCTCAAAATTGAATTTATCCTTCGACAATACAAAAACAACATAAAAAGAAAATTTAAGTAAATATTCATGTAAAGAAACTTTAGAAAGAAAAAAAAGCATAAAATACAAATATAATTTAAATTTGTATGCCATAAAAATATGTATAAACAATATTATCCTTATATTGATAAAAATCCACTGCATAATCCTTAACCTATAAAATCCATGAAAATTTAGAAAAATATTCTTCATTTTTTTTTTTTTCAAGGATCTTAAAAAAATATTGAGTATATATTTAGTATAATTTTCAGTGGTATGATATTTTTATTCCTTTTTTCCTATTTTCAATTTTTTTTTCTCTCTGTTATTTTGTTTTGTTTTTAATAATCTTCTCAAAAATAATGCAAATATCCATTGGCAAAAGTCAAATAATATTTATTCAAACTTTTCCTGTACTACATAACAATACAATACAAAAAAAAAAAATCAAAAACAAACAAAACAGCAAAACAAATACAAGACAAAATTTTAAAAACAAAAATCAGGATAATAAGAAATGATTTTTTTTTTTGTTTTTTGTTGTTTTCGCAAATTTATTCATAAAATTTTGAAACAAAAAACAAAAATATTGATAAATTGAAAATTCATGAAAAATAGCTTTCATCTTTTTCTTTTTCTTATTTTTTCAATTTAAATTGTTATTTATTTTTACATACATACATATATCCACCAATCTTTATCTGTTGTTGTAATAGACTAATAAAAAACAAACATAAAATACACAAGGGATCAAACGGAAGAATCGGAATACATACTTTAAAATAAATTATTAAGGCGGTCACTGACTGAATTTACAGAAAATTGACCAGTCATAATTCTTCAACCCTCACTTAAAATTGCATTAATTTTTAATGAGTGAAACCAATTAACTCATCAAAAGTTTTTTTTGAACAAAGAAGACTCTTGTCAGAAACTACAACTGCCTGAGTCAAAATTTACCTGCTTCTTTGAAGCTTCCTACTATTCAGTGGAATGTACATACCTAGGTACTACTTCACTGCTCAGACATAGTTCAAATTTCCTTTTTCTATACAAATGTAGTAGTAAAGTAGTTTTAAAGTAGCACTAAGTAGCTCTAAAAGAGCTTAAAATAGGAGGAACAACATTAAATAGTATCAAAAAGTGTCAAATTGACATTTAATATTACTTAAGATCATCAAAGTAGCTGGTAAATTTTGACTTTAAGTTCTAACATTCAAACAAGTTCAATCCCTAATAACACTCTGTATGTATGTAGTTCGCATTTCATGTAATACTACGAGTATGCCAATTCCAAAATAACAGTACTAAAAAAAACCATCAAAAATTTAATGTAGCATTGTGATTTAAAATAAAGAAAAAAGGATTTTTATTTTTTGTGGTACTTAAAAAAAAAAACTACTTGAAGAAGAAATTAAATATTTATGTTATGGTGAATTCGACGAACACATATAAAATTCACTTATTCCAGAATAAACACATCATTCTTCTTAAATTTTTTCAAATATTTCACTTTTAATTCTTTTTTAATTTTTTTTACTTTAATTCTTTCTTTTATATTAACTTCACTTTTTTGCTGTTTTTTTTTTTCTAGTTTTTACTCACATCCTTTTTTCTTTTCACTCTTTTAAATAAATAAAATTGAATTTATAGTTAAAAGATAGGTCAATAGCCTTCTAAAGTACAATGTACTCTTTTTAAATAGCAGCTAAATACAATATAAACTTATTATTATATGCAATGTATGTAAGGAGATTTAATAGTTATACATATCATACATAGATACATTTACAAATAAATAACATCAGATGTTTGATATCACATAACTTTACATGTTGTTAGAAATAAAGTATATATATCTAATATTTGTTTCATTTGTCATCATATTACACATACATACATACATTATTCAATTCAATGACCATCTGTTTTTATAAATGAAATCTTTTTATATATTCTATCATAATTTATTCATTGTGTAATATATCCTTTTTTTTTGCATTGAAAAAAATAACAGAATAAAAAAAAATAAATAAACTAGAATAAGAACGTTGTTTTTTTTTTGTCACTTTTTCTTTAAAGTTTGATTTTGTTTTTTTTTTTTTAAGTATTTTTTAAATTTTTTTATATAAATCCTTTTTTTTTTTTTTTGTAATTTAATAACATTTTTTTTTTCTTTCAATTTTTTCTTTCTTTTGATCCTTGAACCATTAAAATGCTATATTAGTACAGATAATAAGAAATGGTATATTATAAATGATAATAATTTCCACCCCTATTTAATATTACATAACTGTAATACATAATCCTTAATAAGCTCGTATATTCTCCTTTTATCATCGCATTCCTTTTATCTTTTCTTCTGTGTATAAGTTGGTTTTTTTTTTTTATTTTATTTTCTATATTTTTTTTTATGTGGGTGGGTGGGTTAGCTGTTTACTTGAATTTAAAAAAAAAAAAAAAATGAAGAAAAAAAGCAAACCTTTTCTATCTAAATTATCAATTGATAAAATCTTGATGACTTTCTGGATGATTTATTTGAAGATATTTAATATCACATACAGACATATAAGCTTTATATGAATGAAAAAAAAAAAAAGAAAACAAGATACAGCAAAAAAAAAAAAGTTTTCTGAATTTTATATATTTTGTTTTTTTTTGCGGTGAGTAAAATTTATTTTTTTTTTCATTTTTTTTACCTCATTTGTGGATTATTTATTTTATGTTTTCTTGTATGAAAATATCCTTTATATTTTCAACAAAAATAAACTACTAAAAGAAAAGTTTATATACAGGATAAAAATGTTATATGTGTGAAACCTAACCGAATCATATGTTGAAGATAGTCAAGAAATTTTAAATGAAATTTCGATTTTTCATGAATTAGGCCGTTTTGACTTTAGAATCATGATTTTAACTCAATTGTAAGAAAAAGACATATGTACATACCATACTTAGGAATCAAAACTACTAATTATGGTAGTACAATTTTTTTTTTCCTCTAAAAAAATTGCATTTCTGAATTCGACTTGAATTCATCTAAAGTTTCTTGTAGATTGTTTATCATAAAGACGTCACACTGTAAATGAGCTTAATTATACGTCATTTAACACTCAGGATTATATGAAATTTAAAACTATCTAGGACATTACAAAATGATAATAATAATTTTTTTTTTTTTGCTTGCTAAAAAACTGTAGACAAAAACTTAAAGGTTAAAGCTAAAATGTAATTTAAGATCTATTATGTTTTTTTTTTGTCCTTTTCTATAAATAAACATAATATATCCTGAAGGAAACATTTCCTTCATACTATTTTTCTTTTGTATTCTGCAATTTTATTTTTTGCAAAAAAAAAAATTTTATAAACTGGCTATTATGTGTACACAAACAATTTTTTGACTTATCTATTGTAAAATAGTTTTTTCCATCCTATATCTTTTTATATCCTTTTTTTCCTTTTTTTTTTTTTTGCTTCTAATGATAATTATTTCATTTGTCCTTATTCTTATATCAAATTTCTAATTCATTATTCAATAAATAAAAATACCAAATTACAAAATAAATATCTATTTCTCAGTTTATTTATTATGTTTTTCTTCTTCTTTCTAATTCAAATTGCCCAAGGATCTATATTTGTTTATTACAATTATTTTTCATCCTTAATATAAAACCAAAAATCTCCATTAAATGTCAACTTTATTACGTAATTTTGTTTGTTTTTGAACTTCAAAAAAAAAAAAAAAAAACTCATTTTTTTTTTGTTCCTTTTTAAAAAATCATTGTTCCTTAAATTTAATATTGCCATAATTTTTTGAATATAACTCAAGGACTCATATTTCATTTTGAAAGACAATGAAATCAAATTTCATCTACAAAAATTCTTAGAACAATCCTTATTCCTTTAATTTAACAAGACAAAAAAAAAAAAAATAAAAGAAAAAAGAAAACAATTTTAATCCAAATGAAATAAAAATTCAAGGATATATCCATTCTACAATATTTTTTTTCATACATACGTACATACATACATATGTATTATGTACATACATATGTATGTTACATTTAATCTCATATGTACTCTCGCATTAAATCGGATTTTATGATAACCTCTAGACTTTTCTTTATTTTCTTTTATCGTAATTTTTCTTTTATGTATATATTTTTCTTTTTATTATTCAAGAATTTTTTTATTTTTTTTATTTTGAATTTCTACTCATACTCATAAATAATACTTTAATACAGTAACATGTATCACAATAAAGCCGTCTTTATTATTCAGATCATAATTCACTGTCAGGAAATTGAAGATCTTTTTTTTTTTTTGCCAAAATATGAAGAGAAAAAAATATATATATTAATACAAAAAAAAAAAAAGACAGAATAAAACAGCAAAAATGATAATAAAAAAAAAAAGTACATATTATGTGAAAAAAAAATAAACATGAAATTATTTGCAAATTCAAATTCGAAAAGTAAAAAAAAAAAAAAAAAGAGTATGTGATTTTCCACAAAAAAAATTAAAATGATAACCAATCTTCAAAAAAGTTTTTTTTTTTTTTTTTTTTTTCATTTTTATGATGTCTTTTACGAAAAAAAAAAAATACAAAAATTGCCTTTTTCCTTTTCCTACTTTTTTTTTTCTTTTCGTTTAGTTGTTTTTTGTGGAATAAGTATGTGTGTACTTTTTTTATTTTAACATTTAGGCTATATAACTTTCACTTTTTATATTTTATTTTATTTTATTTTTTATCTTATATTTTTGTTTGTTATTTTGTCACACAAAAGTTCTACAAAAAAGAATAAGAAGAAGAAGAAAATAAATGGATAAAAACTGTAAAACCAAAATAAGATTATTTTTTGATATGCATAAATTTTTTTTTTTTTTATATTTCGTAAAAAAATAAATCAGAAAAAAATGAATGATTTGTTTTATTTAAATTTATTTGAAATTTATTTGTGAAAAAAAAAGAAAGATAAAAATCGAAAAAAAAGGAAACCATCACACACGAGTAAACATGCATGATAATATTCAATGAAAAAAAAAAATATATAATTCATATTTGCTTTTTGTGTTGTTTTTTTTTCTTCTTCTTCTTAGGGATATAATAAATAAATAATTTGATGCGTGTGTAGAAAAAAAAAATCGAAATTATGAAAATATGAATATCCTTGAAAAATCGAAAAACAAATGAGGTTCACATATGTATGTACCTATACATACTTCTTTTTCCCTTGGAGGAATTTAAAAACAAAATAAAAATACGAATATTGAATTAGTCCTTTTTTTTTGGAGTGTGAGGTGAAATGAAAAAAAAAATCAGTCGGATGGATCAGATTTAAAAGAGGACTTAAACAAAATATGTTGCAGAAAAGGGGTAGAATTTCTTTAAATATAAAGATATATTCCTTTTATTTCTTCATTATGTTATTTTTGACGGGCTTACCATTTAATTTACGGGTTAAATTGACATATTGACTTCCGTACCAAAAAATTATTCTTACATAATTATCAAAGTGCATTGTTCTATAGTCATATATCCACAATAATGATATCAGTGTGACACACAATTTAATTATAAATAAAAATAGACCGTGTATTTAAAACAAAACCTAAGAAAACAGGAACACTGACCCACTTTATTTACCTTGTTAGCTATGAGAATTTAAAAAAACCAAAAAAAACTTTTCAAAAAATATTCTTGAGGCAACGAGATTTTTTCATGCGTTGGCGTTTTGTTGATCAGAAGTGCAGCAAAAGGATATTCCTATACTTCGTGATTTACAATTGAAAAAAAAAAAAATTAAATAAAAAGAATATATTAAATTTTTTGAAATCCCTGAGGGTATGCTTTCTTTGAAAATTTTTAAAGGATAAAGCCAGTTTTTTAAAATCTAAAACAAACAATCAAAAATATTTCAAAAATTTTTTTAATCCCTTTTACATTCACTAAACCAATTAGAAATATTCTTCAGATATTTTTTTTTTATTAAAAGATAATTTTCCAATATCAAAGAATCTTTTATTGAGAGTATATTAACATAAATTTAGCTTTTATATTATTTCGTTTGAAAAATAAAATCTAAAATTAATTTCAAATACAATAAAAAAGAAAAAAAAATCTATAACCAATTAAATTTCAATAACTAAGGAAAAAATTGAATTAATTTTAATTTGATTCACATCGAACTTCATAACATCGAATAATATCCTTTTTTTTTTTTTGTAAAAAAAAAAGTGTAAGAAGAAACGTCAATTTCTCATAGTCTTTCTTTATGGTCTTTATTTTTTTTTCCATGCAGCAATTGAAAAATTGCATAGTTAAAATTCTTTTTAATATTTTCTATGAAAAAAAAAAAATAATAATAATTCCAAAATTGAATTAAAATGAAAAACACACACACACACACAAAAATCAACATTTTATTTTTTTCTATCTTTTATTTCAATTTATTCAAATTAAATTCCTTATTGTTGTTGTTGTTTTTTTTTTCATTTCTCTCTGTTTAATTTTTTGTTGTTTTTGTTGTTGTTTTCATTCAAATAATTCAATATTCTTTTGTATCCTTTTATATACAATAAAACAACAAATTATTTCAAGAACTTCTTTTAAATATTATTTGAATGTTAAGAGTTTTTAATATTTTTTTACCTAGTCAGTTTTTTTTTTTTTTTTCTCTACAGCTTTGTGTTTTTTTTTTTTTGCAACTACTTTATTTCTAAGTAGTATTTGCATTTGAAATTGAATTTTGTATTTGAATTATTATTTTTTATTATTATTATCATGATTTTTATCTTCATAGAACATCAATAAATTTTCATAAAATTTGAAAAAAAAAACATCATATCAACAATGAAAAAAAAAACAAAAAACAGTCACTTAAGCTTAAATTTTTTTTTTTTCTAGTTGTATAGATACCAGCTTTTTATCAGTTCTATGTTTCTTCTTTACCAATTATTCATTCTTATAGTCCTTTTTTTTCTTTTATTCTTCTTGTATTAAAAGAAAATATTATACATTTTACGCTATTGCGAAAACCTTAAAGGAATACTTGGTTGTTGTTTTTTTTCTCCTGTTTTTTTTTTTTTTGCATTCATTTTAACAAAGAAGAAATATTTTTAAATGAAAAATATTTAAAAAAAAAAAAAACAGAGAAGTATTGAGAACAGATCTCAACAAATTAATGTTAATGCATCAAAAAGAATATTTTTTTTTTATTTTTTTATTTTATTTTTTTTTTTTTTTTTTGAATCATGAGAAAAACTTGAGAAAAGAACTTTCTTCTTCTTATTATTTATTTCTTATATTTGCTTTATTTTTTTATTTATTTATTTTTTTTTTATGTGCATATTTTAACTCTTTTATTTGATTTTATTTATTCTCGTTTTACTCCATTCTCAATTCAAACTTTTATTTTTCTACAATTTCTTCTTTTTCTTTTATTTTTAAAATTTGTATTTTTTTTTTTTTTTTTTTTTTTTGTTCTTTTGCAAATAAAAGTCCAGACATTTTTGCTAACCTTTTTTTTATTGTATTTGTTATTCCATTTCTTCTTCTTCTTTTTATAAGTATTCATTATTCATTTTCCATACAAAAGAAAAGTTAATCGTCTCTCATAGCAAAAAAAAAATAAAAAATAAAAAATAAAATAATAATTCCAGAATAGTAGTATAGTTGAACCAAAGCAACCAAACAATTCCATATTTACAAAGATTTTTCTTGTTCTAGAAATTTAAAAAAAAAAAATGAATTTACGTTTTTCATGATTTTTCACTATCATGTTACTTGAACAATGTGTAGGAATAGGCTGTATTAAGGACAAAAAAAAACTCTATAGAAAAACAAAAAAAAAAACCTAATGGAACCTTATATTCTATAAATATGCAGCATCTTTCATTATCGTCATCATATTGAAATGAAAAGATTCAGTTAATTCAAATAATAAAAGTTTGAAAAAGAAAAAGTTCTGGTATTTGTTCTGTGTAGTCTCTTTTGTAAAGTCTCTCTGAATAGTTGTGCAATTTAATTTCAATTGGTAAGGATATTACGCTAATCCTCTGACAAACTTCTGTGCCCTTTTATATTTTTTTTTTTTTCAAATTGATCCTACATTAAAATGTCATTATTTTAATCGTTTTTTTCTTTCTACTTGAACGTAATGTAAAGCCAATAAGATAAGAAGGACAAACATACCATTTGGGTAAAGGATACAGTAAAAAATTTAAAAAAAAACAACTTTAAATTGAAAATTTGGTAAATTGTGAATGACAATTAAAGATAGAACGCACGCCAATTACAAATGATGAATTTCACAAAAAAAAATAAAATAAAACGGAAAGTGAATTGAATTTAGAAAAGGATAAAGAAATAATTCAATTTTATCCTCGTATACGGATTTAATAAAAGAATTCCTTTTACGTTTTTTTTCATTTCTTATTCACGTTTTTCATGATCATATTGTCGTCATCATCATTGTCTAAAGTTCTTACAGACATTTTAACAAATTAGCCACGCAAACAAAACTTTATTCTTTCTCAAATATAGACAGAGATTTATTTTCTACTTTTATTTTTTTCAAATGTAATGTAAGTTCGTCCTGTTGACGTACGTGAATTTTTTCGTCAAAGAATTGTTTTTTGTCCTTATTTTTTTTTTCAAACCTCCAACATGAAACTTTGAACTTTACTAATCTACGAAAAAAGAAAAAAAGAAAAACAGAACAAATAAGAATTTTTAGAAAAATTTTAACTCACACAATCTTTGTTTTTGCTTTTTTTTTTTTTAAATGAATTTCGTAGTCGTACTGCAGATAAATTTTATTTTTTGTTCAGTATCCTGCGTACTTATGATGATTTGGCAATGATGATGGTATCTATTAAATGTCAATGACATACAGAATTTATGTCTTATTTGTTGTGAGGTGATGAGAATAATTGCAAATTAGAATAAATATAAATAAAAAAAAAAATTTAGATACTTAATTTAATTAAGTTTTCAAGAACCTTCAGGAGAGAACGGGTACGGGACAAGGATAGTACTGTCATTCTCATAATTGATTATTGTATTTACTCATACTCATTGCAATGAAAATATATGTAAGTTCCATAACTGCTCTGTGCTCGTAGTTAGTAAATACAGTCTTTTTACTACTATACTACAGTATTGATCACTTATGCATACCCAATTCAAATGAATTGGCATTTATTCAAAACTGGGAGGACTCGGAACAGACCCCAATTAATTAAGAAGTCAGTATTCAATTCGGCCACTGTTCATCCTGTCTCACAACATAACATAGGTAACATTCATACAAAAGGAATCATACATATACTTCTGCCCAAATACTTACTATTAAAATAAATTCCTTTCATTTTTGTGTCGTTTTGTTTCTTATCATTGTCGTACCGTTATTGTACAATACTTTTGTTGTATGTGTAGGATTGTAAGATTGTTGTAAATGATTAAGTAGTAACTAAGAACAGCAAGCAACATGGCATCCGATAGTTTAATGGTAGAACAACAGTGCCCCAGAAAGGCAAAGATCTTGGGTTCGAATCCCAGTCTGATCGAATGTCGTTTTCATGTTTTTAGTCTACTACATATTATGTTTATTATTTTGCAGAAATTACTGAAATCGAATAGAATTATTCTTTCAATTTTTTTCTCACAACAGAATGAAAACAATAAAAAAAATGAAAAGAAGCCGACATCCTTTTGAATAAATAAAAAATCTAAATTTTATGCTATTATAAGTTCACTTTTTAAAAACAAAAAAAAAAAAAACAAAAAAACAAAAAACATAAAATGTAGTAGAAAAAAGATATAAAATATTGTCGCAATGCACTTGAAGGTACATACATACATATATGGTATATCTGAAAAACCTACCCTACATATATCTATGTACTTTTATAAAATGTTATGAACACTGCAATGTACATTTATTTTTCTTCTTATTTTTATATTTAAAATGATTTATAACAAAGTTTTTCATATGACGGAAATGTGACAAAATGTTGAAACTTAACAAGTATCTTACTACTTAAAAATTATTTTTTTTTTATATATACACCTTAATACTTGATACATTTAAAAGTATGTATAAAGATTCATTTTTTTTTTATAGTAGTTTAGATATTTTACAAGAAATTTTTAAGTTTTCTCTTCTGATTTTACATACATACATATTAGCTGCTAAAGTGTATCACACACATTTACAAAACTTATACAAGGACTAAAATGCAATCTTTTAATACATAAAATTGAAATAGCATCAAGAAAACGAAATAAGATTATATGTACATACATAAAAATGTATGTACGTATGACTTTGGCTCTGTAGATACAGGATACACATAATTCAGGATATACATACATACATATATACAGTTCATATGTGTATTGTAAAATTGTATTTTTGTGATAAACTGTCATCATCAATTGTGATTTAAATTTATGAATGTCATTTTACACTAAAATGTAAATTTGTTAAAATTTTTTCATACATGTTGTATATGAATTATGTAATATGTAATATATGACATAAATATATACATTTTAAATTTTTCTTTTTCAAAAATAAAAAATAAAAGATAAAAATTGTTATAATTTTACAAGAAAATTTTTATGACAAATTTTTAAAGAAAATAAAAGATAAATATAAAAGTTATATATATTTTTTTTAGAAGAAAAATACATGATAATGGAATAAAAAGATACTATAAGATTTTTATTAGTATTATTTAAGAAATTTATGAAAAAAAAAAAAAAGAAAGTAATTTGAATAATTTATAATATAAACTAGATAGAATCAATTGGATTATTATTATTTTTTTTTTTTTTTGATTTAAAGGATGTGCACTTTTACTGGATGCATGCATTTCAGATGTAAAATGCTTTCTTTAAATTTCATTTAATCCTTAATATGCTTTGTTTTTATTTGAAATACATGAATTTTAATTTTTACAAAAAAACAAAAAAAAAACACAAATTTTTATAATTTACTTTACATTATTTATTGAAAATAAAATTTTTCTTATATTAAAAAATTTATTGCAATGTAAAAATTTTCGTTTTTTTTTTTTCATTTATAGAAAAAAAAAAAAAAACAACTTTGAACTTAATTTAAAACATAAATCATCACCTCCAATAAGCATGTATCATAAATTTTCTATGACAATTCTGACAAGATAAAAGCATCCTACACGAAAAAATAGAAGAAAAAAAAAATAAACAAGAAGAAGAAGACATTGAGAACGCTTTAGCTATTTTTTTTTTTTTCTTTCAAGTAGAAAATTTTAGCTCATGTGAAATGTTTTTTATATGAAAAAAAAAAAAAGAATAAAAAATAAAAAATAAATGTGAAAACAAACAATGAATAAATCAAATTATTTTATTTATTTTCACTTAAATTTTGTGTATTTGAAAAAAAAAAACACACACGTTTTTGAAAGCTTACTTTTTTTTCGCTTGGCATAAGAGCAACCAAAAAAAGAAAAAAAAATTGACAAAAATTAGAAAATTCTGGAATGAAAGCACGTAATTTGTTTCAATTTTTAATTTTGTTTGAAGGTTCTTATGACAGAATTTAAATTCAGATTAAATTTAGAAGAAATAAAATTAAGTGGTTTTTAGAAGGAGCTTATAAAATAAGGGAAATACTAGCTTTAGAAATTACTTGTTCTAATCTAGCTATAGCACTAGTGAAATCTTTAAATAATAGCAAGGACATTCATTTTCTTCACTCTAATAAGAATTTTCATTATACAAAACAATTTATTGACTTTTTCTCTTTTCTTCAGTTTTTTCTTCTCCTTTCTTTGTTAGAAAAACATTGTTCGACCTTTGACCTCATGCAGATTATTTAATTTATTTCTAAACTTGAAACCCAAGAAGCAAACTGTTGTAGCAGACTAAAAAAAGAAAACTACATTCGATCAGACTGGGAATCGAACCCAAGACCTTTGCCTTTCCGGGGCATTGTTCTTCCATTAAACTATCGGATGCCATGTCGCTCGCTTTTCTTAGTAACTACTTAATCACTGATGAAGAATACTCAAATTTCCTACACTGTTTTATTTCAGAAAATATTTTCCTTGACCAAAACTAATATTTCATCGAAAAATCCTTCTTTCATCGTGGAGTTCGCGTTTAATGTTCCAAAAATTCGAAAAACAGAAAATTTTTGAAAATTTTGTACCTAAAACATGAACTTTTTTTCTAATTTTTTTTTTTTTTTTAATTTTAAATTTAATAAAAATTTTATAAACTTTCAATAATTGTTCAAAATTGTTCTCGTAGAACACACAAAAATACAAAAGAACTGATTCCTCTGTCGGAGAACAAGAAGAAAGAACAATAACAAAACAAAAAAAAAGCTTTTCCAAATAATTATCTAAACTTTTTTTTATTCTGTAAGGTATTTAGTTTTCTATAAAAAAATAAAAAAAAAAAATCTGTTTCAATGATTGTTATGACATACAATAGGATGATAAATTTTATTGTCGTCGTCAAGACAAACAATATCCTTACTTCATTTCTATTTTTTTTTTTTTTTTTCATTTTTCATCTTTTAAGGATGATGATAAAATAATGGTGATTGAATGAAAAAAAAAAAAAAATAAGTAAATATGTATTATAAAATGAAATATACTTTGTGTGCAACATCACTTTTTATAAGGAAGAATGAAAAATTTGAAAAAAAAAAAACAAAAAACAAAAAAAACAAATATGAAAAGCATTCAAGTTTGAAATTTTTTGAAGTACTTTTTGAGCTATATTTGCACACACTTTTAAGGATAAAATAATAATTGAATATAAAAATGTTAAAAGAAAATATGATGGAAAATTGAACAAAAAAAAAAAAAAATATATAACAATGTGAAGTAAAAAAAAAAAATTAAAGAGAAAAAAAAAAAGCGGAAAATGATGAAAATTTTCGAAGAAAAATAAAATAAGGAACAATAAACAAGAAGAAAAATTAGGGCAAAATAATATTGCATCGTAAGTAGGTGAATAGGTTATGAGGGGGAGAAAAAAAAAATTTAACAAAAATAAAAGAAAGATGAAAAACATTGGTTTTTTGTTTGTTTGTTTTTTTTTTTTTTTTTTGTTCAAAATGGCAAAAGAAATAAAATCATGTCATCTTTATACTGTGATGATGATGACTTTCATCCTCAAAGAGATAAATTTCTTTTATATTTTGTTTTTTTTGTTTTTGTTTTACTTTACGTTTCCTTAGCTTTTATTTCATGTCTTTTCCTCTCGTCACTTAACACAATTTCATATAGTTTCTATTTCTAAAAATATACAAAATATATTGAAGACAGATTTTTCTTTTTATACATATATGTATAATTTTTTTTTTTTTACCTTCTTTTACAAAATAAATAACAGAAGATAAAATAAAAAAAAATCGAAACAATTTCCTTTTTTGTTTACATAACCTTAAAAATGATTTTATGTTTCTATGCATACACACACACACACACAGATCCTTTTAACTTATATACGACACATAAACATATAAGTAAATAAAAAACAATTTTCTTGGCAATAACTTTTTGGGGATATTAAGGTCACATCACATTAATTTGAAATTCTAGACGACATAAAAAATTACAAAAAAAAAAAAAAAAAAAAAAATTATAAAAACAGATCCTGTGTACTCAAATTAGTCAATTTTTATGCCCACTCTATCCTTTTTTTGTTCTTTATCATTTATTTTTTCTATAGGTTACTCAATAAAAACAAAAAAGAACAAACAACTAAATTATAACGATGAATGTTTATTATATCCTTTTACATTAAAAAAAAAAACAACAACAAAAAATACTGGAAATGTATATGTATATCCTTCAAAAACACAATTTGACTAATTGATGTTGTTTTTCTACTTTAAGTAAAATAACAAAAAAAAGAAAAAAGAAAAAAAATATAGAAAAAACAAATGATACAAAACTTAGATGAAAATTTTTCAGATTTTTTAAAAGAAAAATATGAAGATAATAAAAATTAGTTAAAAGGACTAAAATCCTTGATTAAGATGACGGTCTCATCACATTATTATTATTATTTTTTTGTTTTCTGTTTATTTATTTTTTTTTCTTTCTTTCTTTTAAGTAAAAGGATACAAAGGATACTAGAACAACAACAAAAAAAAAAGTAACAGTATAGTTTATAATATAAACACAAGCAAAAAAAACCATTATTGTATTAGATGCCGCAAAAGATAGGATAAAATAACATGAAAAAAAAAAATAAATTTCTAAAAAAAAAAACTAAAACAAAAAAAAAAAAACAAAAAGCTCTTTTGGGGCCAGTGAAAGAAAATTGTTGCCTGAGATGCTTTATTACTTGATGGTTGTGTAGATATTCTAGTTTTCATATAATGGAAAATAAAAATAAAAGAAGAAAAAAAAAACATCGTTTTGTTTCTATGTCTACATAAAACCAGTTTTTTTTTTTTATCCTTACATTTCCCTAAGAGAATATTATCCTGAATCGTTGCGTAGTTATATATACAGTGAATGGTGTATATGTAGTTCTTTGATAAAAAGAAAGTGTAAAGAGTACTTAACTTTAACTAACTCTTGTATGTTTAAATAACAACAACAAAAAAAAAGTATCCTGAAAAAAATACGTATCTTAAAAATCTGATTAAATGATAGTAGGTAGAAAAGAAGAAAAAAAAAAATTTATGTAACAACACATAATACGAATTATATTGCATATACATATGTGTATAAGATATAACGGTAAAATGAAAGTTTATGTGAAAAATAACGTTTTAGATAATACATATTTGTTCCTGCAAGGATACTTATTCACTACATAACTCTATTCTGTATACGTACAAAAGTAAGAGGGAGAACACAAAAAATTACGAAACCTCAAAGGTGGGTTAATTTCTCTTAGTTTACTCAAGGGCAAAATTTAAAAAAAAAAAAAGTCTTGTTTCAGTATTATTTTTTTTTACATCCTTCGTAAATTTTTTTTCCCCCATATTGTGCAATTAAATTATACATCTCTGGATATTTTTTTTTTCGTCCTTTTTTTTTGTTTATTAGTATTTTTTTTTTTTTTTCTTCTTTTATATGAAAATTCTTGCATCATATTAATCTACTTTATGTTTATTACAAAAAAAATAAGAATTTTTTTAAAAATTTATTGTGTATGTGTTGCATGTATGGAGTGAGTGTGTGTGTGTGTATGGTATATACTTCGCTAATATTTAATTGGGTTGTAATATAATTTAAGATTTTCTAGGTTGGAAAACTCAATTAATTTTTGTTTTCTAGTATTTTTTTTTGAGGAAAATTAAGTTCTACTACGTAATTTCAAGAAAGTCATAAGAACTTTTATAGTTTATTTAAAAGAAGAAAAAGCAAAGAAAATCAACAATAATTTAATTTTTTTTCTTTTCTAACTATAAAATTTAATTAGTACAATTCTTTTTTTTAATTGTTCAACGGTGGATTCAAAAGCGTAAAATATTTTTTATAAGGTTAAAGGTTAAGTAATATTATAAAAGAAATTTTTTTTTTTCAGTTATATCTTAGTTCAGGACTACGTGTTTTCTAGAAAAATTTTGTATAGAGAAAATTTTTACCATATTTTCATCTTTGAGGACCCTTTGGTAAAAAAAAATAAAAATATTTAATAGCTCTGAGTTGTTCTGAATTAAAACACTCTATAAATATACCACCCTGTCACAGATTTTCAAGTGAAACTTGACCTAATCTTTACGGAAATTTCCTTCCTTCATTTTGTGGAAATACGACGTTTGTATTGGCTTTAAAACAGGTCCTTTACATTATTTGACATAAATTTTTTCTAACTTGTATAGAACCTTCAATAACACTGCACTATCCTTTGTATCAAATTCAGTACATTGATTTATTATTTCTTTTTTCCTGAATTTAAAAAACCCCAATTTTCAAAATCAGCTATGTTCTAAATGACAATTTATAACTTCAGAACAAAATTTTTGAAAACATGACTTAAAATTTACCATATTTTTAATAAATATCCTTGTATCATACAAAGGAAAATGTATCAAAATGAAAAAGTCAAAAATTTATACTCTAAAATGAAATCCTTTTTTTCTTTTCTTTTTAACATCAAAAAATCGTACTTTTTACATAATTTTTTAAATAAAACAACAACAAAAAAAAACAGTTAAAATCTAAAGTGAAAATAATTTATTTTGTTAATTTCATTTCAAAAATAAAAAAAAAGAACAAAAATGATTTTTCAATAAAAAAGAAAATGTACATGAGTGAACATCAATTAAATGAAATTTATGAAATAACAAGAGAAAAATTTAAAAATGAAAATTTAACTGTAACTTTTACTTACATCAATGCAATAGTTAAAATTCAGTTCTATTATAATAAAAAATGCAAAAAAGGACAACAAAAGCATAAAAAGCATTAAATTTTCTTTTTCTGAAATATTTACTTAATTTTTTTTTTTTTTTTTTCCAGTAAAAATGACTGACTCTTCAAAGGAACAATAAATTTTTTTTTTAAAAAAAAGGAGCAAAAAACAAAAGGGGCATAAAAAACAAAGAAGAAGAAGAAAAAAAAGTAGTTATAGTGAAAAAAAAAAAATTCAAAAGTGCACCAACAGATGTCAATTGCATTGTTGAACTATTTTTATTCCACTTTTTTCTTCTTTTATTTTTAACAAAAATTTATTAAAACAAAAGAACAAAAAAAAAAGAAAAGAATAAAAGAAAATTTAACATGATCTACTTTAATTCTAAAGTAAAACTACTAAAAAACTTAGAAAAAAAAAACAAATTAAAATAATAAAAAAAATAAAATAAAGTGCATATATGTATATGAAAATTTTCTTTAATGTTCATTCATCCTTTTCTTATGAATGTCCTTTTTTTTATTTTCATATTATGTCTCATACATTAAAAACTTTTTAAATGAATTAAAAAAAAATTCTCATTTTCCTTTTTTTTTTTTTTTGTTAGTAAGAAAAGTCAGTCATCAAATCATGAAAATTAAAAGGAAAAATGCAACAACTGTGTGTAAAAATTTGCATATGTTACAAACATTTTTTCTATCTTATACATACTGTGTGTATGTGTATTATGTAGCAATGAAAATAATGATAATTTTAGGATACGGAAGTAAAATGAAAAAAAATTTTTATGAAAAAAAAAAAAAAAAAGAAACTAACTAAAATACACTACTTACGAATATTTGTGCTCGTATAGTTGAAAAATTTTAATATACAAAGAAAAGTTTTAAAAGCAAGCATATGTAGTTTCAATGCCTTAAGGTCTTTTAAAAAAGAAAGAAAAAAAAAAAAACTTTCAAAAAAAAAAAATTAGAATAAAATGCACACAAAAACTGGATCTAAAAAACTCTTGACTATGCAAAATGATGATTACAAGTGCATTATAAAGGATAATGCTAACATATTATAAAGATAAAGACATATATTTTCATATATACAAACAAGAAATCCAGTATAATAGTAGTAGCATCAGCAACTGTAAACATAAAGTGTATGGACTTATAGAGTATGTATAAAGAATCAAAAAAACAGGGTATTTCAATTTATTCCAAAAAATTAGTCATAATAGTTAAACTACGGCAAAAAAAAAAAAACGAATTTAAAAAAAAAATAATTTAAACTGGCACCACTTACTCATACACACTTTGAGAAAAATTGGATTCAATGAGTTGTGTCGCGAAGCTTATTCGGAAAATTTTTTGGAAGACTATTGGAAGATTTTCAAATTTATTCAAAGAAACTTATTTTTCCTAGTGCAATCAAATGACAAGTATATTTCTGTAAAATTAAGAAAATTCACGATCCAGGAACTATTATGAAATTCATTTTACAGTGTGGTTTTGTATTTGGAAAAAAGAAAATTGGTCTAAAAGCAATAAAAAGTTTAAAACAGGGATGCAGAACTCTAGAAGCCAAAAACAGCTGGAAGTATAAGGAGAAAAAAGATTATTTAAAATTTGACATTTATACTGGGTAAATACGTGCTCAATTATCGTTGAACAGCTTGAAGTGGATACTTACTTTTTTGTTCAAAATACGCATGACATCGTAACTTAATAGTAACTGTCAGTTTGGACAGTACAGTGATTTAAAATAATCCAGTGTTCAATTGAAAGTTTCTTTTATTTTCGATATATATTTTTTTCCATTAAAATTTTTAATTTTACAACGATAAAGACACCCTGTACTGTAGAATATTTGAATTAAATTTCATTCATTCATTTTATGCTAAATATCAAACAAGCGAAGTAAAATATTACAAATAAAAAATAAATTCTTGTCGACTCTACTTTTTAAGTTTTTTCTATGTTCTTTTTGTCCTTTTTTTTTTTTCTTCTGTTTAAAAATTTAAAAATAAATCTTTTTCTATGGTTATGTTACATTATCGTTTATATTTCATTCAAACATTTCACATCATTGTTCATGTATATAAAATGATTATAATCAAAAACTTCAAAAAACAATTTCTTTTTCAATTTTTTTCTTTTTTTTTTCCTCTCAAAGTGTTTACAAGAATCTATGTTTGCATAGTAAGAACAAACATACAGGTAAAAACAAAAAATCATCTATGTAGATACTATAAAGTGATACGTTCCAGAATAATTTGAATGAATATGTATGTGTGTAAGTAGGATAAATAGTCATGTAAAAAAAAAAAACAAGAAAAAAAAAAGAAAATGAATAATAATCATCATCGTCATCAACATCATGATAATACAACAACAAACGGTACATACAGCGTAAACATAAATGAAATTTCATTTTTATCATACATTATCCTTTCTCATATATGTTGGAGAAAAAAAAAATTATTTTTTTTTTTTCGTTGTTGTTAATACATAAAAGTCCAAATAAGAAATTGTACGTTACACATGCTATATTAAAAATGAAAAAAAAAAAAAACAAAACAAAAAAACAAAAAAATTTGTATGTAAAACAATTTATATGCAAATGAGAATGAAAATTGCAATAAAGTGGATCTTTAGTATTATTCTGTGTTCTTATATCCTTTTTTTTTTTCGTTTTTTTTTTTCATTGTAATATTTATTTTTTCTTTTTCTTTAATAAAAATCTCCTGAGGATACACGTGTACGATGTACACGAGAAACGAAAATAAAAACACAGATACTTTGGGGAAAAAAAAAAAAAACGTAAATGAATGAAATTTTGTAAAATGTTGACTTATATTTTTGTTAATTCAATACGACATTTCCAGAATAATTTTATATTTAAGAAAACAAGTCAAAGGACATTATTGAAAGTATGGCAAATTAAATTTATTGAACACAATATACCATTTGATAAAATTTCATAAACAAAATTAGCAAAAATTATTTCCTTAGAAATTAGCTTTTTCTCAGAAATGTATAAATCGGAGTCCAAATAAATTTTTATTTTACGTTTTTTTTTTTCAAGTCTCAGTTGTATTTATTATTCTTATTTTCCTTTCAAGTTTTTATTGCCCGTCAACCAAAAATAAAAATTTCCCTTTAATCATTAAAATTTTCCTAGTAAAATTATGAAAAACCAAAAATTATGACACATTAAAGAATTTATCTTCATTTTATTCTTTAGATGTTGTTTGTTTTATTTTTTCTACCACCATTTTACTATATTTTTACGTTCTAGTACAAACAGAGAAAGTAGTCGTCTCAAAATCTAAAAATTCAACAATTAAAAAGGATATTTCTTCGTACTTCTTCTGAATTTTATTGTTGTATTTTCTTTTCTTAAATACAAAAATTAAAAAGCTTTTAAAATTTAATTTTCAAGTAATAATAGATCCTTTTTAAAAAAAAAAAAATAAAATAAATGATAAGGATAATAAATTAAAAAATTAATCTTTTTTTTTTTTTTGAAAATTTATCCGATGGCAAAATTTTTTAAATTTATAAAATAATATTATTAAAATCTTGTTAATAAAACTCAGAGAAAGAGATATAAAATTTTATATAAAGATTCTTTGAAAACTCTGACATATTCTACAATATGTAATTACTTTTCTTTTTTTTGTATATATATCCTTTTTGGTATACCTTTATATTATTTCATGTTTGTCTTAAATGAATTTTCTAGATATTTATTTGTTATCTCACCAAATTTTAGAAACACAAAAATTTTTTGCCTATCAAAAATCTCTATATACACCATAAGGCAATTTTAACCATAATCGTCGGTTCGTACAAAACGTATTTGAAAATTTCTTCTAATACATTTTAAGCATTAAAAACAAAAAACATTTAAGACAAGGATTTTAAGTTAATAATAAAATAATAAAATTTTTGTTGTTATTGTTGTTTTTGTTGTAGTTTTAAAACACTAAAAAAAAAAAACTCATAAAATTATACAAAATCCTTTTTATTTGGTGTACATTTTATTTTGAAAAAATACAATATACATAAAGTAGTTTTTGTGAGTTTTATTTCCTTACCAAAAAAAAAAAGGGATACTCCTATTACATTTTTGATAAAAAAGACATTCATTTTATTTTTGAAATAATTTACAATTTTTTTTTCTCCAATTTTTATTGTGTTTTTCAAATTATTATTCTGTGAAACAAAAAAAAAAACCTTTTTTTTTATAAAATAGCCAGATTGTCATACCCAACAAATACAACAACAACATAATATGATAGGAAGTAAAAAATACAAAAAAAAGATAAAATACGATTTTGAAAAAAATTATATCCTATCAAAAAAAATTTTCTTGTTTTTATGACTTTTTTTTTTTTTTGAAAAATCGTTTGTTTTTTGAAATGCTTAAACTTCATCTTAGTTTTTTCGCTATTTTACAGTTACAAAACCAAAGATCTATGTACGTTTTTTTTTTTTTTCATTTCTTTTGTATAATCGAATGTGAATTTTCAAATTAACCATAAAAAAAAAAATACGATATTTATTTCTTCTTATGCCACACACTATATAAATATCCGAATATTTTCTTTGAAAAAAAAAACAACCCACACACACACACATACATACATAAAAATGAAATAAAATTAAATCCAAAAAAAAAAATCCAACAAAATAAAATCATAAAAAAAAGAAAGAAAGAAAGAAAAAAATCGAAGAAATAACTTTTATTTTTTTTTTTAAAAGGATATTAAATACGTTTTGTAGACACAAAAATCCTTCTTATATACTAGATATTTTACAATCAAGTTAGAATGGTTTTAAGAAAAAACAACAATAACAACATAAAACTACATCACATCAATCTCTTAAGAAGGATACTTCAAAAAGGATAAACACATCTATAAATTTGACTTTATATTCTCTGACTCTTCTTATTTTCTTTTTTCATTCTTTTTTTTATTTTTTTTTTATAAAGTTAATGTAATCAAATTAAATTGAAAATTTTGTATGGCTAACAATTTAGGATATCTGTTTGTCTGTATATGTTTTTTTATTCCTTTTTTTTTTTTTTGAATTTTTATAAATATACAAAGCCATAAAGCGGATTTTAAAATATACGAATGGATTTTCTATGAACAAGGTGATTCTACATCATAAAATAAAATAAAAAAAAAAACTGTTTCTAAGGAAGAAAAAAAGAACTAGGAACGAAAATTGGATTGTAAGTAGGGATTTTTTACATGCAGGAATCAGTATCAGACCGTATACTGCAACATGCAGAAAATAAAGAAAATCGTGTTAAAATACTTAGATCATGAAAAAGTGTAAAAAGGATATCTTGAAGAGATGTATTTTCTCAAGACGACATTTTAATACAGAAAATTTAAAAAATCCTCTTTATCCTGTGAGAATGTTTTCTTCACCTAAATCAGAGGGGGTTTTTCAACGAAATTTCAAAAACAAACTTTAAAAAAATAAGCCGATTTCACTAGAAATAATGATGGTGTCTTTAAAACCCGAAAGGCCTATTCCAAAGGATCTACAAGCTAGGTATTCAAAGGATTGTTCTAAAGTTATCTTTTACATTTTAAAACTCAATCGAAAAGTCTTTTTTATTTTAATCAAAAACTTTCGTTTTCTAAACCACCCTCTTTACAAAACGAACTTCTATCACAATAAGTGGTGGGTGGTTAGATGATAAGTGGATACACGTTCTAGTTATTTTCTTTTTATTTATTTATATTTTCATCCTGTTTAGCATTTTTAATGTATAAAATCAACTCTTCAAAAATGATTCGACTTCTTCTTTTTTTTTTTTTTTTTTCTACTTAATTATACTTGGCCTCCCATTTTCTATACTTTTTCTTATTTCTATCTAAATTTATTTCCTCAAGTTTTTACATTTATTCTATCTTTCATTCTTATTTGTATATTTATGCCATTTGTAAAATCAAATCATTTATTTCGAAAAAAAAAAAACTTAAATAAAAAAAAGAAAAAAAGAAAATAAAGAAATAAAAAAAAAATTTACATGTATTATGGTGTACGGTCAAACAGCAAAAAATACAAAAAAAAACAGCAAAAACACAACATGAAAATATCCATAAAATTCTATGACATTATTAAAAAAAAAAGGCAAAAAATGAAAATACGAACAACAATAAAAAAAATAACAAAATATTCAAATGCAAAAAAAAAAAATAATAAAATTCACAAGAAATATTTTTGTCGTAAAAAACAAAAAAATTCAAAAAATAAAAATCAATGAAGAGTGAAAGAAAATAAAATCATTTAAGGAAGAAGAAGAAATCATAGAATCGTTAAAAATGAAATTCAAAAAAAAAAAAAAAAAAATTAGAAAATTTATTAAATGAATTTTTTTTATTGTTATTTGGAAAAAAAACAGTTATAAAAATTCATAAATTTCACATAAATTAAAAATGTTTTTTTTTTTTTGAAAGACTTTTCTTGTTTTTCTTAATATTTTTTTTTTTTGTTTTTATTGCCACATAAATGGCAAATAATATTTTTCATAAATAAATTGAAAAAAAAGAAGAAATTATTCCAAAATAAGTTACTATAGAATATACAACAACAACAACAAAAATAGTAGAAATTAAAATAAAACCAAAATCAATGAAATACTAAAAAAAAAAAAAAAACACAGTCTATATTGAACAAAACGAAAAATAGTATCGGTCACAGACAAGTATCTTTCGAGATGATACATCTGATTGAATCAAAAAGAAAAATAGATATATATGTATGTATATATAAAAAAAACATGATAACCGATTATGTCCTTTTTAAGACTTCTAAGGCTTTTTTTTTTTTCAATTTCACAAAACTAAGAAAGACGTCTAACTTTCTTTTTCTCTATTCTTTTTTTTTTGCTGATCTATTTGAAAACGAACGAAAAAAAAAATGAAATTTCTTTTAATATCCTTTCATTTTCTTTTTCACTTTACTATATATCTTTTCAAACTTTATTTCAATTTTCCTTTTTAACGTATACCATACTTTTTATATTTTCTTTTAATATTTTTTTTTACCAAACATTTTTTTCCTGTCCTTATTTTTAATCATTTTTTTTTTTTCTGTTTTTTTTCCACTAATTTTTTTTTTTTTTTTTCATTTTATTATAATCATTGCAATTTCGACAAGGACAAAAATTGAATCTTGAAGCAATCGAAAATGAAATCTTTCAATTTGGTTGGGAACAAAATAAATGGCATGACAGAAGAAAAAAAAAAAATAAAAGTGAAAATAATTTGAAAAATTTTTCAATACTTATTTTTTTTTTCTTCTTCTTTGATATCTCTCTGAATTAAAAATTTTGTTTGCTTGTTATTGGAAAAAAAAAATGTATCCTGTTTTATTTTATTCTATTATATAAAAGAAAAAAATCACACACACATCTGTATCCTTATCTAGTATATCTAGTTCATATATAAAGTGAATTTAAACGACATATATCGTTTTTTTTATTCCATTGAATCGACTCTGACTAGACAATTTTTGGTCGTCTATATACATATGTATGTATATGCTTAGCCAAAATCACAATCATGATAAAGGACTAAAGGAACATAAGATTTTCGTTTTTCCTTGTTTTTTTTTTTCAATAGCTAGAGCATCACATTTACATATAAAAGGAAAGAAAAAGAATCTTCTTAACTGATATTAATGCGTATCTTAAATCCAAGGTAGATATGTTTTTATAGATTTTTCTACAATTTTCAAAGATATTGGTTTAAAAATAGATCTTAAAAAAAAAAAAACTAGAAAAAAAAAATAATAAACAGAATTTTTCAATTTCTAATTTTGTATTGCAATAACATAAGGAAAAAAAAAAAGAAGAAGAAGAAGAAAAAAAGGGATGACGATAACATTTTTGTTTATCTATTTTATTTTTTTCTTCTCATGTTTATCTCCAAAAATCAAAAAAGAATATCTTCTTGAAAATGAAACACAAAATAAATGTTTTTTTTTTACGTAATTTGATTACATGAACTTTTTCAAAAAAAAAAAAAAATAAAAAAACGTTCTGAATTGCATTTTAAAATAAAATAATAATAAAAAAGATAACAAGCATATAAGCAACATAAAAAGCATAAAGAAACTAAATTATTTTATTTAAATTAAGAGTAATTCACTTCAGAATACTAAATATATGTATATACAAAATAGATATACACACATACATACAAAAAAGAAACACACCAATAATATTAAACCAATATACATTTTGTCGACAATTTTGAGAAAATTGCTTTTTTACAAACAAACAAACAAAAATTGTTCTTTTTCATTTAACGTATATTTATTTTACCAATTTCATCGAAAACAACAAAAAAAAAAACGAAATACATATCTTAATTTAGATTAAATCAGCAAAATAAAAATTTGAATTGCAAATAATTTGAATTTTTTTTCAAAAAAAGGTTCATCAAAAAATAAATTTCGGAATTTATTGGAAACGAATTTTTAAAATTTTATCAAATCAGGGTTCTTTTGAGATGGGTTTTATTTCAACGAAAGGTCATTGAGAATTTTTAGTGATTGAAAAGAACACTGACTTGTCAAAATTATCCTTATTATCCTTACACAATTCTGTGATTCTCGTATTTATTTAACTACACTCAAAACTTAAACAATCACCGATTGTACAAATTAAAAATGACGTTTCTCAACGTTCTATACTCGTCAGACCACTTTTATTTTTTTTTTTTTCTGAAAAATCAGTCAGTCAGTTCACCTATTGCTACCATTTAACCAAGAAAAATGCGTATTAACTTATAATTTGAGTTAAACCAAGGATTTCTTCGAAAATAACCTGTATTACTTATTCGATGTTTTTTTTTTTTTTTAAATTTTAGTCCCTCAATAAATAAAATAAATCTTTTTAAGTCCTCACAGCTTTTTATTAAACAAAAGATAAAACCAAAAGACAACGATTTATGTAGAATTTTTATGAGCTTTTTTAAAAATTTGGCATTAATCCAAAATATTTTTTAACATCCGACAAAAATGGAAAATTTAAAATTACAATTTTTTAAACAAAAAACAAAAAAAAAAAGGATAAAATGAATGAATTTTCTTTCTTTCATAGTCTTTTTTTTTACACAAAATTTAACAATTGAATATGAATAAAAGATAATAGAAAATTTTCCCTTTTACTGTATTTTGGTTTTTCTTTTCCTTGAAAAAAAAAAACTAAAATTATTATATCAAATCCGAAAATGTATTTTTTTTTTTTTAATATGCAAAAATTCACAAGGAATACTTAAAAATATTTTTAAAAAAACGGCAAAATGCCAAACAATAATTTTTGCACTTAATTTCTACCATATTTTTTCCAAGAACAATAAAAAAAACCTATTTGTTTTTTTTTTTTAAATACTAAAAGACAAAAAAAAATGCTTGAAAAAATAAATAACTAATAATTCAAACGCATAATATGGTACGAACAGATTTTTTTTGGCAAGGATAACACACAATTTTTAAACGATTTTTACTTCTCATTTTCTTGTCAAATTCAATTCTAAAATGTTTTCAACAGAAAAAAAAAATGATAATTTCCAAAATCTTTATCCATTTATGTACGAGACATTTAAAATTAATTTATCGTAATGATAAAACCACAACAAAAAAAAAATAAATAAAAGAAAAAATCCAATAATTTTTCAATGACAAAAAAAACCATAAATATTTAACCCTGAAATAAAATCGTCTTTTTAATTTAATTTTCATATTTTTCAAATAAGATTATTTTCGTTTTATTAATTAATAATTCTATCCTTGTTAACAAAATTTTACGTATTTGTGTATTTTATGAACCTATATAAATGACATACTTTCATGTCTTCACCATCATCAAAACGATGTTCAATCAAAAACAATTTTCAACCTTGATAACACATTCACATATACACACACATAGAGAGCACGTAAATCAAAATTGAATCAATTTTTCTCTTTGATCCTTTCGGTATTAACAGAAATTATGATTTTAAAAATGAAAGAAAAACAAAAAAAGCCAAAAATGTAAATACTATGTATCTCATTCTTATTGTATTTTGATTCACTTTACAACTTTTACCTTTATCACATTTAAATAGTACCTTAAATTACATAAGCTATTAAAAGTTATGTGTTTAAATCGAAAAAGATAAAAGATACATTTCTCTACATCTACACGCCGATATCACTGTTCAGTACACACATTTAAAAATCTATAGTTCATATTCATATTGAAGAATATAAAAGGGAGAAAATATGATTTTTGTTAGGCTAAAATGTCATCAAAGATAAATAAATCAATAATTTTTCAAAGTCGATAATTTAAAGTGAATTTTCGTTGTTCTTTTTATGTAATTGTAATTCTCATCAGGATCAATAATAATAATTATAATTATTATTAATCCCATTTCATTATTCATACATAATTATCCTTCTTAAAATGGTTGTAATCAGTGAACACAACGAAATAATTTGAAGAAAATTACTTAAAAACTTTAAAAACATTTCAAAATTTAAACAAAAAATCATAGATAAATTCATTCATGAATTTAAAATGTTTAAATTTACTGAAAAATATGTGGGCGGTGTTTCGAATTTTTAAAAATTAAGAATTTTTCGAAATATTAAAAAGAAAATTATTTCTTAAAAACACAGCCTTATAATCTTTGTTAACAAAAATTATGAAAAAATGTTTAAATAGCTTTAGATTTCGAAATTTCCAATCTTCTGTCGAAAATATGACAACGTTTTATGTAAAAAAACCTCCTTCTTATCGACACTGACAGTTGATTAACGGTTTGTGTTTTAACATAAAATGTCATGACACCGAAATTGTCCTTAAAAAAAATTATTGTATTGTTAGTATAGGTTATATTACATCGATTTCGATGTCGGAAACAAAGTGATGGACAATAAAAAGGATTTAATAGGTTCAATAAAAAAAAAGTCCAAAGTTTTTTAATTTTCGAAATTATTCCGAATTTCCGAAAATTGATGTTGTAACATTAAATATTAGTGTAATCAAGTCGATAAATAATTTTTCGAAATAAAATTATACATTTTCTTGACGAATATTTTCACTTTAATTTTCGAATTTTGTCGAAAGTTTTTCATACAATATCAGAAAAATTTAGTCTTCAGAATAAAAAAAAAAAACTAGCTTACAATTGTTGGTATATTTACCCTTTGCCCAAAATATAATAGTATATAGTCTTGCACTATATCCCTTTCCTCAATTTCTTTTTCTCCTTCGTCTTCCTCAATTTAAAATTTAACTTTTTATCCTTAAATTTGTCATATCATTTGTCGTAACATTTTTTTCATTCATTTTTTGCAATAAATATTTCTCTGTTTCTGCTTTAATTAACTCCTTTTATATAACACTTCACATTTTCCAATTTTTTACTCACAAAAGGAATCTAAAATACGAATATATGTAAGTATGTATGTTACCTATATTTTCATCATAATTCATAAAGTTCTATTCAATTCGAAATTGGAGCAATTATATGTTTTTTTTTTCTCTCTCTCTCTATCTTTCATATTTTCATTTTCTTTTACAAAAGTGACAAATGTTCAAATAAAATATTATTCATTCATTTTAAATGACAACGTGTATGTTTTTTTTTTTTTAGTTTGTATGTGTGTTCGAATGTAGACTTTCAATATAATATACTATTGCATAATTTAATCACTTATGTAGAGAAAAAAAATTTTGTAGATACATGTTCTTATAGATGTTATGAAAAGAAATTTTCAAAAATTCGTAATAATAATTTATAAATGCATATCATTAAATTTATTATATAAAAGAAAATTCATCTTTTGATTCAACACACACATATACTACTTACATAAAAGCTAATTTGTTATAGATGTATGTTATTACGTGTGCATTATTTATGGAAAGGTACAAAATTATAGTAAAGGGTGGTAGTATTTGGTTTTTCAGTTTTCTAACAATATACTCGTATAATACATACATAATGTAGGTACTACCTTATATGACAAATTAAATCTTTTATTTGGAAATTATTACTCGTTTGACAGTTAATTGACAACTGGCTGAAAGTTGACAACATCAAAAATGCATTTTATACTTAAAACACTAATTATATTCTGGTACATTTACATAACAACGTCATTCTGGAGCTATTAAGTTATCACACACCATAAAAATTCGAAAATGTGATAATTTCAGAATATTTCTTTACACAATTCAATTGAACACCCTATAAATCCTGTGTACTATGTATTTTATTGGCTTTTAAGCATTAAATATTTTTGTGCTTCAAAACAAAAACTTTTTAATGTAGATTTATGTAATTTAATGAAAACTTTTTTTTTTTATTTTGTTTTTATAAAAAAAAAAAAAGATATGTGAAGGATTTAAAACTTCAATTACGTAGTTTGAGTTTTTATTGAAAAAATTATTTCATTTTTTTTTTCGTATGAGAAATTTTCAGATTAAACGTAACAAACAAAAATTTCTAATTGAAAGGAATATGTGAAAAAACACAAAATAATTCGAAAAAAAAAAAACAATCTGTACTTACGTAACTGTAAAGCCAATATTTAATGAAGTAAACTTACCTGAAAAAAAAAAATAGAAAATAAATTAATTAGTACATTTTGATAAATTTATAGAAATTACAAAATTTTTGTAAAAAAATACAGTTATAAATATCAAGACAAGCATTTTCGAAAAAAATATACATATATCTAATTGCGATTTAATTTCGAATTTATTATTTTGGACTTACAAAATCAACCAACATGCGTGTTTTCATAATTTCTATGAAACGTCTATTTAGGTAAAAAAATCTAAGGACCCGGGCTAAATCAGGCCATGGCAAAATAAATGAAAAGTTTCTCAAAAATTCTACACCTCTTTAAGTAATAAACTCAAAAATGATAATTTTTTCGAAAGTAATTAATCAGAAAAAAAAAACCCAAGAGTTTTTTTCTTTTAAATTTCTTCGAAACTAAAAATTTTATTTTAATTAAAATCCTGTTATCCTTTACATTTTTTTTTTCTATTAAATAAATTATGTAACTTATATTTTTATTTAATTTATTAATATTTTTCATGTTCTGTTTTTTCTCGTTTGCATTCATATTTATTTCAATTTATACATTACACATTAAAAAAATTGAAATTCTACCTTTTAAAAAGCACACACACCCACTCACCCACACATACAGTCATAAAATTAATATTCGTCATAAACTAAAAATCAAATTGCAATGTAATAATTGAAAATATTTTTAAATTAAAAACAAAAAAGTAACGATAAAAAAAAATTGAAAAATAAAAATACACTCGGATACATTTCATATTTTTTTTAAATTTTTTTATTTTAATAAAAATAAATCCTTTACTATTCTGTTTTTTTAACAATTTCAAAAAAAAAAAAAAAAATTTTTTAATATCGTCCAGACAAAATTTGCATGTTGATGAAGGTCCATTTGACTAATGAAATTTCGAAATTATAAAAACCTTCAGCTCATACTTTTCGAGTTTTCTTTTTTTTTATGTTGTGTTTGTGCTAACAAAAAAAAAAAAAAGTAGGGTTTCTCGATACAAAAAGAGGGTGGCGTATACATATAGTTACATGTTGACCAACTCACTATCTGTGGATAATTTGAAATGAAATGTAGCCAAAATACAAAGTGAATTGATACAAATAAATTTGAAAAAAAAAAAGGTTTTTTTTAAAATGACTTTATTCACTTTAATCTCCGTTGATTTTTTTTTTTTGTAATTGTGGACAAAAACAAAAAAAAAAACACAAATAAATTGTCTGGTCGTCGTCATCGACGACATCGTCATCAACTCTAATGAGAACGAATTGTAAAAATGAAAATGAAATTTACATAAAAATGAATCAAACAAACAAAAAAAATTGTAATAAAGGACATCATCATTCGTATTCCAATAAAAATATGCACGTGAAATTAATGAAAATAAAAAAAAAACGAAAAAATAAATTCTATATTATAAAAATGCCATTCAATCAACGGAGTCATCAGATTTAATAAAATCGTGAAATTGAAATTTAAGAAAAAAAAAAAAAAAGGACTTTTACCTTACATTGTTGTAAAAAAACCGCAACAATTTCTCATTAATTTTTTTTTTTTCGTAATTATTTTGAAATAAAAAACCAAACAAACAAAAGATAAAAGTTTGAGTACTATACAAAACGTTAAATTATATCCTTTTTCGAGGTAAATGATCAAAATTAATTATTTTTTTTTTAAAGTGTGTAGTCGTATGTGATAACGGTCTTTCATGCATATAAATGCGTAACATAAGTAAAAAAATATAAAATGAAAATAAAAAAAAAAAAAGGATCAAGGATCTCAAACTACAATTTTTTGTTTTTTTTTTTTTCTTTATTTTCATAAAAAAAAAAACAAATTTCCTTTAGAAATATTATCTCAACCATAAAAATTTTTTCATATAGTTTTTAAGTATACTCGTATTATATACTTTTTTTTTTATTTAATTTAATTTAAAAAAAAATTAAAGTGAAGATAAAAAGGATATAAAAATTTTCCAATAAAATTGAAAATAAATTAAGTGAAAACCAAAATCAGATAAAAATTTTAAAAAGAAAAATATCCTTTCTCATTCTTTTTATTTAGTTTTTTTTTTCTTCTTAAATTTCTTTTTTTCAAGGATTACATAAACTTTAAAACAAAACAGAGACAGTGTATGCATAAAAATCCTCTTTTTCAAGAAAAAAAAAAAAAAAGAATCATTTTCTTGAAAAAGTTTCATTTTATTGAATATATAATTTTTTTACAAGGATTAACTTTTCCTCCTTCTCTCTCCTTTATTTTTATTATTTATCAGCGAAAAAAAAAAACAAAGACAATGAACAAGAACTTTCAATTCATTAAATAAAATAACAATTAAACAGATAAACGATGCGGTCGGTGAATATAGTATAGAATCCTTCTTATATATTTATTTTTTGTTTTTTTTTTTCTTGCATTAAATGCAAATTTAAGTTGTTGTATTTTTATTTTTTTTCTTTCTATTTTTGTGATAATAAATTTTAAATGTTATTACTTGTTATTGTGTGGAAAAGTTTAAGTCATTCACATTTTAATGTGAAATCCTTTTTATATAGTTTTCTTTCTTTTTTTTTTTTCTTCTCTTTTTCTTTATTATTCAATTGTGTATAGCTTAAGTGTATATTTTGAAAAATCCTTTTGTATTTTTTTTTTTTTTAAAAAGTTTAAATACACAAAATACATAAATAATAAGGAATATAACATTAAAATGGCTTAATCTTAATATCCTTGTGACATTCCGTTTAATTTAATGCAATTGACAATGAACCCCAATTTTCATTTTATTCACATACATACATACATACTCTATTCTAAGTATTTAAAAATACATAGTTTCAGAAAATTATACTGAAAAGATATACGAGTATCTAATCCTTTTAAAAAAAGAAATTTTAAAAATAAAAATAAAATAAAAAAAAAAAGATAGAACAAGGAAAAAAGGATAAACTTATATAACTTTTGAAAGAACGTTATGAATTTAAAAAAAAAAAAGAACGAAGAAACGCAAAATCAAAAGCAATCCCATTCATTCATTCACATTTGATTAAACCCTTTAATTAAATTTTCTAAATCTATTTTTAATCTCATGTTAAATCCTTTACCGAAAATGAATTTTCATTCATATGAGAACGAATACATACACATACCATACCGTACACATCGTTGATTATAAGTATACTTTTATATTTTTGCAATAAATGAAAAAGAAGTAGAAGATTCACTGTTATCTAATACTTATGTCCTTGATATGCTTTCATAGGAACCACCCATATCCTTATTTACTCATATATATGGTTTTTTTTAACGTTCATCCTCCCGCTTTACTTGGTTCTATCGCTTTTTTCTGTATATACTTTTTTTTTTTTTGTTGAAATTTTATCTTACAATTCGAATTCGCACAGTTTCATATATGTTATGTATTTTCACAAAACTAAACAAAAATATACACCATGTTACCAAAGTTATGATTTTATCATTGTTACCGCACATTCAATTTGAACTTTTACAACACAGAAAAAAAAAAAATGAATATGAAAAATACGAAAACGAAATAGTAAGCTATACATATGTAGGTATATTATAGCTTCTAGATATTCTGTATATACTATGTTATAGGATATTAAAAAAGATTTGTGATAAAAGATACAGTACTACAGATATTACAGCGAATGTGTAACATATTTTAAGTATATGGCGAAAAAAAAAAAAAAAACGATATTCATACAAACATCGATATATGGAATTTCATATATATGTACCTATAAGTATATACTATAAATTTTATTGCCTTATATGTTATATATTCACATATGATCATTTTACTGATTATGTCTGAGATTTTAACGCCCGTGGTATGCTACTTTCAAGTATATGGTACACAAATATATATATATATGATGGTGCTTATGGCACTGATGATGATGGTAAAGAGTATAGTATAGAAAAACGTATATAACATACATGTTATGAAAAATATATGTATGTATGTACATATAAGAAATATATCTATCTAATATAATAAAAATGGATATATTTTCTTTGGAATTAAATTCAGATAAAACTTAATCCATAAAAAATCACTTAATGACTTTTATGCCAACATCAGATTCGAACTAAATGTTTTATACACCAGCATCACCACCATCATTATCATCAGCACCCTTTGAACTTACCAAAAAAAAAAAAAAAAAAAATTGTTCAAGAATATTAAATGTACCGAACCCAAAAATTATACGACACAATGGTACAAAAGACACCAACATATATGAGAGAAAGAAAAAAAAAAATAAAAGAAAAAAAATGATAAGAAGAAGGTTTTTGCTATTAAAAATATTAGGTATATCGAATTTCGAGATTATAAACGAAATTAAGTACCATTATTACGCGACTTGATTTATTTTTCTTATACGAGAACAATAATGACTTTTTTTTTTGGCATTATGGGAAAGCTAAATATCCCTTTTTATAGAATATGGCAATAATATCCTTTTTTTTTTTTTGGTAATATCTTTTTTTGCTAATTTTCATTAAGCTAATAAAAGTTGCTTGTTATATTGTTTTTTTTTTTTTTGTTTTTTCTTTTCTTTTCTTTTCTTCTGATGTGGTTTTTCTGTGCTTACAAATTAAAAAAATTTGCTGATGCCACAATAATTTTTTCATTAAATACACTTTAGACTTTTATGTTTCATTGCTTTTTAATAGATTTTTATTTTCCTTTTTCTTTTATCTTTTATCTTTTGTTGAATTTTTATTTTTTTTTTTTCTGTACTTTCATTTTCTTAATTTTCTTATATAAAATAATAAAATAGTATATCGTGAATAATAAAATTAAAAATTATATTTTTCTGGCACCAGAACTTATCTAAAAGTCATAAATTTTCAAAAAATATTTTTAGTGAAACATTTTTGAAAAAAAAAAAAAAAAACAGATAAAGAAAGAAACTGGAAAACAAAAAAAAAAAACAGCGAATAGACGTAAAAAAAAGTAAAACGAAGATATATGGCTCTTGATGACTTCTTCTCCATATTTCTATTACAGAAACATAAAAGCATCTTATATTGCGTTATCATCCTTCTTTTATTTTCTTATTTATTTTTTTTTTTCATTTTTGTTTTAATAAATATTGCGAAATTCCATGATTTCCACTCCTTCAAGACTTCACAGAAGTTTTTCTTTACGTTTTTTTTTTCTCAGAATTTTTCTTTTATATATTTTTTTTTTTTTAATGTTTTATTATGTGATCTCGATAATATGTTTTATAAAACAGTTTTTCTTTTTCTTCTCTTTTTGTCTTTCTTATTCCCATTTTGATATATGTACATTCTACAAGGATAATCCCTTAGCGTCGATATCACAAGTAAAAAAAAAAAAAAAAAAAAAAAAGAATTACTTTTAGATAATACTCAGTGATGCCATTAACACTTTATATCAAAAATTATTTCCTATTTCTACACAATCAAACTTTTAAATCTCCTTAGCCTTAAGTTACACATATTACCTCATTTCCCCAAAATAAAAACTACATTCTCATCCCCTTGCTACCCAACCTAACCAACAATAAAAAAAAACCGCCAAGATATTTTTATTCTTTGAAATTTTTGCTTTGAAAAAAAAAAAATTTTATCTGTAACTCCTTTCTGACTTTTTCTGAGATTGTAGTAAAATTGAATTATTGTTAAGAAATCTTTTTTTTTTTTTTGCTCTCTTTTGTTTCCTCTTTTACAAAACTCCACTAATGTATTTTTGGCAACTCTTCTTCTTTTATCGTACACAATTTAAAAGTGAAACAGAAGAAAAAAAAATTAATCAAATAAAATAAAGTTAAGTACAAAAAAGCCAAATAGATAATGTACTTCTGTAAATGTAATGGAAGGGGATATAAAGTAAATGGAAGGGGGAGACAACAAGGTGGTTAATGGTATATGACAGAAGAAAGAAATTTTCAAAAAAATAAAAAAAATAAAATAAAAAATAAAATAAAAAAAAAAAAAACGAAAAACATTGAAAACAATTGTATTTATGCAATTTGATAATGAATAAGAAGGGATGGGTGATGGTGTGACGAGTGGGTGGTTGAACAATTTAAACAAACGAAATCAAGTAATATACGATAAAGTAGCTAAGTCAATGTTCGGCGTGAGGTTGTTAGTTATCGGTGCCAAAAAGTTTCATTTTTTTTTTTTTATTTGCTTTTTCTTCCTCCTTTTCTTTTTTTTTTTTTGTAAAGAAAAGGATAGTATAATGTAACATACCAGCCATCCTTACCACATGCCAAAAGAAATTATAATGGAAAAATTTCTTGAAAAAGATGTGGCGTGATGATGATATAGTGAGAAAAATAATATATTTTGTTGTTGTTGGTTGGTTGATTCTGTATCTAAATTTACTCTCTCGTTTTTTTTTTTTTTACTCTGTTCGTTCATTCATTCATTTTTCTTCCTTGATAATGTTATCCTAACAGAAAACAACACGCAAAATAAACATAATGCAATAATGAAAACATTATGTCAAAAATACAATAAGTGAATCTTTTTGTTACTTGTTTTTGTTTTTGTTTTTGTTTTCGTTTCAAAAAATTTAGATAAAATAATTTCGAAAATAGAATTTTCTAAACTTTTTGAAAGCTTTATCAAACAATTTATTATTAATTTTATTTGAATTTTTAACTTTTATGATGTTTTAAATTTCATTTTTTTTCTTATTACAATTTTACAAAGCTTAATGCTTATTTAATTTTACATTATAATCGACAATATAAGTTTTTACTTAAACATAAAATCATGATGAAGTTGATAATAAAGACGACGATGATGATGATGATGTTGACGATGACAAATAAAATATAGGTAATGAACGAAAAGAAATGAATCTCATCTTGTTACATGCTACAGAATAAATTTTATTTAATATGTGAAAAAGGATTAACGTATGAAACGATAAAGATTAAAAATTTATTAAAGTTAAATTGAATACAAATGAAAGATAAAATAATATTTGTTGAAAGTTTTTGTTTTTTTTTTTTTGAATAATTGAAATTAAGTACAATCAATGTAAAACTTTGTTTTTGAATTTAAATTTGAAAAAAGAAAAAAACACACAAACAGACTATTTTCAAAATTATTCAATTGCAAAACATGAGTTTCAAAAAAAGGTCTCATCCGCAAAATTCAATTCCTTTAATTTTTAACAATTTGAATATTGAAAATGAACGATATACTTTAATTAATCTATAACTCAGTTTAGTCGTTTAAAGTGAAATATCTAAAATATATTTTTTTATCTTATTTTTGATTTTGGATGTCTCAAATTTTAATTTAAAAAAAAATGAAAAAAATTAATTATTGAATTAGCTCTTCAAGACGACATATACATATAGCTCTTATTGAAAAGCATATTTTAAAAATCCTTTTCGTCCTTAAGAAAAAAATTGTACACATTTAAAATCAGTACCTTATCGGAATTTTCTTTCACTGTTATTACCATAATTATGTAAATATTCCGATGAATAAAATTCCGATGAAACAAATCATTAAATAAAGCAAGGGATTGACCATAAGTTTAACATTCATCAAAGATTTTGAATTTTCTTTTTTTTTTTTTTAATGTTCATAAGATTAAAACAAACAAACAAAAAATTCCAACTAAAGTCCAATCAATTATCTCAAAATTATTTAAAAAATTTCACCATTTATATATTTTTTTTTTAAATTCACTACATTCGAACATTCAAATATAGAACTCTGTAAAAATTCCTTTTTTTATTAAAAGCATTTAAACCATTCTAAGGACATATCACATATCAAAACCCATATCATTCAACAACTTTCTGTCTTTGCCAAATTAAATTTTAACAAAAAAAAAAAAAAAAAAAAAAAACTGTAAAAAAAGATAAAAAAAAAAGTAACAAAAAATCTCATCCCTAATCAAAAATTTTTTTATTTTATTTTATTTTTTTAATTCCCTGTCAAACAAGATCGTTATCCTTTTAAGTTTGTCTTTTTTTTTTTTTTAAATCCCTTGTATTATACACACATCACATAACACATTTCATTTCAATTCATACAACAACAAAGAAATAAAGTAGTAACGAAATTAAAAATTTAACAAAAAGAAAGAAAAAAAAAAATCATTTGATTTAATTAAATTTCAACAATTTTTGTTTTTTGTATTTGAAAAAAAAAAAAAAAACAAATAAAAATTCAACATTTTAAAAAAAAAAAAAAAAAGAAAAAAAAATCCCTACTGTACTACTTAAATTCTTGACAGACATTTAATAAATGTTAAAAAGTTGTCACTAATTTATCTCAAACTAACACACATACACACACATATGAGTATCTATATACATATAAAAAAAATATAAAATGTATGGGGAACTATATCCTATTTAATATACATTTGAAAATTTTTGTTCCTGTTTTTTTTATTTTTTTTATTTTTTTTTTTTTTTGGTATACAGAGAAATTAAATAAAATGGGTCACTCATTAAAAACAAAACCACAAAAGCAATCATCCTGAAAATGTTCACAATTTTATAGTAGTTTTCTATGTTATTGTTTTTTTTTTTTACAACTTAGAAATTCTACAAAATTGAAAAAAAAGGAACAAATTATACAAAAAAAAAGGAATTACATAAAATTCAGTGAAAAATTTTTCTCAAATTGTCATTAATCACATTTTTTTTTTCATTTTTTTTTCCTCTTCTCACATACAAAAATGTTCTCTGTAGATATGTATAGGACACAATGTACATATAGTTTAATGTCCTTGTTGTATGTCCATTTTTGTGTGTTAGTCCGTTCATTTTATCTATCTTTTTGGCACTTTATAACAAACGCAAACTAACAAAAGATAAAGGATACAAATGAGATGAAATTAAAAATAATTATTTTATTTTATTTATTTTTTTTTTTGCTTTTTGCTTTTTATAGAGAAAAACATTTAATTTCGTTTTCACACTATATTCATTCCATTCTATTTTAATATGTATGAAATGTATAACTATATCGCAACAATAAAAAACATACAGAAAAAAAATATAATATTGTTGTCATTGTCTGGATCGATGGAAATTTTTGTCTCATTATACGATAAAAAATACCATGTAGAAATGCATAAAAACTAAAGGACTAAAAGCGCAAAAATGAAAGACAACAACAACAAAAAAACACAAATAAATTGAAAAAAAAAAAAAAAATCTAGATAAAAGAGGATTTTTAAAACAAAAGTTCTTGCCAACAAGTTCACATTCGAGACTATTTACAAAAAAAAGGGAAAAAAAAACAATTGCAACTAAAAAACTACTAGAAAAAAAAAACTATAGCAATAATCTGTAAAACAAAAATTCACCAGAATCATCAGCAATTGAAACTGCAACAAGAATACCATCATATTATATCCGTCGTTCATAATTTTTCTGGTCTTTTCGTCCTTATGCCTTTTTTTTTTTTGCTCCGTTTTAGAATACATATAAAACAAACTCGTTAAAGAGCCTCAGATTTAAAATGAAAATCCGCATATAATATCTATTTGGGACATGTAATTAAAATTAAAAACACATAGAAAGGACAAACATACACATAGATATAAGATGTAATGTATGTGTGTGTGTATGTTTTGGAAAATTTTTGTTATAAAGATCATGAATCTTGTTCCATTGAGGAAAAAAAAAATGTAAAGCATTTAAAAAAATACTCAAACACATAAAAAACTATTATTTTTGCAGTTCAACAACAATTTAAGCTTTTGTATTTCAATTTATAATTGAAGAATACAATACACATAAACAATTTTAACGATATACAATGGAAACGATGGATAAGTTGAAGAAAACAAAAAATATATACCAAACAAAACAACAACAACAAACAACAAAAAAACAGAAAATTTTTAGTCCTGATTGTAAACAAGTCATACTACTCGTAAATATGCTAAATACCACCCAATAAGCATGTATAAATTACTTCACACATATACACATGCAAAACAATTACAAGTCTTTTTGCATTCTAAATTTTTTTTTATCGTTTTTCTCACTTTTTTCCCTTTGAAATGAAAAAAAAAAAACATTGTCAAGTTAACTGACAATTTTTGTTCATGTTTCATCACCTCATTGCAAAAAAAAAAAACAAAAAATCCTTTCTAATGATTCTTCAATAACTTTCACTATTCAAATTTTTCTTTTATTAAAAGTAACTGTGCAGCTAACACTCACGAATAAATTCGAATTTCTCTATTTTGGTCTTTGTCCCTTTTTTCATATCTAAAATGTAATAAACCAAAATGATAAATACTCCTTTGGGATTTTAATAGTTGAATTTTTCCTTTAGCAATCATTTTGAAGAAAAAAAAATCAGAAACCACCCCACATCCATCGATCATCACCCACTTCCACCACCCACTCACTTTATACATATATATATTTTCTTTTTTCAATTTCAAATTTAATCCGTAAACCAAAACAGCATTTTATGTCGATGGCATATTTTAGAATTTCAAAAAAAAAAAAAAAAAGAAAGCGTAAATGTCTGTACATACTGATATGAGCATTAACTGAAAGTCAAAAAAAAAAATAAATAAATAAGGACCAAACAACGATCTATATAAAAATTTAGAGAAGAGAATTCGAATCAATTTTGGCTTTGATTGATGATTTTTTTAATTTCTCAGTGGTGTTGTAAAGCATGTATGTATGTATCCTCTGTAGGCACTGAGAAAAGATTTATTTAAAAAAAAAAATAAATAAGGAAAAAAAAGAATAGGCAAACATATCAGATGTTCTTTTTTTCTTTAAATTTTGTTTATTTATGTTTTTAGTCTTGTTTATATCCTTTGAAAAGTACTGCCTAACAAAAATAAAAGGTCAGACAGAGTACATGTTAGGATCCAGTTTTTTTTTCTTTTTTTTTTTTTTGAATTTCATTTTCACATATTGAAATTGGTTTTTTTTTTTCGTTATTTATATCTCACATGATTCTTGTTTTCCAATTTCTATTTTCTTTTTAAAAAGAATAAGAATTTTCTCATTTCCATGAAAAGTCTCGATTTATATACTTAACAAAAAGGATTTTTTTTTCTTTTTAAAATAAAAAATTTCATTGAAATAAATGTAATTATTTTAGAGAACATATTTTATCCTTTATATTCTATAAAAATGAACAACAAAAAAATATATTTTAATTTCTTTTCTTGAAATGTCTAGTGTCCTTTTTAGTATAAATATTTTTTTTTTTTGTCCGTTGTCGAACTTCTTTTTGTTTTTGTTATGTTTTATAAAAAAAAAAAATAAAAAAAAAAAAATGTCAATCTGAAAGATAAAATAACAGAAGTCATAAATTTTTTTTGTGTATTTGTGTATAAACGACATAACAAAGATATCATGTTATCTTCTGAATCCTTTTTGTTTTCTTTTTTTATGAATTTTGCTTTTTTAGTGAAAAAAAAAAAAAGTAGTAGAACTTTGAAATAATTTGATTGTGTATATAAAATTTTTTTTTGTCTAATATTTTTCTTTCCTTATCAATTTATTTACATATATATTTTATACGTAAAAACACTGTTTTAGAAAAATTGAAAAAAGGATATCTTTTCTGAAATAGAACAAAAAATTCCGTAAACCGTTTCTTGAAGAGTTTCAAGATAAAAATTGTTTTTTCCTTTTTTTTTTAAATTTATTGTGAAATAATACCCTCTTTTTATTTTGATGATAAAAACAACAAAAAAAAAGTTTTAATTTTTTTTTTTTTTTTTTGATATATAATTCACAGAAATTTTTTGTAAAATCTAAAAAATTTCCAGAAATCAAAAATAATGCATACAGTCAATATACATTCCCTTTTTCTTAGTGAAAAACAAAAATATCAAATAAACAAAATGTCCTTAACAAAACTCTAAAGAGAGGATCAATTAAAATCAAAGAATAATAAATAAAAATTATTATAATTACGTATTCCCCTTTCAATTTTTAATGTTAAAGCTTTTGTCATATTTTTTATTATTATTATTTTTTTTTTTTCAAATAATAATTACTTACATTAAATTTATGACCTTTTTTTTTTTTCCAGTCATAATAAAATTCAGATTCTAATTAATACAAAGTACAAAACAAAAAATAACATGACATGTGTTTTAAATTACATATTATAAAATTTTTTTTTTTTTTTTTTTTTTTTTGAATACATGTAATACATAACCTTTCTCATAATAAAAATACAATTTTTTTTTTTTTTTTCTTAAAATGATAATCAAATTTCATTTTTTTTTTCATAAAAACACACACACTAGGAAATAGAACACATATGCTGTGATTATTATTTTATACATGAACCTACAATCTATATTTTATATGAATTTTTTTTTTTTCTGAATAAAAGCAAACGTAACCCTTTTTTCCCCTCTTTCTCTCTGCCACTCCCCCTATATATGCCATGATAATTTATTCCAAAACATTTCTGATTTATTTATGTTTTTTTTTCCAAACTCATATATGCAAAAAATCAGATAAAAATAAAAACAAAAGACTTCTGAAAAAGAGGGAAAATACGTATGCAACAATGAGCTATATATACAAACTAAAAAAAATCAAAAAAAAAATCTACATACATATTCCACATTATTATGGTGCGAGATATTATATGTTTTATTTCACCGTGTTGTTGTTATTTTTATCTTGTTTAATATAATTTTCATTTAGTTTTTTTTTTCTTGTTGCTTTTGTTATCCTTTTTTCATCCTTTTTTATTAAATATACAATATAAAAAACTTACATAGATATATATTTACATAATAAATATTATAATTCATTTACCGCATATAGCCAAAGTATATCTGTGATATTACTCTTCATATATGTATATGTATATACCTCATATGTATAGTTTTTACACGCATATTATGATATGTCATATAATAATATACTTAATAAAAATTCAATTTAATTGGCACGTGTTATCGTGACATAGTAAATTATATTGGATACATAATTTAGTCCTTTTTCTTTTTTTTTTTGCGTAATTATAGTGATGTTGTAGTACATAAAATTATAACAACAGCAACAACAACAACAACAAAAAAACTGTGTATATTTTTATTTTTATATATATATCTTTAAAAATGTTTAAATAATAATTTGCTTTTTTTGAACATGGAATTGCTTTAATATTGTTTTAATGGATGTATAAACTGATTTTGATTTTTTTTTACAATATCATAGATACTATATGAATTCCACATATGTGTTTAATATCACACATGTAATATTATTAAATACAAAAAAAAATATATATATATATATATACTGAAAGAGAATATAAAAAATAAAACTACCATATTGCAATGATAATGAGCTGTCCTGATGTTAATGTACTGTTTATATTGCAGTTGTTTTAATTCACAAGAAATAAATTGTAGAGAAATTTTACATGAGGCTATTTTTTGTTTTTGTTTTTATTTTTTATTTTTTTTTTTATAAATTATAGCATAATTCTTTTCTTTCTGTTTTTTTTTTTTTTTGAAAAACATTAAATTCCAATGTGTGGGTGTGTGAGTGTCATGTGTGCAGTAGAATATTGATAATGAAGTAGATAATGAGTATAAAGTTAGTTCTTTTAAATGAAAAAAAAATATATATATTACAACAAGGATAACAGACTGAAAAAGAAGTCAGTAAAAAAATTATTATTATTATTATTAAATAATTTATAGATTTAAATACACAATGGTATTGAGTCCTGAAAAGAATAAATTTGTATGATATGCAAATTAGTTTGATTTCTTTTTTTTTTTTTTTCAATATTGAACTTTATTGTAAAAATATTGTTTTTTTGTTTTGTTTTTCAATGAAAAATTAAAGAAATCCGAAATGATTTTTCAGGTGTTCAAATATTGTATTTTTTTTTTTTAATTCGAAATTGAATTCAAGAAGAGGAAGTTTTAGGTGGTTATCCTTATTGAAAGCCCGAATTTAAAAAAAAAAAACAACAACAAACATAAAACATATACAATCTTCAAATTTAATTCGTTAAAGGACCATTTAAAAATAAGCTTATGTTGGTAAAAAGTTACAGGATCAAACTTACAATAATATTGGTTTGATAATAACAATTTTTTGTTTTCTTCTTCCAAGAAAAATTTGTTCAAAAATTTACTATTGTTTTTTTTTAACAATCTATTTATTTAATTACTCATAAAATTGCATACTGGAAAAAAAAAACAAATGTATTTTAATTTTCATTTAAAATGAAATTCAAAAAAAAAAAAAAAAAAAATTAAAATAAAATAAAAATAATAAAAAAAAATTATACATCACAAATTTTTTTAATTAAAAATTCCTCTTTAATTGCACTTATATGTTGCATATATTCGAACTAGTTTTGAATTAGACACATTTTATTACATTTTATATTTAATTAAAAAGCCAGACAATGAAAAAAAAAAAAATACAATAAAAAAACAAACAAAAAAAAAACAATACAAATAAAAGAAGTTTATTTTTAAATTAATTTGAAATTATTTTTAAAAAAAAAAAAAAAAAAACATTGTAATTTGTTAAATCCGTTTTTTCTACATTTTTAAAATATTTCATATGAAAAGTACCCTTATTTTAAATGACTTTAACGAGAAAAAATTGTAATTTTAATTGTCAATTGACATAAAAAATTACAGAGGTAAAAAAAATATATGAAAAAAAAAAAAAAAAAAATTAAAATAATCAAAAAAAAAAAACAAATGAATTAATTAAAAAAATTTTGTTTAAATTCTGTGTTTTTTTTAATTGAAGTTATAATTTTCAAAGGATAATTGATTTTTTTTTTTAAAGTACTTATTCATATACCATTTTTCATACTCATACATTTATATGAGAGAAAAAAATACAACTCTCTCACCTTTTTGGGATATTGAATTACAACGTTAAATTTTGTTCCTCTGTTTCTCCTCTGTTTCTGAATAAACTTGAATGAATTCTGAGAAATATGGAAAAAGTTTACCATGTCGCTTTCGGAACGAAAACAAGCAAAAGAATACATTATATCTTCACCATTGTAGGAGATTTGAGTATTCTTTATCAATTATTAAATAGTAACTAAGAACAGCAAACGACATGACATCCGATAGTTTATAATAGTAGAACAGTGCCCCGGAAAGGCAAAGGTCTTGGGTTTGAATCCCAGTCTGATCGAATATCTTTCTCATGTTTTTTTAGTTGACCATAATAGTATCTTAAAATAGCTACCTCATTTATATCTTTCAAATCTTCAAAAGTCTCGTACGCCGTGGCAATCACTTATCACCTTATATGAGCCCAACTATACAACTGACTGATTTCAAACGTAACCATTTTTTTTTTTTTTTCTTAAAATTTTTCCATGATAAAATTTTTTTTTCCCAAAACCAAAAATAAAAAATTATTTAATTTCATTTCAACCACAAAATATAGAAAAAAAAAATTAAAAAAAAAAACAAATAAATAAATAAAGATAAATTTGTGGCTACAAGATAAATAAAATTAAAAAAAAAATAAATAAAAAGTGGTCATCACCAGAAAAAAAAACCAAAAAATAGAGAAAAATACAATGAAAAATTATTTCTGGATGATAGATAAAAATTTATATTTATTTTTTTTATTTATTCCGCTCCGAAAAAAAAATTATGAGGAAGTAATATTTGTCTTTTATTTTTTATTTTTTTTAAATTTTTTATGAATGTGGTGTTATCATAAATTTGTAACAAAAAAATAATAAAAATAAAAGCTCTGGTTTTATTCTTTCATATATGAAAAATCATCCCAAACAAAAACAAAAAAAAAAAAATAAGCAACAAAAAAACAAGCTTACAATAAAATATGTTAAATTTATTATATGATTATGGATTTATGTTCAATATATCCTGTTTCTCATACACACATATACTCTGTTCATATATTAACGATCCTTTGTCAATAAATGATATATAGTACATACTTTTAACTCCTCATAAAAATATATATGAATTTTTTTTTTTTTTTACATCCTTGTTCATTTTTTTTTTCCCCAATACAATTTTTATTTTACATTCTTGTTCTTTCATTAAATTTATAAAAATTTTACTTCCTTATACACAACACAAAAAACGTTTGTGTACAATTTTTTTAACGAGTGAAAATAATAAATATAAAAAAAATATCCATAAGAAACAAGGATATAAAAAGCCTCCAAAAAAAAATACGTATACGAAATTCATAGTCCTATCCTATTATATCAACAAATTATGTGTGTATTTTTTTTTTTTTTCGCATATAAAATTTTTTTTTTCCACTCTTCACAATTTATTTTTCAAATTTAAAGCTTTCACATGAAAAAAAAAAAAAAACGAATTTACAATCTACTATCTCCTTCTATGTCCTTAATCTTTATATTGTTGTTGTTTTTTTTCCCTTATATACTAATTATATGGTGTAAAGTTAAAAAAAAAAAAAATTCTATCATCATTTATCTTCAACAAGGAAAGAAAAAAATGTTCAAGAGGAAAAATTATTATTGAACAAAAATAGAAAAAAAAAATGAAATAAATGAAGGAAGAAGAATGAATAAGTAGGAGTAGAAAAATGAAGATAAAAAGAAGAAGGAGAAAGAATATATTTCATAGCAAATCGATTCAAATTAGACTATGATTATATAGAATTTTTTTTATGGTATTTATCTCCAATATTTTTTTTTATTTTCAAATTAATCTAAAAAAATACTATGAAATATGTATTTTGAATTTTTAATAAGGTGATTGAAAGAAATGTAATCGAAATATGGGCTGAAATTTGAAAATATAGCGGAAGTAACAAAAAAAAAACAGATTCTAAGAAAAAAAAACGAATGGTAAGCTGAAAATTGCTTCTGACGATGATAATAATGGAGAAAAAAACAATGAAAGACATTCTTAAATTACCAATTTAGATTTTTTACCATATTTTTAAAAACTAATTCGAATTTATTGCTTTATTATTTTTGTCAAAAATCCTATTAAATAAATCTCATGAAAAATTATGTAATTAATTTTTTTGAAATTAAAGAATTAAGATAAAAATTATTTTTTGGATAATAAGCCTCATTTAAATTAGTTTTACTCATTGTGACGGAGAAAATAAAAGAAATAAAAATCCTACTCAAAAACCACCTTAAATTTAATTGAAAATGGTTTGAGTCTAAATTAAAAAATTTTCAAAAATGTTCTAATTCATTTTTTTTGAGAAAATGTTAGGAAGCAGGTTTCAAAAGGTTATAAAAAAATATCGTCACATATTCCATGTCCTAGTAACCAATTACTTTAAAAAAAAATCAAAAGCCCATAGAATTTTATTGCTGTCCAAACTATGGATTTTTGGAAAAATTTTTAGGATACATTTTTGGTAAAAATTTTGCTCATTGACACATAATGTATGATATTCAAAGAAATAGACATTTTCACGAAACAAAAAATGACACTTTCGTGCACTTCAAATTGATTGACTGCTAGACAAACGATGAACTCAAATCCAAAAACGCAAAAGACAACAAGTATATGAACATCAGATACTTTTGGTTATGGGATGAGACGTAGATTCAATCAAAAAAAAAATTTCTTACAGTCACCTTTATTATCCTGTCATTTACAGAACAAGTAATTTATTTAAGAAAATAAATTATAGTTGTTTGTGGCGTCGCAATTACATTTCTTTCGTTAATATCGATTTGCTGTTAGGCTCAAGGTCAAAGGATAATAATAAATGAAAAAGCTCGTAAATATTCAGAATTTTCTTTATTTATTCTTATAATTATTATTATTATTATTTTTTTCTTTTTTTTTTTTCAAAAATACAACAAACAGAAAATGTATAACACAAATTTCATATATAGTAGTTTTGATCCTTATACATATAAAATATCTTCACAAAACTTATTGAGTGGGTATTACTTCTTTTATTTCATTTTTATTGAATACCTTTGAAAATTTTGTTAAAATTCTTATTTGTTCAAAAGCTATTGATACTCTTGATTGTCGTCTATGAAAATCTTTTGACATTGAACGATATTTAAAAATTTCATAAATAAAACAAAATAAACTTAAAAATAAACCAAAAAACCAAATATATAATAAAAATTCAATATGATAAATTGTTAATGATTTTGGATTTTCAATATTAAAATCATTATCATTATATAATTTATATATTCCTAAATTTTTATTTATTAAAAATGCTTCATTTTGCCAATAATTATATAAACCAGATTCAATAATACTTAATATTATAAAATTAATTACATTTAAAAATAATGAATATTTTTTTAATGTGAATCTTTGTAATTCAAAATAAAAACATATATCAGATTTTATATAAATTTTATGTTTTAACATTTCATATTGTTTCATTTCAATTTCAATAATATCATTAAATTCTATTATAGCATTTTTATATAATTCATTATTTTTTAAATTTTTTAAATAAATTAAAATATCATTTGAATATTTTGGAATTTTTGATATTTTATAATGTTCAAAAAATTGTTCATTTTTTATAATAATTTTAAGATTTTCATTAATTAAATCATCGATTGTTCGAATTTTTTTTTTATAAATTATTTTAGTTAGATAACTTTTTAATAATCCTATATAAAAACATGTCATAATTAAACTAAATAAAAATATAATTATATAAATAAATGTTAATATTGAATTTTTACGTTTTTTCAAGAAACATGATAATGATAATGATGATGATGATGTACTATACATAATACCAGAAAATTTTTCTAAATGACAACAGTTTGTACGTTGATATTTTGAATTTTTTTTAACAAAATACAATATTATAGTTGTTAATAGAATTAAAATAATAATTAAAAACCATACATTAAATTTAAATGGTCTTAAAATATACATATTTAATGAAATTTCACGATTATTTGGTAATAAAAGACATGATTTTATTATACGAAATGTATAACTTGAATCAAATAAATTTTGATATTTTTGTTCATATGGAATTATTGAAAAATTTATAATATTATTTTTATAAAAAGTTTCATAATATAAATCAATCGTAGATAATGATTCATTTTCTAAAGCTTGATGTAATGAACAATTAATAAATTTAATAAATTCTTTAAAAGTATGACCAATAATACCATTTAAAGTTTCATAATTAATAAGATTTTTTGAATTTATCGAAAATAATCTTGGATTTTGTTCAAATAATATTGTTGATAATGTATAACCAGTAAAATTTTTATAAAAATTTTTTCTATAAAATTTATTAATAGGATAATTTTTTAAATTTTTTATTTGTATTTTTGAAAATGGTTCATATGTAAAAATTTCATAACTTTTCATTAAATTATAATTTTTTATGAAAACACAATTAATTAATGACTTACTAAATGTCCATTCAAAGAATTTTTGAATTTTTATTTTTGTCAATTGTTCATTATTGAAATTTATAAATAAAATTTTTATTGAAATATTAAGTTTTTTTATTGTTTCCATGATATTTTCTAAAATATGAAAATTCATTGATTTAAAATAAATTATTGCCAATAGATTTTCGGTATTCATTTGAAATTTCCAATTTGTATTTTTATGATTCAAAATTATTTTAGTTATATAATCTTTTCCGTTGTATAGAAATTCTTCATAGTTAATTTCACGATCCAGAATATCCTCGTAAAAAATGAATAATGTTTCAATTTTATAATTAGAAATAATTTCATTAATAATTGTTGAATTGAATGATTTTTCATCTTGTAGTGGTGATAATTTGAAAGCACTTGTCACAGGAAAAATAAAAATTATCCAAAAAAATATTAACATTCTTGCGAAATAATAAATTTACACCTTAAGCTTGTTAAAACTCACTAACGAATGTTTTTTTGTTAATTTTTTGTCCAATATAAACAAATTTTTCAATACGTATTTCAAAATTGAAATAATTAACCTGCTTAAGTATTTCAACAACGAATAACAAATAGCTCTTTGTCCTTCAAAGTAATGATAGCTTTCAGGAATTATTTGATGAATTATCGTGCTTAATATAATCATATTTTCGATTATAATGATTATTTTTATTAGCACTCCTTATCAAGGACACTTATTATATAAATATTGATTCTTGATTGCCTTTCCAAAAAGTCTAAAATTGATTGTTTTATTTTACGATTCTTATCAAAAAATGTACTATAAAAAATGGACATTTTCTATTGAAATTTCAACTTCAACGTGTGCTATGGACTTTTAAATATATGAATCCTTTTGAAACAATTTTCAGTCAACATTTTTTTTTTTTTTTGCATGGACTAAAGAACACAAATACTAATATTCAAATTAAACGTAGCCGAATTTCATTCATTAAATCAAAATTATTTTAATCCACCAAGTCAATTTCTGTTTAAAATTCATTGTAAATCCTTTAACACATCAACTGGGTCTAAATTAAGGGCTGATTCGTTACAGTTATTTATAGTTTATAAATTATCAACAAATTTTCAACATACTCCTTACCAATTAGAAACAAAAATAAGTTCCAATAGAAGCACATTAAACATCAGTCTTATCATTCACCATAACAATATGGTTTGTTCTATATTGCCAAGCATATGGTTCACAATTTACGTAGAACTTTAACCACACATATCAAAAAATCTAAATCATAGACGGAAGACGGAAATTATAGAAAATATCAATAGAAATTTACACCTAAATAAATTATGAATTTAGCATGAAACATGTCTAATTTCTATTAAATTTATAAATAAAAAAAGGATAATTTAATAATAATTTAAAATTCACAAGAAAAATTATTAAGTAATATTGTCGTTCTCTTTTTCCTTGAATTTTAATTCCTTTTTCTTTTTTTCTTCTTTTTTTTTTTTTTTTCAAATTCACTAACGACATTTTGAGGTAAAATAATTTTCTAAATGATATTTTCATCATCCATATTAACACACACACACACACACACATAAACACATACTTATGTAAATGTCACTATTATATGTGTTTAGAATCATACTATGTCTTTTTTTTCTTTTTTTTTCTTAATGTCCTTACACATACCATTCATACCAAAGTAATTACTTTAATATTAGAAAAGAGAAAGTTTTTCCCCAGTTACCGGTTACAATTTAAAAAATAATTTTCCTCTCATTAAAGTCCAATCGAAAAACTTGAAATGTTTTTCATGTCTTCATCATCATCATCATCATCATTGAATATTGTCAGTAGCACGTATAGAGAAACATTAGAAAAAAAAAATGAAGAAAAAAAATACTAAAAAACATTATCATTATCAACATTGTTTGTCGTTACTTTTCAAATTACACATACTTTACAAATTATATAGATACTTCATACAAATTTTTTTTTTTTTTTAATATCTTTTACAAGATGTATGCACATAAAATTTTAAAACGTTTGAATAATTTTTTATAGTATGTACATATATTCATTTATTAATGCTTATATCCGGTTACAATATAAATGTTACATAAAACTTTTAAAACGGACATAAAATATACATACATATACATATAAGTACGTACGTATATATCCTACTTCCGTATGTGTTATTAAAAAGAATTCATATATACATACATACATATATATTTTTTATATTTTCTGTAGCTATATAGTTATATAGAGAAGGACATTCACTATAAATACCCACATCATATGTATATGTGTGTAACACATACGAGTACATATATGTATGCTTTATTCGATTTGTGTATTTTAAAACTATATATTATATTTTACTTATTAGATTGCAATGAAAAAGAAAAAGTTTATAAAATTGTATACGGTACACAAATTTTTACGTATACGTCAGCTAAAAATCCATGTATTATATCTAGGATAGGGTGTTTTAGCTTTTCGACTTTAAATGAAAATATTATTAGGATTCCTTGATTGTTTTGAAAAAAAGAAAAAGAAGTATGAGGTTCAATGATTTCAAAATACACAAAATATCGTATGAATTTTTCCTAAAAAAAAAAAATCCTAGATGAGAATCTGATTCAACAGTCTAAATTGAACTGATATTCAGAATATGATCTCAAAAAGATCAATTGTTCATTTCAAAGACAGTTTATGGATCCATCAGAATTTATGAGATACTATATGAGACAGGACTAATAAAAAAATTTTTTCCTTTGACATTAATGCTTCGAAAAGATTCTCGAATGTCCTAACTTTTTTATTTTTCAGCTACTAAGTCAATACATTTTTGTAGATTTTTTTCGAATGAAAATTGAAGGAATTGTTTACAAACACAAGTTATGGAACGTTTTCTAAAAAAAAAATTGACCAGAAAAACCACAGATAATATTTGAAAAATTCATATTTCTAATTTGAATTCGCAAGAACAACCTGTTTTCAAAAAACTCTGTTCGTAATTTTCAAAAATTTATATTATGAAGAAGAAAAAAAAAACACTTAAAAGTTAGAATTTTCTGGTTATTTTTTTACCACAAAAAAAAAAAAAAATCAGGAACCAATATAGAAAAAAAAAATTTGTATAACCTAAATTCAAAAAGTTTTTAACTGTAACCACAAGCAATTCATTCATAACGCATCAAAGAAAATATAACGATCTGCCCTTTAGATACAAACAAAAATTTTGAAAATAAAAAAAAAAAGTATATGGTATTAATTTTTTTTTTTCATATATTCATAAAATTTTCCCACATATACTCTCATATATCAGAAAAATACTTTTTGAAAACAAACAAAAAAAAAACAAATAAAATTAGAATACAAAATGGAAATTGCTAAAATATTTTTTTTTCGCAAAAAAAAAATAGATATTTTTTTTAAATATTGTTTTTCACAATTAAAAAAGATAAAATATTTCAAAGTTGATGATTTAAAAAATAAAAAACACTTCAGGATTCATGTAGATTTTTTTTTTTTCTAGAATGCCCAATGAAAATTTTTTTTTCTCTTTGAATTTCTCTAAATTTTATATTTTTTCTTTGTTTTTTTTTTTTCGTGAATAGAAAAATTTTGTGTTAAAAACATTTTAGCTTTTGAAAAATAACAAAAGTTATTTTTTTCATTAATTCATATATTTTCTCAATGCTTTAGTTTTGTTCGTGTTTCCTGAAAATATGAATAGCTTCCACTTGAAAATAAAATTTATTTTAATGTTTTTTTTTTTACAAATTGTTGTTGATTTTTGAAGTATACTTTCCGTTTTAGCCACAACCAAATTCACCCACACAAACCACATAAAATTTTTTATTTTTTTTATTTTTATTTTTTTTAAATAACTGAAAAATAATAAATATAAGCGATTTAATATGAAGTTTTATATGTGTATTTGAGGTTAAAGGGCAATGGCATAATCGTTAAAGTATACAGAAAAAGTTTTCATTTTTCGGTTTTAAAATTAGAAAAAATTTAAGTTTAAAAGTTTCTAAAAATAACACCATTTCTCTTAACGGTCTATATACGAGTAGTTTCGTTGGAATTTTTTTTTTTTTTAAATAAACCAAAAAAATAACCATTGTTGTTTTAAACCCAAAGTCATTTAAAACAACAAAAAAAACTCCAGCTACCACTGATTAAAAAAAAAATTTAATCCTTTGAACTAAAGTCCTTTCTAATGAAATTTTCTTAAATTCTTAACACGTTTAGTCATTCTTTTTGATTATCTAATTTTACCAATGATTTGCTTTATTTAAAAAAAAAAATGTATCCCTTATGTGTCATTTTCTTTACTTTAAAAAAAAAAACACTTTTCATTACTTAAAATCACCCACACATATACTACAGAGGAAAAAACAAAAGAAACAACAAAATATGAAAAAGATTACAAAGTTACAATTTTTATCAAGAATTTCAAAAGTTATAGTTTCGTAAATTTAATCATTTGATATCATCATTTGTCAAAATATTACAAAAAAAAAAAAAAAGAAATGAAAATAAAAAACGGATTCAATATTTTCCAGTTCACCAAATATCACATTATTACATTATGTACACTCTGTACATCCTTGCTTTGCTGGACTTTTATGTGCCAGTTTCATTTTGATTCATCGATAATATTCCATTGGGATGTAATATATCGTGTTATTCTGTATTATTCGCATTTATATGTATGTATATCCTTTTACGTATTGCATACTTTTCTTTTATTTTTTTTCAAGCTAAATTTTATATAGTCACAAGTTATAAAATTTTATAGTGTTTGGTCACGATTTGGTTGGTTGACTTCAATGAAAAATCCCATCACAAATTTTCTTCATTTAATAATTTTTCTTTTTTTTTTTTTTAGTTTTTTTTTTGTTTTGCTTCGTGTAATCACCCTCTTCTTTAAAAAAAAAAAAAGAAAAAAAAAGAAATAAGTAAATGAAGAAAATCCTTCTCATCATACATGATACAATATCTCTATATTCCATTTAAATGGTGTCAATTCTAAAAACAGGATTATATTTCGAATGAAGGATATTACAATGATAGATACATAACAAAATTACATGCTTGCGTTGTTGTTATTTTTCTTCTTTTTTTTTTGTTCGTCCTTGCTGTGTTCTTAATACTTTCATATTATATTTTATTGGGTATAAAGCCGCCTTAACTTAAAAGACATCATCTCAATACGTTTTTTTTTCAGTCCTTTTATCCAGAGAATATACGAGTATATGTACATACAATATAGATCCTTACAATTATGTACATAGTTATAGTAAGTGTTAGTTGTGAACGGTAAGTATGACAAAGTACTTTTACATGACTTGCTTTTCATACAATATATCCTCTTTATATCGTAATACTTGATATATCCTTATATGTAGTATACATTATACGTACACGATATTACAATATAAAAATTAGATATCCAGATAAAGTTTTATATAATCTAAAGGGAATATTCTCATTCACCACCATAAAGTTAAAATTCTTCATGAGCCATAAGTTTGAGTGACAAAATAAAATATTTAAAAAAAAAAAATAATAAAAAATCTTAAAGAAAAAATTTATTTTATTTTTTTTTCTCTTCTACGAAAAATAAAAGTTTTTAATATTTTTATCCATCTTCTTCCTGATCACAAAGAGAAAAAAATTATTAAACATAGCATAGCAAACATAGAACATAGCAAATAAAAGCAGTATAAAATCAGACCAACTTCACTCACTCCCAAAAAAAAAAAATCCTTCAAGATGATTGCAATTAATTCAAAAGCAATTTGTCATATTTCGAAAGGATCCCTTGTCTTTTGAACTTTAATTTCTATTATAAACTTTCACAATTTTCTATAAGATTCTTTAATAATTTTTTCTGTTTTTATTTATTTTTTTTTTTTTCATTATCCTTCCATGTATTTTGTATTATTGTGTATATATGAAAAATATCCTTCAATATTGTATAATGACAAAAAAATAAAAAACCAAAAATTTCCGGCCATCTGTATCTTTTGTTTGCATCAAATACAACAACAAATTCATTCGGTATCACAATTATTTTAAAATCATCCTTCTCTTACACTAACAATATGGTGATAATGTAAGGATGATGGTGATAAAAATGATGACAACAACTAATAACATCAAAATAAGAGAATTATATAACGAAAAACGACGATGATGATAAGGATGATGATGGACTCGAATAACGATGATTTTTCTATTAATTTTTTTTTTTTTCCCTTTTTTCAGTGACTTTTTCATTTCAATTTTACTGTTGTCCTTGTGTCGTCAGTTTTTCCAATCCCTTTAATGAAATTTCAGTAACTTATTTCATATAAATTTTTTTATTTAACTTTCACAGTCCGATGTCTTGTTTTTTTTGTTTTTTTGTTTTTGTTGTTTTTTGTATTTTTCATAATGACAACTTTTTAACATCACATCCTCCTTCCACCTTCATCTTCTAAGCCTCACACTCCTTTATATTTTTATTCCTTCTTTCTTCAATTTTCTTTCTTCTTCTTATTTTTTTTTTTTATATTTAATTTTCATAGCTAAATAACTTTTTCTTTTCTTTTTTGTTTCTTTTCATTTACAGGAAGAAATTTTCTATGAAAATTAAATTTAATTTTTGAAAATTTTTCTTCGAAGTAAAAGACAAAAAACAAAAAAAAAAATAAAAAAGAAACACAATCATCGTCATCGTAATTATTATGAAATTCTACGCGAAAAATTTAATTCTATGGTAGAAAGTATGTATTTCTTGTTAAATTGTTCGTACAAGACAAAAACAAAAATAAATGAAAGACAGAAAAACAAAAAAACAAAAAAAAAACAGAAGAAAATTAAAGTAAAAAGATAAAAAGGAGACAAATTATAAAAATTTAGAAAAAGGAAATTAGTCAATGAGAATTTTAATGTTTCATGAAAATTATTATTGTTATATATTGTATGTTCATCGTATACGTGTACACATACACATACATACATACACACGATATTATATTTAAAATATAATTTTTAGAAACAAGAAAGCAAAAAATTCTATATCGTACTAAAATACATATGTATATATATCTTTTACATGAAAAGAATTTAAGATGAAAAGAAAGAATAAATTTCTAATTTTTGTTTTTTTTTTTTCCATTTTTTAAAATGAAATTAAAATTTATTGAGTATGAGAAATGAAAATTGTTTAAAAGCAAAAAAAAAAAATCCAATAACAACAACAAAAATATAGAAATGTAATTACAAAATGGGGCATGGTACAATATGAATTCAAATATCTGGTATTTGTCATTTGAAAAATTTTTATTCGTTTTATCTTATTCAAATCCAAAATTGGAAGAGTAATAATTTTTTAAAGAATAATTTACAATGTAAAAAAAAAATTTCAAAATTTAATTATTATTTTCAATTAGAATATTATTATTTTAAATACTTTTAAAGTATCTAATAAATGAAAATGTAAAATGATAGTAAAAATTGTAATAAAATATTTGAAGTATTTCAAATGATTTCTTCTTTTTTTCTTTCTTCTTCTTAATTACACATTTCGATTATTCTAATTGTTTTTTCTGGTAATTTTCAACGCTGCTTTATTAAATTTTTTATTAAAAAAAAAAAATTCTTGTAAATTAATTTCTTAAGCAACTTTTAAAAGGAAAATTTAAATTACATTTTTAAGAAAAATAATTTTTTACGATTAATTGTAAAATTCAATAAAAATAAATAGCTTTCATCAAATTAAATTATTTTAAATTTATGTAATTAATTAGATTAATTGATGCTTCTGGGAAATAAAATTATTGTACACATGAAAAATGAGTTTAAATATTGCGTATAGAAACAAGAAAACACTTTTTACGATTTATTGGAGAATTAAAAAAAAATATTTTAACATTTATTTCGACCTTGAAAACAACTTTGAATTTTCTACTTTTATAAAATTAATAAAATTAACGTTTTTGATCTAAAAATATTTTTTATTTTTAGAATTCATCAGAAAAAATAAATTTATTCAAGACAAGAATCATGTAACAAGGTTATCGTCATTGTTTTAAATATACTTCAGTCCAAATACCCAAGTCAAAAATCGTAAATTCTAAACCCTTATTCCTTCTATGCTTTCAAATGAAATCCAGCACCAGCACTTTCGTTTCGAAGAATCTAAAATAAATTTGCTTTTAACTAAAACTTAAAAGATTTTATTTTAATTTTAGACCTTCAATTTTAACTCAACAAAAATTTACATTTAATCTGCTGGACATTCGATTTTAATCCAACTTAGATTATATATTTATTTTGTCATATTCTCATGTTTTTATTCTAAACTTTAAAAATATAAACGTTCTAGTTTAAATAAATTTCTACTTTACACCCTTACAAAATTTGATCCTTTCTCTTATTGTCGATAATCCTTCACTCATTTTCTTTTATTCATTTAACTTTTTTTTTTTCAGAAACAAAAAACAAATTTAAAATTCATTCAATCCAAAGAATAAAATACAAAAAGGATTACAATGTGCTTAAAATAAAATACGACTATATATAATAAAATTAGAAAGAAACCTTATTATTTTGTACCTAATAATCCTGCTACCAATATTTTTTCTTACTAAACTTTCTTATTTTCATTTCTTACATTTAAAATTTACCCTTTATAACATTTTATCAGTTTTACCTTTTTTGAATTACTATTTTATTGTGTAAAACATAAAAGTTACATTCACAATTTACACAGTTATATTATAATAATTACTTCCTTAAATCATGTCATCATGTATCCTTCCTTTTGTTATATATTCCTTTTTATCTATTGTAGTTCTTTTCCTTTTTCATTTTTCTTTAATAAACTTTGTAGACAATACAGTTACTACATTAAAAAAAAAACTATCTTCTAGATGCAATTTTATTTCATTTCATCTTTGTTTTTTTTTTTTTTCATATTTTTTGATTTTGTCTTCGTTTTGTTTGTCCACATTTTATAGTTTATTATAACAAATAAACTTACTATTAATTCAGTAACATGAAATTTCAGTATAAAATACAATAAATTTAAAATATACAACAACAACAACAACAACAACAACAACAGTAAAACATTAATTCCTTATAGCAAAAGTCCATAAAAAGAGATATGACACAAACAAAACGAAAGTACAAAAGTTATTATAGAATTTAAAAAATCAAAAAAAAAATAAAAATAAAAGGATACACAAAAGATGACAGAAATGATGACCCTACTTTTTATTTTACATTATTCTTGTTTCTCATATGTACATATGTATATGAAAATTGGACTATAAAAAGGACATAATAAAAATTTTATATCTATTCTATGTTTGATCATAATTTTGTTTTTCAAATGATAAATGCATGCATATTTATTTTTATTTTTTTTTTTTTTTGTGTAATACATGTACCTATAGTTTGTCTAAAAGCATACACATACAGACTATCTATACGTAGATCCAAGTAGTTTATGATGGACATTATCACTTTATGTGATTTGTGATTTAATATACACATACATGTATGTACATACATATTATATTCTAGTTGTATCTTTTACATATTATACAGCATTTGATTATAACATTTCTTATTCAATATTGATTTATTTAAATTGATAGTACAAAAGACAAAAAAAAAAATTAACAAATAAATTCTTTATAGAATTCTAAAAATTGAAATCCATATAAGATCGTAAATTTTAAAATTAGAATATAAAAAGCAAAAGAATACAAAAGCAAAAAAAAAAAAATGTATTATTCAATTTCAAATTTTTAATTGTATTCATAAAAAATTCAAAATTTATTGAATTATAGAATTTTTAAATAGAAAATTTTGAAATTCTAAAATATATCTTAACAATTATCCCTTACAACTATCAGATATTATTATTATATACGTTTATTAATTCCTACTTGTATTTCAAATTTCATTCATGTTTATTGTGCTTAACAAACAAACAAATAAAATTAAATTTAAATTTTCAAATTCTTTTTTTTCTTTAATTTTTTTTTTTTTTGACATTTACAATATGAAAAAGAAAATGAATGAATGAATTTTTTTTTTATTGTTAAGAATTCAAAAATAAATATAAAGAAAATTTTACAAATAATTGTATTTAAAGAAGAAAAAAAATATTGTTAAATTATATTTATACAAATACACGACTATATAACACACATATGTATATACCCTCATCATATCACTGTTAAATACAGACATTTACTCTTCATTGAAATTGCCAAAAACATTTATTTTTCATTTCCTTTATATTTCTTAAATTTATTTTTTTGAAAAAAAAAGTACAAGGTGATTCACCAATAAAATTATCAAATTTAAAAAAAAAAATCAAGTATAGACAAACAACAAATAAAATTAAGGACCTCCAATAACATTAAAAATAATCCTTCCAAGTGCCCTGATTATCTTTTAGTATGAGTAGTATTTTTTCTTACTAATATTACAATAATTGAGTTATTTTGCTTTTTTTATGCATATTTTTTCGTGAATTGTAAATCATATATTCGTTGGTTATTGAAAATTAACGTAATTGTATGATAAAGCTTAAACTGATATCAGTGATATCTACATAATTATGTTCGATGATCGTGACCTGAAACTCAACTACAATCGACTTAGTATGACATAAGATAAAAAGATAACAAGATTTATTAAGAGTATCATTCAAAATTTGTTCAAACCAACACACTTTATTTAAAAGAATTTCTACGACAGTGAAAGTGTCTTTTGCCTTGTGTTTAAGAAAACCAAGAACGACCTAAAAATTAACAGAAAAATAAAAAGTTCAATGAAGATTTGATACGATGACATACCTTGTGAACCACATATTCGTTGTTCGAGATCCAACTTAATTGTATGAAGTATGTTTGATTTAATTTTCTTGTTGTCTTTTTACAAAAAAACTCAATTTATTTCAAAAAACATTTTTAAATAACTTTTATCCACTCACTTGACTAAATAACTTTGTGTTTTAGAGCAACGTTCGTGACGAAACTGTGAAATTTTGAGAAGAGTTTTAGAGTAATAAACATGGATGGATTTACATGGGGTTTTTTCGTTTTTTGATTTAGAATGAGAGAATGGCGAGCTTTCCAATGGGATAAAAAATTGTTTGGATTGGGAAGAGTGATAATTCATATTTTATTATTATTTCCTTACACTAAACTCTTTATCTTCGATATTTTCGAATTTTTCGAAATACCCTTTACAATGAGGAAGTGAAAATTTCTTTTTTCCTGTTCAATTTAATAATAATAAACAGAAAATTGAATATTTAAATAATCTTACTCTCTCAGATAATAAATATTCCCTGATGACATAAATTTGATTATTATTTTAAGTTTAAATCAAAAAATTTCTTTAAAAATTGCTTAACAACAATGAACAAACTGTTTTATTTTTTTTTCTACACTTGCACATGATTTGATTCCTTTTTTCTTTAGTTCGTTCACTTTTACATAATGTATTCATTCTTTTATTAAATTTTGTTTTATTTTCTTTTTTTTTTGTTTGCCTTGTGCCTTGTTCTTCCTTTTTGTATTCTTATTCTTTATGCTTTTCAATTTTATTTTATTTTCTATTTTAAATTTTTATGCATTTAACGAGCCTTCAATAACAAACATTATTTTGGTATTTGGATTTTTTTTTTTTTCTAGTCAATTTTTTTTTTTTTTTATTATTTTCTTGTTTCTCTGCCTACGTTTTTATTTCAAAAAAAAAAAAAAAAAAAAATTTGATTTTATTTTCATGCAAATTTTTACTTAGTCATCATCATCGCACACATTTACATTCTTCTCTAGGATTCAAATCCATTAATGGGTTTTCATTTTCACAAAAAAAAAAAAAAAAAAAAAAAAACTAAAATGAAAAGACAACAAAAAGCAAAATAACGAAACGAGTTAATAGAAAAAAAAAATTTATATAACAAGAACTTGTGTACGCATTTTTGCACACATGTGCTTCTACATAAACATTTTATCCTTGTATGTAATGTACAGAGATCGAATGTGACAAAAACAGATTTTTACCATTTATACTTCAGTTATTTTCTACTATATATTTATAAGGTGAAAATTTCGTAAATTGAACATAATATACTCGTGTATAAAATTTTTTAAAGATTTTTTAGCTAGTTAAATTTTTACCCCTTTTTTAATGTTATTGTTCAATAAAATTCTTAAAGGATATGTGCAACATATAATGTATGGATGTGAATTTTACATTAACATTAAATCTGTTATTAAATTTTCAAGCATTATTTTGCTATTTTATTACAAAGGATTACATTATAAAGAAATTTAATAGATTTTATATTATTATTTACACTGTGTCTAGCAACAGCTACAGGATTTATAAAATATTTAAAAAAAAAAAAAAAAAAACAATAACAAAAATTAAGGAGTAAAGGAATACCGAAAATTTGAGTGTTTTACCGAAAAATTTTGTTCATTCAATAGCGATAAATTTTTCATTATTTTTGAATTGTTATCCTTTGTCAAATTAGAATTCACATTTACCGTTAAAACTTCAAAAGTTGTGAACAAAAAATAGTTTTTTTTTTTTTTTAAATTATGAGTTTTTCTAATATCCATCTCCGCTCGATAATATAAATATACTCCGCTAGTAAAAATTTTGTTTGTTTGTATAACTCCCACAAATTTTAAAAAAGGTCAAGAACAACATTGAAGAAAATTTAAAAAAAAAAAAAAATTATTTATCTTGTCAAAAATCGTTTAATTCGATAAAAAACAAAAAAAAAAAAAACAAAAAAAGAACAACAGTGAAAACTGTTTTATATCATTACCAAGTCGAAAAATAAACATGAACTCTAAAGAAAGAAGAAATTGTTTGGTTTATTGTTACACGTGTCACTTCTTGTATATTTAAGGATTTTTGATACTTTTCCCTCTCTCAAATATGTATTTTAAGATTTTTGTTACATTACCAAGGATGCATGTAAAAATAAAATTTCAAATAGAGAAAATAAAAAAAAAAAAAAAAACAAACAAAATTAGGGAAAGGAGAAAAAAAAAAAACAGGTTGAAAATTATATTTTATTTATTTTTCGGGTTTTCTTTTCTTTGTCTTTTTTTTTTCGTGGGTGGTGTAGTAGGTAAACCTTTTTTAATTTAATCGATATATTTACTTCATGTTTTTTATCCTTTTTTTTTCTTCAATACATATTTTTTTTATTAATCGTCTACGTTGTACATACATACGTATACATATGTATACATGTATCAAAACTAATATATAATGAGTACATAACTTTTTCTTTGGTGTAAACATATGTATGTATCACCGGTCAGGTATTTTTTTAGACTTATTCATTCCAAGAGAAATTACCAAACAAATGAACTGTACGAAAATAAATAAATATGACATCCTAGAACATACATACAAAATTACATATATACCTACATAACTTTTTTTTTTTCTTAATTTCTTCTCTTTTCTCTCTCTCTCTGACTTCTGTCTTACTCATTTTCTTAGAAAATTTTCTTTAGAAAGTAAAAAACGTGAACCTTTCACCCACTTTACCACAAAATTTTCAATTTTTTTTTTTTTTTGTAGACGTTTTTACCTTTCAAATTTTCTTCTTTTTCTTTTTTTTTTTTTTTTTGCAAACTGGACAAAACTTGATGAAGCGTAAGATTGTGTTTTTCTTGACAAAAAAAAAAAATTTTGATACGAAAAAAACAAAAATAAAAAAACAAGTTGAAAAATAAATAAAAAAATCTTTTCTCCTGTCATTTTTATTTCTTTTCCAATTTCTTATTTTTTATTGATTTCGAAAGAAAGAAAAAAAACAAAATAATAAAGAAGGATTTTATAACTGTAATATGATGTGAAATTTTAATAGTGATTTAAAATTTGTAAGAAGATGAAAAAAAAAATGGGTTAAGTTGATTTGAGTCGATGATTGATTGATTGATTGTGATGAAAAAAATTTTTTTTTGTGTCCTATTTTTAAAAGATATTGACAATGATTTTCAAGTATTTTTATTGAAAAATTATTATTATATAGGTATTTTTTTTTTTTTTTGTTTTTTTTTTTGATGAGATTTTTCAAGGATCTAATTTTAAAGAACTAGGCTATGAGATTCAAGTAGAAAAAACAATGAAGAACTCGTAAAGGAAAAATATGTATAATAAAATTAATGATATTCAATACTCAGAAGATATGGGTACTTTTCAAGAACATCTCATTTAAAGGACTTTTTAAAGAAAAAAAAAATCCTTTTTTTGAGAACAAAAATATTCTATTTTTATTTTTTACTTAAAATTTTGAACAAATATGTAGTTGAAAATTGAGTATCTCCTTTAATAATTAAAAACCTTAAAAGAATTAAAATAAAAACAGTTTTTTTTTTTTTTTCAATGTAAAATAAAGTGTATAATTATTTATTTTTCCTTTAGCTTATTTAAAAACTAATTAGAGCAATTTTAATTCAATTAAACGCACATACTTACGTACATTGTTCTGTAATAATTTAAATACGGTATAGACATGCAGTTTCCTTTTATTAACGGAAGTGCGTTAATTGCAAAATATTGCTTTTTTGTTTTTGCTTTTATGTATTTATTATTATTCTCGTTTTCCTCATTTTCCATTAAAATAAAAAGGATAAAATAATTTTTTTTTTTTTTACATATTTAAGTAAATTTATATAAAACGAAAAAAAAGCGGACGTATAATATGGGAAATCATCAAAAAGGTACTTCCAAGTTTCAACATAATTATTATACGCTTTTTGAAAATGAAAATTTATTGTTTTTTTTTTTTATTTTCTTTTCAAGTACAAACATTTAAATTTTACTTTGATTACATTTAATCCAAATACATTATAACGATTCATTATTTATTTTGTTAATCCTTTTTGGATAAAATTTCTGTTCATAATAATTCTTTAATGATTAATTAATTTCATGGTCGAATTATATATAAATCATGAAATCTCTTACAAAAAAAAAAAAAGATAAATAGAAAAAAAGGACACTCAAAGACACAATTAAGATGAGGTCAAATTAAAAGGAGTACATATTCTGTGATAATAAAATTTATATAATGAAAATCTGTGTTAGTGTGAAAATCGGTATATTTTACAAATGCGTGCGTATTCGTTAATAGTATATATCCTTTTTTCTCATTTTTTTTCTTCTATTTTTCTTATTTCTCTAGATCTAAAGTACCTCACGTAGCAGGATATAAGTAAATATAAACACCAATATATGTACATATATACTTTTATAAAATTAACAACAACAGAAGCTAAGAACCTTTAAAGGAAACTAAGAAAAAAAAAAAGCCTTTTTATCGGGATAATTGGTGTTTTTTCTAACAGTAATATTAAATTTTTTTTATATGTACTGTTTTACTCTCTTCAATCAAATCAAACAGGGTAATGACTACTTTTTTTTTCATTTTTCTTTTTTCCTTACATTTCGTTTTTTTTTTTTTTATCGAACACGTGCATTTTCAACATTCAATAATATACACCACTTAATTTTATCATCATCGAAAGGTTAATTTGAGTGTACAACGGAGCACACACACACACAAATAAAAAATAAAAACAAAAAAAATATACACTGAAAGAAATAAAACGAAAATAAAAAAATAAAAAACAAGTTTATGCTGGGGTTAATATTGTAATTTAGGAAAGAGTCTATACGATACTTTTACGAGAAAAAAAAAAAATAAATTAATCCTTGATTAAAGCCTTGAAATTGAATGAACTTAGGATGAATGCGTTATAGATTAGTATGAAGGAAGGAAAGGTTGGAAACGTACGTAAAAATGTAATATACAAAAAAAAAAACAAAAAAGTGCCAAATGAGATTTTGTTTTTTCCATCTAATTACTGAAAAAGCAGAGAATGGAATAAAAAAAATATATATTTAGGAAAAGGATACATCCCATCATTTCATATACGATGAATGATGAAAATCCTTTAACAAGTTTTTTACCATTTCTTCCGTTTAATTGCGTTCTTTTTTTTTCTTACAACTTTTGTTTCGTCTTTGTATCGTCCTACATTTTTCTGGACACACAAAATAAGAAAACATGAGGTAGAAAAAAAAAAGAAATAAATAGTACAAAAATAAAACGAAAGAAAAAAAAAAATTCAGGATTACATAATTAGAAAACATTTTATGCATACATATTGAAAGAGTATAAGAAGGATCTTTTTGAAAATGAAAATGAAAGAATGCCAATCTGTGATTGAAGAAATACACAACAAAAACAACAAAATATAATGTACATCAAATAAAATAACCTGAATGTCGACATAATAAATATAAAGAAATGAATTTACCGACAGCATTAAATGAAAAACTAAATGAAAGGATATTATTTACTTTTTTTTTTTTTTTTGCCCCCTTTTTATATTTATTATTCAATTGCCTTTTTTTTCTTTTGGGGTTTTTTTTCCGAAAGATACTTGAATTCTTTTGTATACATTTTGAAAAATTATTATTAACTTTAACATACAAAGTTATTTTTGTATCATTTTTAGAGTATATACATACATATGTAATTATTCGGAAGCACGTTGTACTCGTATGTGAAAATAATCAAATCAAACTGACAAACAAGTAAATTAATCGAAAGAAAAATATAAACAATCAGAAAAAATGAAGATTGAAAAAAAAAAAAACATTTATGTAGATAATAAAAACTAAGGATACGATATATGAATGATGTATGTAATAGAAACAATGCGCAATAATCAATCAAGGATATACGATGAATGAAAAATGTAATTATTGAAAAATATAGAGTCCTTTTTGATGGAATCGAACGTGATTGCTAATTTAATGTGATTTTTCTGTTATTATTTCCTTGATTTTTTTTTTTTATTTTTGAATTAGTTTTTATTTATACAAAATTTTACTTACTTTGTTTCAAGCTTCAGAAGGATAATATGATTTATCAAGTATAAAAAAATTTAATATTATAAATAAAGTGAATCCTCAATATCCATATAAAACATTTAAGACAAACAATAAAATATTACTATTTTCATTTAAAAAAATTTTTTTTTTAGTCCTTTTCTTCTTTCCTCAAGGAAACGTTTAGTCCATAAAATATCTTTAAACATCATAAACATTTTGAAAGCAAAAAAAAAAAACAATCCGTATAAAGGATATCTTATTAAAATTCCAATAAACATGTCCACAATTCAAGGATACCTATTAAAAAACTGAAATAAGAAAACTATTTTATAGCATGTATCAAATATCCAAACATAAATAAACTTCTCTAAGGATCTTATTTAATATTCTTCCTTTTTTCTTTTTTTTTTCTCTAGAAAATCTAATATCTTGAGCATTCCTTAACATTTATTACACGTCACAATAAAAAAAAAATAAGAAAAGAATGCTTTGGATATTTTAATAAAATAAAATTTATATAGTCAAGAATTTTTTCAAATTTTTCATCCTTATATTGTATGTCCTTTTTGGTTATTATTAAAAATATTCAAAAAAAAAAAAAAAAAAAACTTAAAGTTTCATGTGTTTAGTATAGATTTCAGTAGTTTTGATGGAAAAAATTCAAATTTTTACGACCCACATTTAGTTTTAGCTTCCATAAAACTTTTTTTTCTAAAACAAAAAAGAAAACTACTTTTAATTCTTTTTTTCAAATATTTTCGTAACACACATGTAGTAACTGAAAAACATGAAAAAACGACATTCGACTCGGCCAAGAATCGAACCTCGGAACTTTTGCCTTTCCGGGGTAATGCTCTTAAACCATTGTCGCTTGCTGTTCTCAGTTACCACCTAATCATTGATGAAAAATACTCAAATCTCCTACACATAGTGCAAGTGTAAACAATCATCTCTAAAACGTATTAGATACGATCCATGAATTTCCTTTTTTTGTTAGAGGTCGAAAATTTTCTTATAGCAACAGGAAGATGTTTCTTTTATTGACCTTGGAAAACTGTATCACATAGACAAAATTTAATTTTATGATAACATAATCTTTGTCAAGAAATTCTTACGAAATTTATCTTTTTCAATAATCTCCCTTCTCCTCGTAAATTTCAAAAACAATGAAATTTTAAACACGAAACTGAAGATAAAAATAAAAACTAAAAACTAAAAACTAAAAAAAAAAGTAATAACTTGCAAATTATCTTAACTTCTCTTTAACTTTCTTTCTAAATGTTCAAAGAAACGTCATGATGATGGTACTCTTCCTACAAATTTTCTCAATATTTCTACGATTTTCTTAATTAATTTTCACGTTCACCCTATAAACTTCATTTTATCTTAAAGTACAATTTTCAATTTAAAAGAAAAATTCAACAATTTAAATTTTGAAATTTTTTTATCTATTCAGTATATATTTTTCTAAAAAATTAAAATTTTCACAGATAAGTTTTAAAAATACACTCTCTTCGATACTCCAAAGTAAATTTCAATTGAAATTCACTATGAATTGAAATTAAAATGATCTTTGAAATCCTTGCAAATCACACATGATTTCATTTTTTTTACTATTAAGGATTTTTTTTCTCTCAAAATTTGAAAATTACTTTTCTAGTTAAAAAAAAAACGACGTATGAAACTTCCCAACAGCTAATGAAGTGCTCGAATAGCGCTGTTAGAGCGCTTCTTCTGAAGCATTAAGCGCTTACTCTTTGTATGATGCTTCATTTCTTTTTAACATTACATGTCCGCAGAAGCAAGCGCTTCATTTTTGCTCCCATAAAAGCACTTTAGATGCACTTCATCTCTGTTCAGATAAAAGCGCTTTAGAAGCATTTCATATTTTTAGATGCTTTTAAAGCTTTTGTTGAATTCCTGTGGTGTTTTTAATTAATAAAATGCTTTTTATTCTTTTCAAAATCAACATTTATTTTTCAATTTCTAATATAACGTAAATGAATAACTTTTATTAATTCATTAATTTTTAATAGTTTATTTTTTTAACTTTAATAAAAAAAAAAAATACTTAGTTATTTTAATGAACTAATCACTTCACACAAAAGAATGAGACCATTTCATAATATCTTTTAGCGTCTACGTAATAAAAAAATTTATAATTGCGTATTTAGTGTACAAATTATAAGAGCTTCAAAAGAGCTGTTAAAAACAATGAAACTATGAGGAAACGCTTCCAATACGCTTCTTTTTGAAGCGCTAGAATATTAACCCGCTGGGTTGTACCAGACACATACTGTCTTACAGTATAAACTTTTCAAGTACTGAAACAACAATTTTTTTCTGAAACTCTTCTTTTCTAGAAATATTTTTTTTTTTTATTTCCTGATACCATTCACCAAATATGTATTTAATATTTAATTGAATTTATTTACAGTCAATAATAAACACTTTTCATTCTTCGTTACATTTCATTTTATTTAATATTTTTGATTCAATTAAACTTTAATATTACCTTAATGAAAAAAAATAAACAACAACAACAAAATCAATACTAATAACAAATATTTTTAAAAAATAAAAAATATAAAAATCAGAGAAAAAATAAAACTAGTGAACACGTCCATCATCATTTATGTTTTGTGTATTGTATACTCTATTTGTACACATTTCATACGTTTTTTTTTTTTTCCTTCCTAAACAATTTTTCGTTAAAAATCATATTTATTTATTTATTTTTATTTTTTCATTGCACATCAGCAATGCATTTTAGTTTAAGTAAACAATTTCTGTTTTTCATTTATAATAATAATATTTTTTTCTTATTAAAGCTTTCACTGTATTTCTTTTTTTTCTTCTTTTTTTTTTCATCCTTTTTCTTTCCTTAATAATAAAAACTTTGTATTGTGTTATTTCAATAATCATGTTTATTTATTTGAAGGAAGAAAAAAAAACGGATAACAAAATAAGCAAAAAATGAAAAAAATATAAGGATTCTTACGTTATAAGTATGAGTTTTTACAGTCTAGTATATGTTACTTTCCTTCTTCCTTTTTTTTTTTTCTCTTATATATAATATATTTTTTTTTTAAATTTTCATTTTAAACTCAATTTTGTTGTATATGCTCTTTGTGGTATCCACAAACAAACCTACGTACACTTACACTTCATATTTCATAACTATAATTTTATTCAACAACAAAAGAACATGTTTTTTTTTCTTTTTTTTTCTTTTAATAAAAGAAAGAAGAAAAAAAATCACTGTTGAAAATAAAAATAAAAAATTCTTATAAAAAAAAATTTCTTTTTTTTTTTCATATTTTATTTTTCTCATTTAACAAACACAAAACTTGTGTAAATTGCATTTGATGAAAATATCAGAAAGCATAATAACAACAACAATACAACAACAAAAAAATGTATACTTATATCACCTTTAGCATCATAAATACATTTGTAAAAAAAATATGTATGTGTGTGTAATAAGTAGGATAACATCATATATACAAACCAAAGGATTAAAAAATAAAAATGAAAAAAAAAATAATAATAAACGACAAAGCAAACAATTTACACATGTTGCATTGCAAGTTTTTGACTGACAAAAAAAAAAGAAAATTTAATAACATGTCACGTTTTATATTTTCTTTTATTTTATAAATTTAATTTTGTATTTAATAGAAAAAATATGAAAGTCTAGATTTACATAAAAACAATTTAGAATAGTTTTATGTGGCATTGGGTGTTCTAAAGCATTAACAGATCAAATTTACATCATTTTTAAATTTTTTAAACAATTACTTGCATATCTTGTGCATACTTTTAGGCTATTTTGAAAATTTAAAACTTGAAAAATTGTTAGTATGTATAATTTTTTAGTATAGATATGAACTTCCTTTTATGAACACCATGTTATCCTTTCAGACTTTCTTTTTTAAATTAATTTCTGTTTGTGTGATTTTAAATTGTAATTTAATTTAATTTTTTTTTCCTTTAATAATTGATTTTTCAAAACATCTTTTAGTTTCAAATATTGAAAAAAAGATTCGAAAATTTTTGAAGCAAGCTTTTAAAATTTTCTCATAAATTATACAACTTTGAAGTTTCATCGCATATTTAACAAAATAATAGAGCTTGACCCTAAAAATTAAAATATTTGTACCTACTTTCAAATTTTTCAAATAAAACAACTAACAAAAATTCGAAGAATCAGAAAAAAACTAAATCCTCTTAAAATAATTTTCAAGGATTAAAAAATGTGAAAATTTGAAAAAAAGAAAAAAAGCTTATCACAATTTAAAAAAAAAAGATTTGTTCATATAAAGAGAAAAAAATTAAATCAGTATGTTTAATAAATATTTTATTATACACAAAACAAAAAAAAAAAAGAATAAATCGATCTGTTATCCTTTCAATATTAAATCCTTACTCTGACATCATAACAATGGATAAACAAACGATAATATCCACTTAAGTGGAAAGGAAACAATCAAACCCATCACTCAATCATTATTACACATTGATTGCATTTATTATAATTTTACTTACGTGTCCTTTTTTTTTTAATAAAATAAAAAAAAGAAGGGAAAGTAAAAGAAATTGAAAGAAGGAAGATACAAAAGAAAAACCTATAAAAGTGGTTACCGGGGCATTTATTACTTTGTAACCCATCACATTATATATACGTTTATTCTCATCATCAATTTTTATTTAAATATTATGTACTCGTACAATATTTTATTATCCTTTTTTTCATTTTAATTCTAATTTTTACCCTTATTTTCTTGCATATGTCATAGATAAAATACAAAACTAAAATTAATGTTTAGAGGGACAAACAATTCAACAAAATTAAAAGGGATATTATTGACAATTTTTCAAATAGCAAATTCATGTAATTTTCTATCTATGTATGTACTTATACATTACAAAGTATTTTTCTTCAGGCAATATTATATATTTTTAACTGTCATCCAATCATACCACCACCATTATCCTTACACCATCATCATTGATTGTCCACCAACGTTCTCTTTTCACCCATATCACCATTATCATTATTTTTATTCTTATGAAAAAAAAAAAAAATTTCTGCTGAGATTTACTAACTAGAAACGTTACATGAAATAAAAAAAAAAATAAAAATATAAAAAATAATCATTATCAGCACGTGTCCACACAATGATATATCATTATCCTTATGCCAACATCTCAAAATATTTTTCAACTGAACACACCCATCTTTTTGTATTCTATTTTTTTTTTTTTTTTTTGTATACATATACATATGTGTATACATTATGTGAAACTAAATAAATCGTCTGTGATGATACAAAACGTACAACAAAAATATTACAAGTAGAAAGGAGCAAAAAATAAAAATACTAGAAAAAAAAAAAGGATATATTGCACAGATGTAAACTATGACTTGAAAGAAGAACAAAAAAAAAAGAAGAAAAATATAGTTTATTATATGGTCTAACAGATCCTTTCAATTTTATTTTCCTTTTTACTATATTTTTCTTTATCTATATCTGTATCCTGGATGCAAAGTGAACATAAACAAATTTCTCAATTTTTATTATTTTTCTTTTTTTTTTAGTTTTTTAATCTGTCATAAGTGCAAAAAAGCGTCAAGAAAAAAAAAAAATTATGTTTATAATGCGTTTTTGCTATAAATATTTCTATGATCCTTAATATACACGTTTAAGTGTAACACATGATATAAAAAATGCCTATGGATATGTTGTGTCATGTGTGAATGCCCTCTAAATGCTAACAAGATAAATGAATCAAAGATCGACCATCTCGTAAAAGGACGATAAAAATAAAAAAGCAAAGCAAAGCAAAAAAATAAAAAATAAAATTAATATAAAATATCCAACAACTTTTGCAATAATCATCATCACCATCATCATCATCATCATCCGAATTTACTTTATATTGTCCTTATCCAATGAACCGTTATTTAGGTATATTATAATATATAGGAAAAAATATATTCATATTTTCAATATTCAATAGATTTATGATAAATGAATAACAGGATATTATGAAGGGTTTCCATCAGAAATGAATTCACATTATTTATCCACATAATTTTTTATTTTTTATTTTCTGCTCTTTCCCATCGATCCTTTTTAACACAATCACTGAAAATTACTTAACATAATACTGTGTTGTAAAAATTGATATGCCGCGTCGCCGTCGCACCCATTTCAATCTATTACCATTTAACTTATAACCCTCTGTATTATCCTGTTACATATAGTATGTATCTTTTTTTTTTTTTTTTATTTCTTTTTGTATATTTTTATGCATGTTTATTATTTAAACATGTATGAAAAATAAAATTCAAATGTAAAATGTGTTACTTTTGCTGATGCTGCAAAATCAAAAAGGTAAAAATATGAAAACACACAAAAAAAAAAAATAATAATAATAATACGTAAAGTACTATATTGGCACCACATCAAGGATTATTACATTGAAAGAACACAATAAATCAATTCATATTTTTGTGAATATATTTATGTGAATGTAAAATGTCAGTTGCACTCACATATTTTATATATGTATCCTTGTATGTATGTATATTCGCTCAAAATATGTTATGCATACATTTACAAAGTAAATTATGTGGTTTATGTATATATTGAAAATTTTAATAAACAATATAAACTGAAGTAGTATCAAGTTACAAAAAAGCATAGAATTTATATTCAGTAAATTGAGGTAAAGAAGGTTATCCATTTTGTCGGCCTAATTTTATTTATTTATTTTTTTTTGTGTGTGTATAAAATATTCTGAAACATTTTACTCATATCTCATTCTTATCAAATGTAAACTAAAAAAAAGAAAAAAATAAGAACAAATACGCCACCACCCACAAAAAGATGAAAGACGTGCAGGAAAAATGTATTTTGTCTTCTTCAATTTTCATATTTTTCACATAAAAAGAAGAAGAAAAGAAATATGTATGATTTTAAAAGCATACGAGTACTTTTTAAAAAATGTGTTATGTATTTATTCCCGTAAAAAATATTTTTTTCTTCCCTTCTACGCAGGCAGGTAAAAATTTCACATTTATATTTTCTTTTTTGTTTCTTTGAAGAAAAAAAAAAATGCTACATCACGATTGACTTCTCCACTAAAAATGGAAAACAATAAAACATAAAGTAGGAAGAAAAATTCTGCCAAAGATAAAAATTATTTTTTCTTTGTCATTATTCATTTGTTTTTTTTTTTTTTTGTATCTTGATTCTATGCCATATTTAAACTTTATTCAATAATATTTTCACTTCATGATTTAAAAAGTTAAATTTTTAGGAAAGATATAAAAACGTATTTCCTTTCTTTGGCACTATAACACAAAGTGGACTTTGGCCTACTCAAAAAAAAAAAAAAATCATAATTTATTAGTTCGACTTTATGAACTTTATGAAGTTTATGAAAAAACAAATATTTTGACCTGTTGACCGATTAAGGGAGAAGAAAGCAAAAAAAAAAGAATAAGGAAAAAAATGTTCATAATTTTTTAGGCATTAATTTTTTTTTAGAAATTACATTTTTATTAACTACAATTTACAACTCTTTCAATTTTTAAACCCCAACAACAAAAAATCGTAAAATTTTTTCTTCCCAGATCCTTTACAAATTTACTCTAATATTTCCTTTACCTAATTTTCAATAATTTTTATGGCAAGAGAAAGAAATGGAAAAAGTGAAAATTTGATAACAAAAATTCACCATATTTTCTTCAGAAATTACAGAAATACTAAAAACAATTTTTTCACTTTTTTGGAAAAAAAAATGAAAAAATCAACTTTTCAATAATATAATTAATAATTAGGTGTTCAAATCAAAGGACTCTATCATTAAAGTCTATTTAAAAATAAAAAAAACTATGACTGTTTAATAAAATAAAATTATTTAACTTTGAAATTTAGAAAAAGGAACCCAAATTCTAAAAATAAAAAAAGGAAAAAAACGAATAGAAAAAACATTCGAACACACTTTGATTAGTACCGTAATAAGTCAAGTGATAATATGACAAACCTAATGATTCTGTGATTATAAAAGTTAAAAAAATATCAAATCAAATTTCAAATATTCTTATACATAAAGGAAGTAAATTAGGTGCCAAAAATAAAACTTTTTTTTTGTTTTTGGGATGGTATGTAAGTTGTATTTGTTTTTTACCCAAATTTTCTATTTCAGTTTAATGAAAGATCAAAAGAATTGATGATGAACCGTTGCTAATGATGTCAAAATGACAACAACAACAACAACAAAGTAAAAACGGTGAAAATATCGACTGTGATGTGTTGATGATGATGCCATCCAGCGAAAACTTTCCTTTTTTAAAAGGAAAAACTTTCAAAGTAAATTATAAAAGAATGAAAAGTACCAAAAAAAAAAAAAAGATACGAAATTTTCTTTCTTTTTGTCTCTACTCAATCAAATAATTAAGAACAAAACAACAACAACAAAAAATTCGTTTTATATCTACCAAACCTTTCATCATGAACCTAATCAGACTTCTCTCACTTTCAAATAAATAAAAAAAAAAAGGAAACAAAACAAAAAAAAAATTAGCCAATTTCTAATTTTATGTTAAATCAAATTGACATTCCTTCAGGCGTGATGTGATTTTCTTTCATTCTATATATTTCTTGTATATAACTTCCTTATTTATTTGATCCTCAATTTATTTTTGCTTTTTCTTTTTTTTTTGCCTTCTTTTTCTTTTTAAATTCCTTTTTCCAAATGAGGGGTTAAATCAAATTTGTCACACGTTACTGAAACTATGACACTTGACAGAATCTTGTTTAAGGGTATATAATTATATTATTTTATATTTGTATTTGTATATTGTAAAAAATACATCATATACTTTACTTTATATGTACATAAGTATTATTGTCCTTTCATTTCATCACTCAAACTCCTGTTATATTAAAAACAAATAAAAAACAACACCAAACAAAAAAGTAACAAATTTTTTATCTATCATTTGAAATATGAAATATCTTTAAATAAGATTTTTTTTAAATCTTAACTTTTGTGTACGCATAATATTGCAGTCAATGTGATTAATTTACAAACAAAAAAAGGACCCCAATAAAATACATATAAGAAAAATAATATATAATATTCTTAGTGCGTTTACATACTAAATCTAAGCACTTTATTATCCATCGTCATCATTTTCATCATTATCATTGTTCAGGCAATAATAATGATGATGATAATTATTATTATTACGTTATTATTGTTGTTGTTTTTTTTTTTTGTTGTTGCTGTAATAATATCCCTAACATTCATATACCGAAAAATATCGATGACAATAGTGACACTAATAAGCGTACTGAAGCGTTAAGATAATCCAAAGAAATTTTACCAACAATATATCATTCCGTAAAATACATATAAATATGCAAGATACAGTAAAAAGGGATAAAGTCAAATTAATCCTTCATCATCATCATCATCATCATCTTAAAGTAAAAATTATATATACATATGTATATACATATACGTATGTATTTATAAGGAAGCATAACAGACACAATAAAACTTACCATCATCACAGGATCCCTTCAATAATAATTACCATACATACATACATACATACATATAAACCAGATAAAAGCTTATATCTTTTAATTTATCCTATCAGAATTATTTGTTAAAGACGTCAATGATATCCTTATACATAATAAATACCGCACTGATAGTGATAAAATCTTTACAATATACCAAAATGTACCAATCAACTGTATATATACTCTTGTATATCACATACATAATAAGTATCTATCGCCTTTGGTGGTCTAATTTTGCTTTTAGACAGCATTATATTCATTATATTGGGTATTATACGTAATTTTACTTGTTTTTCGAAAATCTCAATCTAAATTCTAATTCTAATTAATCGTGTTCATCGATTTGATGGGTTCTCCATTTTTCACTCTCTTTCTCTCCATTTGTTTTTTTTATGAAATAAATTTGCCTAATGTTGTTTGATATTTATTGAAGATTGCCTGTCTGCCTGACTGTTTTTTTATTTTAGCAAAATCTATCTAAAATCTAACTTACCAGAAGGCATTTCAGAAGACTGACTGACTGAATGATTATGCTTTAAGGCTTCCAAGATTCTCCTTCTTTTCTTGATTTTTTTTTTTTTTTTTTTTTTTTTTTTTTTTTTTTTTTTTTTTTTTTTTTTTTGACTAATTTTCATTTCAGTTTTTTTTTGTTTTTGGCCTTCCTTTGTTTTTAATTTCTTTTTTTTTTTCTTAGTGATAAACAACGAAGCCAACCTTCAGGAAGTTAAGTTCACTGCACCATTTCAAAAGGAAATAGAAATAGGAAAATGGTTTGAATTGACTGATTGGGTGCAATTGTGGGTGGTAGGTTACTACATGGTACACGTATGGAAATTTTTTTTTTTTTTTATTTGCCATTACAAAATAAATAGATAACATAGAGGGTGTTCTTTCACAATCTTTAAAAGCTATTTCATAATGTGACCTGTTCAAATATGTTTTGAATATTCTTTCGAAAAATGGAACACCCTTTATACTCATACATATACATACATATAATTCAGTTTTTGATACTCATCCTTCAATACAATATTCTGCTACTTACAACAGCAACACAAAAAAAAAAAACCTCTTAGAAAATATAGCTAAAGGCAAAAAGAGTGATTAATCAAGAGATCAAAGTGTTGGATGAATACACATACATACATATACGAAAAGTGTACTTTAGTACTTATATTAAATAACAAACATGTAAAATTTAAAATATATACAGGAACTGCTCTCGCATGGTAAAGTACAGCTAATAAAAGTGTTTGTTTTCCGTTTTTCATGTATTTTAAGCTTCCATGTTACGATATATAAACTAAATGAAACTCATATTTAAAATGAACAAGTTGAAAACACACAAAAAAAAAAAATAAATTTGCACAGAAAATAAAATAAGAAACTGTTAAAGAAAACAAAACAAAGAAGAAAAGAAACAAAAAAAAAATAATAATGAACGACATTAAAGTTTCTCGAAAAACAAGCAGGAAGGACATATACAACATACATACATCACCGAAAAAAAAAAAAAAAAAAAGGATTTTAACGTACATGCACGTTAAATTTAAAACTACTTCTTTTTTTTTCTTATATTTTATTTTACAATGTTTTAATTTATGTCAAAGGTTGATTTTATATAGTCTCCGTTGTCTAGCTAACGTTACATACACACACACACCCCCCCCCCCTCCTCCTCCACCTCACACAACCTTCACTATAAAGATTAAAAAATAGAAATAAAAAAAATAGAACTACAAAGTAAACTAAAACATGTATTTGTAAATCCTGTGTATAAGTGTACGTATTATTATTAGTAGCATAGCATTTGCGATATCATTACATAAACGTATAAGTACAATCTCTAACATGGTCTACTTTCATTACTTTCATGGATTAAATGAATGAACGACAATGAGGACAATATACATCGGACGACAACAATGAATGAATGAATGTACATATGTAGTTTCAGTATCTATTTTATGCATGTATGTATGTATAAAGAATTCGGGATACTTTTTATTTAGTTTTTCAAAGAATGGAAAAAAAAAACAATATATACATTTTGTGTTACTAGTTAGTATCTACACTTATAAAGTTTTGTTAATTAACGTTTCACAATTAAATGAAAAGGAAATTCCAAAATAATAAAAAAAAATTAAAAAAAGCACAAACTATTCACATACAAACACATTTTGACAAATAACAGAACAAAATTAACACAAGGATTTTATTACACTGTTTTTTTTTTTTCTCTCTGGAAAGCTATTAAAAAATTTGTTTTTTTTTTTTTTTACGATAGACCCACTTTTATGTTCCCAAAGAAAGGACATAAAATACAACAACAACAAAAAACTTAAAGGCAAAGAATGACAAAAAAAAAAGAAGAAAACAAAAAAGAAAATTGAAGGAATGTGATTATTATATTCTTCCTTTTTTTTTTCTTCTTTTTTTTTTTCTTTTTTGACCTGAGATCAAAATTAAATGATTTGGAAATAAAATTCTTAAGTATTTACTTTATTTAGCAAGAACAAAAGGACATTTTAAAAAGTTTAATTTGTTCATTATACAACACCAACAAAGAAATAACTATCCTGAATTCTGATATTTTATATTATTAAACTATACTTACTCAATTGTATGAAAAAGATATTTATCTATATTTAAGAACTTAATTATTTTGCATTTTAGAGAAATTAGTCAAGCTCAATTGAATTTGTCCTTAATTTATTAGAAGATCCTTTTTTTAGAAAAAAAAAAATTTATATAATAAAATTTTCTATTTCGAATGAATACAAAAAAGAAAAAATCAAAGAGGAAGAACATTATTTTACTTTTTAAAATGAAATGAAATGTGTCCTTTTTTTTCAAGTAATTTGGTGATTTGTAAAACAAAATAGTCATTCTATTAAGCTAAGTAAGTTCATTTGAATTTTGATGAGTTTTGTACCTTTATTAGATTTAAGGATTTTGGTAGTTATTTAGTTTAAAAAAATTTGTGGGGAAAAAGTAATACAAATAAATAATTTGCTGGAAAAGCTGTAAAATTTCAAGTTTTTATTTAAAACAAAAAAAAAACAAAAAAATTAGATATTTTTTCCATGTTTATGGTATACTTTTAGGCTGTTATACTTATTTTGACTTTAATTCGACAAAAACTAAAAATACATATACATACATAGGTGCATGAATGTATTTACTCATATAAAAAAAACATGTCGACTTTTACCAGACAGAATTGCAAAATAATTAAAAGTAGCTTCTTACTAAAAAGAAACAAATATTGCATATTTTTAACATACCTCTAGGCTTCCATTTCTATCTCTCCCTCTCTCTCTTATTTCTCTTAAACTAAGAATATTTTTATTCAAATCAAAATGCAATACATACCAAAATTTCAAATGCTATACAAAATGACAAAAAGTAACAATGATAAGATAAAAATAATTAAAATAAATATCATTGCATATTATTAACATACTTTTAGGCGTTCACATTCTATTTTTTTTTTCTTTAATTTTTCTCAAATTAGAAAACATATTTTAATTCAAATCCAAAACAAAACTTTAACGTTCGCATAATGAATTTCAATTTATTTAACAATAAATTATCAAATTTAAAATTCAATTGTTAATCTTCTAATTTTTCTTTTTGCCAAAAAAAAAAAAAAAACAAATCAAAACAACAACAAAAAAAACCATTATACATTTTTCATTACTTTTTTCGTAAAACAAAAGAAAAAATACATTTTATTATATAAGATGGTTTTTTTCTTTCTGTTATTTTTCTTTTAATCTCCTTAATACATAAAATATATCAGATAAAATTACTGTTTTACAACTCAATAATTTTCAAAACTTTTCTTATTAAGAAAAAAGTCATCCATTTTATACATATACTACTCACATATAGCATATACACAGTATACAAAAGTTACATTTCTCACATATATCACCTTTATTCCTATTTTTATCTTTCTACTTATATTATAAAGTTTAACTAAATGGAAATCATTCAGTATATAAAAATACATCAAGTTTTAGTATTTATACATAAAGTATTATAATAATATTATCCTTAATTTACTTTTTTCTTTTTTTCTTTTCATTATTATCTCTTTTAAATTCAATGTGCATCCATTATTCGTGTCCTTATTATATGATCAAATCCTACTTTGACATATTATTGAAATGCCACACGCAATCTCTTGTCAACAGAAAAAAAAAAAAAAAGTAGAAAGTAGCTTAAAAAACAAATACAACAAAAAAAAATTTTTTTTTTTCTGATGTGCAATACCATTTTTCTTTTCTTTTTGGTCCTTTTTTTACACATACAACTCAGTAAGATATAAAATTTAAAGATATAAATTAGATGTACCTACATATTATTTTTGTCTTTTACATCATTAGTACAGTTTCAAATCGAATTGAAAGTCCCAATGGTACGCAATAAAATTCTAATGAGAAAAGTTTTTTTTTTTTTTTTGTTCTTCTTTTTTTTTTAAATCTTATGTTTTTTTTTTTTTCAACTTATTGCTGAATTTTCCATTTTTTTGTATTTTTCTTTTAAAAATTTTGCTCTTTTTAGTTCTCAATTTATTCTTATAATTTTTTTTTTTTTTGCACGTTTTTTTGTTTGTTTATATAATCTGTTCATTGCTTAACGACAACTCAACAGAAATACCTGAACTTAATACGTTTATTAAAAAGTTTTATTGAAAAAGAAAAATTTTTTTTGTTTTTTGTTTTTTTGTTATTTATTTTTTTTTTTTTGCTTCTAAACAAGGATTTACTTTTTTCTGTTTGTAATTTTTTTTTTAGCACGAAATTTTTTTCTTTTGTAAAGATATTTCGTGGTCTCATTAAAAATAATTGCAATACAAAAAGCCTTCGCGATTAAATGAATTTAATGTTCTTTTACTTTTTCTTCTTTATTCTTTGAATTTTTTTTTCTCAGCAAATTATTTACCACCTTCCTTTTGCACCTACAACATTATTAAATATCGCAAGCGACATTTTATAAAACAAGCTATAATGAAAAAATCTGATTGTATTTTTGTCTATAAGGATCCAATACATCTTAAATGCGTATAAGATTATTAAGAAAGTCTAGGCTCTATTATAGCTAAAAAAAAAAAAAAAACAATAATAATAAAAAAAATCCCATTAACGACTTTCTTTTTAAATAATAATCTTTTATCATGATTCTTTTAGCTAGTGCTTTTTTTTTTTTTTTTTTTTTTTGAAGTATGAGGTACTTGAAACTTCAAGTGAATGTGTGGAATGAACGATGATGATGATGAAAATGTACAATAAAAAACAATCATAATAATAATGAAAAATAAAAGCCTTGTTGTTGTTATTTTTTTATTTTTTATTTTTATTTTTATTTTTTTGTGTTCGTTCTTCATGCAGAAGTAAGTACACAAATAATGATAATAATAATAGAAAATGGATAGCAAAACTTCATTACATCATTGTTTACACAAGAAAAGCACAAAACGAAAAATAGAGAAAAAAATAAATAAAAATTTTAAAATATCTAAAAAACCAGAAGAAGCAAAAAAAAAACGGAAAAAAGAAATACAACACTGCCATTTTCTAAAAGTGTTTACATAGCATGAAAGATATTTTATTATCCTTAATATATATATATTTTTTTTTTTTCGGTCTATACTTTTAACGATTTTTCTTCAACATACATCGTACACTTTTTGTTTTTATCATCTATAAAATATCGATACAATTACGAGTACAATTTTTTTTTTTGTTACTTTAAAAAAAAAAAAATCCTTTTTTTGTCCTTATTTATTTTTTATGTGAAATATGTATTGTATTGTATATTGCCACAATGTTTAGGAATTGTAAAATAGAATTTAAAATTTTTCTTTTATCAAAGTTCGATTATTCAGCATAAAAAGCTTAAACAGCAACTATGTATTAAAATAATTTTCTAAATAGATAAACTTTTCTTGGAATTTTCAATAAAATTTCAAAAAGAAAATTTTATCTGTGTAGGAAATTATAAAATAGTTTTTTTTTTTTAAGTAAAAAAAAGCATAGAAGAAAATCTCTTTTTCACGATTTAGGTGACAGTCCACCTTGTTTTTCTTTTTTTGTATTTGAAGTTTTTAAACAAAATTTTTTTTCGAAGTTTTCAACAAGCAATTTTTAATTTAAAAAAAATTTTTCTTTTTCAAAACATTTTTGAAAAACTATTTTCGAATTTTAGAAAACATCAATATCGAATTTTCGAAAAATAAATGGATTTCGAATTTGGAATAGCTTGATGCTTTACTTTTACTTTTTGAAGTCCAAGCTCACAATTAGTAATACTAAATATCCTTTTTGTTTTTCGAACAATATATATTGATGGACCATACAAAAAAGGACATTTATTAAAAATGACTAAAATCAAAAACAAATATTAATCAAGGACAATTGAGAAAAAAATAACAAGCATAAAAATCAATAAAAATCTTCTTATATTTAACAAGGAACAGATTTTTTTTTATTTTTCGATATTTTATGTTTTGTGGTATATTCCAAGCAATAAACATGTCATTTATGAATTTTTGTTACATATTTCCGTTTTTTTTCTTCTTCTTTTTTTTTTTGTATTTATTCCCTTTATGACAAATATAAATAAAAATACATATTTAAGGACATGCTAGAAATAAAATAAAAAATCTACAAGACATATGTCAAAAACATATATTACCGCAAATATACATAAAATTCTACAGATACTCACTAGAAAAAAAAAATAATAAAATATGGATAAGGAATACATTAATAAAAATAAATATCATAGATATACACATATTACTATATCTGAGAATCTTGAACATATAAATTTAAAAAGATTATTATTATGACTAAAAACCAATGCGTAACATTTTATTGAAGATGACGGTATTATATGATAGGTGTAAGATGATGATGACAAGGATATTTATATCTTTCTTCTTGTCTGATATGTTGATCATTGTGAGTGTATTTATATTGTATGTATCTTAAATCTACTTTAAATATGTATACTTTGACAAAAAAAGAAAAAAAAAAGAAGAAGAAAAAAGAAAATCTTACAGGATATTTCTTTTGCAAATGTGAACACAAGCATAATAATGCTTCACACAGGCCTCCTCATTCATATACAAGAAAAGGTGAAGAAAGTAATCAAAAGAAAGAAAATATAAAACATTACCACTTTCATATTCACTCCCACACCCTTTTTTTTTTTCTTATCCTTTTAAAAAGAAATATTCCTCATTCACAATATATGATGATAAATTTATAATAAGTTTCATGTGTGAATTACATATTACACACTTGTACCACAAAGATAAAAAGGATTTTTTAGTGTTTATTTTTTTTTTTCTTTTTCTTTGCCATATGAATATTTCACACTTTTTTTTTTTTTCTACTTTTAAATTTTCTGTTTTATGTTGTTGTTTTTTTTTTTTTTTTTTTTTTTCTTTTTATCTCTTTTTTAAGTGATTCGATTGCTGATATGTAATTTTACCATAAAGTGAAGATAGAGAAGCTTTAAAATTTCGAAGAAAAGCAAATAACACAGAAAACAAAAAAAAAAACAAAAAAAGGATAAACAGAAGAAAAAGAATAAATAAAACAAAAAAATGTATGTATTTATCGTAAGCAGCTGTAAAATTTCAAATTATGTAAGAAACATAAAAAAAAAGAAAAAGGAAAAAAAATAGGGAACTAAAAGAAAAGGAAAGTAGCAACAATAACAACAACAACAAAAAGTATTAACATTATAAAATAAAAGAAAAACAACAACAATCATGATGGTACCATCAACTTTAAATTTTTATATTGCCGATAAAATGTTTTGATCCTGTCTACATGTTCGCGAATAAAAAGTACGAAAAAACAACAACAAAAAATAAAATAAAAATAATTTGGTAATAAATCTGAAATTTATCTAATTTTTTTTTTTTTTTACTCAAACAGGGCGTTTGAGTTAATATGAAATCAGAAATTTTAAAAGAAAGTGAAAAACAGCGTTATCAAAGTGAGTATCTCAGACAAAATTTATCCAAATGTAGACAAGCAAAACTCATCAAGAAGTCCAAATTTTGTATGAGAAATATTTCGAATCTGATTAAACAGACCTCATACACAATTTCTGGTCCGTCTAAAATTCCAAGATATATTTTTTTATATTTTATCGATGAACCACAACCTAGGGATATCCTTCTACTGTACTTGACATATTTCACATAAAGTCAAATTTTTTTTATTTTACAAGAAATAACGTTGACCACACACTAAGAATTTCTTTTTTCACATCCTAAAACTTCATAAGATCACACATCGAAACACCCCATTAATACATTTTTAATTTACTCCATTTTCTAACGTTTTTCTTTCTACCTAATTTTACAATATGAGCACCACGTTATCCTGTCATATATGTATGTATATAAAAAATTTTTTTTTGTATATTTAATGTACTCTACAAAATTTTTTTTATCTTCACTTGCCGCACATTACATAATGTAAGTCGTGGAATTATTTATTTTTTACTTTTTTTTTTTAACAATAAAATATTAAAAAAAAAAAAAAAAAAAAAATCCTTCAAAACTCATACATACACAACACAAGTATACATTTTTTTTTTCAAGTAAAATGAAAAAAAAAAAAATCCAAAATAAAATAAATTCTTAGAAAAAAAAAAAAAAATCTAATCCCCAAAAGATATGTACACCATGATACTTAAACGTAATTATAATTTAAGAAGTTCTAGATTCTTTTATAGAAAATAATAATAAAAAATATACTTTAAAAAAAAAAAAAACACATACAAATACAAATTTTATATATGAGATGTACATATTTTCAATTATTCTTACATATTTTTTTTTTTTTTTTTTTTTTTTTTTTTAGAATCCTTCGAAATAAGTTTGTTATATTTTTGAAGAACATATACAAGAATATCATACATGAATATCTTGTATACATAATAATTTTTATTGTTGTTGTTTTGGCTGGTTTTATTTTGTTTTTCCTAGAAAATTTGGTTTATGTACAGAAAAGAAAATAAATTTGTATCCTCTAGAAATAGTAAATAATGAAAAAAAAAAAACATATTTTTTGATAAATTCGATAACAAAAAAAAAAAAGAATGCAAACAAAATATGATAAGATATTCGAAATTGAATAGGGATTAAACTGCGCAAGCCTATATAATAGTCGTTTTTTGGCTCCTTTAAAAAATAAAAATAAATTTAATCCTGAATTGATAGAAAATAGAAAAAACAAAAAAAAGGAAGAAAAAGAAGTAATTGAAAGGAAAAAATTCAGATATGGTATGTAGGAATTTTTTTTCTTTCTCTCTGTTAAATCGAAGAATAAGAGGTAATATTCTTCGTCTAGAAGAGTATAAATTATCTTCAAATTCACATCTACATAATTTTTCCTTTTCTTTATTAGTTTTTTTTATTTTTAATATTTTTGAATTTTCATGTATGTATTCAGTGTTTCTGTTTTATAACAAGCATTTTTTAGTAATCATTTAAAACTTTATGTAGTTTGTTAGTATAGAAAAACAAAACGTAAAAGGATATAGGCAGATAATTGTAAAACTCCTGGAGAAATGAAACTTCACCTACAACTCATGTTGTTTTTTTTTTTTTTTGTACTAGGAAGTTGAAATATATAACAAAAATATTAAAATAAAAAACATATGAAACGGAATGAAAAAATAATATCAAGAAGAAAAAAATGCAAACAGACACAAAACAAAATAACAATAACAACACATACATATATACAAGAAGAGGAGAAAAAAAAAAGGATATGAAGGTGAATGATGAAGTTCACTGATGAAATGGAAAATTGTAAAATATGTTGCTGAAGGTTATATTTAAAATTGCATATATGAAAGAAAAACGGAAGATTAATATTTAGAAAGTAAATTAAAAAAAAAAAAAAAATAAATAATATAAAAAAAATGAAATACTAATAAAAGAAGAGAAAGTGTATTATGAATGAGGAATAAGGGAATGTATGCACGTAAACGTTAAAAGAAAAATCTACTTGACATATTAATAATTATAAGAAGTCGAGTTTTTTAGTCCATTATTATCAACGAATGAGCAAAACATAACAAATATTAAAAAATAGAAAGTAGACAACAACAAAAAAAAAGGAGAAGAAGAAGAACCAGGAAATACAACGACAGCACACGAGAAAAGTGAAATGAATTGAAAACAACAACAACAACAGAAACTTACAACGTACATGGAATTTGTATCTGAAAATATGTATGAGAAGGAGATTGGGTGGCATTACGAACACATAATAGAAAATATACAAAGAAAGAAAAAAAAAAAAGGCACACATAAATTACAGTTATGTAATGAAAAGTAAGAAAAAGTGCTAACGGAAAAAAAAAAGTAAAATGAATAAATGAAATGAAGAAGAACAAAATACAAAAAAAAAGTACAAAAAAAAAAGTAATGATTAATTGCAAACAAATATCCTTCTGACAGTTGTAATCTTTTTTGTCTACAATTCCATCAAAACATATTCAAAAGGAAAATGATGAACGAGAAAGCAAAAATAATCAAAAAAAAAAAAAAACGTTATCGAAGAAAAAAAAATGAATAAGAAAATGAAATATTAAAAGCAAAAAAAAAAAAAAAAAAATTAGAAAGCAAACATACAGGATAAAGAGAAGATGGTAAAAGGCACAAGATAAAAAAAATACCATAAATAAAGATGTATGCCAATATACACAAATACATATATGATCTATAGTGTTGTAGTGTTGGTGTACACTTATATAGGAGATTTCAAAGATGATTATGAGTGATGTAAAGATGAATCATTTCCTATTAAAGCAAAATATAATTAGTAACAGGATCAATTTTATGTAGATAAAGAAACATAATATAAAGCACAAGAAATAAAAATGAAGTATGAGTGATAATGTAATCCAAAAAAATGAAGAAATAAAGGGTTAAGAAAATTAACGAAAAAAATATGTATATACCTACATATTTACAAAAAAAAAAAAAAAACAATCAGTTTTTATTGTGAAATTAACCAAAAGCAAAAATTTGAGTAAAATGTCATGTTTTCTATTGAAAAAAAATTATACAAAAACGAAAAATAAAGAAGGAAATAAAGAGAGAAACCATCCCATCAAAATGATAAAAGTTTAATAAACACAAGGAATAGCTTAAGGATAATTTGAAGATTAATCAAAGAATCTAACAAAAAACAAAAGGATTAAATTTTCTTTTGATTATTATTTTGGGGAGAAAAAAAAAACATATGAGAAATAAAAAACAAAAAATTAATAAAAAAAAAAAATTAACTGATAAACAAATTCAAGAATTCATATATGACGACTTGTAAGTGTATTTTCATATATGTTTATCACATATGGATTACAATATGTACATTATAACAAAAGAATATTAAATTTAATTTAATAAAAAAAAAATGTAAATGAGATGTTTTTTAATTTTTATCGTGTGTTTTATTTGCTTTTTAATTGAAACAAAAAACATAAAGGATGAATCAGAGTTATCTTAATTAAATTTATTCCTTTTTTGTGTGTGTGTGTGTGTGTTTTAATTTATAAGACACACAAATCATATGGAGAATGAATATTCATTTGTAAGAATAGGAAATTTTTCATTGTTTGAAATCTTGCGAAATTAAAAAAACAAACTAAAACAAAAAACAGATTTTTAATTATCCTTTTCAAAAGACAGGATTGAATTAATGAGAAATCCTTTTTTTTTTTTTTTTTGTAAATCAGGTATTGTTTTACTAATAATTTTATTCAAACAAAATATTTATTTTCTCAATTTTAATCTATTCCAAAGCCTCAAACCACAAAGCGTCAACGTGTTATTTGATGTGTCAACCTTGCGTGCGTTGAAATGTAATTGCCGATGTAAAAATATTTCTTATTTCAGTTTAATAAAATTGTTAATTAAGTTATATGCGTTAACGTATTACTTTGAAGCGTCAATATGTTACGATGAAGCGTCAACGTATATCTTTTAAAATAAATTACTGATTTCAAAAAAAGATTTCTCTTTTATTTGAATTTTTTTGTGCTAGTACTTTAAAAATATTAAATTCTCTATTTTCAAAATCGACACTTTTCTTAAACGAAGGTTTCTAAAGTATTTTCTTTCTTCCCACCACCTCTTTTCTATCACATCATAAATTTCAATAATTTTCTTTTTTTTCCTTATTTTCCCTCAACATTGTACTTCATTGTTCAAACCATCATATCACATTAGTTAATGTCACTAACTGTCAACTTTTATAGTGAGAAACTTTTCATAAACACCACCATTCACTCTCAGAAATCATATTATGCTTTTCAATCTTTTTATATAATGATATATCATGTAAATCTGTTGTGTATGTAATTACAACAATAATAAGAATAACTTGTGATATTGATTCTGCTAGCTTTATGTATATTACTAAACTTCATCATCTTCATCATCATCATCATCATCATCAAACCACCAGCTATCGGGTTTTATTGTACATAATAAAATTAAACTATAAAAAGTATTTACAGTATCCACCTCATCTGCAACCACTCAACCCCCTTTTATACATACGTTAAAATTAAGGGAAAAAAAAATAACGCAACCTCTTTCCCATCTATGATATCATTAAAAAAGTTTGACATCAATTAAAGTTTTAAGAAAATCTTTTATACTTTTTAAACAAGTAAAAAAAAAAAAAATTCCAGTAGAAAAAAAAAAATTCCAGTAGAAAAAAAAAAATTCCAAGACAAACGAACAGTGAACAACTATAAAAGGAGAATGACATCATTTTTACAAGAAAAATTTAAAACGATTCTTTTCTTTAAAGTTTAAGATTTTTTTCTTCTTAGTTTTTTTTTTTCTTCGTTCTGTTTGAATTGTGATGCATTTAAAATTTATATGCATTTAACATTCTGCATATATCTTCATATTATCTTAAGGATATTAATGTCAATATCACAAACGCAAAAAAAATGTCAAATGTAAGAAGAAGTAAAAAAACATTAAAAATATAAAAAAAAACAACCCTGTTCATTCATTCAGATAGGCACCTCCTTCAAGCAATTGCACTAGACGGACAAAAAACATTACGAAAACTTCACAAATGAATACGTCATTTAATCTGAATGCTTCCATTGTCCTTGCTCGCTGTTTGTCTACAACATAATAATAATGTATACCTCAGAAGACTGTATACGACTTTTATACATTGATGCTACACAACAAAAAAAAACGTTCCTCTTTTGTACGTATAGTTTTTTTTTTTCCTTCATCCTTACACAGTTTATTTGAATAGTGGAAAAAAAAATAAAATAGGAATCATTGTCTGAATGTGAATGCATTCATATAAAAATATAAAAATAATCATTGTCTAGTACATTTTTTCTTCCTTCAATGTGCTTTTTTTTTTTCGTAGAAAATACAACTAAAAAGAAAATATTTTTAAAATAAGAAAATCTTAAAATGGTGAAATTGATACCACCATCTTGTAAAAGAGAAAGCACACAAATCTTCTTACACTATTTTACTGATGTAACCCTTAAGGCTTTTTTTTAATAAAAATATAAAAAAAATGGTATCTTGGCTTGTGCATTTTCTTATCACTTTGACTGTCTATTTGGTTTTTCTCCATTTTCTTTACTTTCTCCTTTTTTTTTTTTTACTTTTAAAGTTAAATTATAAAAATATCATTCTAGCATAGGGTGATTTTAAACAAGACATTAACTACAACATTATCCTACTTTCTTATATTATTATTTAAGGATTCTACATCAGGAACAATGGTCTTTTAACTTTCAAGTAAAAATTTTACCAAACTACCAACGATCCATGTATTTAGGTATATAATACTCATAACAATAATGATGGTCCTTCTAATGCTGCTGCAGATACTCGCTCTAACTGTCATAATAACTGTGAATTCTACAGTAGTTTTAGTATGGCATTTTTATATACGTTTTACAAATAAACTGTAACTCTTTCTCATTGAATTGAATTAAATGCAGAGTATCACAATAATTTCTACGTTTTTATTTTTTAAATTTTTGTATAGGTACCATCATTTGTGGTATAATATCCAGAAAGGATAAAAGAACAAACGTTCTATTAACATTTAACATAATACTTACTCCTTTTTAATACAATGTTTTTATAGAAACATAAAAAAATGGTTCCTTTTATGTGAAATAGTAAATTTAAAAAAAAAATTAACTTGGAAAAAGAAGAAAAAAGGACTAAGAAAAAAATGTAAAGAAAAAAAAAATACCGAGACACACACTAAAAGTAAAATAAACGAATTGCAATTGCATACAAAATCTTGTAAAAATTTAAAGAATTATTAACTTTCTTTTGTTCGTTTAGTATCTCCTTAAAAAAGGACATTATAAAAAAAATAAACTTTTTTTTTTGTTGTTGTATGTATGTGTAAAGCTAATTTTAAGTTGTTTACTTTTTGTCGTCTTGGTAGTCTCATGAGTTTTAGTAAGTCCTTTTTTTTTATAGTAAAGTAGCTAATAAGTAACTTACTTTTTTTTTTGGTTATATTTATCAAATTCCCTCTATTTCTCTAGATACACTAGAAAAATGTTCCATCTATTAAAAAAACAAAAACTAGATGTAATTACCACCTAAAAATGTATCTTCTACAGTATATAGAAGAAAATAACATTAAAAAATAATTTTCATAAAAAACATAAATATTTACGTTTTTTTTTTTCTCTAAATGTTGTATCTTAGATAAAAAATTTAATATATTTTTTTTTTCTATGTGTACTCATCCGTTTTCTCTTTTTCTATCTCCAAAATAAAATTCATTTTCACATTAAATTATTATATGAAGAAGAAGAAAGAAATAAAAAAAATATATATAATATCAATAAACATATCGTAACCTATTTATTCCATTTACTTAAGATTTTATTACATTAACAAGGAAAAAGATACATGCAATAAAAAAATAAAAAAATAAAATGAAAACAAAATTGATAGTTGAAGTTCAATTCAGTTTAAATTGTTAATGATGATGATGATGATGATGATGAGGTTGATTATCATAATATTATTTTATTTTCTAAATATGAATATTATTTAGGCCAATGATGTTTAAGAACCCATATATGAAAGTTGTTAAGAATAAAAAAAACGTAAATTTTTTTTTATATTTGTAAAAAAAAAAGGGAAATAGATATTCTTCGTATCTACGAGTAAGAAAATTATGTATGGATACATAAACTAAAAACTTAAAAGGAAATACATAAAATAGTAAATATTAGTAAATATACTATCATCACAGAGCAGATACATAGAGAGGTACACTGGCAGTACATTCGAAAATCAGCAGTTTTCAAAAAATTTCTAGACCTGTGCGGGGAAGTATGAGAGACGAAAAGTTTCTATCTCTCACGAAAAAATATATGAGAAAACTTTCGTTTATTACTCATTTACGCAAGAAGATTATTATTCATATAACAAATACATATACATCTAATTCCCATTTGTCGTTCTAAAAATTTTTTTTAATGCATATATTGATTATTGAAATATATTGTAAATTCAACACGAGCCAAAATATACGCATAAAAATATTAAAAAACATATTGAACTTGTAAATTTATTTTCTAGTTTCAAACAAAAAATTATACCTATTTGAAGTGATATTATGTAATGAAGATAAACATGTGTATAACACCTCCTTGTTTTTTGTTTTTTTTTTGTTACCGTCAACATATACTATCAAACGAAAGTATATATCAGCGGCTGTCCTAATACAATTTTGTATATTAAATATATTAATGGATATTATTATTAAAAAATAAACAACAAATTATACCTGTTCCAATTGTATGTGCAGCTGATGTATATGTTTTGCTGTTTAAAAAAACAAATATATATACGTATGTATGTATGTATATATCCTTTAAAATTGAATACTATTTTTTTTATTTTAAAGTGAAGTAAACTCATATATTAATTATTATTCGAAGGCATACATGTATATAACATCTCCTTATTGTTTTCTTGAGGTATCGTCAACACATACTATCAAACAATTCTTATATGGATAAATACAATGTCCTATATAATCGTTAAAGTACAAAAACATTTGATACTTTTGTAGATGATTTTGTTTAAATTTTTGATCGCTATGATTTCTGATTGCCTGGTGCAAAAAAGATTTTTAGTGCTAGAAAATTAAGGATTTTTGATCGAATTTATCAATTAAATTATTTTCTAAAAATATCATTTTGATATCAACATTATATTTGACCTGATAAACGATCAAATTTGATAAATTAATAAATTTGATATGTAAATTATCATTAAAATTTATAAATGTGATCATATGCAAATTAGCTACTTGTATACTTCTTCTTCTTGAAATATACCCTCAAATCCTATATCTTCAATTCCTCATACAAATTGGTTAAATTTTTTTACTGAACCAAATGATATGTATTCTACCATATATCTGAATATGCAGTAAAGGAAAGCTATTTCCATATGATTCTGTATAGTAATGAGAACCATTAGAATGATTGTATAGTGAGTTAAAAATATTAAAATTTCTCAAATTTTTGTTAAAATTTTCTATGTATTGTATGGAAAATAGATAGAAAAGAGAATATATTTTAAAAAAGTGAGAAATTAGGAAAAAAACTTTGAGAATAAGAAAGAGCTTAAACAGCTTTTAGATTGGAGGCCAAACGTTGAGATTGGAGGTCAACTGGTTCTGACTATTTCGCTATATGGGAATAATAAGTCTGTTATAGAATACATTGTCATTGCTATCATGTTGAAGGAATATCTAACAAAATTGAAAAAGAAAGATATTTATATTTATTTTTGAATGTGTGTATCTTGTATAAATTCTATTTGCTTTACTGTTTCGTATATAAATACTTTCTGCTATAGTATATAAAATATTTCTATCTGCCCGAAATAATGGGGTTAAGAAATAAGAAAAAAAAAAATTGCAAAACAACAAAAAAGAGGAAGGAAAAATATCATATATGTATGTAGGTATGTACATTCATAAGAATATCTATTTACACAAATGTATATAATAAAAATGAAAAACAGGAAAATGGCAGTAACCTAGAAACGTGATTCACTTATGATGAGTTTAGAAAAGAGAAGTCAGAAAAAAAAAACATCTAAAAAAAAAATAAATAAAGTATAGTTTCAAATTAAGTAATATATATACCTCGAGTTAAATTTAGATATGTATGTATGAGAAGTACAGATACAGATACAAATATATGTATAATATCTAGATTGTGTATCATGTCTTGGTTTTTCCTTTCTCTTGTTTTTTTTTTTTTTGTGTAAATGAGATCATTTATAAATTAAATTGGGTCACTTCACTGCTATTATTATGTATCTAAAGTTTTTTTTTTAGTGTACAACATATCAACTGTAACCACATAACATGGTATGTTTTAATCAAAAAGTATTAAATGTATGTATGTACATAATAAAAGGACATGAGTTTATCTATTTTTTTTTTTTCAGTACACAATAGTAGAAGATATTTTATATACATCATATTTTATCTTTTTACATGTAATAAAAAAAAAAAAAGCATAATATACTTGAATTTTAAACATACAATAGTAAAAAAAGTTAAAAAAAAAATATTAGATACATTATAACGTTTTTAATATTTTGTTACACACAAGTTTGTGACTTAATTTTTTTTTTTTTTTAAATGTACCAAAGATACTGAAAAATGGAAAATGAGATGAAAATTGCAACAATGAGAATGAAAAAAAAAAAATAACAATGTAGATTGTATACAAAGTGAACAATGATGATATTTTTTTTCTATGTATTGTACTTAGCTACTTTTTTTTTTTTTGTATTTTATATGTGAATTATGTATACGTAAAAACAATTGAAAATTATTGTTTAAGAAAAAAACTAATATGTATACATACTTGAAAGAAAAAAAAATTAAATTGTATACTTCATATAATTGTGAACATTGTATTTTCAGTTATTAGGTCAAGGGTTATATTTATAATAAAAATTCATCATTTTATGTACTTACATTAATTATATTTACTTTTTGCATTTTTCCATGAAAATTAAAGTAATATAATTTTATGCTTAAGATAGAAATTAAATATGCCAACTTAACAATTTAATTAAGAAGAAAAAAACTTTTTTCGAAGCCTAAAAATATGCTAAGAATATGCAATAATATTTTATTTTACTCTTATGTCAATACAATTTGAAACATAAGTTACCGTTTCAGAAAAATTTACACTTTATTGTGTAGTAACTGAAAAACATGAAAAACGACATTCGACTCGGCCGGGAATCGAACCACGGAAGCTTCACATTGCCGGGGTAATGCTCTTAAACCATTGAACTACCGAATGCCATGTCGCTTGCTCTTCTCAGTTATGAAGAATACTCAAACCTCCTACAATTGATGTTTCTGTATCAATTTTGCTTAATCATAATGTTTTTCTCATGCTCAATTTTTTTTTTTTCACAAACCAAAAGTGAAAGCAAATTCATATGTCATTTTGTTTCTTGTGAAATAAGTGTTAAATAAAGTAGAGCATTTTTACATTCCTTTTTTTTATTTTTTTATTTCCATTTTTACGCTTTTTTATAATTAAAGAATGATATCTTTTTTTCTGTTCAATTCATTTTTTAACAGGTCAAGGATTTTTTTTTAAAATGATTGCATCATGACAGTTTCATCTTCCATTAACAATGCAATATGAATACTGTTTGTTTTTTTTTCATAACAAAAAAAAAAAAAACAAAAAAAAAACAGATAACATGCAAAAATATAGAACAGACACAATAATGTCATTAAGAATGTATTGTACGTACTAAGTTTTTTTTTCTGTTTTTTTTTTTTTGTGCATTTTCTGTTTTTTAATTTTACATTTCTTTTTCATACATTTTGGAACAAAAAATTTATATATGTGAATTCAATTGCAAAAAAAAGCTCATTTTTTGGTATAATTTTTCTTCAATAATTTTTTTTTAAACTTTTATTTTCCTGTTTAAATGCAAAATGAATCAAGCTTGTATATGTAATTTCATGTAAAAATTCAACTTTTTACCATATTGTTTTCGTAAATTCGTAATTCGTAAAAATATCCTTTTTCATGTGTTCATTTATTTCTTTAATTTAAAATTTTTACATTAATCTTTTTTTTTTTTTCGTGGAAATTTTTATTCATTGGTACATTTTCATTTTCGTAAATTTCATGCTATAAACTTATTTCAAACCTATACGCATCATACAGTTTACTGTTAATTAATGCGAAAATTTTTTTTTTACAGGAAACTGAGTTTTCTAGCAAATTAAATTAATTTAGAACCAAAAGTGATATTTTCTTCAAATTTTTCAAATGAACGAACATTTTAAAAGTGATAGCATTACATTAAAGCTTTTTTCTAAATTAAAAAAATCCAATTAATTCTGAAAAGTTAAATAATTTTTTAAGCCAACAATTTTGCCAAAATGGAATCAAAATTAAAAACAAAAATCGATTGAAAATCAAAAATCAATAACAATATCCATCATTTTCCTACGAAATCTATTTATCTAAAGCTTTTTTCCTCATGTTATTCCAATTTTTTTTCTGAAAACTTTCAATAGATTTTTTTAATTCATTTTTTACACAAATACACATCTGTAGATCCTCCCACTGGTCAAAGTGTTTTTCAGAAGTTTTTCGTTTCTCCTTGATCTAAAAAAACTTAATTATTTTTCTATCAAAGCAATCATAAGCAAGAAAAAATTATAGAGTCCAATAAAATATCAAATGATTTTGCTTGTAAATCTTGTTTATTTCAAAAATTTAAATCAAAATTTAAAAAACAAAAAAAAAACAAAAACTTTACATTAAACAAACCGCATGCAAAAACGAATAAATTTAAATAACTTCCATGGAAATTAATATAAAAGTGAAAATGTTACCTTATTTTTCACATTCTTTGAAATACACAACGTAAACATATGTAGATACAAATTTCAGTTTTAATTTATTTCATTTTGTTTATTTGATTTGTAAATTTATTTTTTTTTTAAATTTTTCTTTTCACAAATTTTTTTTTTTTTAAACTTTTTTAAAGTTTGTTTTCTTAATTTCAATTTCTATTCGTTTATATTGCTCTGTGGTTACATTCGCTTTATTCGAATTCCTTTTCTTTTCTTTTTCATTATTTTTATTATGCGGTTTCTATATACATACAAGAACCTTTGCCTTTGATGTATTTTTTCTATTTTATTTTATTCTTTTTTTTTTTAATATTCTGCATCAATACTTAACCAGGAAAAATTTAAAAAACAAATATAAAATAAAATAAACAACAAAATCAAGAAGTTCTTGAAAAACTTGTAAGTTTATCCTTTTGAAAAAATAACAACATGTTTCTTTAAAAAAAAAAAAAAATGAAAAAAAAAACCCTGAAATATTCTTTAACTTTTTAGTTAAATTTTTTAGTTGAGTTTTTCTACCAAATAAAAATAAGAGAAAAAAAATCAAAAAAATTTTCCTACGAATAAATAACAAAATAAAATAGAAAATTACTATATTCATTTTTTTTTTCTTCATCTTCTTCTTCTTCTTATGTTCAACACTTAGATAAATAGATGTAGATATATGTATATATAAAAAATATTTTCTCTTCCTACACCGCAAAAAACTCAAAAAACAATTTTTTGGCTATTGCTAAATACTATGCTATGCAGCTTTTTAAGAAAAATTCAAAACAAGAAAAATTTAAAAAAAAAACCAAGTGAAAATAGACAGAACGAAAGAACAACAACAACAACAGTAATAAAAATATGTAGTAAAAATAGAAAAAACTAAAAAAGAAAAGTGACAACAACAATACAACAAGTTAGAGAAAGAAAACCGCAAAGAAAAGCATTAATAAAAAATACTAAAGTTTTTCAAAAAATAGTCGAAAAAAAAAAGGTCGAAAAAAATTAAATAGTCGAAAAAAAAAAAATAAATTTCACCACAACTGGAATTCATAGCATTTTCCAAATGAAAAATATAAAAAAAACCAAACACTATCTTTTTGCATATAATGCCTTTATATATCGTGTATTTTTATCTTATTGCATTTTATTTAGTAAGCGGAAAATAGTGCACTTTTAAAAAGCAAAAAATACAACTGAAGCAAACAAAAAATAAATTTGTGAAACAAAAATTAAATAAAATACAAAATTTTCCAAAAAAAACAAAAAAAAAATGTAAATTTTCTAAACAAAATAAAGCATGAAAATAAAACAACAACAAAAAATTACATTTAAGAAAAGTTAAAGTTTTTCTATACATTAATGTTTTACGATGTCGAAGTACATAGTTGTTAAAAATGTCAAAAAGAAGAAATAATACACACTACAAACTAAATTACATTAATTTTAAAGTGTATAACTAACTACTACTGCAGCAGCAATAACAACAACAATAACAATAGTAACCCATTTTTAAAGTTAGTACAATAGTATCGAATTTAGTTTTTCAAAAAAAAAAAAAAATTTGTACAATCATCTGTTTTAAGTTTTATTCAAGTTTAAGCAAGAATATAGATACAAAAAATTAGAGCATTCATGAATGTTTTGTGGAAGAACAAAAGAAAAAAAACATCAAATTCTCATCAAAACAATTCAAGAAACTTTTTTAAATTATTAAGTTGAATTTTTTAAAATGTAAATTTATTTGCATTTATTACGAATAATTTCGTAAATTCTATAAAAACATCTGTTCATGCAATTTTATATTAAATATGCTGATAGAGTGAATAAGTTGTGAAAACAAAAAAAAAAAAAAATACATATTTGGTGAATAATGTAGGTCAATTGAAAATATTCTAGTGCAAATGTAAACCTGAGATGTAATTAAATTATAAAATCCTTCACTTGATAATGCATATTGATGATATGGAGAGAAAAAACGTTTAGCAGCCTAAAATTATGCTAAGGATATGCAACGTATTTTCATTTTTCATATCATTATTTTTCTAGATACTTTTTTTACAGTATAATTAAAGAATTCAAAGTAAAGCATTTAAAATATTGATAAACGAAAAAAAGAACATACAAGAACAGAAGAATAGTCCAATACTAGTACCTAATTCTTTCTAAATTATTTAAGGATGTACAAGAATTTAAACAAAAACAAATTCTGCTCTAATTTTGTTTTTCTTTTAAAAAAAAAATCAAAATAAACAACAAAAAAACTAATTGAAATTCAAATAAAAAATGCTGACAATTAGAAAAGTAAAATACAAATTTTCTTCAGCAGCCTAAAAGTATGCCAGAGATATGCAATGATTTATTAAATATTCAAAATAATAATTATTATATTAAATTATTTAATCTTTTTTTTTTCTTTTCTAGATGAAATCTTTCATTTGTAAAATAAATAAACGTCAACAAAAGACTTTACCAAAATTAATGCATAATTTTTCTTCTTCAGATATAAAAAAAATTACTGTAAAAAGCATTTATAAATGCAATACACACAGGTCATTGTCCTCATTTCTCTTTAAGAAAAAAAGAAAGATAATTCTTTTTTTTTAATGAAAATTTTCTAGAATTTGAATTTCTTTTACGAAAAGAAAAAAAAGTATAAAAGAATCTTCTTCGAGATATCATAGCAACTAAGTATCTATATATACTGTTCTATATATATGAATTACAAATTTATATATTTTCTCTATATTTTCTTTTTCTAAAATCTTTTTTATTTTTTTTCTTTTTCTTTTATTTTTCTTCTTATCTCTCAACTGTCCCATAAATTTTATATATCATCTCCATACAAGAATAGTATCTTGTGTATTAGATAAAAAGCAACGAAGCATTTACAATTTTTTAAATCCCAATCCTATATTTAAGTAATTTATTTACCAACTAACACTCATATATTTTCTCATTTATTTTCATTTTTCTTTTCTTTTTATTTTTCACTTATTTATTACAAGTGGTACTTTAATATAATTTTCTAAACACACACAATTACCAACACCTAAAGTAATACAAAGAAAAATAAGAAAACATAAATGTAAAAAAAAAAAAACTCTTAATCAAAAGTAAAAATTATAGCACCTTCTTTAAAACACCTATGTACATACATATTTTTCTAGTACACGAGAATTATATAGAAAACCAGCAACAGCAGCAACAAAAAACAAACAGTGTGAAAATTAATTTCAATAGGAAATTAACAAATTACGGTTTAAAAAGATGATTTACTTGATTCTTATAAAGGTGTGTATACGTATGTATGTATCTAACAAAACAGGTAGTGGTAACAGTTTTTGTTAACAACATCATATTTTTTACTTTTTTCTTTTTGTCGTGTTCATTTGATTTTTTTTTTCTACGCTTCAACAACCACAGAAAAAAATTTACAGAAAAAGCATACATATATATGTATATAATAGTTTTCCAAAGATGATGATAATAATTTTGTAGATGCGGTGGGGGTGATGGTGGTATAAATGAAAAGATTCTTATTTTTAAAAAAAAAAAATTGTTCTCTGTAACTCTTTTTGTTGTATTTTCTTCTTTATTATTTTTTTTTTTTTTAAGAATAAAATCATAAATTTACTTTTAATTAAGTCTCTTAGGGGTTTGGTGTTTCTTTTTATACTTTTTAGTCTTCTTTATCATCATCTTTTTCTTCATTATCATCATTTTATTCATGAAAATTGTATAAAACTTTAAACAACTATATAAGAAAGGATTATAATAATAAAAAAAAATAAATAAATACACACACTTACAAATACACCACAATCGGCCCATCATCATCATCTTTCTTAACACCTTAAAACTTTTTCAGAAATATGAATATGTTGAAAATCATTTCCTCTTCATAAATAAATTTCTATGGAAATAACAAAAAAAAAAAAAAAAAAAAAACTACAAAATATAAGAAGTTTGAAAAATTACACAGGATACTTAAACATAAATAAAATATGTATGAAAATAAAATACATATTTTAAATACACCTTCTGTCTGAGGCTATATACATATGTACATATGTATATACATACCTGAACGTTTTACGTATATACATAAACAAAAATTTCATATATCAAATATACAAGGACAATTTATTTACGATGTCTACTGTTTAAATGTACTGAAATGTATCATAAAATACTTACTAATAAATGTTTTCGGTATGCTATGCGTTGTAAGTATCCTTCGAAATATTAAAACAAATAAGAATAAATTTAATTTTACTGAAAAATAAGGAAACATCCAAAAAGATTCTAAACGGATTTACTGAAATGTTTAAATATTCCAAGAAATTGAAGGAATCTACAGATATCTGATATACGTATCCTTAAACATAAACTAAAATTTAATAAATATAAACAAAACACAAACAACAACAACAACCAAATATTAAATTTTCCAACTAAAATCAATCAAGAAAAAAAAAAAACAATATTCTCATTTTCATTTTTGGGTCCTCTTTAATTCTCTAATCATATTTTACTTCCTTCCAATTTCAAGTACTCAAGGTGAATTTTAAATTCTTCCTGATGGTATAATATTCCATCAGTTCAGTTCTTATTACCATTGGGATTTTTCATCTGATTATAACTGGAAGGATGGCCCTATTTTTACCTCTTTCCATCTGGTAAATGTGAATTATCCTTAATCGCCTCTCTGTCGGTATCACCATTTCTTCATCATCATCATACTCCTATATATATACTCCTACTTCTATAAGGATCTTCTACAATCCTTATACTCATTTATCCCATTTGGTCCGTATAATATAGTTTTATTTCGTGTATATTTCATTTTTACGTCAGTTTTCATTTACACCAAGAAAAAGGATGTGAAAAAAAAGTTATACTCGTTCATATAGTGTATGTACGTATATGTAGACGTACGTAGATGTACCTGGCATTGCTGAGTAGAAAAATGAGTTCTTGGATACTTTTTTTTTTTATGTAAAATGATTATATGAATGCTACACTTACTTCATATACAGACCTAACTGAATAACCAATAATACAGAGGAAGAAAAAAACGAAATGAAATCCTTTTGGAATGATTGACAATGAAATTTTAAAAAGGTTTTTATTTCGTATAATTTAAAATTTAAGTCTTTTACTTATGTGAAAATTTTCATTTTGTTTTTTTTTTTTCTTTTTCTCATTTCCACAATTTATTCAACTTAACTTTTTTTTTTCTTCTTAAATTTCACTTTAAAATTTCATTTTGTTTTATTCCATTTCATTTACCATTCATGTTTCATGTTTATTTTCTCGTTCTTTCAACACTGTTGGTACATTTTTTTTTTTTCTTATGAAAAAAAATAAATAACAATTTTTCAGATGGTGTAAAATTGAATTCAAGCAGTCTTTTCACTCAATTAAAATTTCATTTTCAAAAGAAAAAAAAAGAAGAAAAACAATTCAAGAATTTGAAGAGAAAAAAGTCAACAAAATGAAAGAAAATAAATATTATTTTGATTTTTTTTTCTTTTTTAAGTAAAATGTTTTCAACGTAAACTGCTTTATTTTCCTGAAGTTTGTTTTTTTCTAATAAAAATTTAAAAAAGAAGAAAAAAAAACAGGATCAAGCACAAGAATAAAAACCTTTTTTTTTTAAATTTCAACAAGCCTATAAATATGCTAAGATTATGCAAAATTTGTAGCCTAAGGAATTTTTTGTTTTGTTTTTCAATTTTGTAACATTGCACACAATTTTTCAACAGATTCATTCAAAAAAAAAAAAAATTAATTCATTAAGAAGTTCTTTGAATATTTGTATTTAATATAACCCACCCAGAGGTCAGAGCATTATAGCAATATTAATATAATTTCGAATATTTTATATATTTACTTATTTCATGCTAAAATTAGCGTAAGTTCTCCACTTGACCTATTTTCTGTAACCACATAGTATTTTTTTATTCTCGTAGAAAATAAAAAATTTTCCCAAATGATTAACGGTACATTAATTTTACGTTTTATTTTTTAAAGTAGGAAAATTAAATTGAACCTTGAACTTTAACCTTTATGTAGAAAAATTATTTTTGTTGACTTTTAAGAACATAGTCATCATTTTTCATTAAATCTTTAAATTAAATGTTTTTATTTTTTATTCGACATAATTTTTTATGACTTAAAAAAAAAAAAAAACAAATATACATATTTTACATAATAATCTTTCTGAACACTTTTCTATAAGAACGAACCATATAAATATAAACGTCTAACATATCACTTCAGCAAATGAATGTAGGCATTATTTTAAATATTTCATTTTCATTAATGTTTTTTTTTTTTTTTTCATTTTCGCTTTTGACTTTGCTGTTTACTTTTCATAATGAAAACGGTGTTAAATTGTAAAATTTCTTCACGTTATCACTGAAACTTAAAGAAGAAAAAAATACATATTCTGACAAACATTAATTTTTTTAAGTACAACAAGGATAAGATTTCAGTGAAAAAAAAAATGAATATTTCTCTTACGATTATGATAATAACACTTCGACGATGATGATGTTCATGATGATAATGATGATGATAACAAGGATAATAATAACTATATTTAAATCTTACAGTATATATATTTAGTGTCTTTGTATCAACAATAGCATGAGAAAAATAACAAAATAAAGCCTAATATTTTTACATGGGGTTTGTAATGATGTCTAGCAAAGGTTTTTCATTCATTTGTATGATCATAAAGATTTTCTGACTTTTTCACCTCATTTACACGACACGATATAAAAATCAACGAGCAAAAAAAAATTATATAATAACAAACAAAATAAATATTGAAAAAAAAAGCAAACAAACACCATTAACAGAATAAAAATGTTTTTAAATATTCAGATTAACAGGTTGAAAAGTTTTTCTCATAAATACTTAAACGAATATTTACTTATTCATTTTGAAAATGTAAACGAACGAATGAATGAATGAATAAATAAATGGAAAAAAAAACGTCTTTTTTTTCGTATTAAAAATTAAATGAACAGGATTTTTTTTTTTTAATGCTTATGTAAAAATATTTCTTTTTTATTTTTCCAAATAAAATCATTAAATTAATTTTGAAATCTTGAAATCTTAATAAGGATTGTCTAATAAATTATTTTAAAATAAAAAAAATGATTTCTCACGTTTTATTTAAAATAGTTTTTTTAATAAGCCTATAAGTATACTAGGATTATGCAAATTTAAAAAAAAAAACAATTATTTTATACTTTGAAAGAGAAACTGGCTTAAGTTTTCTATGCGAATTTATAGGACCCTCAATTTAGGAAAAATTTAAATATAAAAAATGCTGTAAAATTAAAATTACTGATATTTTTTTTGTAAAATAATTTTAAATATTTTTCAAATAAGTACTTACATTTTATGATGATGTACCAATATAATATAATCCTAAATCTTTGATTAAATGTCGATCTCATGACGTCATAACTTCAAGTAAATTATATCCTTTTAGAAAATATTTTTTATTATTAATTTTTTTTTTTTTTTAGACACAAAATTAAATTTTTCTCTCTTTTTTTTCTCAATTTATTTTCCTTTCATGCACAAAACTCCTTTTTTTTTCTTCTTTTTATTTTAATAGAACCTCATTTTTCTTATCAAAACTTTTCACAAATTTCACAAAAAAATTTTTTTTTAAAATCACAAGAAACTATTTTTTTTCTTTTATTCCTTTTTCTTCATTTTGTTAAAGATGAAAAAAACAAGCATCAGTTTATTCGTTGAATTTGTTTTTAAACACCCTGAAAAAAAAAAGAAAAGAAAAAACGAAATTACTAAGAAATTAACTTTACCATCAACCTGTTACTTAAAAAAAAAACAACAACAAAAAAATATTAAAGATCCTTTATGTGTGTATGTGTTTTGTCATTACAGCTATGTAAACAATGAAAAAATGATGCCAAAAGTTAATTTGTCAATGAATGTTATTTATACTTTTAAAAATAAGTACAACGTCGTCGTCCTCTAACTAAATTGCACCACAAAATATACTGACTTATGTTTTCAATATCCTTTTTTTTTTTATCGTTTGGCTTAAAAATCGTTCAAATATCGAAAGTCTCAATAAAGTTGCGGCGCTCGATAGAACATGAAATTGACCGTCAATAAATGAACGATGATAATAATGATGATGGTATATACTATATATGTATATAAAAAATGTAGGTGTAGATGGTTGTGGTTATTTGAATGAATAAATAAAAAAAAATTTCTAAAGGATGAGTAAAATAAAATCGATGTAAGCATATCAAGTTTACTTTTTTATTTGAAAAAGTTAAAAACAAGAAGAAATACACTTTAAAAACTTTATTCTTTTATTTATTTTTTTGTTAAATCCTTTGAAGCGTACAACAACTGATTTTCACAACAACATTTTAAATTTCTTGCATGTTTGAATTTTGAAAAAAAAAAGCAAAAAAAAAAAAGTTGAGTTAAACTCCTACATTTAAACGTTTACCAAAAAAAGTAATTGGACAACACCGTTTTGTAGTAGCTCATGATGATGATGATGATGATTATATGTGAATAACTTTGTTTGTTTTATTTTTCAGATAACTTTACACACACCAATGCATCAGTCTACTTTGTTTATGTCCTTTTTTTTTTTTCATGTTCATGATCCTTTTTGTGTACATACACTTGCATCATTGCAAGACTATTATATTGCATCGATGCAATCTCTCTTCTATGCATCAAGTATTGCATAACAATGATGTAAGTTAGTCTTAAAACTGTATAAAAACAACAACAACAACAAAAAGTAGTAAAACAAAAAAAAAAAACAATATAAAGCAATAAGGATATTGTAAATTTTATACAAAAAAGAACGTAACGTACAACAATTTATTAGAAGCTTATAAAAATCCAAAAACGCTTTTGATAATTCAAGAGTGTGTAATACAACAGCAACAAAAACAATATATAAATTAATTTGTTATTGTTATTTTTGTATAAAAGATATAAAGGATATTATGTACATGAAAAATTTTTGATAGAAAATGTTTAGAAATACAAATAAATGTCTAGAATATATGTTATGCATATACGAGTATATGTGGGTGGGGTGGTTGTTTATATGTGTTGCAATAACATCAGATTAGAATTTTTGTTTTATCGTAAATTTATCAAACATATTAGAGAGAGAGAGAGAGATTGAATATCTATTTCAACGATAAGATAGTGTAGTGCTATAAAGTCATGTTGTAGTACATACAGATATTCAGGTGGGTAATGTAATCCATCTCGATTACACACTACATATAATATTTTTGTTTGACAAATTGATCGCGTGATTGAAATCAGTTGAAATAAAAATGAAATACAATAGAAAAAAAAAAAACAAAACAAAGTAAATATTGAATATTGAATATTCTATTTAATATTGAAAATAGAATAGTGGCCTTTTAACATACAAAAAGGAAAAATGGAAAATTGTATCTAATAACGTATACCACATGGATTATATAGTGTTACCATAAGATATTAATGTATGACAATTATACAAACATCAATAATACAAATTTTTGACTATTAAAATGTTAAATATTTAATTTTATTATAACAAATAGAATTTTTGTTGATTGTACAGAAAAACATATATACACACACACACGCATACACATACATAAAAACTAAACTATCATTAAAAATCAACAAGATTGAAAATTTTCAAATTACAAAATAATACAATAGAAGACATACAAACAAAATAACATTTTGTATTTTGTTAATTTGAGAATTATACAATGTATATTTCATTTGAAATTAAAGGTTAAAGGAATTTTCAATAATATATAGTATCATAGTATGTATAACCAATAGAAGTGTACACACTTGTAGAATAAATTAATTTTGTATCAATTTCAAATCAAATGTTAATATTGTGGTTAAATTATTTTTATTTAAAATTTGGAAAATGATCAAATTGTATTTTGAATATTATTGGAAAATTTTCAGTTTATATGAATTATTTGTAATTTGATAGTTGATTTTAAAACAATAAGTAAGGTACTTTTTTAGATTGAAATCTACTTGAAAGTTGAAATTTTCAAATGAAAATAATAAGGAATTATTTTCACAATCATAGATTCTGTAATACGTGAATTTTCTTATACATATGTATGTACATTGAATAAATCGAAATAGTTTAGAATTTATTTTGACAAACTCGTTTATGTCAAATGTCAAACAAGCAAATTTTATTGAAAGGATGATGGTTGGTTGGTTGGTTGACGTGGTGGTTTCGAAGTCTTTCGAAGACCCAATTAGCACTGAGAGTGCCGTTTTGATACCACACCTCGCGTAACTTTAAGTGATAGCTTTTAACAGATTCATTATAGCCATCCTGTTTCGTTTAGGAATCGTATAATGTCTTTAACTGTGATTTTTGCTATTTCATCAAGGTCCCTGAAGAAGAAGCTCCCCATTGTCTGGAACCTTGCTCTTGCAAGTGCCGGACAGTTGCAGAGATAGTGCTTCGTTTGCAATTGCGACAGTTGGTATTGAAAGGAATACCCAGTTTCTCTGCATGATCCCCTATTGGCCGTGACCCTGGCAATATCTATTCGGTTTCTCTTGATAAGGCTGTCAGTTCGTTGCTTGTTATAAGATGGCCAGGTCTTTCTTGAGATTGCACACCCAGGAAGACCTTTCCAGCGGGTGTTGGCTATAGCCAGAAAGTGCTGGAAGAGAACTCTCTTCACACAACCAAAAGGAAGATACACCTCCTTTGCCATAGCTTCATGCAATTCCGACCCCTGTTTCGCCAAAAGGTCGACTATCTCATTCCCCTCAATTTCCTATGACTTGGACTGTTTTTGACAAACTCGTTTATGTCAAATGTCAAACAAGCAAATTTTATTGAAAGGATGATACATACTTAGAAATATCTTAGGTCCAGTTGAAAAAGTTCAAAACTATAAAATAAAATACAACCACAAAATGCAAAATATAATAGAGAAGCAAGACTTGATACATCGAATCACATAGTCAATGACATATTATGGACATATAGCAAAAATGCAAAACGAGCGCTTGACAAAAAGATTTGATGATGATGGTCAACATAACAGGATCAAGACAACAAAGAAGTATAGAAAACGCTTAAGAGACAGCATAATATAAGAACACTTTAGAAGAATAATTTAGAAAAAAAGGAAATGAAAGAAATGGTCCAAAAGATGAACTCATCCCGAGCTTTAATACTAAGAATAAGAAAAAGATATGTCAAATGTCAAATTTAATACTCCATTATTTAGAATTAATTGATATTACGAATATTTTCATAAATTTTTTTTTTAATAAATTGTCGAATTTTTTCTTAAAACTAAAATTAATTTCCACAAAGAAAAACACAACATATTTATTTTAAATTAATTTCCTTTCTAAATTTATTATTTAAATTGTGTGATAAATAAATTAAATGGTAAAAATTATTACCTGTATTTCTTATTTCGAAAAAGTACAAAAATCTATACATAGATAGTAAAAATTTCTTTGAAAAATAAAGAAAATTATTAAGACATAATATTTACATTATATGAATAGAATTTTATTTTATTAATACATATGAGTAGTAATGTTTATTCAAAGAGAATGTTTAATTACCTATTTTAATTAGTTAAAATTTGATTGAGAATGTTGTTTCCTATTTATTTATTTTTTATTTTTTTTTTTTTTTTCGGGGAAATTAGTAAAAAGATATTTTCATATGTTAAAGTTAATATTTTTTTTTTTTTTAGTTAATATAATTATGATTTAATAATTTTTCTGGTATAAATATTTTACAAATAAAGTGATATTTAAATAAAATGATAAAAAGATAAAACTAGAAAAGATATATATTGGAATAAATTAGAAAATATATGTAGATAGTAGCTTTTTAGAATAAATATAAAAGAAATTTATTACTTTTTATTTAGTTTTCTTAGAAGTTTTTAATTAAGTAGATAAATATTTTTAGAATTTTTTTTTTTTTTTTTGTTCCAAAAGTTTTTGATTATTTAATGGGGATTTTTATTTATTTTGAAAGTTTGAAATTCAATTTCTTTTTTTTTTTAAATTTGAATTAATAATTATTTTCAAGGAAACATATTTATTTTTTATTATTTGATTATTTAAAGTTTTAAAATTCTTTCTATCCTTTGAAGAAATTGTTAACGAAAATTTTGGTTAGAAATTCTACTGTTTGGATTATCTTCTCGATTCTTCTAGATTTACGCTTGTAATGAATCATAAAATACTAGAAGTTACCGTTCATATTCGTTCAGGTTTAAGAAAGATCTGATGCTACATGCTACACACTCTTTTAGAGACCAGTGCCTCACATCTACACAGAATATGTCTCAAGGTTTCCTTGGCTTCTTTGCAAAATCTACATTTTGTAGCGCCATCCTACTCATATGATAGTTGAGTAAACAGTGCCCAGTGAGAAGACCCGTGAGATCTGTCTTTAACTCATTCCTGTTTAGTTTGAGTGTTTTCTGAATATTTTGATAAATACCTTCTCTTGTATAGATTTCAGGGAGTTTCTTCTCAGCGGACGATGCATTTTTTTATTTCCCTTTCTTTGATACTTTTTTTATGTAACTTCTAGGCAGACCACAGAAGGGCTCTAATTCAAGCGTTCCTGGCTAGAGAATCACCAACTCGTTTCCCTTGATTCCCTCATATCCCGGAACCCACATTGTACATATGTATATACTTTGTTGGTGTTGGCGAGCATAAAATCTCCTTAACCCTCCATGTGCCTATGCACACTATTTCATTCATCATAACTCATTTATTCATTTTTTTTTTAATCTTTTAACAGAAAAATTTCCAATAATCAGTCCAGACTTTTTAAAAACTTAATTGAATGCTTTCATACTTTTTCCTCAATCTTTTCTATACCACAAAAAAAAAAAAAACAAAGCTTTTAAAAAAAATGCACTTTAATAAACAACTTCTTCTAATTCTATAGAACATTCTTCTGTCTCTTCTTGCTCTCTATATTAAATACTTTCATTATAATTCTGTCAGTTATATAAAAAAATAACAACAATATTGAATTCTACCACTACAATTATATGAACAAAGTATAAAAAGTCAAGAATTACAAAAAAAATTAAAAAAAATAAAAACCACAAAACTTTGTTCATTACTAATTTTCCCTTCATAAAACAAAAACAAACAAAAAAAAAATAAAAACCGAAGACAAAAAAAAAAAACAAAGATATTACGATAAAAAAATCAACGACTTTTAAATGGAAAAAAAAAACAAAAAAAAAAAAAAATAAAAAGTAAGCAAACTTTACTATAAAACTATTTTTATCGTAAGAAACATTGCACTCTCGACTATAAACTTAGGAAAAACTATGCATATTGTGTTTTTTTTTTTTTTTTTTTTTGTTGAAAACAATGCACTTGAAATAAATTCTTCAATTTACAGTTCTTTTTAATAATATATGTATGTACATATACATTCATTTGATAGCTATTTCTATGTACTTGTGTTATACATATGTATATGTATGTATGTAGATATCGTTTTGTTTGTACTTTGTATTTTACTTCTTTTTTATTTTTTTTATTTTTTTAAATAAAAACTAAACTATAATTGCAGATTCATGTATATTTTTATACCTAAACTATATATCAAACTATTTTATTGCTAACAATTCCTCTTATAAACTTTCTATCGTTTATTTCTTTTTTTTTTTTTTCTTTCAATACACACAATATAAAGAAAAAGCAAAAAAAAAAAATACAAGAAGAAAAAAAATATATAAACAACATCCTGCAGCTTTAACATAAAACTGATGAAACAATTTTTTTTTTTTCTCCTTTCTCTCGTTTTTTTTTTTTTTTGTTCCTATTTTTCTTTTATTTTTGTGTATTCTTTTACATTTGATTATTTTTTTTTTTTATTACTGCATTTTTCTTTGCTCTAAAAAACATCATGTTATTTATAATCGTAGCAAGAAAAAACAAAAACAACAAAAAAAAATCTCAAAACAATTAAAACAAAAAAACATAAATATGTATATTTTTTTTTCACTCCTAACCCCCCACTTTAAAATGCCCTTGGCCTAAAACAAAATAATATTTTTTTTTTCTTCTTCTTCTTCTTCCATTTTTCTTGATAATTGATTGTAAGTTGAACACTAAAAATTTTCTATCTATTTCTCTATCTATAAAAAAAAAAATGAATGAATGAATGAATACAAAATATTTTATATGTTGTGTAAGGATATAAGGATATATTTTATCTATATACTCGTACATAAATTTATTTTTATTTTTTTTTCCAATTGATTTGAAAATCATTGACGTCAAAAATAAAAAAAAATAATAAATAATTCTTGAAACAAAATATAGAAAATTTCTATTGACAATCATATTACAAAAATTATTCAAAAAAAAAAAAGAAGTATTTAAGGATAAAGTTTATAAAAAAATATATATATAAATAGAAATAAAGAAAATGGTGAAAGAGAACAAAACAAAAGGATATGTACTTCTTTTTTTTTTTTTCAAGTTTATATCACGCTTACTTGAAATAATTATACAGTAATGGAGGTGACAGAAAAAAAAAAACCAAAAACAAGGAAGACAGCAAAAAATAGATACAGGATCAAATCTACATAAATATATATTTATTTTTTTTTAAATATTGTTTCAAGTACACAATGTTTTCCTGTGTTTTTTTTTTTTTTTTTTAAATACTCTTTTTGTTTTAAATGATAATGGAATCTGTTTCATTGTCATTTCTCATACCACATACAACGCCATCCACCCCCTCCATAACTATATTTTTCGTTTTCCTACTTTTTTGTTTTTATCCTCAACTTTTTTTTTTGTTCTCCCACAAGAGTGACATGGAAACAATAAACAAGAATAAAAATTGAGAAACAAAACAAAAAAACAAAAAAAAAAAAGAATTGATTATTGGTTTGTGGTTGGGTAACACAACAACAACAAAATGTTTTTATTTCTTCTAGTTTTTTTTTTTTCTATTTGACTTTCTGCCAGGATAATAGAAAAAAACAAACATTTAGTATCTGATGATGATGATGATGATGATGCTCTAGCCTCTTTGTATACACCATAATAAATCCTTAAATCAAAATTGTTACTGTTGTAAAAATTGTATATTATGCCTATTGGCAAGAAAATATATCACATATATATGATGAGTATAAAATCTACATACATACATAAATACGTATGTATTTTACACATATAAACATATATACCATATAGATTATAAAATATCTATATAGATACATGTATGTATGTGATATGTATACGTATATATTTGTTATTTTTTGACATGTAATAAAAGTATACAATTACTTATAGTAGTTTTGTTGCCAAACTGTTGAGAAAAAATCTGACATATTGGAAAATGATTGATGAAATTTTTTCGTGTAGGATTACTGAGGTCATACATGAGGTTGAATATAAATTTACATTGTATATATGCTGTGTACTAGTTATGTTTCGTTTTTTTTTTGGTTTTTTTTTTTTGCGAAAATGTAGAAAATTTATTTAAAAAAATTTTTATATAAAACTTAGCATGTATACTTTCCTAGTGAAATTGATATCTGTACAAACGAAATATGTTATATAAAAATTTTTACACATATACGTTATTTTTTTGATACATTCTACAAATGGATTAAATTTTATAATAAATGTGCAAAGTGTGTTTAAAAAGATTATTACATTTTTTTTTTTTATTTTTTTTTTTAAAGCGTTTTGGAATTTATTTAAAAAGCTTTAATTTTTGATATTTGAAATTTGAAAAATTTTTGAATCACAAAATATTTCATGTAATCTATGCGTTTAAGTGTTACAACACAATAATGTAAGAAAAATCCTAAAAAATATCAAGATAGATAGAAGGTTGGCAATAGTTCAGATATAGAACTTTATAAAGTAAAGGATAAAATATGTATGTGTCACATATCCTGTCGTCCCCACCAATTTTTGAATTTCCGCATGAGAAAATTTGTTGTTTTAAAATTTCAACTTTTTTCCGAAGGATTTTGATGGTTTTTCCTGATTTCTTAATTAACGAAAGATACAAATCAACAAATTTTTTTCTATACTTAATTTACCAAGTTTTAGAAGCAATCTTTTACCATTAAGATGGAAACACAACTTACTGACACATAAAAATGATACACAAAAAAATACACATGAACACAGTAAAGGCTTACTGAAAACAAAACTTCCAAGTATGTATTTGAATTTGAAATTATCCTTGTACAAAATTTATCTTTAAAATTTTTTCGAGTGACATGAAGTACTTTTAATTAAGTTTTTTTTTTTCTTTTCTTTGAACATTCTCCTTCAAAAAAGACAATAAAATAAATTATATTGAACCATAACTTCAAAATAAATTCATTTTATTTTATCCTTAAAGTCCCAAAAATCATATATTCTTCTCAAATTTATTCTTAATTTTCAAAACGTACGTATTCTCTTCACTTTTCACTGAATTTTTACAAACAATATTTTTAAAGAATTTTTTGTTAAATCGATTAGAAAAAAACTAACAAACTTTTAAAACATACTGTAATCTACCTACAAAAAAAAAATCATATATTAAATTTCACATATTACGTGAAAAAGTTATTACGAAATTTTAATCAAAAACAAAAACAAAAAAAAAACAAATTTAGTATAGCGAAATAAAAAAAAACAAAACAAACAACAACAAAAAATCCACCTACGAATATATAGATACGTGGAAAAATATTCCACCAGTTGAAAATATTATGTTTACATAATAAATTAATGGATTTTTTTTTTTTTTTGCAAAAAAAAAAAACAGAAAATTTCCTGTTAACTTGTATATTTTATATTTTTACAACGAAATTAATACTTTTTTTTTTGTTTGCAAAGTAATAATATTTTTTTGTTTTATTTTTCATTTTCATACATTTTTATATGTAATTATGTGATTAATTATATTTAATTTAGTATTAATTTATTCAACATTACAAAAAATGTGTTTTTTTCTCATATAAATATTTTTTTTTTTTTGTGTTTTTTCATTCAAAAAATAATAATTGAAAAATATAAAACACATGTACACACACACACACACACATACAAATTCAATTATGTATAATAAAAATCAGACAGTGATTTTATAACCTTTTTTCACAACATAAATAAATTGAAAAAATTTTAAAGTCCTAGAAAGGAAAAAAAACAACAAAGTATTTTTATATAAAATTATGAATTATTGGAAAAGTAAAATGAACTTTAATTTTTCAATTTCGAAAAATCACAAAAATATACACTAAATCCACACGCAGAGTAATTTTCAGTCTAAATTTACTGATTTCGAACATCAATCAGAATGAAAACATTTTCTTTTTTTCATATGGTATTACTTTCGAAATTAATTTCGAAAATATGAAGCACTTCTTTTTTAAAATAGTATTGAAGAAATAAGCGAAATACTTAACTTTTATTACATTTTCGAAAAAATCAAGACAACATTTTGAACATGCTGATAAATTCGAAAAGACCGTTATGATTTCGAAATTTCATGAATTAAAATCCAAATTAATTATTTTTGAGCTTGAAAATGAATTTTGCGAAAATGTTATTTTGAAAAACAGTTAAATAAATTTTTTTATTTTCTGGAAAAATAAAGGATTTTCGAAATTAAAGTAAAATTTCTTTTTTTTTACGAATTTTCATCAAAATAACGTTTTTTTTTTCAGTTCTACTTTAAAAACCATTCTATTTTTTCATATGAAAAAATGAATGGTAAAACTGATTATCCTTGAAAATATCCTTGTTAACTTTTAAAAAATTATACCTTTTAAATCAATTGAAAGTATCTACATAAAAAATTTTTTAACTCCCTTCAAAGGTAGAAAAAGTGAAAAAAAAAATGTGGCAAAACCAAAGACATATAATCACTGTCCTTACACAATTTTCATTAAATATTCTAGAGAAAAATACAAAAAAAAAAAAACTGAACAAAAAAAAAAATATTCAATGTCTTACTTCCTTGAACACATTTTACAATCATATAATCTCCCATTATTACAAGTCGACCATATAATAGAAGATATTTTACCAATTTTTATGCTAAAAAGTAACATGATTTTAAAAAAGAAGACATCTCACTATATACCAACAGATAGCAAAGCAAAGCAAAAAAGAAGAAAGAAAAAACAACAAAAAATACGTTGTAGATAAATACCTATAAAATCTTTATGTAAGGTATACCCATAAGGCTATCTTATTTCCTATATACTTTAATATACCCTTGATAGATATCCTTTACTATTACGATTATTTCATACTATATTATACTGTTGCTACTGTTATATCATTTGCTATGAGTTGCTCTTCTCACGGAAGGCCAATTTGAGTGATTTGCGGTTATTCGTTGTGATAACGTCGTTTCTCGTTTCATATAATTTCCTGTAAAAATCTTTTACATCAGGAACTATCTGTACAAATATAATATTTATATTTATAGCTACAGATATATTTCGTATAGATGTATGAATGAATTTTTCTAAGGATATAATATAGATATTATCCACCTGCATAAAGTGTAAATGTAACATATACTTTTCTACATATCACAATGAAACGAATATATAAACTGATTTTCGAAACGTATCTAAAATTTTCTAATATATTTTCCATACATACTAACTGTACTCACGTATATATGTACATAGAAAGAAGGAGATTTTCATGAGAATTTCCCTTTAATATTATACAAACCATACACAGGACCCTTCTTCAATCTATCTACATATCCTACTACATGAAATCGATTCATCTTTCAGGATTTTTTTTTTTTTGTGTGTAAATATTTTTGTGAATAGTAAAAAGCCTATAAAAACTTGTTTTTTTTCATGTTTTTTATTTTTTTATTTTTATTTGGGGTAAACCTAACCAACCAAGCAACTTCAAATATTTTATAGAAAACAGATACAAAATATAAAAAAAACAGAAACAAGTAAAAATTAAAATCTCTTGAAAAATAGTTATGGTATATACGGAATTGGTTTTGAGATATAAAAACTTGTACACAATCAAAACATGATATAATTATAGATAATAAAAAAAAAAAAAAATATGTATTTTTCTACAATAACAATCTAGCTCCATTATATCGACCAATCACCCCCTCACTAGATCAATTTTCACTCTCTTCAAATTTTCAATCATTAAAAAATGATTGATGAGAATTCTATGCGACAGTTTGTTAAAGGACAATTTTATCATTTAAAAAAATAATAATAATAACCACACAGTATACTGATTATATCCGTTTTGTATTCAAAATTGTGTTTTATATTGTCTATAAAAATAAAATTACATATATCTAACACACAGACACGAAACAAAAAAAAAACGCGTATTAACAAATATAGATACTATTTTTTTTTAGAAAAGAAAAAATAAAAAGATACAGTGAATAGGAGATACTATAAAAATGATATATTATCATATGATGATGGTTGTGTAAGCTAGGAAACTCGTATTATTATTTTTTGTTTTTTTTTGTTTTTTTCGAGAAAAAGGACATCATATAAAAAAATCCATAAAAACTGATTTAAGTTTATTTTTTTTGTTTTGTTTTGTAATCGTATCCTGTCTCATAAAAAACCGTGTTTTTTTTTTTTTTTTTTTATGGTAGTCAAGTCAATTTTCAATTTCCTCCTTGATTTTTTTTTTTGTGTCTTGTTTTTTGTAAGGATACTTAATTAAATGCTATCAAAATCTATGAATATATACAGGAAGTTTTTTCCATTATTTTTTGACAAATGATATTATTAGGCGTTTTTTTTTGTTGTTGTTTTATTTCGTCCTTTTTTTTTTCTATTTACAAAAAAAAATAATACGATAATCTTATTTTGATAAATAAATTCCAGTTAAAAAGTACAGTATATTTTGATTATGTGATAAAATCGAATATTATTTGAAAGGATTTTAATTACATAACAACATTTAATTCAAATAATTCATTATAGAATTCATTTTAATTACAATTAAAATCAAATACAATTTTCAAATAACATGAATTTATAGATTTTTATTTGAAAATAAAAAAATTATTTACTTATTAGAGAATATTATAGAATAATTCTTGGAAAATCATTTAAATTGAATTATTATAGAGAGAAAAAAAAAAAAAAACAAATATTATAAGCCTTTCAAAATTGGTATTTATTAAAATCAGATATTTCAAATTATTAATTGTAAAGTACATTATATCTAATATCTACAGATAATAATTTGTATGGTAGATTCATGGTAGGATTTTTTTTTAACAGATAAATATTTTATTATTTAGAATTTAAAAAAAAAAAAAATACGATAATTAAAAGGATTTCAGGTAACATTATTTTAGTATTAAAAATTTTATCAGAAAAAAAGAGGTTGCAAAAAAAAAAAGGAATGAGTACTTTCTCCTAAGCTAAAAAAATCATTTTCAAAAACTTTTTTATTTTTTTAAATGTCAATTGTCGGTCTTGTCCTTAAATTTTTTATTATGAGTACAATATGAAAAACAAAAAACAACAACAAAGATTTTAAAAGTTTTCAAATCCCAAACACGAATTTTACTGAAAGTTTCTCCTAATCTTACTATCCATAATTTATTCCTTTTTTTTTTTTTTATTTTTTTTTTTTTTTGAAAAAATTAATAAATTTAAATGTTGACTTACGAGTTCCGGAATAAGTTTTTCTAAAATTCACATTTATCAATTCTTAACGTAATTTTCTTTAATACTTTTTGTTTTTCTAAAAAAAAAAAAAATTATTATCTTGTTTTTTTGTTTTTTTAGCAAAACAAAAACAAAATTTAGAAAAAACATAAACGATAAAATACAAATCATAAATTTTTCTAAAACATTTAACTTTCGCATTAAATAAAAAAAAAACCAAAACAAAAATAAATATTAAATAGAAAAAAAAAATAGGAAATAAATTAGTATATATTTTTTTTAAAATTATTTCCACATATTAGATTTTAATGATCACTATAAATAATTTTTAAACTACATACATACTCCCTTGGAAAAAAAAACAAAATTTTTACTCTAAACGGAAGAATATTTTTTTTCAAACAATCAATTTTGAAATTTTACATTAATTTTTTCTGGAATTTAAAAAAAAAAAAAAATTTGTCATATTTTTCTATAATCCTTGAATTTTCTGTAGAAAAATTCATAAATAGATTTAATTCGAAATCGAAAGATAAAAAACTAAAAAAAAGATTTTCTTTTCGAAAATAAATAAATTTCAATTAATAATTAAGTAACGGAAAATCATCAAAAAATTCAACAACAACAACAACAAAACAACCCTTTTTATTGAGACTCGGAAACCACTATAAACTCTAAAATGGTTTTTTTTTTTTCTCCCGAAAAATTCTTGAAAATTAAAGTATTCTATTTCCTCAAGGATCCTTACATTTTCTTCATTACTTTTTCTTTAAATTTCATTTTATTTTTTTTTTTTTAAATATGTATTATTCTACACGATAAAAAATTCAATTTTCCTTACTGTTTTCTTTTTTTTTTTTTTTTCTTGTACAAAAACAAACAAAATTTAAACAATCTTTACCATAAAAATTGATAACTAAGTAAATTTATTCTGACACAAAATACATAAAATACAACCAAAAAAAACAAAAAAAAAAAAACCAGTGAAATGAAATTTTACAAATTTTATAAAGTTTCAATTACCATCTAGCAAACAAAAATCATCATCATCATCATCATGATTTTATAATACGATTTACTTTCTCTTAACTTTAAATTTCACTTGTTTTTTTTTTTTTTTTTTATTTCAAAATTTTTCTTTCACTTTTCTCAAGCATACAATATTCTTTAGTTTCGTATTATTTTTTTTTTTTGTTAAAAATAAAATAAAAATAAATATTACATGTTAAACACACACATACACACACACACATACATACAGAAATATTTAAATCTCAGTACTTTCCTTCGTATATTTGATAAATTTTATGTATTTTATTCAATATCATCTCTTGTTTTCATTTTCTTTCCCATTTTTTTTTTTTTTTTCTCGTTTAAAATGAAAAATTTAAATTTATTCTATTTCCAAAATGTCCTGATTTTATTTATTTTATGTTTTTTTTTCCGTTTTTCCGTTTTTTTTTTTTTGAATAATATACAAAATCTAGAAGGAAAAAACACCAAACCAAAAAGAAAATTTTCTACCGTTTTACGTTACATTTCATCATATTTTTTTTTTTTTTAAAAAAAAAGGATATTTATACAATAAAATAAATTTAAAAAAAAAAAAAGGAACAAAACATAAGAAAACTTATAAAGAATCCTATTAAAATATAAAAACAATATGAACAACAACAATAAATATTGTGAATAATATTACACTATAACTGTCATGAAAAACGGTAATAAGGATAAAAATAACAACAGCAACAAATTTTAAAAAATACTACAACAAAAAAAAAAAAAAACGGAAAAATAAAAAAAAGGAAAATATACTAAGAACATCTGGAATAGCAAGGGATATCTTTATCTTATTACCATAAAACAATTGACAAAGTTCTTCACTGTAAAAATGTGTACTTAACCTAGTCTTAAAGAAAAATTGGAAAAAAAAAAAATAACTAAGTATAACAACAAACACACATACTTTTACACAAAAAATAAAAAATATAAAAAAAAAGGAGCAGAAATGAAAATAATAAATGTTTAAGAAAATACTACTTAATAGAAAAAACAGAACAAATCTTTACTTTTTATTCGTACGTTTTCTATTTCAAATTTCATCCTTATTGTTTTTTTTTTTTTTGACTTATTTTTTTTTTTTTTGTTGTTGTCATATTTTATTAAATTGTGATGTCCTTAAAACTAATCTATATGGCTAAAAAGCTACATTTTTTTCAGAGAATATTCATGTAAAAAAGAAAAATATTTCACAAAAAAAAAAAAATAATAATAATAATAACGAATATACCATGTTGATGGAAAAGTAAATAACAAATAAAGACAACTTTTATAGCTAACAGTAAAAATAGAATGATACAAAAACTCCATCATCACCATCATCACCATCATCAGAATAAAATATATATACATATATGTATATGTATGTATTGTTTGTATTTTTTTTTTTTTTTATGTCCTTGAAGTTAAGTGAAAAATTTAATAATTCACTAAAATAATAATAAAACGGCATCAAAAAAAAAAAAAAAAAATAGAACAAGGAAGAAAATAGAAATAGACAGGACATCACACAAAAAAATAACAAAATTTTTTTTTCCAACTTCCTTATTCTTAAATTTCCTTGTCAAATATACATATTTTTTTTAACCGTTATATGATGTATATTTTAGTTTTTCTGTTATCCTAGAAAGCTTTAATAAATATCTAAATAAAATTTTTAACTAGAATAGAAAAACAAAAATACGAACAAACACATGAAAGATAGGTACTACCGTTAGAAAAAAACAAAAACATTTAACAGTTAGTTAAGCGTTTGAAAAAAAAAAAAAAAAATCACACCCACCCATTAGTACTTAAAACACGAACATGAATCAGGAGTACCTGTAAGGTGTCAACGAAAAAAATAACAATTTTTATATGGAAAATTTAATTTGGCTGGCGCAAGGACAACATACAAAACAAAGATAGGACGGCAAAAAAAATAAATAAATAAATAAATAAATAAAAATAAAATAATATCAGTCACTCAAGCTAGTTTTGTTAAAAACAATTTATAACCCAGAACCCCAAAAGTTTAGTAAACACAAAGGATCTTACCAAAAAAAAAAAAACTGCTATGAGGTGTGTGGTTTATTTTAAATATTGTGGAATTTTTTTTTTCTTTCAAAAACAACAACAACTACTACTATAAAAATAATAATTCATCAAAAGAAAAAAATAATAATAATTTCATGTTATATACTAGACAGGACGAACGTCACGTTACGTGTCTTGTTGATGAATTACACACTAACTGTATGTATTTTTTTTTTTTTTTTTTTGTACTTTTATAATAGGTGGAAAAAGTATATATGAATGTTTTTTTTCCAAATATCTACAGGTGGAAAAATTACAAAAATTATTATTATTTACCTTATTTGTGTAGATGTTAAGTATCTGTGTAGAAGTTTTGTTAAGCAATGAAAAGTATATATACTATGTGTAATTAACACATCGTTTTAAAGTTGAAAATTCCGTTATAAGTATAATTTAAGATGTTTTTTTATTTTTAAAGTTTTTTTAAATAGATAGCATAAAAAATAAATTTACAGAGATAAAATAAAATTCACAAAAAACGGAAAATAAAAAACACAGAAAAGATTACACGATAGATAGATGATACAATAATTATTTTTCTATATGAGATGCATTTTAAAAATTACACCCACACAAAATACACACATGTAATTTTGTTTTACTTTTCTTTATTTTTTTTAATCAACGACTATAGTTTTTTTTTATTTTTTAATTTTTTTTGTTGAATAGATTAAAGAGTCATACACGCAAATTAAAAAAAAAAATACATATGTAGTAAATTACACACAGATAATTGTGTTATGTGTGTGCTAAGAAAGATCTGTTTTCAAAATGAGATTTTTATTTTTGTTTGTATTTCTCTGTTTTCTAATTATATCTTTCTTCAACACATATCGTATAATTATGTCATATTATATAATTATTGCTCATTAATAATAAATGATAAAAATTATACAAATACACACACACATATACATATATAAATGTGACTAATAACAATTGACGATGATGACAACAACATAACAATCAAAATACCTATGAAGGATTATTACATAATTAAATAGAATATTTATTTAATTTTAGTACACACATATACATATACGAAATATTAAACACTTTTACAATAAGGACATCGACTATATTATAATTATTTATTTTATTTTATTATTATTTTTTTTTTTCTTTAAATATGATAAGAACAAGGATAATAGCAACTATATATTATCATCATCATAATGTTGTTGTTGTTGTTGTAATTTTAATTTGGCACATTTTTGTTTTTATTTTATTTTTATTTTTATTTTTTTTTTATATTTTTGACATTTAATTGATTACATGCTTACAGCGATACAAACATTCTTATTTATACACTTATAAAGGATAATTAATTTTTTTTTTTGTTTTTTTTTATTTTTTCTTTTTATTCTCATATGATTTTTACCATGTAGAACATTATTTTTTTTTCTGTATTTTTTAAAGTAAAATACATAAGCTCATATGTGATAAATAATTTTTGTTGTTGTTGTTGTTGTTGTCATATGAAAAATCCTATAAAATTTCTCTTTCGGCACATTTTTTTGTTATTTTAATTTTTATTTTTACAATCCTATTTTTTTTTTTTTTATTTAAGTTGAATAGGAACGTACATAATTAATATTAAGTTTTCTTTATTTTCATGTATGTGTATATATGTATAATTTCCTGGGAAATAATAAAAAAAAAAAAAAGGACATAAGAGATAAACTATTTTTATTAACAATGATAAATAACTTTAATTTGAAAAACCTCTTTAAAACCTTTTTCTGTATTACTAAACTTTCGGTATACAAGTATAAGTAATTAATATTAAGCTTTCCTATTCAGAAATTATAAAAAAGGATATAATATAACTGTCATTTTATACACACATATCCTTTTTTTTTTTTTGTTTATTTTTTCATTTATCTCTATTTTTGCTTTCCAAAAAAAACTTCTCAATTTATGTTTTGCTGTCAGAAAATTCACTATCAATTTACATAAAAGAAATTTTTGTAGATGTCCTTTTTTTCTTTTTTTTAATGAAAATTCGTTTATTTACAAACTTTAATGTTTCATTTACATTTCACTTTAATATTCTTTGTTTGTTTTTTTTTATAATTTATGTGCTATATTTTTTTTCTCCTTTTTTTAAGGATTCCAAAAATACGAACAAAAAAAAAATAAAAAATAGAGAAAAAAACACAGAGAAAAAAAATAAAAGTATTATTCAGGAATTTAATCAATAAAACACACTACTTGTCAGGGATAATTCAGGATTTTTGGCGACTTTTATCTATTGGTTGTATCTTACGTCCCTTTAGTATTTTATATTCTTCTTCTACTGACAATTTCTATAATAACAACAAAAAATCAAGCCAAAAAAAAAGCACACGATAAGGATGGTATAACGACAACGACGAAAACACACTGCTGTACACAAAATAAAAAATAAGTTAACTGAACTATTACTATACGTAAAGCTAGAGATACGTATTTTATTGTAACACCATAGCAATATTATTAAATATCAGCAGCACAGAATCTGTATATACCGTAAAATACAAGAAATCCAAACGTTATTCAACATCCAAATCGGACCAAAAAAAAAAAGTAACAAAAAAAAAACAATTCAAACTTTTTTCCTTTGCTTTGTTTTTTTTTTTTTTTTTTTTGTGAATTTTCTCTATTTTATTTAATACGCAAGTATTTTTCTGAATGAACACCAAAATAAAATCGAATTTCCAAAAAAGGAAAAAAAAAACAAAACCAAAGAAAAAAAAAGAAAAAATATTTCGATGATAAATTTTATGAAGAAAATTTTATTGAATTTATTTTTTTTTCTCTTCTTCTGCTTTTTTGTTGTGCGTTTAATTTGATTTGCAAAAAAAAAAAAAAACAAATTATATTCAAAAATATTTTATAAAATTTAAAAAATGACAAGATTTTCTCATATTAAAAAATTCTTCTTTAATTTTTATATTTTATTTTTAAAGTCCTGATAAATATTTTTTTTTAAAAAAAAAAAAAAAAGTAATAATGCGTACGAACGATTTTGATTTTTTCCCTTATATATCCGTTTAAACACAAGAAACCGTCTACATCGAATGAATACGACTCTTAAACTGATGTGATATTATCCGAAGAAGAACTACAAAATTCTTGTATCATTGAAAAATCTATTTTATATTGAAATTTAAAAAAAAAAAATACAACAACAACAACAAGTCAGATACCATTCATACGTTATTATAACGTTAGACCAAAATGTGTAATGGCAATTTCAGTATTTATTTTCCTTTTTTTCCATTCTTCTTCTTCTTCAACATCATCAACATCTTCTTCTTTTTGCTGTTGTTGTCTCCTCATTGCGCGATATTATATGGTGAATTTATCTCTCGAATAAGGACTATAATTCTCTTCACCACATGTATTTGCGATTTTTTTTATTTGCAAAAAAAAATATCAAAACAAGAAAATCATACACGCACAAACACACACACACATATCAACATCTGTTTATAAGAAAGAAGGATAATAGTTTATGGAATTGATGGAAACAAACAGGACATTGGCATTTTAAAAAAATAGAAGGAAAAAATAAATAACACGAAGAGAGCATTTAAAAAGGACAACATGTACCTACAATACATTATACAACACATAAATAAGGAGAAGTACAAGTACAAATATGTACAAGAGATTTTAATTTTGAGAGTATAAAATATTTTTCAGTTCAGTTTATGTACTCAATAAAAATAAAAAAAAAGTTTGAAAAAACATGTGCATGACACCCTTTTTTTGTAAAGTGTGTCTTGTTCTAGAAAAACCAAACCATCGAACAGTACATAGTCGTAGTCACAGCATTTGCCATTTTTGTATAGTATACTCGTGATAACAACAACCGGACCATACATACCAACATACCTTATATATGTACGTATACATATATGAATGTACGTACATAGAGTATGTATCTGTAGAATATATACGCAAGGATATCGACTGCGACGACACCAAATATATGAGAATCATGTTATTTGTCTAGTCAGAAAATGTATTGTGAGTGTGTAAATCAGACAGATGAGTGGGTGGTAAGTGAAGGTATAGATATGTTAGCTCCATAACACAAGTGTGGTGGATACATTGGTGCTTTTTCACCCATTTTTCGGTATATAGGTTTAGGTTATCCACCGAACTCCCCTTTTTTGCAACTATTGTACAATATAAGTAGCATGTATGATGAAAATGAAAAAAAAAAAAAATAGGGACTATATTCTGTAGTTATCGTAAATGAGAGAAAAATTTGTTGATACAGCATAAAAAAAAATTCTTTTTTTCTATAAACGAGAAAAAAAAAAATAGAAAATAAATCGCAAATTCATCATTTTTCCAAAACAGAACTTTTATACGTTACCAATAATCATAAACATCAGAAGGATAGAATTCTATATTAAAGTCCTTTTAAAAAAAATACACCATAAATTTTTGTGAATCAAAGTGCTTGCTATAAAAAGAAAATAGTGATTACAAAAAATGTCCTTTTACAAGAACAAAAAAACAAAAAAATGTGGTGTGCTTTACCCTATACCCCAAGCTATAAATTTGAATAAGAATTTTTAAAAGTATTTATGGTTGTTGATACTTTTTCTACATACGTACATATAGTTGCTGCTGGTATCTACACATTAAAGCAAGAGATACGTATGTACCATACCATATTGCAAAAAATACTAATAATAATCACATTGCATTATAATGTGCAATCGTAACCGGAAAGAACAATTCTCACTGATTGCTATGACTAAAAGGAAGGATAATCGTTAACAGCATCAACACAGTCATTCAAAATCTCTGCTGATGGTCCTGCTCCTGCTGAAGTGTCATACACCATCATCATCATCATCATCATCACAAACTATGTACCTTTTTCTCTCTCTCTTTCCACCTCTAATCACCCTCCTAAAAATCAAACCCTTATAAAATTTTTTTTTTTTGGTACATAGAAAAAGGATCATAAAATTTTCGTATGCAACGTGTATATAATATTTTTCATAAAGCATACATAATCGCTGTGTGAAATCTTATCGCTTCGTTTAAAGGGTGCATTGCATTGTACAAAATGTTATTGTTGTATTTTTTTTATTTTTGTGGTAAAAATAGCAATAAATCTAAATAATTTTCGGTGAATAAGTGAGGACGACGATGTGTGCTACCAGTTGAGAGTACAATGCACGATAATGCACAATTTTCTATTTAATGCAATGATAAACTGAAATTGAGGATAAGGATTAGTGTTAGATATTTGGTTATATGATGAAATAAAATATCTCTTTTCTTAGTCGTTGTTGGGTGGTTTTTGTTTTTCCTTCAGTGAAACTTTCTCTTTTTTTTTTTTTTTTTTTGATTAATTCTGTGAATCTACCAGAATTTTTGAATTTTAATTAGAAATGAAAATTTTAGGGATATTGTTGCCAGAATTATGAAAAAATTTGTAGATTTTAATTTCTGAGTAGTTTTTTTTTAGTTTTTGATAATTTGTACGTATGTTCTTAATTTTTCCTTATGGTTTGACAATCATCTATCTCAGGGACCCTTTTTAGTTTTATTTTTTTTTTATTTTTATTAAGCTACGATTTTTCGTACAGAATAAATTCTGAAGAATTTTTTAAATAACATTAACATGATCAGAAAATAACCTTTAAATTTTCTGACTAATTTTCTTCCAAAAATTTCCAACTGATTAATTCCTTTTTTATTTTTATTCTGGCAATAACATTAAATTCCTATTTAAGAGATTTTCACACAAAAACTCTTTAATTAAATTTTTTCACATTTAATTTTCCGAAATTACCGAATTTAATTGTACGCAAATTCAGTGAGAAAACAATTATTTTGCGCATATTCCATCACAAAAAATCAAAAATAAGAGAAAGTAATTAAATTTTCCACACACACATATATATACAAGGAAAATTTCGTGTGAGAACAAAATAACAAAACTTTTAAAAATAAAAAAGATTCCTCTTGGGAAAATGAGAGAAATTTTTCCAGCTGTTTAAACTGTAACTCAAGTGAACAAAAGAAAAAAAAAACAGTAACAAGCAGAAACTTGTAATAGTTTTTAGTGAAGTAAAAATGCGATTGTAATTGTAAATAACGTGAAAAAATAAACGTAACGTTATACGTATATAACAATTCGATTCTGTATAATATAGGCGCCAGAAAAAGGCGCCACCAACTTGATACCCCCCTTACGGTAATAAAAAAAAAATATATTTATCATCTCCAAAAAAATCTATTGTAATGTAAATGCAAAAGATAACACAGGAAATCTGAATATGATTTAAATATTGAGTGTGTGATTTTCTCACCGAATCACAAAAAAAAGCAAAAAAAAAAAAAAAATGAAAAAAAGGATACATAAGTTTGAGAAGAAGAAAAAAAAATTAATAAACAACATGAGTAATTTGTTGTGACATGTGCCATGAACTACACTACATAATTTACACAGCTGTGTATTTGAATCAAATGTAACGAATTCCTTTACATATTATATCCTTTTTTTGATCCTTTTAAAGACATTATTTTGTGATGAGAAAATCTGTTTTGCTATTTCAAATTTGATGTACTGTTTTTTTTTTTTTTGCAATTTCTTGAATTTTTTCTAAACACTTTTTTTTGTACTTTTTTTCTAATTTCTGATAGCAAGCTATATTATCCTTGATTCATACGCTGTTGGTATACATTATCAAAATTCACAAAGGTATCGTTTTTTTTTTATCAATAAAATCAAATATTTTTACACATAAACGCTTTAATATTTATATTTTTCATGATTCAAAGGCACAAAGAAAGTAAAAAAAAAAAAAAAAAAAACAACAAACTCAATATGTACAAGGATCAGTGGAACATCATCGTCAGCGAATCATTGTACACACATCAAAAGATATCCCATGGGTGCTTTGTGCATATTTCACAAAGTCTTTGAAGCCTTTTTATTTATTTATTTATTTTTTTTTTTTGTTCTGAATAACATTTAAGGACTACAACATATACACACTAACGGTACAACTTTATGTAATGCGTATATGATGTGAAAACGAGTGAATATAATAATAATAAAAATTCAAATAGAAAATAAAAAAAAAGAACGATAATAAAAATGAGAAAATTATCACCCCTATAGAAATAAAACCGTAAATTGTTAAGGTAATATTTTTTGAATCCTATGAAAAAAAAAATATTAAAACGGAAAGGAAAAAAAAAATGTATTCCTTTTTTTTTTTTTTCTTGAAAAAGAGTATTGAATGCAATTCAATCTGATATGAATGAAATTTAGTGAATGGTTTTAATCACACCAAAGTTGAGCTATTCATTTAATATTTGATATACTTATGTGTTATGCGGTGTATGAGTGTGTATGTGGTGCGGTAATATTATAAATACATGATGTGTTAATATGTATGTTAGAAAAAAAAACAGGATAAATTATACCACCTCTATTATTTATGTGAAAATATTAAATTATTCCAAGGAATCATGTCGTTAAATACTTTCTTTTTTTCGAATTAAAATTTATCCTGTTTTTATTTTTTTCTTTATTACATATTTTTGTTTTCGGTACATATCCTTAAAAACACAAAATGTGTTTTAATGTTGTTGTTTTGAGGATTTTCTAAGATTATTTTGTAATAAAATTGGGAATTGATTTTAATTTTTTTTTTTTTTTGTCGTCCTTTTTTTTTGTGCAAATTTCGAATTCAATGATTTTCAAAAGAATTTTTGATTTGGTTTTTTTTTTTTGTTTGTATCAAGGACTTTTTATGTATACATTTGTATGAGTAGCATACATCCTTGAAATTAAGTTTTATGAATTTTATTAATCACATTTATTTATTTTTCGAATGAATAAGAGAAATTTTATGAATTGGAGAACATTTTTGATATGTGAAAAAAGTTTTTTTTTTTTTTTTTGATGTTTTTTTAAATGAAAACTTTTCTTCTTCTTTTTTTTTTTTTGAATAACAAAAGAAATCAAATGATCCTTCGGAATATTTTGATTCAAGGAAAATAGTTTTTTTTTTTTGATAAGCTCATACAAATTTAATTTGTACATTGAATATAAATAAATAACTAATAAAGTTCAATTTCATGAAAAACTCATGGAAAATATCAAATAGATTCACCAGTATTAGGAATTTGACCTATTTTTTTTTTTTTTCTTTTTCTTATGATAAAAAAATCAAAATTGATTTAGAAAGTTATTTTTTTGACCTAATTTGTGATTTGTTTTTCATGATTTTGACTGGACGATTACAACTTTTATACTTGAGTAAACTGACTGATTTTTCAGCTTAAAGACGAGGGTAGGATGATATCAGCGGCAAACAAAAAAAAACAATAAATTTGATTCAAGGCGCAAACCCTATCCAAGTTCGGCTTTTCCATTATCCATTTCCATTTCGAAAATTTTTTTGTATAAAAAAAATTAAAAACTAGAATTTTCTTTAATTTTTTTTTTTTAAATAATTCAACTACAAATTCTTTAAATTTTTATGATTTTCTCAAAGAAAAATGTTCCACCAATTTTTTAATGCTTGTTTTTCGCCAAAACTGGATATTATTTAAAATTTTATTAAATAAATCTATTTACCTTAATTTATTTTTTTTAATTTGCAATTAAATTATTTTTTTTTTCCAATCTCATTTTAAAAAACCACTAAAAAATTAATTTTTTTTAATCTTTTACAAAATTTCCACACAAAAAACAAACCCAAAAGAAAAAAAAAACCTTTAAAGACTCCAATTAAAATTTATAATTTTTCGACCAATTAAATTTTTTCAACATGCAAAATAATTTCGAAATATTTTTCAACTTCGAAATTATTTTAATAAATTTAATAATAAAGTATAAAAAAAATTAAACAAAAAAAAAAACAATATAAAACTTACGCCAATTTATTATTATTTTTACATTTAATTTTTAAAATCGGCTTATTATTATTATTTTATTTCAATTATCATTATTATTATTATTATTAAAAGTAACTGTTCATAATTTACTGTGGGTATCTTAATGATCTGACAATTAAATTTTTTTTAAAAAAAGTAAAAAAAAATAAATGAATAAATAAATAAGTAGAATGAAAGTACAATGTACTTTAAATTGTACGAATTGTGTAAAAAAATATATATATTGAGGAATATTGTACAGTTTTTATTATTACAATCTTACAATTGTTATCTTCTCGACAACAGTTTACTTAAAATATCCTTTTTTCAGTGTATATTTTTTCCCCCTTTTTATCATCATATTTTTTTTTTTTAATTAAATAAACTTTAGACAAAAATTACAAAATATTTTTCAACATAATTTTTTTTTTTGTATGTTATTATCCTTAACTGTTTTTTAAATTTTACTCAATGGAATAAATCCTTAATATAATTAAAATGTATGTATATAAATATATATAGATATGTCAGTATATATTATGTTTATCTTTTGCATTCTTATATACAAAAGGATTTTCATGAAGAAAACTTATTGTAAACAATATTAGATGTGTAAACTTCTTTAAGAAGAAACCTCAAAATGTACAAACATACATATATGTATGTATTTATATCCTTTTGTATGTTCCACATAATGTACTTATATATAAAAGAATCAAAGTTAAGTGCCATAGTAATTTCGCTTTACTTTTTTTAAACTTTTATAAAAGCACTAAAAGAACATTAAAGAAGCCAAAAAAAACAAAAAAAAATCCAAATTAAGTAAAAGTTTTCTTTAAAACACCGCAGAAGTTATAACAATCTTATGATGTTGCATCTATGACATAAAAATAAAAAAATAGAGAAAAAAAAAGGAAAAAGAAAAAAGAAAATTAATATGAAAATTGCATAGACTTGAATACAGAAACATCTCAGTATCTCAGTTGTACAATGAAAAATCTAACATAATTTTTAATTTAACATCATTTGGACTTTTTACATAGATGGTTTGAAGATATCGACTTTTAAAGAAAAACCGGATTAACGAAAATAAAAACCGGAAAACCCTTGTCTAAAATTTTAAATTTCTTATAAATTAAAGTTTTCCTGAAGGACTTGAACAAAATTAAGAAACTTTCAATTTTTTGTGCATATTTGTAGCATACTTTTAGGCTTAAAAAATTTTAAAATCATAAATCTTCAATAAGAGTACAATCAGCAAAATTATTTTTTCTAATAAAGCGCAAGGACGAAAGAAAAAACTCAATCATTAAGAACTTATTTATTGTTGTATTCAAAACAAATTATTCAATCGAAAAATCAAAATTTTTGTATGCATATTTATAGCATACTTATAGGATCACAAAAAAAATATTTTTTCGTTGTTTCATTTTATTTATATAATAAATTCCATCCGTAACACAAATCTATTTAATACTTCAATTTACAACATAACTATTTAGAACAAACAAAAAATTATATCCTTGTAACATTTTATGTTTTTTTTTTTTACTTCTTTCTTTTTTATTTTTCTTTTTATTCATTTTTTTTTTTGCATGAATTTTCTTTTAATCTGAAATTCTTGAAAGAATTGTTTTTACTTATATTTAGAAAAATAAAAAACAATTTTTAATTACCACTTAAAGTTAAAATAGTAACGACACTTCATTCAAATAAAGACTTTTACTTTATTTCAGTTTCATTTTATTTTTTTTTTTTTTGCGATCGTTTTTTTTTTCTCTCTCTCTATTTTTTGAGAAAAAAACATTAATAACTTTGTTCTAGTTTTATCTAGTACAAAATAAAATAGAAAAACTTGAAATATACATAATTTCTTACATTTTACAATATATAAACTAGCTATAAGCTATATGTACAATTTATATGATTTTTAATGTAAGTACATGCCCGTACTTTCTTTTCAAAAAAAAAAAAAAAAAAAATCAACACATCACACAATGAATTTAGATTTAACTGATCCTGATCCTGTGTATAATATCTAATACTATATCACTACAAATATACATAAGTATATCTAGAACATATGATACAAAAAAACATACACAACATCCTTAACCATCATCATCGTCATCATCATCATCATCCTGTATCTTTTGTTTTTTATTTATTTATTTTTTTTTTTTAGTTTTCTGTTCATTATAAAGTGTATTTTAAACTATAATATTGCTGTTAGGTGTGTATTACCACAATTTATTCCTCAGTATAATTACGGTACCCACCACAATGTTACAAAATTTTTAATGAAGCTATAATTTATGCTTTTACCATTGTTATACTAGTTATTATTGTTACTTTCCTTTTTTTGTTTTCTTCATTTTTAGTTGTATTTTATTTTCTTGATATATGGCACAGATTTACTCGAAAAAAAAAAAAAAAAACCTACTAGTAGAGAGATTAGATGTACAAATGGTAACACGATGTATATTGTGATAAAACAAAAGATATTCAATGTTTTTTAGTTTTTTTTTTTTTTTTTGTCTTATTTGTAGAAAATACGCGATATATACTCGTAAACTAAAATGTATGATACATACATGTATATAAAATATAATATCTATTATTATTTATTTCTGAATTATAAAATAGTATATAAACACATCGCGCATTTAATGTTAGAATTATATACATAAATATACGTACTCACATGTAGGTACATAATATGTGAACCGCTGAAAAGTAAATGAAAAATTTAAAATTCAAAAAAAGATTTGACAAATCTACTAATAGATATACATGTACATACTATAAATGTTACATAGGTGGTAAAAACATATATGCAGCACATGTAGATCTCAGATTTTATAGAAATTCCTTTAAAAATCTACATCACACTACCAAACTGTATCTGTATTCTGTGTATCTCGTATCTCTACTATCTACCTTTATGGAAATTATTATTATTATAAATTCTTACATATTTACACATACATACATATTTATGTACAGTTATATGTACAATATATAAGTACACATTTTAATGAAAAGTGACATGACATAGTTTTTCATAAAATACCTACATATGTATGTATGTTTGCATAAAGTGTGTTATGCTTCACATATATGTAAATTAATGTTAAAATCATTTAGAATAATAATTTTTCAAGAATTTAAACAAAAGTTGAAATTGAAAGTAATTTGATTAAATCATAATTTATTTATTTTTCTTCTTCTTACTTTTGTAGGATATGAAAAATATTTTTTTTTAAAGGAAAATATTATTTTTGAAAAATTCCTTTTTTTTTATAATAAAATCAAATTTGAGAGCATATTATTAGGTATCAAGGCTTTAAAAGGACTACAACTTTGGATAGAATACATTTGCTTAATAATGTGAGAATGTTGAAGGCACAAAATGCAGAAGAATCTGTAAACCTCTGGAAAAAAAATTCACAATTAATCATCACAGCCTGTTTCGAAATTATCCCAAATTCTCAAATACATACTAACAATCTTTTAAAAACAGTTAATTTCTAGTTCAAAAATATTTAATTTGAAGATGTAAATTTTAACTGTAAAAATTACTTGAATTTACCAACAACTAACCTATATCCTTTTAATTTGATAAAATAAAAAAAAAAGAATTGAAAAAATAAAATCACATCATAAATGGCATTGTTTTACCTTAAAAATATCAAAAACAAAAACATGTGACAAAAAATTACATAAAGTCATCACATTCGTTCATGGTCCTTCAAGTAATTATAAAAAAAAAAAAACAATTTTTTTTCCTTTATTTACTTCGTAAACAATATCCTTACATATATAATGAAATTAACATGTGACATTACACAAACATTTTAATTCAGGGTAAAATGAGATTATATTTAAAACAATACAAATACGGTTAAATCAACAACAAAGTTAATTTGAAAAATTAAATTGGATTGTGTCAGGACACAGTACAGGACAAGACAAGGTTGTACTCCCACCAATTTTCTAAATTTCCTTTTATTATTATTATTTTTTTTTTTTTGTTGAATAAAAAATTAATTTTATTATTGACATAACTAATTTTCTAATTTCACAATAAAAATAAAATAAAAAGGATGATAAATTTAAGGATTCATTATAATTGTTTTTTTTTTATAGTCGTAATCGTTACAAAATCAGTGCACTTTCTATCACAAAATAAGAACAATCAGAAAATTTTAAATTAGAATTCTAAAAACGTTCTCTATATATATCCTTTTTCATTTGTCCTTCCTTGTATCAAGGTCATGAAGAACACAACAAATGCTAGATAATTTTTATCGAACTATCAATTTTTTCTTATTACAAAGAAAAATAATATAAAAAAAAAACATTAATAACAATTTTAAAAAATTACACAATTATTTTAGAAAAAATGAAAATAAAAAAAATAAAAAATTACAATAAAAATGGCCCTAAGATTGAACTTTGTGGTTTATCATCGATTTATTTTTTTTTTTTATTAAAAAAAAAATATTTTTTTCGCACTAAAGATGAAATTTTTTACTAAAAAAAAAAAAATTATGTAACATTGAAAAATTTAAAAAATATATATATACTTATGTGCAAAAAAAAACAAAAAATAACAGAACAAAAGTATATCCTTTTTCTAAATTTAAGTTTACATAAAATGTCACACATAAATATTATAATCATTTTGTTCAACAACAAACTGATGGGTTAATATTATAAAATCTTTTTACCCAGATGGGATTTTATTTTTATTTTTATTTTTATTTTTTTTTTTTTTTACTAAAAACATAAAACTTATGTCCATGTCCATATAATGTTATATTTGTATGTATGTTAAATTTTCAATATATACATTTATTCTCTTTTCTTGAACACACATTTATTCACAAATAAATATAAAATTATTCAGAAACTACATATATGTACATAACACTTTTTTTTTATATGTTTTTCTCTATTTTTTTTTTTATTTATTTTTTTTTTCATTTTTACTGTGTTATACATGAAAATTATTTTGTATCCTTGTAACATTCTTATAACATCATTTTTCAAAACATTTCAAGATTTTAAGAACTTTTATTCAAAAGAGAAAAAAAAAAATAAAATAAAATTTAATACATATAAAGGATGTAATATTTTTTTTTTTTTTGTTATCCTTTACTATCGTAGATACATATACTTTTCATACTTTTTAGATACAAAATATAGATTTTATACAGTTATTCATGTGTGTGTATGTATGTTTGTGTTTATATATATATACAACAATTTTCGATTTATTACTTCAGCATACTGACCTACCAAAGAAAAAGGATACAAAGTGTCGAAACATCAGTGGTTTTAAATTGCATATTTCCAACATAAAAATATAAGCTTATACGCTTATACTATATGATTTGAATGAACATGTGTGTGTGTATGGCAACAAAAGTACATCAAAAGTAAATTGTAATAAAAAAAAAACACAAAAAAAAATTTTTTTTTTTACAAAAAAATTGTTAAACGTTTTTTAAACTTTGTTGCACTTTCAATTTTATTTTATGTTTGTTTGTGTGTTGTAATAATTTTATAAAAGAGAAAAAAAAAATGTAATGTCAAAAGATTAAAAAAAAAAAAGATTGAATTTTACATTGATTTGTTTTATTTTTATTTTTTTTTATTTTTAAATGAATTTTCTATATAGGTGTGTGTGTGTGTGTGTTTGTTTGTGTTTTGTATACATTTACAGTTATTCACCACACACTTTTTAAATGAAAAAGATGATAAGAAAAAAAAAAAAAAAACAAATTAAAATGCAACTCAATTCATTCATTCGTGATTTAAATTTTTTTTTTTTTTTTAAAAGGACTTTTTCTTTTGTCCTTTTACGTTTTATGCTTTTTTTTTTTTTTTGAAAATAGCTTTTTATTGCAATTTTATATAGTTTATTGCAGAAATATCTGTCAACTTATAACGAGTTTTGCAATAAATTTTGGTCATCTGTAAAAATGTTATATGCGTTATAAAAACAGAACAATAAAAATAAAAAAACATAAAAGAGCAAAAAAAAAAAAAAAATACAAAAGGATTGAAAAAAAAAATACCGAAATTAAACAGAGAAAAACAGACTAAAAAAAAAAAATTTCGCATTCGGATAAAAAGGTTATTTTGTAATGAAATTAATCGTCTGTAATGGTTTATCGTCCAAAAATGATGCTTTGAGGCATAATAGGGAAAAAATGAGGAATATACATTTCGAGTAGATTCATATGGATTTTTTTATATATGCAATTAATATGATGAACCTACATATAAATAGGGTGTTTTCTACTTAATACGTTTTCTGTATTTATTATTGTAGGGTGTTTCTGTGAAAGAAAAGTAAAAAAAACATTTTTTTAAAAGGCCACTTTTGGTTTAAATTTCGAAAAGAATTATGATGGAATTTTAGTACACACATCCTTACTAGCAGGATTCAAGAAGTAAAAAGACTACTAGTAATCCAAAAGAATTTTTCCACTTTCCTTGAAGTTTCCAAAAAATATCAGAGAATGCAAAAACTTTTGTAAATGAGTCAAAGTGTTGAGTCTTTACTGTACTTTTTTTGTAATCAAGCAAAACGTTAATGTGTATAAATCTATAAAAAGTGGAGACTATAACATAATGAGAGATATGGAGCTTTTAAAATGGGAGAGAATTCAAAAATTTTGAAGCTCGATTTATAAAAAAAAATTTCAGTGTACGTCCAGAAGATGGCTTTAGGTAAAATTTTGTCTGACTTATTTGGTGCTCCAAGGATAAATATACTTAACATCTGCCATAGTGATAGTAATATGTATTTCTGAAGTAGGGCCAAAGAGGCAACAAATTGTTAGACAAAATGTCCTTATTTTGTCACAGTTTTTCTATCTATCTCATTTCATCTCATTGAAGCTTTTGAAGTTTTTATCAATTTTATCTATTCATGTTGCTATTGATCTTTCTACCTTTCTTTTACCTTAAAGTTTCTCCTGACAATAAAACACCCTATTTCGCTTCACAATTATATTATTATTTTTCATTTATCACTTTCTTTTTTCTTTTTTTGGAAACATAATTCAACCAACCATTTAAAATCTGCTCAATTCAAAAAAAAACAAAAAAACAAAAATAAATTATCTAAAAAATCATAAACTTTTTATCATTAATCGTACACACTGTTTTTTTTTTTTTGTTATTGATGTCCTTTTTATTAAACGCTTAAATTTTTTTTTTAATGATTGTACATAATCCTTTTGATTCCAATCAAAAATCTATCATATAAATTCTGTTTTTATTTTTTATTTTTTTAAATAGGAGCTTATACATATTATGAAAAAATAAAAAAAAAAGGATATATATCCTCTCAATTACAATGAATTAATGAATATTTTTGAAAAATACATGTTTTTTTGTTTTGTTTTTGTTTTTCATTTCAATAAAAATTTTAATGTTGTTTCATTTTAAATCGCTTTTGTTTTTTTTTTCGTTTTAAATGAAAAATATCATTTGTAAATGATTTTTATTAATGTTATGCATTTTTTTTGTTTTTGCTGTTGCATTTTATTTGTAAATAATTTTATCAATGATGTATAATCTTTTGGTATTTTATAAAATAATCCTCATGTAACATTCACAAAAAAAAAAAAAAAAAAAACACAAAAAAACACAAAAAAAAAAAAATTATAAAGCATACATGAATATACATATACGCATAATATACGCATTAAACAGATACTTTCTGTATTGTAATTGGTATAGGAAGTAGTTTGTGTATAGGAAATACTTATTATAATTTTCATAAATTTAACCTAAAGTATTAATATGACAAAAAAATATATATTATTATGCATTTTATGAAAATTTTATATTTTGCAAACATTTGCAATTTTTTGATTCATCATCAACATCATTATCATCATCATCTTCTGTCCTTATTATGTGTGTTTTTTTTTTTTTTTTTGCTGTATTCTTCGTAAATGTTCAATCCGATTTTAATTGTCATACATTTAAACATTGGAATTATGAAGCGAACACAAAAAAAAAAAAAACAATAATAATAAATAGAAATAAATTATTGTTATTACAATAATTGTAATTTATTATGTGACAACTCGTCAAATGTATAGAAACATAACTGAATGTATGCAAAAATAAATTTAAATACGCTATCCAGAACTACGTACATGTATTATTCTACATACATGATTTAAATGGATTTTATGGTGCATTTGAAAAAAAAAAATAAACGATGTACTAAGTATGTATCTAGATATACTTTTTAAAATACATACTTCAAAAATTATTATTATCAATACACAATGTTAATTCGGGAAAAAAATGAGATTTTGTTTTTTATCTTTATAGAAAATCTGATTATTAAATTAAAAAACACGCTAAGAGGATATTAATTCATTTAAAAGGGTAAAATATCAAATACAGTATCATTTTTATGGAGCAAAAAAAAAAAATTATGATGAATTTAATTTATGGTTTAAATAAATTCGGTTGCTTTCAAAAAAGATTAAATTAAAAAAATATATGTGTGGGAAAATTACTTAAAAATAGCAAACGTTAATTAATTTAAAAAAAAAATTCAAATAAACAAGAAAAAAAAATGGACTGAGAGGTCAAAGGACAAATTCAAAATTACAGAAAATCAGAATCGCTTTTAATTTCTTCATTCTAGTTTTCTGGTGGCAGAAACAATATTTTCGAATCGTCTTGTTCTGAATCATCTACCCTGAGCTCCAGTGATTAAAAAAAAAAAGTTTTTAAAGCCTAACCTTTCCTTTCAACACAATCCTGCAAAAACAGAATGCTTATACCTTTACAAAAAAAAGTGCACAAGATTTTCTAATTCACTTGTAGTTTACAGATTTTCATGCTTTTAAAGTCATAAAGATATCCTTTTATTTTCCGTTCATGGCAAGGATATTTAACAATTCACTTTTTTTTATTAAAATTTACTTTAAATATACTTAATTACATATTTTAAAATTTATTTTCACACACAAAGGAATTCTTTTTATTTTCTTCTGCAAAACTAATATTTATCCTTGTACACCGTTAAGCCGTTTTTTATAATGGATAATAATATCTATTTCTTCATTAATTTTCGAAAAAAATTAAAAATTATCAAAATTTATAATTAAAATAAAAAAAATATAAAGCTGTCACGTTTTTTTTTTTTTTTTTTTTCAAAAATAATTTTTCTATGTGTGACCAAATAAAATTTAATTGCTAATTGATTATATTATAAAAACCACTAAAACACACATACATATACAACATTCACAAATTAAATGCAAAATACAATTCATTATTTTTGAAAATTGAATTATTTGACCTAAATTGCCATCAATTCATTTTAATAAAAAAAAAAAAATAAATAAACAAAAAAAATCAAAAAATAAATAAACGAACCACAAAATACTTAAAATAAATGGAAAAACATCAATCAAACAATTAAAGGATTTTCATCACTTATTTTTATTTTTTTGCATTAATTTTGTTTTTTTAACCGTTAACCATAATAATTTTTCGTTTTATTTTCTTTTTTTTTTTTCAATTATAATTTTCTTTATTTATAATAAAATATGAAAACCATATTACCTATAAAAACCACATTATTATCTGTTTTAATGAAATAATTTCTAAAAATTTATGTTTATTTGTGAAATTTATTAATTTTCAAAAAACAAAAAATAATAATAATAATAATTAAATAATAAAAATCATATGGCTGCATAATAAATATTTTTAAACTATTTTTGTTTTTTTTTAAAAACTAATGAATAAACAAATCATATAAAATAAATATCCCAGTAAACATACAATATAGTGTATTTAATTAAATTAATTTACAAAATTTTAAACCATACAGGGTGATTAAACAATTGAAGAATGAAACGCACTTAATATCAATCCATCCAAACCACCTAAAACCTATCTATTGTAGGAGATTTGGGTATTCTTCATTAATGATTAAGTAGTAACTAAGAACAGCGAGCGACATGGCATCCGATAGTTTATTAATGGTAGAAGAGTACCCCGGAAAGGCAAAGGTCTTGGGTTCGAATCTAAGTCGAATCGAATGTCGTTTTCTTGTTTTTAGTCTACTACACTATGTATTATGTTCCACATCAATTTTCATTCTATAAAATTTTCTCGTTACCAAATTTTCTCGTTACCTCTATACCCTAGTATCCAGATTTTTCAGTATTCAGTATTTATATTTTGTCCTTTATCTTTGGGGTATAACGTGTACAAACAATTTCCTAAAACTTTGTTGTATTCATTATTGAACTTTCCCATAAAATCTTACGGAAAATAAGTCTAGACAACAACAAAAGTTCTAATGGACGTCGAAAAATAGTTTCACAAAGTAACTGTTCAGAATTCATAAGACCTCAACTTGAATATAATTACAGAATTTCCTTATTTAATTTTGATAAGGAATTCTCTTTCTATTTGCACAACAACCCTATTATACTCGAACTTTTTTTAAAAGAAAAAAAGAATCACAAAAACAAAACAAATTTTTAATTCAAATTCATAAATTTGTAAAAAAAAATTTTTATTTGTAATATTCATAATTTGAACAATTAGTATAATGGATCTATATTTAGCCCACAAATAAAATAAAATATACTCCATATGTACACATGTGCAAATATCATAATTATTTAATGCATTATAAAATTGCATTTGTACAAATTATATTTAATTAGATATTATTAATATTATTTTTATTTAACACCTAAAAATTATGCAAAAATAATATTTGAAAATTACTCTTATATTTTAAATTAAATTGAATTTCAATTTAAATGATAACCACAGATAAAAGTGGAAATTTTAGTTAGAAATAGCTAAAATATTGAAAATTCATTCATTTTTAAATAATTTAAATGTCATTCAAGGACTAAAGTGACCTGATCTAACATTAAAAATAATATGAACGAAGGCTCGTTCGTTTGGAAGCAAGGTTTTGGACGACTTATCAGAAATAGCACTAAAAGATTTGAAAAAATTCATTCAAAAATCGAGATGGTTTTCAGGATAAGCCAAGTTAACCTCCACAAACAAAATCAAAGAGCATTCACAATGGGCCATCAGAAAGATAAGTATGTATTAAACTAATCTAGCTAACGTAATGGCCAAGACGTTATATAGGATTAACCTATCATACCACACCATTCAAATACAAATTTTTCAAATAACAAAAGTAATTTTAATGATAGAAATGCCTCTTAAAATTTTTCTATTGATTAATTTTTAATCACAATCTTTGAATCGATAAGTTAAGTTAAATCCTTGATATCCATTTATATTACACATATGTATGTATATAGCAATGATATATACGTACATGTATGTATTTCTTAATAATTTTCCTCAATTTAATTATCATTATAACAAACTGATAACTACTTATTTACATTATTTTGAAAACACATTAAGAATTATCATATTTTATAATGTATAACAAATTTCAAAATAATAATCTAAAGTAACTGTAAATACATATATGTACATATTTCAAATTTCAATAATGCATATTTTACATACATATAAACAAAATTCATTATTATTTTAATTCATAATAATAATAATGCTTGCAGGAAATTATAATAAACTAACTAGTTAACCTATAGTCCAGTTTGTTATGTCATAGATTGGAATAACATACATGATATCCTTTCATTATTATTATTATGATTATGATTATAATTTTCTAATATATGAATACAGTTTATAATTCACACTGATTTATACTTTAAAATTGATTTAGTCTTCATTTCAATTCAAAACAAAACATGAATATTATCTTGAAATACACTTTAAGATAGTATATTTTAATTCTTACACAAACACACACACACACACACACTGAGAAATACAATTCTTAATTTTATTAATTAAAATTTAATTAATAACCAAAATATTTTCATGTACAGTATATTTTAAAAGTAGTTGGACGAAGACATAAATCATTGAAAACTTGATAAATTTCTTGTAATTTAGCTTAAAATTTACTTTATTCAAATATTAAATTTTAAAATCATACAATGTACCGTTATTCGTTTAAAAATTTTAAAATAAATTCAAGTACAGCATAATTTCATGTAACAATAATTTTAAAACACACTGTATGAGTATTTGTATTTGAGAAACTGATAGTTAAATGCATTTTAAAATTAAATTTTAATTTAAGAAATCTTTTTTTAAAAAACAACAAATTTTTAAATACACACATATACTACAAAAGTACAAAATCAAATAAAGTCAATCAATATTCAAAATACACACACAAGTATTTAATGGAAATTTTTTTCTATAATTGAAATTATGTCAAATTTGAATAAAATCTAACTTGGAGGTGTTCATAATCCATTTTACTATGTTCTACTTGTACAAAAGATTAAAATTTTTAATAATTCACCTTACAAAAAACACATACACACACATAACATAAACACATTCTCACATATTCTCACACTTTGATTATTATTAATTCAATTGTATTTAAACAAGTATTTCCTTTTTAGCTAATGACTTTTATATTGAATACAGTTTAATATCAAAGGTGTGCAAAAAAAAAAAAAAAAAAAAAGTAGTATGTTAGAAATTCTTTCACTTTTACTTTCACTTTTCTGATCGATTACAAAATTTCCAAAACACTATTCAAAGAGAGAATATTATTAGTTTTATATTTTAATCTAGAACGAAAAAAATTTAACAGTAGCGTACCATTGAAAAGCGTTAAGGGATTAAAGAATATCAATCGTTCTAAAAAATAATGGTTTCTAAATAAAAAAAATCATTTTTTTTCCAATTGTAAAAGACTTTAAAATTTCGAAATTTTTGCTTAATAAAGCTGTCAAGAGCCACAATGGTAGAATGTTCTAAATTCTAAATTTCGATATTCAATACCGTTTTAAATTGTTCACTGTAAAAATAAAAATTCCTCTCATTGATCACAGGCAAGTTCTAATCAAACAATGTCAAACATCAGTCTAAAGTCTGTCAAACAAGAACTTTCGTACTGGCGAATATGTGGTTTAAAATTCACGTAAAACTTTCTATACCCTTATAATAGTACCAAAAAAAAAATTTTAACACTTAAGAAAAAACTTCGAATAACTTTAGTTTTTAAAAATATTCTACAGACGATTTCCTGACGTCACTGAATCATACGTGAAAATGTGAAATATCTTTTAAATAGCAAAAAAAAAAAAAAAACACACACACACACACATACACCGATTAAATATGGAAACAAGTGTGGTAGAAATTGTGATGGTTTTGTATTTCAATCCATCAAAGTTTCATACATAGTATTTTTTTTTTCCTTTCTTTCTCTGTATTGTTGTTTAACAACTTTATCATTTATGTCAATATAATAATAAATGATTGATTATAACTGACATTGACATATAATGAACATTTTTATAATATACTATGTCAAAAAGGGTAATTATTATTAAATAAATTTAATTTATTATATTAGAGTATAAAATCTAATATTTTTTTTTTTACATACAGAATTTATTGAATAATAAACACAAATTTTACATTATATACAGGTAATTAAGATAATTTACATTTGTACATTTTTGTGTAAAATTTAATTAGGTATTTCTGTTTAATATTTTTATTAATTGAAAAATTAAATTTGATTTTTGAATGAATTTTTTCGAAATTTAAACTATAGTCAGATAGTACAGATTTAGTTTTTAGCTTTTTTTTAACAGTCACCTTTCCAATGTTTATCCTTGCTATAGATTATTTGAAAAAAAAAAAAAGGAAGAAATTTTTGAAAAGTACCTAAGACCTCAACCTTACAATTGGTTTTGGTTTTAAAAAAATCTAAATGAAATCGATTTCGAAAAGTTGCTAGGGAATAATGTACAAGAAAATCAATATTCGTATATTGTTTGACTAGCCATCAGTGATCATTTTTGATTCTGCAGAAGAATTTTTTTATGAATCTCGCGAAAAAATAAACTATAAAAAACATTATCTTTTGACTTGAAAAAAAATCAAATCAAATCATAAATTACAAAAATCTTTATCAAATAATTTATAAACATCCAAGCAATTTTTTTTTTTTCAAATAACTATAGTGGTTCGCAATCCCATCAAAATTTATACAGTTTCCATTTACTTTAGAAAAACTAAAACTTAACAATTTCAAATAATTGTTTTTAAACTCTGATCTCTCATCTAAAACATGGAAGTTGATATGAAGTTAATAAATTTCAATATTACTTTTTAAGGACATTTAATATGTCCTTTTGCCATTGTTGAAATATTTAATAAGTATTTTTATTTCAATTTACATTTCTCTATAGAAAAAAGAAAAATAATACACAATTTAAAAACATCATCGCTTTTATTATCAAGCAAATGTGTTGATTATGTATTTCATGTATGATACATAAAATTAAGATATTTTCCTTAAAATTTTATTAAAGGATATGGAACAAAAAATAAAAGAACATCAACATAAAATAAAGTGAATAATTTGTCAACTATTTCATTAAGAATGTATCATGTGATACATTCTCGTTCATTCACCCATACTCTCATTATACCAATTTAACTTATTTTTTATAAATGTATATACATAGATACGAATTTTATATCCTGTTGTATACACTAATATATATCACAAAATTGTATGAATCTGTAAAATAGATAACGATAGTTTATATATACGATTATATATGTCCTTTTATCTTAATATTATTTAGCTATATGTTATATATTTTATAATAGTACGTATACTACGTACATACATATATGTATGTATATATCCTTCTACTGGATCATCAGTATCATCATCATGTGTATATAAATATGCAAATTAATACAAACTTGACACTTTACGCCTTTCCAAGGAATTTTAATTAAGGAGACGATGTACAGACCCGAATACACAATTAGATTCACAGCAGCGCATCCTGTCATATTATACATATTATACTATTTTACTATAATATTAGAATTATATCACATAACGCTATATGTATAAAACGCAAAATAAAAAATAAAAAATTTGAAGAAAAAAAAAATTAATACAGAAAACTTGAATATAAGGATATACTCGTAAGTATAGGATACCAAAAATTCCGTTAGTATGCTATTTTGATATTAGTTGATAATTTTGTTGCTAGTACTGCTGATGTTGTTGCTGTTAAAACCAATGTAGAATTAGTATGTCTTACTTATGTATGCTAAAAAGGACTAAAAGACAACCAGAACATAAATACAAAAAAAAAAAAAAAAAAAAAAAAATACATAATACATAACATGTACTAGACTACACACTACATAGCAAACGTAGCATGTTGTAGTGTGTATAGAATTAAAGCACATGTGTTGAGTACATTGAATAATTTTTCGTGATTTTTTTTTTCCTATCCTTTTTTTATTTTTGTGTAAAACAGAAAATGAGACTAATTTAACAATTTTTCTAAGAAAATGCTTAAAAATTTTTCATTTGGTTAAAAAACAAAAAAAAAATTGAAAGCCAGAAAAAAAAAGGGAGGAAAAATCAACTCATTTTGTTAGTTTTTTATTTATTTTCTTTTTTTTTTCCTTCTTTTCAGGATAACATAATGTAGAATATGCACTATCATTTTTTGCATATCTCGTATTTGAATTAAAATATTATTGCGACAAACGCGGTTTTAAAATTTTATCAGATGAGATTTTTCTTTTTTCTTAATTTTATGCTTTTTTAATTTTTTTAAATATGAAAATCTCACACGAAAAAAAATTGAATACAAAAACAACAAAGAAAACAAAATGATAAAGCTGAAAGGCTAAAAGATTAAAAGGAAAATGTTGATGAAAGGACTTTTTTTTTTACAAAATTTTCATTAAAACTTTTTAATTTTGGTTTTTCTATTTTGTCGTTTGAATTTTTGCAAATTTCACATTTTCTTTTTAAAAAAAAAAAAAACAAATACAAATTTTATCAAATTATAAAATTTATGAATTTTTGTATGACAATTTTTTTTTTGTTGTCTCCAATTCATTTCATTTCCTAAAGGATTCATGTTTGTTTTTTTTTTCTTCTATTTTTTTTTAACCAAATGAAAATTTGTTAACATGTTAAAATTATAAACTGTCTGTTTGAATTTCATTCCAAAATAAATGTGTTTTCAAAAACAAAAAAAAACTAACTAATTTTAATTTTATACTTTAAAAGTTTTATTTCCTCAGTTTTCTATTGTTCCATATGTTCGAACTTCAATCGTTTGCTTAAAAAACAATATTTCATTCTGTCAACACGTCATTTTGATGCGTTAATGTCCATCAATGGAAATTGTCAATGCATGTACGTGTTATTTTAGTCCATCAACGTGTCAAGTCGATCCGTTAACGCATCATGTAGATGCATCAAGGCGCCATGTCAATATGGAAGCTTTCAACAAAAGCAGAATTTCAACGTTATATTTTATCTAATCTTTGAACAAACCTGCATGAAGTTGAGGAATATTGGAATTCCCCACAACGTTTCATTGTAAGAAAAATGGGAAAAGAAAAGAGAACAAACAGAAAATTCAAAAAAAATGTAACATCGCCAAATTGGGTACATTTTTTGAAAAAAAAAAAAAAAAAAAAAAATAGAATATCACATAGAATCTGTCACATCTACATATGTATGTATGTATGTACAAATTATGTTGCTGATTTTGTTTACATATGCCACCACCACACACACACACACACTCACATAACATACATTACATATAGGCATTTTCAGACTTTTTCTATATATTGTATTTTGATATATTTTCACAAAATATTTACATATATCATATATTATGTAGATTTAAAATATAACAAGTTTAAAGCTTAGTAGTTAACTATTTTACTCTTATAAATATATATCTATATAAGGACATAAATAAGTATGTATGTACATATATGTATGACATACTCGTACAATCTACCTACATAAAACTTGTCGTCTTTTATAACAATTCTTGTAGTGTCTTGTTATGCTTTCAAGATTTTTGTCTGCTGTCTTGTGTAATATGTCTAAATTAACCTAAATCTTTCTATATAACAAGGTCTGACATGAATATTTTACATAATATACACATATATAAAATTTTATGTATGTACATATGTATGTACACAAATATGTGAAAATTTGAAAATATATTTTATTATGATACTTGTACACAAAAATTATGAAATCTTATATGTATATGTTTTTTTTTCCTGTTGTTTTTCTCAAAGTACAAGTAATCTTGTAGTTTGTAAAATAAAATCCTTTTTCTATCCAAAAAAATATATAAATCCTTGAATCCTTCTATATAATGATAACCCAACTATTAGTATGTATTTACAATTTGTCACCGAAATGCATAAATAAAAATATATTAAAATGAAAACATTTTATCTTCTTCTTCCCCCTCTCTCTCTCTCTCTCATTCTCTCTCTGTCTCTAAATCCTTTATTTTCGTCAAAATACAATGTTTTTGATTTGATACAATGACTTTGATTATTTATTTTTTTTGTTCAAATTTGAATAATTTATTTTCAAATTCACTTAAATTCGAATGACATTAATCTGTTTATCATCATCCACCCTTTGCACACTTGGTGGTTAAACCGGTTATTGTTGCACTGGGAGTAACAAAAGGGTATAATTTTTTCCAACTTGGTATAGTAAGAAATCATCCAAAATAATTTTAGCTTCACGGTTGTAATACACTCATACTCACGTTACAACTGGTCGTGCCACCTTCAGATGTAGTTTGAGCAGTTGTAAAAACAGGTTTTATAACCGGTTTGCGTCGTTGTAACAACAACCTAATGTGTTCATGCTCATCTACATCATTTTCACTTTTATCATTTTCTTCTTCTTTTTTATTTCTTTTGGATGATGCTTGTCATATTGATGTCAAACTATTTTAACTGTTAAGTGCACTCGTTTTTTTTTCTCTATTTGAAAATATATAATACATCAAGTTGAAGGCTTAAAGAAAAGAGAAAATAACTAAAGAAGGAGAAGAAAAAGCGAAAACTTTTTTTGAAAGCATTTAAATGCAATTTATTTAATTAAATTTTTGTAAAAAAAATATCAATAAAAACTGAATATTGTTTTCGGTGTATCCTGACTCTAAATATTTTTGGAATTTTAAGTCCTAGGCCGAATAGAACGAAAGACCCAACACATTTTAAGATGCTGGTTCAGTTGGCTTGTAACGCTTGATAAGGACAACAATAAAATTTAGGTTTAAATTTTTTTAGGTTTAATGATAAACTGAATCTTAAAATTTCATTCTTTAGAATTTCTCCTGAATTATCCTTGGGCCTTTTTAATGATATATACTGAGGCCTTTTTTCAAGCGCTGGTCATTGGAGAACTTTAATCTGTCTTCCATTTTCCATGTATCGTAGTTGGAAAAATTTCCCACTTACTATTGATGTTTTCATACTCAATACAACATTTAGAGAACGAAGATATTTAAAATGTTTACGCTTTATTAAAAAAAAAAAACAGGAGAATACTGAAGGACTGATGTTCTTAACGAAGTCTCGTATAAAATTCGGCAGAAGTATTTTTTTTTTTTTGCTTGAATGGCAGAATTAAAACACGATTAAAATTTAGGTCAAATTCTCCATTCAGATATTTCCTAATTCCTTAAAAGGACTTAAATTTCGCTTTAAAATAGCACAATTTTGTAAATATTCATATAAATATCCTTAATAGTACAATATTTCTATATATTTATTTTTTTCTCCTTCAAATATTACATTTTTTTTTTAATTTCAAGTACATGTCCTTATTCATATAATAAATTTCAATATTTATAAAATAATGCAATAAAATATCAATAACACAAAAATTATACCATAACATAATTATGCATCAAGTTTCTTCTGTTTTTTCTTATTTTCTCCTTCTTCTTCTTTTTTTTTTTTAAATTAATGTGATTTTTATGCTTATACCATAATTTAATTCCTTTATTTAATTCTGTTACTAGTTTTTTTTTTTCACTTTTTTTATTATTCTTTATATATGTATCTGTGTAATGTATTTTGTTTGACCTCAGATTAAAACTTTGATTCCCGACAGATATTATCTAAATTGATCCTTTTTTTTTTTTTTTTTTGAATTTAACTAAATACAAAAAAATAAATAAATATATTTTCTTAATACTTATAAGTATTTGTATATCCTTTTTTCATATATGTATATCCTTTTTTATGAATGTAATTTAACTTCTTTAACTATAAACATATTCAATGTTATAGACATACTCACATATACACATGTATGTACCTCTCACATACATACATATAATAATAATATACATAAATAAATGCGTGAAACCAATTGCCCGGAATTTATTACTTAGCCTTTAGGATAAATGAAATCTTAAGTGGAAAAGGTCATCTAATATGGTCAATAAAGTTTAAGAAAACTTAAATATAATTTTAGTTTTTACGTATTAAATAAATATATAATATCAAAAGGATATATGTATGTACATATGTAGATGTAAATATATAAAACGAGTACATAAAGTAGGTTGTATTTAAACTTGAAGAATTTTACTTGTATCATTAGTTTTATTGAAGTTATAAAATTTGCTGTTTTTCTTCTCTTTTTTTTTCGGAAAATAAGTAAATGTTGAATTAGTGAAATATAAACACACACACACACATACGAGTAATTTCAGTAGATATTGTTTAATTAAAATTATGTTGTTTTTTAAGAATGAAATGTGCGTGTTTTATTAGATTCTTAAGGCAAAATTGATTATAATGATGAAGTTTATTTTTATTTTTTGATTTCTGTTTGTAAAACTTTGATCGTAGAATTAAAGATAATTTTCTCTTTTGTAGGGTGGTGAAAAAAATAAGTGTGCATTCTTCCAATGGTTTCTAGAAGGAGAAAATTGAAATTTTCGATGAGTTTCGTTGATGTGTAGAAGAGAAAAAAAGAGTTACCGAGCTTTAAAAAAAAAAATAAATAAATAATTGGGTTCAAGTTTCAAAGTCCCGGAAGTTCAAGTTTTCAAAATAATTTTAAAAATGGTAGCCTTTAAAATTACTAAATAAAAAAGTCTTCAAGCATTGCGTTTAAAACTTCGATTAACTGCAATTAATTATTATTAGCGGCATTTTCAACGTTACTAAAGAATAATAACAAAATGGTGAATTAATCCTTCTACATTTCTATCGATATAATTCTGAAAATATGTGACTGCCTACAATTTTGATTTTGTTGGAAGGTTCCTTTTCACTCTTTTTGGTTTTTTTATTGTTTTTGGACTTTTAAAGCACTTTTAAATGCTAAAATAACAAAGCAATGTTTTTCTCTTCTTCGTTTTCTTTATTTCACATTAAATAAATCATTAACTCCACAATAATCCTATAATTAAAATTAAAATTATCACAATTTTAAAATGATCATGAATTGAATTCGTGTAATTGCATGGTACATGTCCAGCTATTGATTCACATGCACATACTTCAATTTCTCTATCATTATCAAATTTTTGTCTATGACATCCATTTTTTTCACTATATTCATTAACAATATTTACTTTTCCACACATATAAGTTATATTTTCCACTAAAAAACAAAAAATAGGTTAATAAAAAAAAACTTCATTCTGAAAATTCAAAGAAAAATTTCAATTTTTTCTAACATCAAGTGTTTCACATAACTTTTTTTTTATCTATGGAACACCCTATATACTCGATGTATTAAAATTGATAATTATTTGTTTTTCAAATAATACACTTACCACCTGAACCATAAATATATGAATATTTAATACAAACATTTACATTCGTTAATGTACATGCAATTTTCAATGGATCATCTTTATTTTGTTCCCATAATAAATTTGTATTTGGTATTTTACTGTCATCTACAATATTTTGTTTTTTTTTTTTTTTCAAATTTTTTAAATAAAAATAAAATTTAAAAAAAAAAAAAAAAATTTTAAATACTTGTTGCAATTAATGGTTCGACACATGGTATTCCTTTTCCACCTTTCGTTAAATTATCACATGTTACATTACTTAAATCATTTTTATATGGATTATAATTTGGACCAAGCCATGTAAATTGAAAACAATATGGAGTTTTTGAATTATCATCATCTAATTCTTTAAAAAATCAAAAAAAAAAAAATAATAATAATAAATAAAAAAATAATAATTAACAAAAAATTAACCTGAAAATTTATTACTTAGCTAACAACAACAACAACAACAATCAAACAAACCTTGAGTCAATCCATGTTCGATGATGACTACAAAATTTAAAATTACTGCCAAAATTTTTCTCATTATTTTTTTTTTTTCACTTATCAAATTATCAAATCACATGAAAAAAAAAAAAAGAGAGCTAAAAGATATTAATTGCAACCTAAATATTGAATGAATTGAATACTGAAAAAAAATTTATAATCTCACACAAATAATAAAGCATATTGTGACAATATCTGATAATATTGTAATTTAAATGACACATTGATAACGATAAATTTATGTACATATGTATGTAGTTTTTTTTTTTTCCAATAAAAAAGTTTTATCTTATCAATTTTAAAATTAAATAAAAACTAATATATTCTTTGTCATAATTTTGATTATAAAATCATTTTTTTTTTTTTTTTTTTTTTTTTTTTTTTTTTTTTTTTTTTTTTTTTTTTTTTTTTTATGGAAAAAAAGTTTGTTGAACGTAAAGTGAAAAACTAAATGTTGAATTAAAAATAGTGGTGTGTCAGTAAAATATTAAAAAAAAAAACTTAATTTTTAGAAATTTATTATAAGCTGTTTACAATACAAAAAAAAATACTATCTGACATAGATTTTTCATCGATTACGTTGACTTTTTCACCTATAGAAACAGTTTTGAACAAATATCACAGAAACGAAATTTAAATTCCTGTGTTTTTTTTTTTTTTGAGGAGCTAAAAAATAAAAATTTTGAAATAACTAAAAGGAATTTATTCTTGAAAAAAAAAGGATCATTCATAAATAAAAAAAATGATCCTAGATTCAAAGACAGTGAAAGCTTGACATATGTGGAAGAAAGAAACATAGAGAAGATTATGAGAGGAAAGAAAATAAGTGTCGATAAATACTCAGTTTGATTAAAAGAGGAAGGGAACAAATCCAGAAACTTCTTTAAAAAAAGGAAAAAAAATTATTTTAGAAAACTTTCGTTGTCCTTAAACGCAGTGCATGTGATAGATGACAAGTGAAATTGAAACGACTATAAAATCTAAGTAGAAAAAAAAATTTAGCTTGTTCAGGGCTATTCATTGAACAAAATAACAAAAAAAAAAGATGAAGAAAAATAAGCCAAACAAACAAATACTTCGGATCTGCACCATAACAAATAGGTCGATCCTTAATATTTTTTTTAAAATGTTGTATTTTTTCTTTTTACTTTTTTTTTTTTCTTTATTTTTTAAAGAATCTACATATTACAAATTACTATCATTTTTTTCAATGTTCGAATGCAACGAAATATTTAAGAAAATCTAAAAACAAAACTTCAAAATGAAAAGATTGGTCAATATAATAATTTTGAAAGAAATCATAAACCTAAAAAAAAACAAAATTCAACATAAAACGTAAAAAAAAAAAAATTATTTTGTATCAAATTCGATTTTCATAAAAGTATTATTTAAATAATATTTCCCAATAGATTTTTCTTAAAAAAAAAAATATTCAAATAATATACACACAATGTATTCACACATAAGTAATATGTATATACATTTACATACATATGTACAAAATTTTGTAATTTACATTAATAAGACAATGAAAATATCACTAGAGATTAAATATTATTCATAATAATAAATATAAACATAAAATTTACATATATGTATGTACATATGTACCTATGTATATGTTTATTGTGAATATCTTTTCATATTAAAGGTTATTCATAAATTCTTATCTATCATATTTTATAATCTAATAATAATAATCATTATTATTATTATTGTATATTGTTTCCCTTTATTTTTTGTATTTACTATTTATGTACATATGTATGTATACAAATACAAAAACAATAACACAAAAATATATGGTTTGTATATGAAAGATACATACACCCACTAGGCTACTAAGTATATACCTATATGTATGTATGTATATCGGTAAGTATAGATACAAACAAACAAAACCACACAATATTCAAGCATATTATATCCTATTTAATATCCTGTTCTTAAATTTATATGTAATATGTGCCATATTTTGTTGTATTTAAAATATTTTCAGATCAAAATATGAATTTTTTTATATTTTCTACTTTTTGTTGTTGTTTTTTTTTAAAAGATACAAAACAAGTATCCAGGTGAAAATTATTATTGAATAAATTATAGGAAAAAAAAAATTCAATAAATAATAAATAAATTTTATAAAAACAAAAAAAACAAAAAAGAAAACGAAAGAACAAGAAAACAAATTTTTAAATTATTCTAGGTATCAACACTCTTTCGTTTTTTTTTTCTTCTTTTTTCTTATTTATTTAAAATTTTATTATCCAGAAAATTAAAAATTTCTTTTAATAAAGAAATTTACAAAAAAACAAAACAAAAACAAAAACGATTTGAAAATGAGACACATAATTTTCTTGTGCTTAAGTAAAGTTATGAATTATAAAACAAAGCAAAAAAAAAAAAAACAACAATAACAACAAAAGAATAAAAGAATTTTTTTTCTTGATGAAAAACCAAAGATAAGTATCTTCTAACTAAATCTCATATCGTAAAAATGGAAACAAAAAAAAAAGCTAAAAAAAATCGTTTTTTTTTTTTTATTGAATGAATAAACATACTTTTTATCTAGGCATAATAAAACGAAAATAAAATACAGAAAAAAAAAATAATAAAATTAACAAAATATAATTACAAGGAGCAAAAAAAAACAAAAACAACAATGAAAACAAAAATAAATGGAGAAAAAATTAATCCTAGACATGAAAAAAAAAAAATTGGCCAGTAAAACGTTAGCTTTTTTTTATTTTTTTTGTTGTTGTCATTTTCAAAGTAATCTAACTTATATTATTTAAGAATAAGATAATTAAGCGGTCCCTTGACTAATAAATAATATTGTTTTTACGTGTATGTATGTATGTACATATATTGTAGTCCTAGCCTACCATCCTTCAGTATTTCAGTATATATAATATACAATATACATGTTTATAAGGAATTAAGGGATGAGATTTTGTGATAATAATAAAAACAACTGTTGTTATTTTGTCCTTTTTTTAAAGCTTTTTATTATTATTTTTTGTATGTGTCGTTTTTTTTTTCGTCCTTATTAATAGCAAAAAGATGAAGTCAAAAATTTAAGTGTTTATGAATGATTCGAATGCAAAAAAATGAAAGAAGCTAAAAAAGAGAAAAAAATCTAAATGAATTTTAAGTTACTATGTTCCTTTTTTTTGTGTTTAGGACATTTTGTCGTTATGAAATTTAAATGAATAGAAAAAAAAACAAAGCGGTATTAGAATAAAAAAAGACAAATTTTACCTAAGGTGGATATCAAACGAAGCTTATCATTTTGATAAAAATTTACTAGAAGAAAATAAGGACATAATGCGGTAAGTCTGTCATTTTAGAAGCTTTCAAAACTGTAACATGTTTACTGTTAGAAAAGAAGAAAACTATTAGATATACGGGATAAACTGCAACAGCCTTAAGGTATGAAGTCTGAAACATCGTATTGACAACTACAATTAACTTCCTTCTTCCTTTATTCTTAATTAGTTTTTAGAATTTTTCATCAATTTTAATGTGTATCATCAGCTCTGTACGTTTTAAAATTCTAGGATTTTCTTCGGAACAAAAAAAAATTCAGAAAATATTTACCCCAACTCAAATTAAATCTGTTGAATTAGTTCCAACCTTTTAGAATCTTTCAACAAACAAGGCTATTTTACAAAAAAAAGAAAGAAATTTGTAGTGAAATTTAAGATTAGTTGAGACTTGAACATCAACTAAAGCGAGCGATCCTAAGAATAAAACTATCATAGCTCAGACACCCTCCACACCTAAATCTTTTTTGAAAAATCAATTTTTCAAGTGATGAATACAACTTGATACCCACCCTAATGATACGTATTTTGGGGAAAAAAGGCAAATATTTAAATTTTTACACCTTTTTTATTGAAATGTTTACGTTTTACTTAAATATCCCCTTTTTTTAAAAATTTAATCCTTTTTCATAAGATTTTTTCAACTGATTTTATCCTTATTACTTTTTTTGCAAATAAAATTAAGGATATGCCATATTGTGTACAATTTGAATTTTTTTCATATATATATTTTTTTTAATTTTAAATAAAATATTTTTCCTTTACTTTTTAGTCTATGATGTTCATTAACCATCCGTTCATCCGTTTATTGTGTAGGGAAAGAAAATACATATAATCGAATTTTCCTTCTACAAGTTTATAATCAAAAAATGTTAACGTTTTCAATTCTCAATTCAATTGTAATTGTTTTGCGATTGTTTAGATAACAATAATACAACAACAACAACAAAAAAACATTTTCGCTGAATGCAATTAATTAAACATAATAATTTCCTATTGTTATTTAGATATTTCATATAAAATATAAACCTAAAAAGGATATACGATAATTTTATGTTTATGCGTATTTGTGATAAACTTACACATTTACTTTTTTCATTTAAAAAAAAAAAAAAAATGTAAAACAGTATAATTACATTTTCATTGTATTGTCGCCTCATTCATTCGAATTAATGATATGTCCTTATAACAAGATACAAATAAAAGAAGCCAAATAAATGGAATTCAAACAGAAACAAACAACAACAACAACAAAAAAACGTTAAATAAATAAACAAATAACTTTTTCTTTTTAAAAAAAATACACACACACATACTCACAAAAAAAAATAAGGATTCATTTGTTTCATTTTATTTGCTTGATTTTATTCGTTTTTGATTTTTGCTATTTCACGTTTTTTTTTGTTTTTGTATGTGTGTGTATGGTGTATTTCACATTTCCGAATTTTTGATGGTACCACTGAATACCACCATTTTGTGTCAATAAAATATGCGGTTAATACTAACAAGAGAATGTTATAAAAATGGTCCATATCACTGTTATATCACATAAAATACATACGTAAGGGTAGATATATTGAATCGGTGGGTGGATAGGTGGTAGATGGGTGGTAGGTGTTTAAAGTTGAAATTATGATAAAACATGATAAGCACAAGTTATATAATGACCACATTGTCGCCTCTATGATGTGATATTGTAAACCTTTAAATTTACGCCAAATTTTTTTTTTTTTTTTTGCTGACAACAATTGAAACTGATGCAGAATTAAATTAAACAACAATACATGAATGCACAATAATAATATCGGAATATACATATATGGTCTTTAATGATATGTTTATTGGGAATTCACTGTTACAATGGAAGCTTTTATAGGTTTATTTGTTGTTGTTTTCTATATGGTCTGATTCAGTAAAAGAGAATTTCAAAGTGTGTAATAATTATATATTTTTTTTTCTGTGAAAAATTATAAAGTTATTTATGAATATGAATAAAAACAATTTCTTTTTTTTTTTTCATTATGTTTGTTTGTTTCCTTTTTTTTGCTTTTTTTTGTTTTTCCAAAAATAGGTTTTACTGTTTTGCAATCGTAATGTAATAAACTGAATTGCAAAAAAAAAAAAAAACAGAATTCATATGCGTAGAGATTTTACGAAAATTACATTAAAAAAATTCATGACAAAAAAAAAACAGAAACAAAAAAACGATCATATAAATAAATAAAATCTGGAATGAAAATTTTAAAAAAATCATGATATATTTTTCCGAGATTTACCAGGTAAAAAAAAAAAAATGAAAAGTCAATTTTTGTATTTTAATTGCTTTTTATTATTTTTCATGATGAGATTTTTGTTTTTCCATTGCGTGATAGGTTTTTTTGTTTATAGGATCAGATTGAAATTAAGATTTTTCTTGCCTACGGACAAAAATGTAAATATTTTCATTTTGTATTTTTTTTTTTTTTTCGAATAATAAAAATGGGTTTATTTCAACCGTAAATATGTTTTAAATATGCTATGAATTCTGAACATAGGAAAATGAAATGAAATTACAGACAAGCATACAAATTTAAAAAAGGATTTAAGTATGTTCAATGATCCTCTTTTTTGAGTTATTAAGAGTTTTTGTGTTCACTCAAGATAAAGCAACTATATGTTTTAAATACTAATTTTTTTTGTAGGTTTGGGTGAGGTGAGATTTTTTCTATATTAAATAAAAGAAGAAAATTTTGTAATTCATTTAGTTGGCTTTGTCTTCCGGTTCGGTCAGCTGTGGGCGAATAAGTAGTCTTCTGGAAGGAGCTTTGTGTAAACCTCTTTGATAAGCTTCTGTGGAAAACTTCGAATTGAGGTTTTGTCGAAACTTCAGAGAAAGATTTGCCAATGATGTCTAAAAGTCAAAACCAATCTCGAAAATTGGAAATTCGAAATTAATTTTTCTCTCCGAAAATTCGAAATATTGTTTTGTATTTTTATTAAAAAAATTTAAAAAATTTCAAAGGTTTCGGAAAAATTATTCTCCAAGGATTTCAAATAAAAAAATTTTTCCAAAACACTTTGTAATGTGCATATTTTTCGAACATTTCAGATACATACATATTTGAAAAAATGGAAACTTCTATCCTTCAAATTTCTATTTTTTTAGTTTTTTATCCAGAATTTTCTTTTTAAATTTAACATTGTTTTTTATTCCACTTCTTTTTTCTTGGTAAAAACTTTGAACTAAAATTTGAATAAAGGATGTTCATAAATTTAAAATGAGATTTTTAAATAAATTTTCCTCATGTATTTACCATTCAATAATCATTAACTCATGAAAATATTTCTCAAAACAACCGAAATATGTAAAAAGCTCATTTAAAAAAATCATAAAAATCATTGAACACACTTTATGACATCAAAAAAAATTCAAAATGTCATATTTTATTATTTAATATTTTTCATATACTCAGAAAAATTCTTGTATTTATTTTCTATTTTCAATTTAAGAATAAAATTTCTTTAAAATTCTAATTTGAAAATTTTTTGTTATTTTTACTTTCGAAAAATAAAAAAAAAAACGGTAAGAAAAAATTTATATAAAATATGGATTCTGAATCACAAGCACAAACAATGCCACGTCGACCACGTGATCAATATGGAAGATCATTAGAAGATTTCATTGAAACGTTCGAGCCAACACCATCATCACGATTAAAATTTGTTACAAAAGTTTATGGTTATGCAATTATTTATATTATTTTAACAATATTACAATGTTTGATTGTAGTTTACATGTAAGTAACTGTTACACTATTTTTTTTTTTTTTAATTTAACAAATTTTTAATTTTTTTTTTTTTTTTGTGTTTAATTTTTCAGTCCACCAATTAAAAGGCTCATATATGATCATATATATTTAGGATTCATGTTTGCATGTATAACGTTAATATTATTATCACTTTTCATAAATGCTCATTTTTTACGTCATAAAAAACCATACAATTATATTTTTATTGGAGTAATGGTAAGGATTTATTGAACTCTTATATTTAGCGTGTTTTTTAAAATTGCATTAGAAATATATTTCAAAAATGGTGAACGTTTGAAGAAAAAAAATATAGAATTAATTGAATTATAAGCTACCAAATATTTAAATTTTCAAATTCTTCACCTATCACTTACTACCTCTCTCGCATTTTCTTTTGAAAAAATCAAATCAAAAATTTTAAGATTATTTTTGAATCTAAACGTCATCGGATGAAACATAGTCAACGCATACAATTGAACCTTTCCCTTCCCTTTACCGCTCTCCGCTTTATCACTTCTTCTTCTTATGTAGCGTTACGTTTGGACGCATAAGGATAAGGAAAATTTTATTTGTTGTTTTTATGGATTTTTCTTTTTTAAATAACTTATTCTATCCACTCACTAACTGCCTTGACTAAATAACTTTGTATGTGAAAGTAACGTTCGTGACGAAAGTGTGAAATTTTAGAAAAATTTTCGGGTAGTAAACGTAGATGGATTTACATGGGGTTTTTTACTTTACAATGAAGTGAATGGGGAGCTTTCCGATTGGGTAAAAAAGTTTTATGTTTTGTAGTAACTGAAAAACATGAAAAACGACATTCGACTCGGCCGGGAATCGAACCACACAACCTTTACCTTTCCGGGATAATGCTCTTAAACCATTGAGCTACCGAATGCCATGTCGCTTGCTGTTCTCAGTTACCACCTAATCATTGATGAAGAATACTCATACCTCCTACAGTTTTTAATGGTGGGGGTGGTAATTTATAAAAGTTATTTATTTAAATTTTAATTTATCTAAACTTATTCTAATTTTAGTTGGAGCTTACAGTTTTTGCAGCTTTATTTTTTATAGCACATTATAAGAGTCTTGATGTTGGAATATGTGTTTGTGTAACATTAGCAACATTTGCGATAGCATCATTTTTGGCAATAATTATACCAGTAAATATTAAAAACATTAATTTTATTTTTATTTTACGAATATTTTTTTTTATTTTTCATTTATGTTGTTGTTTTTTTTTTTCGCCCCTACAGAAAGATATAACAAAAAATTATATGCTTATAAATGTATTTGGTATTTGTTTATTATTTATTGGATTCTTTGTTATTGTAATGATGGTCATTGAAACAATAAAACATGTTAAATTCACTTTTGGTATATTGGGATTGTTCTATTTAGAAATGGTAAGTATATACCCCGAAAAAAGATAAAAAAAATTTTATCAATAAAATTAGAATAATTTTTACATTAAGATTTTTTTTTTTTGTCTTTGATATCTTTCGAAGAAAAAACATTTAATTTATAAACAATTTTTTTTTTCTTTTTGCAGTTTCATTTCTATCAAACGCAACTTATTTTTGGTAATCGTTCATTACGTATGAGATCTGATGAAGAACTATTATGCTCAATACTTGTCTATTTACAATGTTTTGTGATGTTTCTTACATTTTTAACATTTCCCGATCCCATTGAAAGAGGAGATATATGAAATTTTGTTGTTGTTGTTGTTTTTTTTTTGTAATAAGATAAAAATACAGAAAATTATTTATGTATGTCTATTTAAAAATAGTAGGTATAACGGTAAAATTATGTATATTTTTCATGATTTATTTTATTTGATTTTTTTATGAGAAATTCTTGATGTATTTAAATTTTTCTCAATAAAATTATTTAAATTATTTTTAATTTTTTTATTTAAAAGAATTTGCATATTTATAGCATATATTTAGGCGTCTTTTCAACTTCTATTTTTCAAATTTTTCGTTTTGTGTGATTTAAAGAAGTCTCGTTTGATTCAAACAGGCTATAAAATTATGGACGGATTATTTATTCTAAAATATTTGTTCTATGACAAAACGAAAATATTGTAGTGTTCAACGGAAACAAAAATATACAAAGGACTTCTTAAAATTTTCAAATCATGTCATTTCCAAGCAAATTCCATTAAACAATTCAATTTTTTCGGCATTTATTTCAAAATTATTCAAATTTAAACGCTTTTTATTTTTTCATCTCGAATTTTCAAATAAAAAAATAATTCAAAAAAAAAAAAAAAAAAAAAATGGCCATAAATTTATTATTTCAAAAATTTACGAAGAAAGTAAAAATGTTTATTTATTATTATTTTTTTAAATATTGGGAAATAACTACGCTTATTGAACTTTATATATTTCTTTTCCTATTTTATTCGCGTTATTTACGAAAAAATTCTGAAAATGAAATGTTGAATTCGAATCCGATTTATTTATAAGAAAATTTGGAAAATAAAATTAAATAAAGTGAAGAAAGAGATACAAAGGATGAAAATGGAACTCATCAAACGATAGGAAATAGAAACAAGAAAATAGAAAAGAAACGGTATTATTGAATCTGTTCGTTTGATACTGTTATAAAATATAAGACAAATAAAACTATTAAGCTTGTCCTAGATTAGTACTATGTTTTTTTTTTGGTTTTTTTTCTTTGGAAAATAAGTATTTGCTTACGCTTGCCTTTTTTAAATTCGACAAATTTAAAAGGATATTGGTTTTCTTAGAAAAACTTCTTTGTTTCTATAGAACATTTTTCTTTCTTTTAGAATTCCACTCCATAAATTTTAAATTAAATTTCCTTCAGAAAAAATTATTCGAAGTTTAACAATTTTAAATTAAAAATTTGTTAAAATCTACCACCAAACAATTTTTCCCATCAAATTTAACCCTAAAAATGCTTTATTTGGATCGAAATTACTATCTCCAAGAAAATTACCTCCCCATACCAAAAAAACTATCCCTAGTTCAATACGAAAGAGAAGATAAAAAACTATTGTATATTGATTATCTTAGTTTAAAATTATTTAAGTTGTTCATGAATACGGTAAGTATCTGTATATAGTATATGTAAGCGTATCTGTATACAAACAAAGTACTTAATAAAGTGTTCATAAGAGCTCTTTAAAGAAGTAATTAACATTCTCTTAGATGTGTTTATAATTTTTTACGTATTCATATTTTCTTTTATCCTTATACTTAATACACTTAGCTCTTATATCCTTTACTTTATTGTGTACAACACAAAAAAAAAGTCAATGAAGCTTCAATATTATCCCAAAAATTGCTTCATTTTTCTTGTCGATAACATCGTTAAATTTTAAAATTATGTATGTACTTGTATTTTATGATAGAATCTAATTAAAACTTCATTTTACAAGTACAGTGTTCGAAGATTTTCAGAAATGATAGATGAATTGTTTTTTTTTTTTTTTGCTCAATTCTCAGGAAATAAAAATTATAAAATAAATAAAAAAACATTACAGCCTAAAAATATGCTAAAGATATGCAAAGTGATTTTTTTTCTTACATGTGTGATACCAAAAAAAACTATATGCACATTGCTTATCAAACGGCTTTTTCAAACTAATTTACGAGGTTTTGACCTAACCAGAAACTCTTGGACAATCCCATATATGTATGAATATGATTAAAAAATATGTTTTTTTATCTTTCAAGATGTGATAAAAAGTTTTTTTTTCTTGTGTTTTTGTGTTTTTAAATAAATAAAAAAATATATGTATACACAAGTACAAGATGGTAGAACTTCTAAAAATAACGGTAGTTTCTTTTTTTTTTTTATAAAGACAAAAAGTCAGCAAAATAATTTACGATATTTTATATAGGACATAAAATTTATGATTTAATTATGAAAATTTAAAAAAAAAAAAAATTTGAAAATGGAAAATGGGTGTTGAAAATATTCATGCTCAAGTATCATTATACATTTTTTTTTTAAAAAAAAGCAAATTTTTTTGCCTAACCAAAAATCTAAAATTTAATTAATCGATAAATTTAAAGTCCCAGTTTCTTCATGTACCTTCAATTAATTTTTTTGTTTTTCCCATATTCTTCTTCTTTTTTATGTTTGAATATTATTTTTTTCAAAAATACGTAACATTATCTACACATTTTCACATTAAAGTTTGCATAATTATGTTATGTTTTTTATTTATTTATTTTTTTGAATTTTTGCCAAAAACCATATTCATTCTAATTTACATGCAACATATAATGTACCAAATACACTTAACTAACTGTTATTCTATATACTATATAACGTATTCAAATAGCAGTAAAATAGAATAAAAAAAAAATAACATACTAATTTTATTAAATAAATTTGATATTCGACTCATTTAATGGAAATTTTCAATACGATATACCGTTATATTCGTATATTTGTATGTACATACGTACGTTTTAATGTCAATATCAAAATATCGATACTAAAATATTATATTAAAAAAGTTTGTTTTCCTTTTTTTTTTTATATCTAGGTACATTGTTGTCGTATCTATTTTAAAACATATGGCATTTTACATAATTTTAACTTTTAAATTTCACAAAAAAAAAAACATTCCGTTGCATAGAAGCAAAAAAAAAAAGTATATAACCACCAAAATCTCATTCAAATAAAATAAATTAATTTGGCAAACACAAATATAATAGCTATTTTTTTTTTCTATTTTCATTGTCTGTGTATTTTTATGTTTTGTTTTGTTTTTTTTTTTCTCTCCTCTGCTCCAAACACAAAATATATCCTTTTAACCACAAATATAAAACTTTATGCAATTTCATTTACGAACTCTCTAACTACCTTTTTTCAAAAAAATAAAAAATAAAAAAAATACAATTTTATTCATTTTTTTTGAAACGCCTAAAAATGATAATGTCTCGTTTTTTTTTTTTTATCTAAATACATCAAAGTACCCTGTTAATCCTTTTTTTTATTTTTTAGATTAAAAAATTTTCACGTAAAAATATTCTAAAACAGAAAAAAAAAAAAAGTCGATAGAAGTATGAAACAGAAAAAAACTAAAATTAAAAATTGAAATAAAAAAAAAAAACAATCCTTTTTACAATGAGTTTTCAATGTTTATGTCCTTTTTTTTCTTTTCATTTCTATATATGTATATATATGCTCAAAAACTAGACCAATTTGAGGTAACGCGATGAATCGAAAATATGTAGGTATTAGGTTTAAAAAACAAAAAAACGAAATATATATTTTGTTTTTTTTTGTTTTTGGCATTTTATTTTGAAAAACTCATTGTGGTCAATATGGTTAAACTTTAATTTAGCATTACAATAGTTGAATGGTTTTTTCTTTTCTTTTTGTATTTACATATGTGTGCATACGAGTATGTATGAAAGGATACGTTGAAGTACAGTAGATATAGATTTAAATTTGAAATGTTATGTTAAAAATGTTTTTGAAATATTCCATTTTGAAATTGAATTATTTTACCTGTGTTTTGAAAGTTTTGTTTTGCAAAACAAAAACAACAAAACAAAAAAAGTTTTAAAATATTCTTTTTCGTAAAATTTCCTAAAACAAATAATTATTTTATTTTCTTTGTCATTTATTTTTTTAAATTATTTTTTAAAGTATTTTTTCTAGTTTAGATATAAGTTTTGAACACAACATTTTAATGTGGTCAAATTAAGAAATAATTTACAAATTTTTGTAAATTCATTTTGTTTTAGTAGAGAAAAAAAAATAAAGTTTTATTCAGTTTTTCAAATTTTGTTTTTCTTCAAGAAAAACTTTCATATATATAACAATTTTTCTTGAATGATCTTTAAAAAAAGCATATACATACGTATGTACATCATTTACTACATTTTACGTCCATCTACTGCAACACTGCAATGTTTTTCGATCTACTGCAATTTAAACGCTTTCCTACTTTTCGTGTTTTACTATATTACTTACAACAATCATATTTCAAGCATATACCAAATCAACTCAATCAAATTCGTGTAAACAATATCATATGTATATACGTATCCTTATTTTTTAGTTTAGCACAGCCCTACCTACCATCTTTTCTAATCATTTCACACGTTACTGTCAAAGTGTTACAATAAACAGGTGTTTTCATTACAAATAGAAATTGATGCATTTAATTGGAAAATAAGTAGTTTTCTTCATCCTGTATTTCATAACATGTATATATTTAAATTCAAATCTATGACAACAGACAATCTTAATATTAGAAAGTAGGAAAATAGGTAAGAAGTAGATTAATATTGAAAAAACCGATTATATTCTAATCTACTGCAATTTTATGAAATTTACTGCAATTTAAAAATAAATCTACTGCAATTCAAAAATCCGAAACGACAGCACTGATGTACATACACAAAATTTTTAAAATCATTTCAACATAAAATGTCCAGAAGTCATATTCTAAACTAAAATAATTCAAGTATTTTTTTTTTTTAATTAAAAAATTTTTTTTTTTTTTGTTCTTAATTTTAAGTTTTGTTTAAAAGTTTATTTTCTTCAGTTTTGTTTAAATAAATGTACATATTTTTAAATTCTTCGAAAAAAGGGACGATAAAGATGTATGCTTTTCTAAGAACATTATACAGGGTGCGATTTAACCTTTAAAAATTAAGTATTTACTTTAGTTATCATCGGTCATCATTTTATATGAGTCTTAAGCATTATAGTCGCCAAAGGATCTATAAAAGATTCAAATTACTATTTTTATAAATCCTTTCGAATCTTTGGACTTTTAAGAAAGCCATATACATTTTAAAAATTCCACCTTTAAATTTCCAGCGATTGTGAGTCCTTGATATTTTTCTTTTTCTGATAAAATGAAAATTCTGTCAATCCGAAATAATATTGAGAAAAAACTTCTATGTAACCTACTGAGCTAAAATCATTTCAAGACTTCTGATTTTTTTCAAAATTTTATGATGCTGTACAAAATATGTATCGAAACAGAGCTTAAATTCAACTGAATTATGTTGTACAGGCTTTCAAATAAAATATTAAAAAAAAGGATTCATGAAAAAAGTCAACACAATTGTTTGATTACTGTGTTTGTAAGTACTGAGTCAAAAGAAACCTTTTAAGACACCCCCTACATTTTTTGTATATCTTCTTTTTTAAGTACATAATCATCTCTAGCAACACTTACTATTATTATTTCCTTTAAACTTTAAATTTTATACAAAATATTTAATTATCACAACAAATTTTGAATACATCATACACCCACATACACACTTTTAAATAATGAAAAAGTAACTTAACTATTGTGAAAATATAAATTTTAAACTAAAAATTTTCTCTAGAAGAAACCATATTGTTAAAATTTTTAAATTTTAAAATTCAATTATTTCATATTTTTCATTATAGAATCAAAAAAATAAAAAGAAATACATGTGTGTGTGTGTGTGTGTGTGTGTGTTAAAACTTTTACGTTTTTCAAAATTATTTTAAAATTTGTTTAAGTGTGAAATGAAATTTATTTAAATTTTATAAATTTTTTCTTTGTTTTCCTTTAGTTAACAAGTACGAGTAGTTGTATGTACATGAATAAATTTTAATTAGAAAACCAATACTTGAATAAAAGTGTTAAAAATTTTTAAAAATAATAGAAAAATGGGAAAACAAATAATGAAACTACTTATGTTTTAAAAAATTCTAAAGAATTTATTTTTAGTTCCCCTTTTTTTTTTTTAAATTGACAAAAATCTAAAAAATTTTAATTTGAGAATATATTAGCTTGAAAATTAAAATACGAGTATATCACCATAACAGGACATCTCAGAACATTACATATTAATCTACAGATATTTGATACAATTCCAAAATGACAAAGTACCTAAGGTCGTCTTTGCAATCAAAAAAATTGCAGCTTTTTCGATTATCGTTGACTTTTTTCAGTAATCCATAAAAAAAAACTACTCTGTACAAAAAATATATGAAAAAATTTAAAATATACTTGAAAATCCTGTGATCAAGATTTTAACAATGGAGTCACTATAAAGAAAAAAGTCCTTGTATAAGCTAAAAGCAAATTCAAAAAAAAAATCCCAAATTTTATCCACTTCTCTCCTCTTCTTTATCGACAAAATATACATATCTCTATCTGTTTCAATAAACTATAAAATTTAAAGGTCATTGACACATATTGAAGAAATGAAAATATTTAGAAAAAAAAATCCTTTTAAATTGTCCATACATAAAATTTTATTTTTATATCCAATATTTGCTCATTTCCACAAATATCAAATTTCATTTTTCTCTCATTTCCTTTTTCATACATACAATTTTCATATTTTCCAATTTTTTTTTTGTATTTTATTTTTCTTCTTAAATTAAATTATTTATTATTAATGAATACATAAAAAAAATATTCAAGATATAAAATACGAAGGATAAAAAAAAAATCCTCTAGAAAATAATTTTTAAATAATCAATAAATTTTTTTATTTTTTTTATTTTTTTTTTCTTTTTGCACATTCTTGTAGCTATCTGTTTTTTATGTCTGGTTATCATAATTATTATTAAAATTTTAAAATCTAAGAAAATAAAGAGAAAGAAAAAGAAAATAAGAAAAAAGGAATTAAAATAAAGCAGAAATCATAAATAATAATTAACAGGGGTTCTTGAATATGGTTTTTTCTTGGTTTTTTTTTTTGAGTTTAAAGGAAAAAAATAATAAATGAGAAAAGAAACCATCAGGAAAATATAACAACAATTAAGAGATAAGACTATAAATAGATATTAAAAAATAATAATAATATGCATGAATTTGTATACATAAAAGATACCATCTTCATATACAAATGTCTGACATAGGTTCTGGCACATTATTAATTAACGATTTTTTTGCCAAAAATAAAAATTTTAAAACCACAATATTATGACCTTTGACCTTTATAACACATCCTTTGATATTTAGACTATAACCTTTGACCTTTAGGCTATAAATAAAATTTATTTAAAACATACATTTGAAAAAGTGAATTTAAGTAATAAAGGATTTCTGCTAGGAAAAATTAGAAAATGACATTTTTTAAAAATCAAGTGTGTCCCTCAAATCGAATTGATATCTTTTTTGGTAACTTATGAATTCTGTCAATATAAGAACTTGTTCCAAAAAGCTCTTGTTGTTCGACGAGCAATGTCTACAAGCATTTATAATTGGAAACTCATAAAGAAAAACTGAGAAAATCTTTGTGATTGTGAATTTTTAGAACGAGAATATTCTGAACTGTTTTTTTTTTTTCTTAAAAGTTTCGGGTCTTAGCTTTTTTTTCAATGATCAGTTGAAAAATTTGAAAAACTCTTTTTTAATTTAAAGCCAAGCTTAACCTGGAAAACTTCATAGAAATGGCTAAAATTTAAAAATTCCAAAGATACCATTACTTTTGTCAGACGTTATGTATCTGTATCTCATATATTATCAACATTTAAAATCATTTTTGTTTTTTTTTCTTCTATTATACACATAATACATGTAGGTATACATACATACATATTATGTATTATTATTAATATAAAATAAATTTTCTCGAGAGTATAGTTATCATATGCATATTAAAATTCATTTCATCATAAAGGCACGTTCATTTTGTTTACATCATCACCCAAATTCTTGTTATTATTATTCTCCAAAAGAGATAAATATCTTTTAAAATAAAAAACGATATATCAAAATAATCATAATAATAATCATGATAATAACAGCAATACAACAAATAATATAATACAACAAATATAAACATTGTCTAACCAATAAAATACACGTATCTTTTATACAAACATAAAATAGCTTCGACTATTTAATAAACATATGTACGTAAACGATATGTTTAAAAAGCAACAACAATAAAGGATTTATAAATATACAGACACACAATATATACATACATAATTTTTGCAATATTCATGAATACATATATAGCAGAAAAAAATAAAATTTCCTGTTATACATCATTAAAACGAAATTTATATCCGTGTTCTTTTTTTTTTTTTTTAATTTTTGTTAGAAAATTGTTAAATGGTCCTTAACCGATAAAATACAGAGAATTTAACAGTTTTTCTTTTTTTTTTTTTTTTGGAAAAATTTGTAGAGAAAATATTATTTAATGCGGTCAACAACAAGATCCTTCCGATTCTATAATGTGTGTAGTATACAAATTAATATAATATTCTGATTCAATTCTTGTATGTGATCCTCTATGATAATTTTTTTTTTTTTTTTGCTCACAAATAATCCTAGACAATTTGCATTTTGTGTGTGTTTGTTTTTTTTTTTTAATGAAAATTGTCTTTCCAAAATAATACTATTAAAAATAATTGCTAATAAAAAATAAAAATGATTTAAACAACAACAAAGATATTTTTTATCCGTTAGTATGTATGTTGTCTGGAAAAAATGGATTTATATATATAGAAAAATAAATTAGCTAATCGTATATATAACTGTATTTGTGAATAAAATTTAATTTAATTAATTTTTTTAAATTAATGTATGCTGTTTATTTAAGCATGATAATTATGTTTTTAAAAGAGGGAGTTTTGAACTGTGAAAACAAAAAAAAAAAAAATAATTAAACATAAAATTAACTTCATTTTTTTTTAAATTAAATTTGAAACAACAACAAAAAAATACATTGGAAATGAAATCTAAGGCTAAAAATATGCAATCACAGTGAAATTTACTTTTTTATTGAACTACTCTCTTAATCTTTCAATAAATTAAAAGTTTTAATTTTTAGTTTAGGAATAAAAAGTCAGTTCTTCCTTTTCTTCTTCGTCTTCTATATGAAGGTCCTGAAAAGTACTGGACCTGCAAAGATTTTCTACCTCCATCAGACTGTTGCAGAACTTTTTTTCAGTTTTTTATTTGAAGTTTTCCAATGTTTTTCGATATCGAACTTTTCTCTGGTCCTTTTTCTGCCAATATTGACTAGTAAAGCTTTATACTACACAGATCCACCTGAGCTTATATTAAGAAGATGATATCTTGGCATCTGCCTAAACAACATTTATTTTGAATTTCTCCATGTGTTTTTTCTGACTTACAGCTCCAGTTATCTGAACGGTACACTAATACAGGTCTACAGAAGATGGTCATGAAAGTCTTTCGATCTATTATGCTATTGTAAAACTACAATTATTCCTCTACGAATTTTTCACTAATTCATATAAAGCACAATTCTAACAATGTTCAACTACAATATTAAAAAATCTAATCAAAAAAATCCAAAGTGAATTCTCCTCTTAATTAATTCTTCAAAAATTAACAAATTTAATAGAACATTTTTCTCATTTTTGTCTTTTTTTTTTTTCTTCAATTTTACGAATTTAAAATTAAAACAAAATAGATTTGTACAATTTTTGATTGATCATAAATAAATTTCATTATTTTATTTGAATATTCAAGTGGAATGCGTGTGGGATGTGTGTGTGTGTGTGGCGGTAATGAATAATTGTATTATTATTTTTTTTTTTTTTCAATGAATTTTAAATGAATACAATTAAAAATTATTATCTATCATTTATTGATAAATTAGTATAGAGACAGTTGACTAATAAAATAATGAGCTGTATAGTTTTGTTTTGTTTTTTTTTGTTTTTTTGTATTTGAATTTAATTCCATAATTAAATTTGAATAAATTTTAATTCGTAAATAAATGAAATAAAATTTTCAAAATTATTATATATAAACGTATAAATTTTATCATTGAAAATATAATGACAAATAAACGATATATCATTATTATTAATAATATTAACATTTTTGTGTTTTTTTTTGTTTATCAAATAATAACCAATACAAAAAAAAATTTATTTTATTGTATTTTTATCATAATTATTAAATAGATATAATTGTACATTAATTCATTTTAATTATATTTTTTTTATAGTTATTTAAATTTAATATGATTATAGAATTTGAAATAATGTGATAACAAAGATAAATAATTTTTGTAAATATTCAAATGACTTTTTTAAAATAAAAAAAAAGTCCTTAATTAGACCGATAACAAAAAACAAAAACACACCCGAAAAAATTTTAGCTCGTTTTGTTTTTGGGTTCAGAAGTTATATACCACCCCTGAGGCAGTTCAGCAAAAAATTTAAAAAAATAATAAAAATAAACAAATAGTGTCTAAAAGACCTAAAAAATACTGTTTCGAAAGGATAACACATGAAATTTTTGTAATTTTTTAAATACTTTCTACATTCTAAAAAAAAATCCCACAAAAAGGTTTAATTATGTACTTTCACTTCAAATTATATTTTTAGAATTTCCAGACGTCTGTCTTCTAATTTTTCAAAAGTTACCCTTTCTTCTAAAGTTTCGAGAAGTCCTTTTTTTCTGCAGAAGTCTACTGCCACGCAGAGTCACAAAAAAAAAAAAAGATGTACACCTAAGATTTATTCAGTTTCTAAAAAGCGCTTAACATAAAATAAAAATTTCAAATTGTCGATATTTTTAGAAAATGGAAATATAATTTCACGAAGACAGGCCAATCAAGTTGTTTAAAAAATTGCAATAAACAACAATTAGTCAGTAGAAGGACGAATTTAAGCGACAATTAGTGTAAAGGAAATCAAAAGAATTCTTATTTTTCTGTTTGGTAAACAGTTGAAAATCATTTTTTTTTCATATCCTTTTCAATTCATTCTTTGTTTTTTTATCCCTCTGACGTTCTTCAAGACCTTTATTTCTAATAAAATAATTTTTAGTCCTCCTTTTTTCAAAATATTTCCTTCTTTACTTTCTATCCTTCTTGAAATTAAAGATCCTAGAATATACATATTTAAAATTTCCTATTTTCTACTTCATGAAGAAGGATTTTTTTTTTAAATTTTTATTTACAAAAAAAAAATAAAAAATCTAAATACAAAACAAAAAATTAAAATTTAGTATCGAAAGGGTTAATATCTGTAATCAAAAAACAAACAAAAAAAAATGTAAATCATGAAATTGGTAAAATTCAAAAAATACATTATTTTATTGTTTTTACTTGTACCATGCAACATTTTATTGAATAATTATTCTTTTCAATAAACAAAAATAAATAAATAAACAAAAAATCATTTATAAATCGTTTTCAAATTAAACATTTTCTCCTCATACAATACAATTTTATTTTCATAATACATACATATGTACATATATGATACATATACACTTGTATACATATGTGTAAATAATATATCATTTAAATTTACTGTAATTATTTATATAAATATATTAAATTTTACCTTTAATTCTATTTAACAATGTTTATTCAATATACCCGTACATAATAAAATTTGATCTTGATAGTCCTTGTATAATAATGAAGATTGGATTTATATATGTAATGTACATACATAGTATAATCTATGGAATATATCCCTTTACAAATACACATACAGAAATATTTATTTAAACTAAGAAATTCGATTTAAATTGTTATTGTTATAAAATTTTTTATTTTTTTTTTTTTTATGCCAATTGTTAAATGTTAGAAAAACTCTTACATACACGTAACTTTTATTTTATTTTCATATACATATTCGTCGATATACTCTTTAACTTTTTCAAATTACAATATATACCTTTTTGGTACTTGGTACACCACTCTAATAAAGTCCATTTCGTGTATTTTATAGAAATAATACTATCTAATACCAAAACTACTTATATCTATCCAAACCACCCACAAAATACAATATATGTATTTTCAAAATTTGTAAACGCATTGTACACTTGTAAATAAGTGCATATATCCTTTTGTATATACATATCTTTACAATGTGTACATATATAGGAATCTATCTGTTCATCATCAACCCTTTTTTCCATATATTCGCTTTTTTAGAAAAAAAAAAAAATCAAAAACAAAAAATCCAACAAAAACACCTTAACCAGAATTTTGGCATCATATTGTTTTGTAGGTGCATTTTATTGTGAATTTCTGTATATGTGTACGTCTACATATGTATATGTACATATATATTATGTCACACATGAACTCATTAAATTAATGATGCAATCCTGAGTGCGTAAAATAGTATGGTTTTGCATGTTTACACAACTGGTTGATTATGCCAAGGGATTAATAATAGATTGAATATACATATATAATCGATTTTCTATCATATTGTGAATTACTATAAAATTGTTATTTAGAAGTATGTATATTTAGAATTTTGAAAATAGGAGTAATATTATAGAGGGTAATTCAATTTTATCCAATTAAAAATAACAAGAAAATCTGTTCAGAAACTCTTCAACCAAAAAAAAAAGAAAAACTCACAACTCTTCGTAATTTTCAAATCATTTTTTTATTTAGCCTCTAGAACGACACACATTCGTCAAAACAACGAAAAGTGCCTTAAAATTTTGAACTAACAAAAATAAAAGACATGTTTGGTGATCTTCGAAATCATTCCTCAAAAATATTTTTCCCATCAAAATACTATGTTACATTAATTTTATTCGAAGCCGTCTCCTGAGCATACATTGAAACTTTCTGTAAATTGAGCTCTTTAAGATGAAGCTTCCATTATAGTACACATCTCAGGTGTTTCTTTACCTTTATAAATCGAAAATTATCAAACAGAACGTTCATCAACATTCTATTGTATTTCTTCTCCTTTGTGATCTTTACTCTATGACCTTATTCCATGACCTTTAACCTCTCTTTGTAACAAGGTAACTTATTTTATGATTTAAATTCCAATCTTCAAATTGTTCATCTAATTTTCTTTTTTTCAAGTCGAACGAAACATCCTTTACATCCTTTTTTTTTTTCTTCATACATATACTGTATCAACTATTTGCCTCTTCGATTAACTATTGTTGCACATCATATAAAACTATAATAAAGTAGGTACATTGTATATATCCACTGGTGTATACACTCGTGTACTATTCATATATAAACTCTCTATAATATACTATAATATTGTGATATCCACACTTTTATCTAATAGGTTTGTTTTTTGTTTTTCATTATTCAAACACAGATATACTTATACGTATATGTTCAGATAGTGTGTAATATCTATCAGGATCATGATTGCATTTACTCTATGTATATACTATATATAAACTATGTTTATGTTCAACGTATATATTTCAGTTTTATATTTAAGTACGAAATTCAGTTAAATTGTTTATTGCTTTTTTCGTAATATCAGCTGTAGACAGATTATCATGATACTTGCACATCATATATTTTATCGTTATCATTATGGCAGATTACATATACTCGAATATATTACTCAAATTTTATTTTTAAAAGGGTTAGTTATTGTTTTGTGTATAGATGAATTTTTTTATTTTCATTTATTTTTTTTCCAATCAATTTTCACAGGACGTTTTTCTTAGATGTAAAAATTTTCATTAAAAATCAAAATGTTCTTTGATGAATTTTCTGAACCTCAAAATTTATTTGTTATTGTTTATTAGGTTTCTGAAAGGAATATAATCTATGGGGACCTTCAACCAACCCTTATATGAAAATTTTCAAATAATTTTAAGCAGTATGCTTTTTTGCAGGATATCATTTAACTTTATATTTGAAATATCTTCCAGTTTCTTAGCGAAGTATTTACCTAATATAGTAAGTATCTTTCCCTCGCTAGAGTGAAGTAATGACACTGGTGCTCTAAACTTTATTAAGGAATACTTTTACAGTTTTTTTACTTCAAAACACGTGACGGTACTAACAATTACAGAAGGAAGAGTAAAGGTAATGCTTGTTAAACGATAAGTTTTGAATCGATACAAAAATATATCATTTAGAAAAGCTTTGAAATTTATTATAAAAAAATTCTAGAAAGTACGCATCCTGATTTTTAGACGATAAAAGTTTAAATCGAAGCTATCAAATTAAACTACGTCGCTAAATTAAATTATGAAGAAGAGAAAATAATGAAATTTTTTGAGAGAATATCCTGTTTATCTTGAATAAATGATTAAAATCAATTCATTTGGCATACTAAAATATTTTCAATGACAGGAAAAGGATTTGGTCCCAATAATCCCCGATCTAAGTAGTTCGAAACTGAATAAATTTTTTTTCAAGAATAAAAAATTAATGGAAACACTTCAAAATTTAAATTAAAGCTCTTCAAGGACAACAATAAATTTGTTTTAGATATTATTTTTTCACATGAGGCGCTTTTACAACCCAAATTTTTCCATTTATTTATTTTTTGTTTTTCTTCCTTAAAATGGAAAGGAAAATTTTAATTTAAATTATCATTGAGTAGATCTTAAATAATCATTATTAACAACAATTTAATGGGTTTTCGTTTTTTCTTCATTTTTTTTTCTTTTTATTTTTTCGATGATAAAAATTTAAATGAAGGTGAGAAATATTCAACCTTTTTAATTTATTACTTGTTTTTTTTTATTCCACCTTTTGCTCTTATTTTTAGGCAATATTTCAATATTGTATAGATATTACCTCTAGTATTTTTTTTTATTCTTATTCTATCGTTGAATTTTGTTTTTTTTTTTAATCGATATGAGCTATAAATTTTCATATCGAAATAATTTTATTTTTTGTAGACAACGAACGAATATTAAAAGTGTCTCCTGATTTATGACCAATTTATGATACTCCAAAAAAAAAAAGCTTATATGTATTTCCATTGAATTGTACTTTATTTTATAATTTTTTTTTTTAAATAGGAAAGCCTACCAAATATCAAAGACCTACCTACATTCTTCTTTTTTTTTTATCGCTATTCAAATGTTAATGGATGTATGTATATGTAGATGTATATATATGTATGGATGTATGCAAATAATATACATATGTGTGTTTATTTTATAAAATTAGAAGAAAAAATATCATTTTTATTAATAAAATTAAAATTTACTGACATCTTTTTAAATTCGGCACACGCATGAAAGCTTATATTTATTTTTTTCTTTGTGTAGAAAAAAGAAAACTCCATTTCAATATTTTATTATGTCCTTTTTTTTCAAAACTCATACATTGACAAAAAGTAAAGATTTTGTCCTTTATTTTGATAATTTTATTTTAAGATAATTCAGGACTTTTTGATTTCAAATCTATGAAAGGCATTATTCTGCTGTACGAATTCTAATTTTCTAGGTACAGCTTTTAAATGTTCACAACGAATGCTCAACTTTTAGATTACACTTTTGAAAAATTATGCATAATATTTTTTTAAAACTCATATATGAATATGAAGCAGACATTCTGTCCTTTATTTTGAGATAACTTTCATGCAAAACAGAATACGGAAAAGTCCACCAAATTTAATCAATATGTTATCAGTATAAATGAAAATTTTAAAAGCCTTTTAATCTCTCAACTAGAATTGGTTTTTCACACTTTTTTGATTCTATGTACTTTTTTTTCTTCTTTAAAAATTCTAATCATTAATTAACCGTTTTTTTAAAATTTCTCTTGTTATCGCTCATTGAAAAAGCAAATTAAATCTACACTCAGGTCAACAATAAAGTTTTCCTGTTCACAGATGTTATGAGTAAAACAGAAAAATCCAAATAATGGTCCATGGTCCATTGCTTAAAGTGAAAATAATTTTTTTTTTCTAATTCTATTGTGAGAACAAGTTTTAAAAAAATTCTAAATCCATACAATATTTTTAGCATTTTTATTCACTTGATATTAATAAACAAGTTTCATATCAGAATAAATTTTAAAAAAAAATAAAAATTCTCGTAATAATTATCTGGTTAGTTGCTAGAAAAGCGGTTTATTCAAATGTTGCAAAACAATGATGTACATATCGATAAACAAGTTTCAATTTCAATGTATCAACCTGTTGATTGGTTTTATCAATGAATCACTAAAAAATATAGTCTGAATTTTAAAAGTTGAGGTTTCGTATTATACTAGAAAAACATGCGCAGAAAAAAAGATACTTACACACATGCGTTTTTGTTGTTGTAACACGTTTCTTTTTTCGTATATCTACACAAAAAAGATCACTACGGCATGTAAAACATGCGCAAAAAAACTCAACTTTTAAAATTCAGACTATAATAATCTTGTTTAACTGTGTAATGTGTCAAAGATGTAATTTTTTAAAGCTTATGAATGAAATCAAGTTTACATAATATTTAAAAAAGTTATTACGTTAGTCTCAGTTGTGATTAAGTGTAGATTGTGGTTAATACGAATTTCTGAAGAAAAAACAATAAATTTTTTTATCTGAATAGTTTGAAAAATTGTATAAAAATGAAACAATTACTTAAAATTTTATATTTATATTTTTTTTTGATAATTTCAAGTAAGTGAAAATTAAAGATAAATAAAATAAAATCAGACAAGTAAAATTTTTTTTTTTTTTAGTTGTAAATTACCCGAGAATTCAAGCCCAGTTAAGAAGAACGTAAGAGATAAGTTTGTATTTTTTGTGTTATTTTTAAACTTCACAAATTTTTGGTTTTTTTTTTAGTGCTAGTGATAATAGATGTAGACTTGCGATAACAAATTCAAATTTAATTGTATATGAAAGTAGTGATGAAAACTATGTTTATTCTGCCAGAGGATATGCGTCACATAATACTACTGTTGCATATAAATGTCGTCCAAAATTTGCATTACAAGGACCTAATATGAATACTTGTATTGATGGGGTGTGGGAGACAGAACATCCAACATGTATTCGTAAGCTTTTTAAAAATACATATATTGAATTGATTTTTGTGTTTGTATGTGCATGTGTGTGTACATTTTATTAATATGGGAAAAAAAATTCTCCTAAACAGGATATTGTCCTAGTGAAGATATAACTGGTGTAACAATTCAGGCATTATGTGAATACAATGATGAAAGAATTTCATGTAATCAAACTTTGCTACCTGGTACAAGGGCAAAAATCAATTGTCAAATTGGTTATAGTTTACCAAGAAAAAGTATTAAAGAAGTGTTATTTTGCGGATTAGATGGTAGATGGGATTCTTTACCATTTAGTTGTGAACCAGTTTGTGGTACAGAACCAATTCAAACACGTCCATTTATATTTGATGGTACTAAAATTAATAGTACAATGGTACCATGGTATGCTACTATTTATTCTTTTGACTCTGATGCTTTAAGATATCGTTGTGGTGGAACGATAATTAGTGAAAGAATTGTTCTAACAGGTAATTCGAAAATCAAAAAATATACTGAATATGTAGTACGTTTTTTCTATTCAATTTTTTATTTTTTTTAATTTTAGCTGCACATTGTTTTACTGAAGATTATTATAGTGAAAAATTATTGGATAAATCATTATTAACTGTTGCAATTGGAAAGTCTTATAGAGATATTACAGCAGATGAACCAATAACTCCAAATTTTTTCAAGTTAACTGAATTATTTATACCAATAGGATTCAATGGTTCAAGGTCAAATATTCAAACGAATATTGCCTTAGCCGTTCTCGATGGAATCATTGAATTTAATATGTTTGTGAAACCAATTTGTATTGAATGGCAAAGTTTAGAGAATCAATTGGTTGCATCTAATTTAACTGGAAGAATTGCCGGTTTCGGTTATTATAAACACATGGAAAAAACTAATGAACTTCGTGTAGCTGATTTACTAACATTGAGTAATGATGATTGTATAAAAGTCGCAGATAAACATAATTTAAATATATTAACTTATGATACATTTTGTATTAATACAAATGGTAAACAACATGTATGTGCTGGAGATAGTGGAGCAGGATTTGTTATTGCAAAAACATTTAACGGATTTAAAAGATATTATTTATGGGGTGTGCTTACAAGTGCTTTTGGTGATATTCAATGTAGTAGTCCTAATACAACTGCTGTAGCGATAAATATACAATTTTATTCAACTGACATAAATCAAATTATTTCAGAATACATTGTTAAATAAACAACAACAAAAATAATGAAAAACTTACCAGAAAATTCTTTCACACTTTCTTCAATTCACTTTTATATTTCCCCGATAATTCAATTTTTCACACTTAAAATATAAATTTCACTTTTTCTTCACAAATTTTCTCAGAAATCTAACACAAAACTATGTAAAAACCTTGATAAAATTTGAGAACTGAGAAACATCACGGAAGATACTAAATGAAAAAGTTTTCAACTTCATTTTTCGCAACTAATTTCACACTTACTTCATAAACTTCATTTTATTTCTTTAACATAAACTCCATTTATTAATTTACACTAAGAATTTTCTTAAAAACACTAATACAAAACAATGAAAAATTAAAAAAAATTAAACATAAAAAATCCACGATTATCACGAATGAAAAAATTTCTGGCATCTCACTAATCATTTTGATTTGCGCGGGAACTGTTTTACATGATGACGTAATACGTAATGTTGTAATATGAGGTGGTGATGGGTGAAATTGCATAATTCAGAGTAACAAAAAAATTCTGACAAATGACATCTGTGTAATTAGAAGAAATTTCAAGTATTTAAATTTAAATTTTGATTCGTTAACGGATATTTATTTCAAGGATTAACATCATTATATTTGAAACAAAAAAAAACCATGAACAATAAAAATAATTTTTTATTTGAAATTTTTATTCTTACATTTAATTTATTTTGTTGTTTTTTTTTTTAATAATTTAACTACAATATATAATTTCTATATAAAAAAATACTACAAAAAACATTTGATTAAATATCCTAAATATTTTTAAATATACTTTTTTAAAAAAAAAATGTCTTCAATACGAACTATTAAGTTTTTTATTTTTTCTTCTTTTATTGTACTACTTGGAAATATTAAGAAATATTACGTCTACGAACAAGATAAATTTCTTTTTAATTATTAATAATTTTTTCGTTGTTTATTGCTCTCTTTTTTTTTTTTTTCTCTCGTCATCTCTAAAATCTAATTAAAACTTTATTATTGAACCGTTTTATCTTTATTTTATTTTATTTTATTCAAATATAATTTTATAAATATATCACTAGTTTACAAACAAACAAAAAATTGTAATTCTCAATATTATTGTTTAAATTTAAATCCTGTAAATTGTTTTTATGTCTTTTTCATTTGTCTTATTAATTTTAAAGAAAGGACGAAAAATCTAAATTTTTTAATTTTATATAAATATAGTTTCATTTTGTTTTTAATATTGCTTTTTCTTCTTCTTCTTTTTCTTATATATTATTTGAAATTAATGTAATTCTTTCATATGCATTATTCATATATTTTTTAGTAAGTCTTTTTGAACATTTTAAAGCAAATTGTGATATACATATTATTAATATTGTTAATATTAACCATCCTAAATACAGGTACAAAAATGGGAAACGACTATATGTCCAAAATACTGTATAACGTAAAATGTTATTATCTAGAAAACAAAAAATTCAAATTCAAAAATTCAAAAAAAAAATTTAAAATTACAAAAAAAACTTACCAATTACTGCAAAACCATAACCAACATTTTCTTTACCCATACGATATGATGATGTTGGTATCATTATTTCTAAATATTCATTTTTTAATTTAATATTAATTAAATCATATTCTAATATACGATTATCAAATATTTCTTGTGATATTTTAACAAATGGATATGTAAATATTCTTGATTCATGCCAATGTGCTGAAAATATTATATGCGGATCGATATCATTTAATAGATTTTTTATAAATGTTGTACCAGATATTAATAATGGTAAATGTGATAAACCAATACGTATTTGATTTAAATTAATTGTATTTAAATCATTTTTTATAATTTCATTACCAGTATAATCTAATAACATACGATTTATTTTATAAAATTGTATATTCATATTATTATTTAAATATTCATCGATATCATTATATTCGAATTCAATTTGAAAACGGCGTATATTCGAATTTGATATATATTCACCATTTTCACCACCAATATCATTATCACCAGGTATATGAACTCTCTGAAATTGAAAAGAAAAATTTGTTTAAAAAAAATCATTTACGTGAAAAGCGTTTTGATTGTGAACGATTGACTCAGGTGTTTCTAATTTAATTTTTTTTTTTACTAACTTTGAGCAGATTTCCTTTTTAACGATTTACGAAATATCAGATGATTGTAGCCGATATCTTCCACCCGTATTTTCCCCTTAGGTTACGAGAGGTATGATGCTAATTGGATCTTCAGATCAGTATCAGAAAACTGTCATGTCAACAAATCATTCAACCAGGCTCAGAAGATATTATTTTTTTTGGTAAATAAATTTCGAAATTAATAACAAAAAAAAATTATTTGACCTGAATTGCTTTTATTATTGCATTTTAAACTTCATGAAGACGTTGCCTTGTTAGAAACAGCAACGTATGAGATTCTCTTTCTTATGAATATTGCACGGAATATCCTCAAAAATGATAAAGTTAAAAAAATGATAATTTTTTTGCAATCTGAGATAATCGTTCAATAACCTTTTAAAATTTAAATTTTCACTTACTTTAACGCTATCATCGGTATAAAAAATATTTTTAAATCGTTGAACATATAACGAATATTGTTCAGAATTTGCAGTACTGCCTTCATCAAGTAAATCACCTAAAAAGCAAATAACATGCGGTTTTGAAAATTTTAATGCATGTTTAAATGTGTTTTGTAAGTATCTGAAAAGTAAAATAATAAAAAAATTAAATTCAAAAACATTCAAAATACTGTTGATTTTATTTACCTGTCCGAATCAATCATAGCAATTGTACTGAATAACATTTTATCAGATGTTTCACCAAGAATTTGTGGATCAGCAACCAAAAGTAATCGAGTACAATTTTCTAAATAAAAAAAAAAACGAATAAATAAAAATTTAAAATGAAAAATTCTTAAAAAAAAACTGCATTTTTTTACCAGTTGAACATTCTATGTTGTTCCAATTTTTTTTATTAATACTGTAAATAATAAATTCATTGAATATGATGATTATTACCGTAAAGAAGGCTAAAATTCTAATTGTCAGTCTGAAAGTAGAGGAAAAACAAATTTTATTTTAATAAGAAAATCATTTAAAAATAAGCTTAAACATTTTTTTTTAATTAATTCGAAATTGAAAAACAATCGTTTTATAAATTGGATTTTGTTTTTAAACTGTAAAGTAAATGTATAAAGTCTCCAATTTGGTGACTCAAAGAAAAAGTCTAAGGGATAATTCAGACTGGAATTTTGTAATGTATTCAAAATAGAGCTTAGACCTTATTGATTATGATACAATTACAGTCTGATGAGTTAATTATGTTTTCCTCAGTTGAAAATTCGTGGCAGATGATTTTGAACAGAGATTACCTCTCAAAAGCTTAGAAAGTAGTAGTACATCCATTTTCGCCCAATTATAAATTCCAACAGAATGATATGAAAACCTCCAATATTTATGACACTTTTTAAAGAGATTTCATGAAAATATTCTTGTGACATCACGACTTTTGTAAATTAAAAGAAATAAATCTCATAAACCCAGAACTATTATGAGTTCATTCGCCTTTTTAAATTGCAATCATCCGGGAAATTTTTCTAAAAATAAAATAAAATACGAGGACAAAAATCATAATATATAAGTTCACTCACCTATTTAATAATCGATGTGAAACCATTTTATAATTTTATGTATTTTTGCAATTTGCATCGTATTGCATAATCAAAAATTTTTTATCTATTTATAAAATTTGCATTGACTTTTATTTAAAACGTTTAGAGCTCCAATGGAAGTATCACAATCACAAATTTTTTTTTTTTCGACTCGTAATTATTAAAATTCGAATATTAAGTAAATTAATAAAATTTATTGCCTCACCCTTACCCACATAAATTACTTAAAAATATATATAATTAATTTTTGTAATAAATTCGTTTTAAGTACACAAAACAAAGCAGCACCAATCAGCCCCACCAATTAAACTTTAAATTCAATTCAACATGTAAATTGAATCAATACATTTACATCTTTTTTAATTTTAATTAAATTACAAAAGCCGGTGATTCTTTTGACCAATTAGATATTTCTGAGCAACGCAACGCAAAAGATCTATTTTGTAATAATTTCGTTGTTTTTGTTTATATTGACGGTACACGTTTTTTACAGCGATGTTTACATCATCAATTATTTTGTTTACTCAACTTTACTGCTCGTTTCTTATTAATTTTTGTTTTCTATTTTTATTTTTTGACAATTTTATCATTTTTTTCTTATCACTTCCATTTAAATTACTCATTGAATTGGGCCAAGTAAGAGAAAGGGTTTTGAAATATAATAATTTATGGTTTGAGTCTGTGCTAAACAATTTTTTCACTGAGACGCTTAAAATTTTTCGAATCTGTTAAAAAAATTAAAATTTACCTAAAAACACTTGACGGCCAAGCAAATGTTTCAATTCTACTATTTTAAAAAATTCAAATTAAAATCCAACACACTGGACATAAAGGTCAAATTTGAAAAGTCAATATAGCCAAATTTCGCTATAAAATGTCTCACCTGGCAATCTTGAATTTGGCCTCAGCTTAATTTCGTTGGCACAAATGTCAAAATTACAAGAACAATGAAATGTCAAAAATTCTACCACGCGCGGTAAATCAATTCTGCTAATTGCTGGAGAAAACGATAAAAAGTCCTTTTTTTAAAAAAATTTCTACTTTTCTAGTGTTTTGTTGTCTAAAAATTAATAAAATTTAAATAATTTTCAATTCACAGTGACAAAATTTAATTACTCTGTTCAATTTTTTTTTTTACTAAACGTGAATTACACAAAAACTTCTTGTTTTTTTCAAATCCGACTAAACACGTGCCACTTCTAGAACAATTTAATATAAAATTTCATGAAATTTCAATGGAACAACAACATATTCTTGAATTTTCACCGGATGGTAAATTATTTGCATTAATTAATGAACATGGTATCCTTAAAATTTGGGATACAGAAACAAATGAACTAAAACAAGAATATACACCGAATTTACATTTATCAAATCCATGTACATGTTTAATATGGATAGCTACACAACAGAAGACAACAAAGGTAGGTCATCGAAAATGACACAAGTAGAACAATTCGAAAATAAACTTACTATTTTTTTATAATTTCTCCTTTTTTTTCAGTCAAAAAAGAATCGTAAATCAATTGAAAATAATTCCGTTGAAAGTGAACCATTGAAAACATTCTATCTTGCATTGGGAACAAGTAAAGGTGGTGTTTCATTGTATTCATATGGATTAGGGAAGGTAAATAAAATGATTATCTTGAGGTGAAACAATCCTTTGGAACTGATGGCTTACTAAAAATAAATATATTTTTTTTTATTCACACAGATTGAAAGAAATCTTCAAGGTGATGGTCATTCTGGACGTATAACAAGTATAACATATGATCAATTAAATTATTTATATACTGTTGGTGATGATTGTAATGTAATTGTATGGAATTTAAAAGATGAATGTCAATTAAAATCATGGCATTTAAATTCAAATGAAAAACCATATAGTGTACAATATTTAAATGAATCAAAAAATTTATTAATTGGTACCAGACAATTAATGTTATATTCAACAAATACAAATGAATTAATACAAACTTTTACTGGACATACATCAGATATATTATTATTGAAATATTTTAAATATAATACAATAGAATATGCAATAACATCATCTAAAATGGAACGTATATTATGTTTATGGACATTAAATAAAAAATCAAAATATAAAAATTCAACATGTACATTTTTAATGGAAGATATTGCATATTGTTTAGATTGTAAAATATCATCTGATAATGGAAAAACTGAAGATGATGATGATAGTAATTGTAATTTGAAATTAGTTGCAGTTACAAGAAGTGGTAGAATTCATGCATATGTAATACCAATGGAAAGGTAAGTAAAAGAAAATTAGAATTTAAAAGCAAAATTAAATGATATTTTTTCTTCTCTTTTTTTTTCTCAGTATAAAATCAGATAAACCAATAAAACCAACTGTAACAATTGAAATAACATCAGATAATTCAAATATTGTTGAACCATTACCAGCAATTGCAGCATCATTACATTTTCAATGTAACAATAAAGAGATTTTATTCGGTTACGGTGACAAACACTTTTTAATGTTTGAACAAGTTGTAAGTCACTTACTTCAATTTTCATTTTCTTCTTATTTTTTTTTTTTTAATTTTCTTATTATTTTTTTTTAGTCCTTAAACTTTTCTGAAAAACTTCAAATTCTTGTACGTAATAATCCAAAAAAATTATATCAACAAAAAACAAAACAACAACAAACTCAAGAGAATGCATTAAAAACTTTAACACCATTAATTAATGAAAATGATGTTGAATATAAATCATCAACATTAGTTACAACAAAAAAGAAAATTAAAACAATTCAAATGCCAATGGAGACACGTTTACAAAATCTTCATTTAACAAATGGTGAAATACCACAGGCACAAAGTAAAGTTCAATTATTGATACAGGCTTTACACAGCAAGGATAAGGAGTAAGTTTAGAATTTATTTTTTTCTCTTGAGAAAAATTTACATTTTCTAAAATATTTTTTTCCATCAATTTTTTTTAGACTTTTAACTACCGTTTTATCAACAAAAGATCCAAAAGTTATTCAATTAACGTTACATAAACTTCCTGTTCAATATATTGAAAGTTTAGTTAGTGAATTGACGTTGTTAATGCAAAAGAAACGTTCAAAGTATGTTAATTTACTTGTAAAAATCAAATTTTAATGTTTTCAAATGTTTCTTTTTCTTTTTTAGTGTTCAAATTGCAACAATTTGGCTAAAATACGTCATAAAAACACATACTAGCCAATTAATGGCATTTGGTGCTAATGATCTACTAAATAAATTTGGACCATGCTTGGGAATCATTGAACATAGAACGAATTGTTTAAAAGAATTATCAAAGTATGAATCTTTCTTCTAAAAAAGAGAGAGCTTAAATTAAATTTCAGAATTAACACTAATTTTCCGTTTTTCATTTTTACAGAATTAACGGACGTTTACAATTGTTAGTTAATCAAATTAAAAGAAATACTGAAGAAGAAGAGAATCTTTATACTGAAAATGTTTTAGTATATGAGGATAAAGGTAAGGATTCTGTTTTTGAATTTTTATCCTTAGGACGAAAGAATGGTTTTATTCATGGACTTCATTTTTCTTTTAGATTCTGCAGATTCCGATTTAGAAGAAGAAATAGATATAGGAAGCAATCTATCGAATGATGAATGGGAAGAGAATGAATCAGTAGAAGAAATGGAAGTTGAAGAAGATGAAGATTTGAAAAAATAACTGTTACGATTCAAAATATTGAATATTTTTTATGGAAATTTTATTTTAAATTGTAAATCCTGATCAACAGTTCAGAAAAATTTAGTAAAGGAATTTCTAAAAGCTGTAAAAAGTTTTTTTTTTTTTTTGTATTAGTCGCCTCATTAGTCCTTCACATAAATGGGAGTTTTGTTTTTGGATTCGAATTTTGGAGGCCTGTTTTCTATTTACTAAAATTTTTACAGATCTATGAAACAGGGTATGTTCAGAAATGCAATTACAATGCAAAATTCAGCAATACTGCGTTTTTAAATCCACACATTCTAAAATTACAGATTTAAGGGTTAAAGTTTTCAAACTAAGTATAACATACACCACCTGAATGTGAATTTTAAGTATTAACTAAATTCACCTCCGAAAATATAATTCAACATACGCTTCTAAAGTGCACTTTTAAATTGCTGAATTATTGAATGCAATTACTTTGGTTGTATAGGAGGTGTACGCCTCAAAAGATGGCGTAAAAAAACAGACATAATAGAACAGTGATGACTGGTCCAAAAACAAATGGAATTTTTCTACAGCTTTATCTTCCATATTTGATCAAATTTATGATGAAAATTTACTTAAAATTAGATAAGAATTTTCTCTAAGAGATATTTGAAGACAAAATTAGTTAATTATCTCTTTTTAATCTTCTAAAAACAAATTTCACCACATTGAATAGATAAAATTAGGTATTTCACCACACCAAAAAATTTTTATTCCTTAACACTGGTCAGAGTCGTCAGCCTGAGGAGCCATCATTTATAGGCCATTATAGAAAGTTTGACATTGCGGGAAAAAGAATTTTTTTTTTATTCGAGAAAAAAATATAAATTTCTACTGAATTAGTTTTTTTATTTTAAAGAAAATTTTGTATAAACCGGTGTTAGAAAAAAAGAAATTCTAATTTATTTTGATTTTAGTGTTTTTGTATATTTTTTTTTTTAAAAATTTTATTGTATAAAATTTATTTTGTATTTTTTTTTAATGACGAAACATAAAACAATTGTGGTATTGATGCAAAAAAAAAGACGTCGTGGTCGTGAAAGAAATTTTCTTTTAAATTTCTAAACAAAAGAGAGAAACAAAAAAACAATTTTTTTTTTTAAGTTTTTCATGATAAATTGACTGTGAACATTTTTGGGAAACGCAAAAAAAAAAAGTTTTGTGAAGTGAAGTTTTTCTTAAGGCCATTTGGTACTATTTCTTTTTTTCTCGGTGTGTATACTTCTTAAACACTCATTAAGTAAGTTTTTCATGTTTGTTTTTCTTTCTAAATTTCGCTTTCCAAAAAAAAACGTACTTTTTTCTTGCCAATAAAACCTCTAACAAATCCAGGTGCAAATTAAAATTTCAAATGTGTTTTAATGAAAAACCAAAAAAAAAAAAAGCGCCAGACGTTTTATTCCATGAATGATGGCGTGTACAACCATCACATCACCACACAACCATAAATGTACCAGAACGTGCGATTGCCTCCTACCCTACCTGTCCATCTTTTATAATGATTTTTCTCTTATCTTTAAAACAAATTTTTTTCTTTTCTTTTCAGAATATTTTTTTCCCCATTAATGCTAATTTTTTTTTTTGTTTTCGTTAATTAGAAACAAATTGTTTATTTTTGCCAAAAAAAAATAAAGTATTTATTTATTTAAAAAATCCCATAATGTAAAATTACGATGGATTTGTCTTGTAGTACGCTTTTTTTTTTTTTCATTTTTAGGATTATTTTAAGCTATACTCTCTGTTCTGTGTAGATATTTTTTTTGTTCATGAATTGTTTAAGTGTACAGGAAGAGGGAAGACATTGAAATATTGTTTTTTTGAACATCTGCTATTCTAAAATTTGGATTTATTTTGACACGTTAATAATATGCAAAACGATAGGGAGAAAATTTTAATTCAGATGAATTGCTAATGTGTAAAAATTTTTTAAATTGTTTAGGCATTTTTTTTTTTTTTTTTTGGTTTTTTTTTTCAAAAAGACAAAATATTTATCAGAATTTACGTAATTTTGTTTTCATTTTTTGTTTGTTTGTGGGTAAATAAGAGGCTATCTATCGAAGATAAAAATTTTTTTTCTTATTTGTGAGTATCTTGCAGAATATCATTGTTTTAACCCTTTGAACTCAGTGTAGTATTTGTCAGTAGATCATAAAAATTTATGATACTCATAGGAAAATATTTATGCTAATTTTTCAACCACCACAATAGTTTATAATTACGATTAGAGATAATTTCCCAGTTAAACAAAGTGTGGAACGGATTGTGAATAAGAAATTATGGAAAATGTAGTCCTTTTTCTACTATCCTTTTGATAATCTTCCTCCTACCCTACAGAGTACAAATCCACCATTGGTTCTCTCAACAAATTTAAGTATGTCTTGTTTGACTTTTTCTCTACGCTATCACACATCCTTTTAAGCATATTATTTTTTTAAAAAAAAAAGATACCAGATAACAGAATCTAGAATAATCTAAAATAAAAACACAATAGAACTTTAAATATTTTCCTTTAAACACATCCTTCATTTACCAGCTAAAGTTTTGAGTCAGAACTTCGATTCCGTTAAAATTAGTTTAAAAAAAACCCTTGACCTATTTTTTTACTTTTTTTTTTCTTTCAGAAATTCTTAAAAAATGGGTGACATTGTGTACCCACAAGGTTGCAGACCTTTAACAGAAGATCTTGGTCCTGATGAACTAATACGACGTCTGAAGGTAAATAGGAATTTTTTTTTTGTTTTTGTGCAAAACAAATGAAAACCCTATAAAAAGTGTCTGTCGGTTTTGTAGTTCAATAGAACGTCTTAGAACGTCATAATTACAGAAAATCAAAAAAAAATCATTCTTTTTTTCTAGACATTAACTCATACATTACAAGGAATGGGACAAGATGATGGATTATATCAACAATATATACCGTTAGCATTACATTTAGCTGATGATTATTTTTTAACTCATCCATCAAAAGATGTTCAATTATTAGTTGCTTGTTGTATTGCAGATGTATTACGTGTTTATGCACCAGAAGCACCATATAAAGATCAAGATCAAATAAAAACTATATTTATGTTTTTAATAAAACAATTAAATGGTTTAAAAGATCCAAAAGATCCAGCATTTAAACGTTATTTTTATTTATTAGAAAATTTAGCATATGTTAAATCATTTAATATGTGTTTCGAAATTGAAGATTCACAAGATATATTTTGTAATTTATTTTCATTATTTTTTAAAATTGTTAAGTAAGTATTTATATGAGATGTTCATTGGGGTTTTTTTTAACACTTTGCAAGCGAGAAATTGTGATAACAATTCGGAAAAGAATTAATTTATTCTGTGGAATGGATTGTTTTTTTGTTTTTACAAAAATGACAAAACAATCTCTTTTAAGTTTCTTCAAATCATTTGCAATAACTGAATTTGCTCGCTACACATTCAAAAATTTGAAAATCACGACCGACTGCAAAGTGTTGAATTAGCTTAAAAAATTTTCTTCTTATTTAAAGTATTTTTATCATTTTTTTTCTCTTTTCTTTATTTTTTTTTTTTTTTTTGTTTTTTAGTGACGAACATAGTGCAAAAGTAAAAAATTTCATGTTAGATGTATTATGTCCATTAATAACTGAATCAGATAATGTATCACAAGAATTATTAGATATTATATTAATTAATATTGTTGATCCAAATAAAACACAAAAAAAGAATCCCTATCAATTGGCTAGAGATTTAATTATAAAAACAAGTGATACACTGGAATCATATGTTAAAATTGTATGTATTCGTGATTTTATATTTCTTACAAAAATAAAGCATAATTTACTTTCTTTATTTTTGTTTTTTTTTTTTCTCATTTTATAGTTCTTCAATGAGGTATTGATTGTGGATAAACCAGAAAAAGTATTTTCAATTACACAAAAATTATATGATCTCATCTATGAATTATATGTAATATGCCCGAAAATTTTATGCTCTGTATTACCACAATTGGAATGTAAATTAAAATCATCAAGTGAAACAGAAAGGCTAAGTAAGTATAATTAATTTTTTTTATTTTTATTATTTTTAAAATAACGTAAAATTTTGTAACAGATTTCGAATATTTTATTTACGAGGATACATTTTACTCTAGAGTCAGCTCTATTGTAGATTCCGTTTGACTCCGATCGGAGTATTTTTACAAAATCCTAAAGACATCCCCTGGTTTGAGTCATTCCATTCGAACAACTTTCGAAAGAGTATTGTGAAATCCTTTCCGAAAAATATGTTCGATCAGATAATTTCGAGAAATAAAATTAAGACATAAAATCATATCGAAATGTTTCTCTAGAGTCTTCAGCACGAAGGAGATCAGACTGATTGGTTTGAAATCTTTCACGAATTCGTGGCCTCTCATTCCAGTTTCCGAATAAAAAGAATTTCGAATGCTATCAGCTATTCGAACGAACAGAATTGTCTTCGTTATTTCCATTTTTTTTTTTTGTGTCCAGGAAACACTATGCTCCTGCGCAATTTATTTTCTTTTTTTTTTTTTTACTAAAAACTAAACTAATTTTTCTCACTTTTTTTTCTTTTTCCTCTTCTTTTTTTTTCTCATTTTCTAATTACAGAAGCAGTATCACTTTTAGCACGAATGTTTTCTGAAAAAAATTCAACATTATCAAAAAAATATCCAACATTATGGAGACAATTTTTAGGTAGATTTTATGATATTGGTGTACCAATACGAATTAAATGTGTTCAATCAACAATGCATTTTTTATTAAATCATCCAAATTTACGTAAAGATGTTATTGATGCATTAAAAGTAAGACAACATGATTCTGATGAAACAGTACGTTATGAAGTTGTTATGGCAATTGTTGAAACAGCTAAACGTGATTTTCAAATTGTATCTGAATCAGAAGATTTATTAGAATTTGTTAAAGAAAGAACATTAGATAAAAAATTTAAAATACGTAAAGAAGCAATGTATGGTTTAGCATTAATATATAAAAAATATTTAAATGATTCAAATGTACCGGATGCAACAAAAAAAGCAATAAATTGGATTAAAGATAAAATATTACATGGTTATTATATGACTGGTATTGAAGATCGTTTATTAGTTGAACGTTTATTAATAACATGTTTAGTACCATATCAATTACCATCTGAAGAACGTATGAAAAAATTATATCAATTATTGGGTACAATTGATGAGAATGCAATGAAAGCATTTATTGAATTACAAAAGAATCAATTAAAAGTACGTAAACATGTATCAGATTGGGTTAAATTACATTGGATACGTGATATAACACCAAAATTACAAAAAGAAATGAATGCTAAATGTGCATTAATATCAAAACAATTACCAGAACCAATTAAAGCATTGGAATATTTAAATAGATTTAGTACAAATATGAGAAAAGAACCAATATTATTACGTGGTATGGAAACAATATTAAAACGTGATGTTACATGTAAAGAATGTGCTGATACAATGTCAAGTGTACTTAAAAGATTAGGACAACCAATTATGACAAATTTATATTATAATACCGTTAAAATGTTATTAGAACGGATTGCATCGGTTATGGTCGATAAAGATTCTATTGAAATATTAGTGGGGTAAGTTTAAATCGATTTACACACATCTGATCCCATGACTCTAGTCTATGCAATCATATGAAGGCATATTGACAAGTTTGTATGTGATTTGAATGTGTCTATTCACCAATATCCGGTTCCAATCACAAATCACATACAAACATGTAAAAATATCTGAACCTAATCAGACGAAGAGGTGGTCAGTAGCTGAAGCGGTAGAGTGCTGCTGGCTTCTGATGCTGTGAAGGTCTTGAGTTCGAATCTGCTCAAGTTTACTCAGCTTTGAATGAGTACCAATTCATTCGAGTTTGAGTAGAAGTGTTCGGTACTGAAGTATTAGTGAACCCAAATATCATGACAGCCCTGTCATACGTTCTCGACCAACGAATTTAGTAGTTCGCAATCCACTTTAAACTGTGTTGGTGTATGTATGACAGAAATATTGTCACGAAAAATCAAGTTACTTTGAATAGACTCTGGCTCGATTTAATATGTTGCGCTTTCACCATCGGAAATTGTGTGTGGATCGACGATCGACCTTTAACTTTCTTTTGTAAAGTGAAAATTTAATAAAAACTTAATTTTTTTTATCTTTGAAATTCACAGATTAATTGAAGATTGCTTAAGAGGTGGTGGTGTTATTGAAGAAGTTGGTTTACCACGAGAGACAGCCGGTGAAAGAGGTTTAAATCTTCTATGTGTAAGTTTATTATTTTTTATTTTCTAAACAAATTTCCATTATTCAAATTATTTCGGTTTTTTGTTTTTCTCTCTCAAAATAAATCAGGTTTTAGCGTATGTTTTTTCAGCACATTTTCAACATGAAACAATATTACGTCATATGATTGCATTATTAAGTTTTGATGATGAACATGTTGCACCATATATATTGAAAGCATTCACACATTTAGGACGTTATAAACGTTTAAGTGAAACACATCCAAAAATTCTTGATGAATTATTACCAATATGTAAAGATTTTGCATTAATTGGTACACCAAAACAAGCAAAACATGCAATACGTTGTATTTATGTCAATACACAAAATTCTGATGATGAACCATGTCATGATATATTTCATGAAATTATTGATACATTTAAAACAACATTAATATCAACAAATTCAAATTATCGTACTGCAATTGTTTGTTTAGGACATATTGCATATAATTTACCACAAAAATTTTTAACACAAATTAAAAATTTAATAGCACGTAAAATTGTTAAAGAATTATTAATAAAAGATGTTCCTGAAAATCGTAATGATTTACCAGATGGTAATTGGTGTAATGAAAATGAATTACCAGATGAGACACGTTGTAAAATTGAAGCATTAAAAACAATGGCACGTTGGTTATTAGGTTTAAAAAATGATGTATTATCAGCACAAAAAACATTTCGTATGTTAAATGCATTCATTAAACAAAATGGTGATTTATTAGAACAAGGACGTTTATCATCAGCTGAAATGTCATGGTTACGTTTAGCTGCTGGTAAAGCAATGTTAAAAATATGCGAACAAAAAGGTGTTGGTGATCAATTTACAGCTGAACAATTTTTTAATTTATCAACATTAATGGTAAGATTGGAAAAAAAATTTGGCTATTTCCAAAGAAGGAAGTAAGAAAAATAAAAGATAATCCTTTTTTTTTGTGTTTAAAGATTGATCCTGTTCCAGAAGTACGAGAAATATTTGCGAAGAAATTACATAAAGGATTAAATAAAGGTTTACCACAAAAATGTTTACCATTAGATTTTATGGGATATTATGTATTGGGAGGAAGGGAGACTGATCAAAGGTTTGTGTACACGTCCTTTTATACTTTTTTTTTGTATTTTACAAATTTGTTTTTTTTTTTATTTCCTCAGACTACATAATTTACTGAAGACATACATTGAGACTGATATCGTCAGAAGGCGTGAATACGTTAAATCATACGCAACAGGTAAAATAAAAAACTCTGAAAAAATAAAAAAAATACAGATCTCCCTTGAGTTACATGATTAATTTGATTCCGTGTAAGTCGAAACGGTAAAAGTTGAGAATCAGATCACATAAAGAACAATATCTCCCACTGGGAAAAAACTCCCGTAAGCCAACAAGCGAAGGACTTCATTAAACCATCTGCTAACATCTCCAGGAAACTACTCAACCTCAGCAAGGAGGCCAAAGAGATATCAAAACACATTCTATGTGAATGCGAGGCATTGCCCTCTTAAAGAGTGCACTATATGCATCAAAGTTCCCTCAAACCTGAAGAAATTTGATGTGAACCTTCTAATAGAATTTTAGGATTTTTCAAAAGCCTAAATCTATAAGAAGCACAGGCGACACAAAAGATCTGTTTAGGTCGAAGTGCAATCATAGCCCTAATTATCTTACCTTATCGTACAACTCGAAATCGTCCTTATAACTCGAAACTCATGTAACTCAATTATCATGTAGCTCAAGGATGAACTGTATTCGAATTTTGAAAATCAAAAAGCCTAAAAAATTAAATTAACATGGATCATTTCAGACTCATTTCAGAGTTGATTTTTTTCTATTTTTTTTTTTCTTTTCTTTTTTTTTTTTTGGGTAAAAATTTTTTTCATATCAATAAAATTTTCTTTAAAAAAAAATATTTTTTTTTTCTTTTTCTTCCTCTATTTTGTTTTTTTAAAAAACAAAAAAAAATATTTTTTAGCTAATTTACTTGTAGTTGAAAGAGCGATGAGCCAATTACCTCATATATTACCTGATTATATGCTTGTATTTGCAATACCGGTATTAACACATGATTCAAATTTTACAAATTATGAAGATCGTACACAAATAAAACAAATTGAAAAATGTTTATGGTTTATATTAGAACCATTAATGTCAAATAAAGAATTTTTCTGTTTAGGATTTTATCGTAATATTGTTGATCGTATGAAAAATCATAAAGATGCATTAAATTATGATGATGATTCAACAAATTATGTAAGTTATAATCAAAGGATAAACATATAAATTTAAAAAAAAAAAAAAAACTATGAATAACGGTAAAATTCTGTATTATTATTTTATTTTTTTTATAGAAAATGTGGACTATATGCGATTTAGCAATGCGTATAATTTATTCAAAAATAACAACAGTTGATAATAAAGAAATTGTATTAGAAGCTAGAATACCATCAATGTATTTTAAACAACAATCAGATGATTTTCAAAATACTAAAATTTATATACCAATCGATTGTGAGATTAATTTAAATACAAGTGGTGGAAAAAAACCAATTATTGGTAATACAATAGATAAAGGTGCAACATCAAAATCAACAGATATAACAACAAAAACAACAATTGAACCAGCAACATCTGGTAATACATTTGTTGGTGGAGGTGGTGGTGGTGGTGGTGTAGGTGATGGTTCAACAAGTAATAGTGGTGAAATAACAAAAAGAAAAAGTACAAGAAGAAAAAGGCAAAATTCACAAAATATTAATAATGAAAAAGATAAAAACAATTCACAGGTGAGTTTTTCATTGTTTTTTTTTCGAAATTCGAAAACTGAATTTTTTTTTTTTTTATGTTTGTTTCTTTCTCCTCTAGACAACCCTAAAATCAATAAATGAAAATAATGCAAATAATGATGAAGATGATGGTGATGATGATAAAAATCGTTATGTAAACAATGCTAAAGATGATGATGGTAATGATAATAATGATGACGATGATGACGATGAAATTATCAATGAACCACCTTCAAAAAGATCAAGAAGTCCGTATTCAGATGATTAAAAAATAAAAATAAAATTAAAAAAAATATTTTATACAAATTATATATTTTTTTTCTTTTTACTTTAATTTTAATTTTTGTCTTTCATCATATAAGTTTACACACTAAAGAAGAAACAGACGAAACAAATTTCACAGCAAAAACAACTTAAAATCAAATCAAAGATGAAAGAAAAAGAAGAAGAAAACTAATTTAAAAAATAAATGAATATAATTTAATTTTTAATTGCGATTTAGATTACTTTTTACTTTATAAAATTTGTTTAATTTTTAAGATTATTTTCTTTTATTTTAAGTAATGAAAATTTTTAAATTTCCTTTTTTTTTTTCGTCCCGTAAGAAATTATTTTTTTAATTTAAAAAAAAAGAAGAAAATATTGTTTTTTTTTTGCTTTTTTTAAGAAAAAGATAGATTTAGTAAGAAATAAGAAGAAAAACATTATTAAGAAAATATGAGAGTTTAAGTATAAAATAAATTTTACAATTAAAAAGATGTTTTTAATATTTTTCCACTTCATATGATGACTTTTTTGTTAGAAGAATCCTATTGATCAAAGATATATTTCGTTGACAGTTGGAAAGGTGATTAACTTGTTTTATTTTCAACACACCTTTGTTGTAGTACGGGCTACTACTGTCTGTTCGAGGCCACGGTAATTTTTCGCCAGTAGTTCCATATTTGAAATTATTGTTTGCTTATAACATTTGGATTTTTACTATTAGACAATAAAACATAAATTAATTGGAACACGACATTTAATTAAGAAATTAGATTCACCATTCGATTACCGGACATTCAACGAAGCGTGATGGTGCTTAGTCAATTGAGGAGTCTGAGATCCAACATATTCTTCTTCTTGACCATTGTACCAACATCAGCGTATTCATTCATTCATGCACTATGGGTGTTTTTACGATTTTTTAAGGATACGAGAGTGATCCTCCGTTCATCAATCTGTAGTTGCTGACATAGAAGGGTTTGGAGTGGTTGGGGAACAGTGACAATAGTCAGAGAATACTCGAGCTTGAAATCACGAGTCAAAATGAATGACCAATTGTCATTTAGTAGTCACAAGTTGTCGATCGACAGTCATTAGTTGCCAGTTGCTAGTCTTTAATTAATTTCATAACGGAATTCATTTGATATGAAATCAGGAATCGATGAATAATCTTAAATCAAAGAAGAAAAACACAATTCAATTTATTTAATTCAATCGTTCTTTATTGCTAAATTTTTCTACAAAACCTTATGCATTTAATTAAATTTATTTTAGAATATTTCATTACTAATTAGCAAGCAATCATTTGTGCACTTAACAGTTCATGCATGAAAAACTAGCAGTGCACGTAATTTTCTCTTTATGTTCGTTCAATGAGAAATTCAGTGTGTATGCGACGAACAAAGCCTTGTTCATTCAAAAGTTCGGTATAAAACGTAAAACAAACTCAGACTGAACATTTTTATTTAATGATAGTTGATTTTCGAAACGTCCAAATTAATTTGATACGTTTAAAATTCATTTAAAACGCTTCCGTCCATTACTTCTTTTTTGTACCCTCAACAACCAAATTTTTTACACATTAACTGCGTTCCATTTAGATAATTTAAACTACTCTGGAGTCTGGATTATTTGGTCTTGGTACTATTACGATGTGTGAGATGGTGTGAGAGTACTTTACTTGAGAGTACTTGAGAGCACAGAATACACAATTACATTTACTGTAATTAATTTAATTTATTAATTATTTAATTATTCATTCATTAAATTGTTGTATTTACGTATTCCGTGCTTGAGAGTAGCACCAACTATTCCGAGAGTAGCACCAACTACTCCGAGAGTAGTTTAAATTATCCAAATGGAACTCAGCTATGTATTTTATTTGGCCGCTAACTATAAAATTCTGTTACTTGCATCTATTTCGTCATAGATCCGTTTTTTAACATATTCGCTTTGTCCTTTGTTTCTTAGATAGTTGGTTTCAGAAGTTAATCGAACTTACACCATACTGTTCGAAATCAATTTAAATTAGAGTCTCAAAATCAAACTATTATTGCTTTGAGTTTGTTTGAACTCTCATTGAACAGACTGTTTTTTTTTTCAACCGAACATTGTACACGCTGTGCATTGTGCAATTCAAATCATTAGATGTTTTTCTTTTAAAAAGTGCATGTTCCCTGGCGTATTTCGGTGTAGTTTTAACTACTCTCACTCATATTGTGGTAAGTATATGTTGTTCCATTTACAAACTACGATAAACTACGCCAGAGTAGATGAACTTATCTAAAAAGAACACAACAATTTACACAGTTGAATATATACAACATGAATGCTCCAATTTTACAATAACTAACTAACTCAATTTGTTTTTTTTTTTTCTACATTTTCTTTCTATTCTTCTTTTAATTATTTTCTTATTTAATTTTATTAATTGTATAAACTAAATCAAAATTATATATAAGACGTTGTAATATGAAAATATTTATAAAAAAAAAAAATAATGATTGTATACCAATTAAATTGAATGTATTCCAACATTTATATTCTAATAAATATGCTGGTAATAGCCACATTATTTGTCCTAAACACCATAATATAAAATATATAATAGCTAAATTAATTTTAAGATTATTTAAATTTTTTATACATAATGGTAATATTGTTAAATACCATATAAAATATTGTGATGTAACAACTGTATTAAATGTTATTAATACAAATACATGACAAAATATACAAAATGATAATGTTTTTAATTTATTACCAAATGTTATACTTAAATAAATAAATATTATAAATTTTGGTAATGATATTAATAATATATCAATTATATTTATATCATTATTAATATCACTACCTAAATATTGCATTAAAAAATATACAGAAAAATTATGACGATTATCTTTACGTATTATATGATATATAAATGATTCATATATATATTCCCAATTATATAAATAATAAAATATACTTGTTAATAATGTAAATGATAAAATTGTACTAAAAATTAATAAAATTTGTTTTAAATTTGGTTTAAAAATATTTAAAAAAAATTTTTTTGATGATGATGATGATAAACATAAATAATATGATAAACTAAATATAATTGGATAAATACGTAAATGTATTGATATACCATGACATATACCACATAATATAATATCATTAGAATTTTTATTAAATTTATGTAAATAATATAATGTACATAATACAAATATACTTGATAATGAATCACAATTACCACGTGTTGATATTATTATTGATAATGGATTATATAACCATAATAATGATGAAATTTTAATTATATTATGATAATTTTCATTAATTAATTTATCAATTTTATAAGTTTTATTTGAATTTTTTAAATATTCATTTGAATATTTTATATTATTATCATAAAAATATTGTTTAAATTCATTATAAATTATTTTTTTAATTAGAATTGTTATAATTAAATCACATATAGAAAATAATAATTTACCATATGTTTGATGTATTAATAAATTTGGTATTAATATAATTGATAATAATGGACTATAACGAAATGTATGTCGTTTAAATGGTGATTCATTATTTAATAAATATTTTGATGAATCTGTTAAAACTTTATAATCAATATCAGTATATGATAATTCAGAATTTATATCATGTATTTCACCATAAATAATTAATAATATTCGTATTATGAAACCAATTAATAAATGTTGTTTAAATGTAATTGATTTTAATATTAAATTTTCAAAATATATCGAAATTTTTTTCATTTTTTTTTCTTTTGAAGCTTCTTTTTGTCAATTAAAATTAATTTAAAATCTGTTATTTTTTTCCGTTTTTTATCTTTTTTTTTTTTCCTTTTCTCGTTTTACAATTTCGTTTTCATTTCTTTAGCAACATTTATTAAACATTTTTTAAATTCTTGAAATTCTTTTTCACATGATTTATATTTAACATCTAAATCACGTGTTACACATATAGCATATTGTTCAGCGGTTTTTGAACATTTACCCAATATAATTGGATATTGACGTAAACGTTTATGAGCTTTTTTTACAGATTCCATTTAAAATGAAAGATTTTAGTATCGTTTTTTTTTTTGTGGTTTTTTCTTGTATTCGATTCGATTTTTTTTGTTTTTTTTTTTTTTTTTTTGAATTTATTCTGTTTTTTTCAGACTGATATAATTTTCAAAACTTATCGTTTTCTTTGTGATGGTGGTAAATCTGGTGGTGGAATTGGATCAGCAATGAATATATCATACAATGGTTTTGAGAATAAAACTAATAATGATGTTGTCATAAATGTTAAATGAAATAAACGTGGATTACGATAAATCCAGCTACGTTTTGGTAATACTGTAGTACGACGTCTCTGTTGGGATGATTGATGCTGCTGCTGTTGTTGTTGTTGTTGTTGTAATGATTGTGATTTTTTCATTATTTTTTACTGAAAAAAAAAAAATAAAATAAACAAAATAAAGTTTATTTCAAAGGACAGCGAAAGTGTTTAAAAGATGCCAATGAAAATTTCTGCACACTATTCCTGATCGTAAATAAAAATCCCCAGAATGGACAGAAGGAACACAGTGTGAACATTGTGTTGTACAATTCAATTGAAAATTGAAAACAAACTGAACACCTAAAAGCTAAAGAAGGCGCAGTACGCACTCAAGTGGTAAAATATGAAATTCAGATGAATCTACTTCACAGAAAATCTTGCTTTCATTAAAAGAAAAAATAGAAAAATTTCACATTACCTCTCACTTGAATTATTAGAATTTTCTGATGATGATTTTACACTTTCTTGGTTTTTCAAAAAACTTTTTTGTAAATCAATTCCACCACAGACAAATGATTCATTCATCCACTTCATGCAACATAATCTCATATCCTCTAGAACATCAAGGCAAGCACCTTCTTGAAAATTATTTTCTTAAAAATGTGAAATTCAAAAAAAAAAATCAATTATATAATGCGGCACATTTAATTGGTATTTTTTTTTTCGAAACACAAAATATTCTTTCAAATTACCTTTTAGACAAGTTTGAATCCTACAAGCGTATGGTTTACAAGGATCCTTTTTATTTTTAGACATCAATTAATTCAAATTAATATTTGAAAAAACAAAACTAAATAAAATTAATTAAATATAAAATATTCTGCTTTTGACCACGATCCCAAAAATAGGAAAGAACTTCAACCGGAATAAAAAATTGACCTAAAAGACAGCTAAAATGAGTAAAATTATTTTAGTGCTGTTGACTGACCCCTTATTCCCCTTCAGGAAATTTTAATAACATCAAGGGAAATTTCTAACGAAGGAAATTTTTTAATTTTTTTATTTATTCGTATTTTTACGATATTTTCTTAAATTTAAGGATAATTTTAGCACCCAAAAATATTTTAAAATTATTTTAAATATTTTCCAATACAATTTTCAAGTTTTCCTCATCGATTTTCTAAGAAATATCACTTTTCGAATCTTAGCATCAAAATCACCTTGAAGATGCAGAATGGATATATGAAATATACCCCGTTTTGAAGACGAAAATTCGTGACACGGAAATTTTCTTTAAAATTCTTCAAAAATTAATTAAAATTCGTTTAGAGCACGTAATTTCAAGAGTACACACAAAATTTGGTTGAGAAATATCGAAAATTGCGCTTAGAAAACAAGATTTAGTTGTGGTTTATTATTGGAGCATATTCGAAGTTGTATATCTTTTGAATGGCTCTAGGTACAAATTTAAGACTGCATTCATTAGAAAGTGTGAAGGGTAATCTAAACTTCTTTCAAAGACATGAATAGTCTCAAACATACCGTTTACGAGTTATAAGAAAATCTTTAGTTTTTCAAGTTTTTAGTCCTGTAATTTCTGAACGACCAAGGATACAGAATTAATAATACATTCATTATAAAGCACGAAGGATTCTCTAAATTTTTTATAAGAACATCATGGATATCAGGAGTAGCACTCAAAAACTACAGGTCCGTTTAAAAAAAAAAAAAGTAAAAATAATTAGAACAATCTTCATATATAACGGATTTTTTAAAATATTCGCTTTAAAATTAATTAAATTTCAAAAGACAATTCAAACATGTTTTACGAATTTTTCGAATTTCTGCTGAAAAAATTAAATTTTTCTTGAAACCGATTTCCAATTAGGTTCATGCTAAAACAAGACTTTAATTAAAGAAAAACCGGCTAACGTATACCATTCTCAAATTAAGATATATTTCTCTTAAGTTAACTTGTGATTGGATTAAATTTGTCTATTTGTCAATGATTATCCTGTTTCAGGAACTTCTACCTTATCTAGTTGTCTTCCATTTATCTTGATCATAAAATTACTCAATTTTTCAGCACTTATTTCAGTTTCTTAAAATCCAAATTAAAATTTAGAAAATCAATGTTTCTCCCTTTTTCGTCAATTCAAAAATTTTTTTTTTAAAAATCAAACAAAATTCCTTTTTTTTTTAAATTTTATTATAAAAAAGAGAAATTATAATTTATTTTTTTTTTCACATATCAATCTAAGGCACATTACTGAATATAAATTTTTTTTATTTTATTCTTTTTTGTTCAAATAATTAAATTAAAAAAGAAATTATTAATTACATCCTTTGTAATCTTAAAAAAAAAATAGATATGTTTAATTTTTTTTTTTATCAAATTAATTATTAATTACTAGTAATTAATTTAATTTGTTAATTTTTTTTACTCAAAATTAATTTAAATTATAATTATAGCATACTTAATTTTAAAATAAATTTAATTGAAAATATAATCGAAATTATTTTCTTTCGAATATAAATTATCCTTAAAATTTAATTAATTTTATTCTAATTATCCTTAATTTTTATTTAAAAAAAAAAAAAATAGTAGAAAAATATTCTAAAAAAAATTAAAAAAATTTATTCTTGTTTTTCTTCACAAATATACATAAAAATAATTAAAAATAATTTAAATAATTAATTAGAAAAAAAAATAATTAAATTAAAAATAAAATTATTTGATAATTATTTTATTAGAAGGATAATTTCATCTATTTTCTATTTTTCTTTTTAATGAGTACAATTTTTCTTTTCAGATTTTATTTTCTTAATTTTTTTTTCGTTTTAAATTTAAAGAAAAAAAAATGCCTGTTTTTTCAATTTTTATAATTTAAATTCAGTCTAGAACATTATTTATTTTGTTTTTTATGTTTCAAATTATTGTCCAGTTTATATTTTCCTTTTTTTTTCCTTAATTTTTACTTTTTCTTTTACAATTTTAATGGGGTAAGGGGATGTTGTATGTACAAAACAAGAAAAAAATAAAAAAATAATTTTACTTACACTTTTAAGGTACTAAATTTATACTCTCTTTTAATTTACAAAATTTTTAAATTGTTCATTAAAATTATGTGTATGCTTTATTTTTTTTTTTTTTGAATTTAATTTTATGACTTAATCTCTATTGAATTACACCGTTATTATTATTATTAGTTTTTTAAATTATAAATAAAATGAAATACTGTTTTGGAACATTTTGTCTTGTTTTCTTTCTGTTTACTTGACTATAAGATTTTTGTGTTATTTTTTTTAATTGAAAGGATTCTTCTATATTTGTTTTTTATTAAACTTTTTTTTTTCAAATATTACATTATAAACTCTTACAAAAAAGGACTTTTGAATTGAATTGAAAAAAAATTTCTACAAAGACCACAAAATTTATTTTATTTATTACATGAATTTTTTCATTTTTAAAATTTAGTTTTTTTTTATATTTCCTAAAAATAAAAATTTCCTAATTTATAAAAAAATTTTTAGAATAACAAATTTCTGATATCAAAAAAGCCTAAATTTTGTCCTTAAAAAAAAAACAAAAAATAGTAAAATTTCTAATGGTGTTGAATCAATAAAATTCAATCCATAAAAAAACTATTTTTTGTTTTTTTTGTTTTGTTTCCGTGGGTAATTTTTTTCTAATTGGCAAGAACTTGCTTTTTTTTGTTTCTCCTAAATTTTCGCTTAAAAAATACCAAAATAAAATAATTGCCTAAATAAATTCCTAAATCAAATTAAAGAAAAAATAAAATAATTTTGAATTTAAATAAATTGAAATTGAAATTAAGATAACTTTCTTACGAGCTTCAAGGGGGATCCGATCCTAGTTTCTGAAAATTCAAATTTTAGAACAGAAAGTGAAGTAATCGTTTTGAAGTTAACCGTGATTTTCCCTTTCTCTCTTCCTTTCCATTTTCCTTTTCTCACGCTTCAAAGAACTTCCCCCTTAAAAAATCTAACTAAGCTCATTACCTTCATATAAACTTTCACAACTTTCTAATAATCTAAGTACCGGTGATATATCATAAGGATATAATGATTTTGAGACAAGACGACTTATTTGTAAACGTAAACGTATTAGTACACTCATTGCATCATCTAATGTTGTATTTGTTGTTCCAATACCACTCATACCTAAACCACCATTACCACCAGTTAATATTCCAGATCCAGTAGCACCAGCAGCAGATGATGATGATGATGCCATCATACCCATAATTTGTTGCTGTTGATGATGTTGTAAATATGGTAAACGATAGCTACTACCACTACCAGAACCATTAAATTCATGACAACTAGCAACAAACATTGACCAATTTAATCTAATATATTTTAAAAAACGTAATAAATATAATAAAAAACATGTTTCATTACTAACTAATAAATCTAATAATAAATCTGTACTATTTGATATCATTTTTAAAAATTCTAGGAACGTATATATTGGATTTAATATAGCAACTAATTCTGGAAATGCATTATTACGAAATGATATACCAGATGTAACATCTAATGTACATACCATTGATTCAATTAAATAATCATCTTGATCATCAAATAAATGTATTAAAATTTTACTAAAATGACATTCTGGATGAAATTCTAATTGTTGTTTTATAAATAATTCTAATTTTTTTAATACATCACGTATTGAACGTTCAATTAATATCATATCCTGAAATGCATCATAATCTTGTGAATCAATTGATGAATCTGATGAATCTGAACGTATTTCTTTAACTGTAACTGCTATTGATTTTAATATTAATAATACCATTTTTTGTAATATTGTTTTATCTAAATCATATGAGGATGATGATGATGATGTTGTTGATATTATTGTATTTTTTTCAATATTATCACTACAATCATCATCATCATCATCATCATCACTATTATTATGATGATGATCATCATCATTATCATCAATTTCATCAATTAAATCATTATCTAATATTCTATTATAATTAAAATGATAATTATTATAATTATAATTAATTATTTTACCACGATAACCAATAAAACTAATACAATTTTCAATTTTACGTTTTGGTAATGAATCTAATATACGATAATCTTTAACATGTCTAACTATTTGATGTGCTAATTGACATGTTTCTTCTGGTAATAAATCTTGTAATGCTAATGTACTACCATAACATAATGATTCATTAAATAAATTTAACATTTGTTTATATATAATACATGATAAATTTGAATTTAATAATAATATTTCAAATTTATCTAATTGTGAATAAAATGGTAATGTTTCAATTATTGATAAATTAGCTTTAACTGATATTATATTTTCCCATAATAATAAAAATGTTAATATACAATTTTCTGAATTATCAATTTGTTCATATGTTTGTATTAATGTACTCATATTTTTAACTAATGCTGGCCATTTATTTTCTAAAATTTTTATTGTTAAACATTTTAATTGTGTTGTATCAAAACTTTCTGAATCAGTTAATGTTATTAAATGACAAACATTATTATCTGATGATTGTATTATAGAACCACCACTAACACCACTAACACCACCAATATTATTACTATTAAAATTATGATTATTATTCAATGATGATAATGATGATGTACCAGATGTTCCAGATCCACAACCAATAATATTATCATTTTGTTCAATCATTTGTCGTTTTTTCAGTCTATTATTTTTTAAATTTGTATTATTATTACTACTTAATAGTAAATTCATACCATTACCAGAACTAGTTGATGCTGATGGTAATCCAGATGATGATGATGATGATGCTTGAATTTCACTATTATAATGTATTGCAAAATAATTATTTTCTAATAATGGTTGCTGTTGTTGTAATGAAATGCCAGCATTTCTTAATATATCATCATTATCACCACTTACACCACCATTACCATCAATATCATCATCATTATCATTATTATCATTATCATCATCATCATCTAATGGATGTATATCAATATCTTTCCATTCAACAATTCTTTTTATTATTTCTAAACTAAAATTAATTTTTTTAACTGTATTATGTGTTAAATTTTGTGTATCATCAAATACAAATAAATTATCAACTAATTTTTTTAACCAATTATCAATCATTTGAGTTTTTGTTATAACTAAAAAACTTGATAATACTTTAATTGATAAAAATTGCACATATTTATTATGATAATTATTTAATTCAATTATTTCATCAATTAAATTATAATTAAAATTATATAATGAATTATTATGATGATGATTATGATGATAATGATGATGTTGTTGTGAAAAATGATGATCATATGATGAATAATTATGATGATAATGATTATGATGATGATGATGATGTAAATCAACATCATTATGTATTATTGCATTACATATTTCCATAATTCTTGAACAAATGAAACCTTTTTGATTTTGTTTTAAATAAATATCAAAAAGTAATTGTAAATTTGATAAAAATTGTATTAATTTATTTGTTGGTAATTCATATAAATGTAATATTGTTGGTGTTGTTGTTGCACTTGTTGTTTGTTGTTGTTGATGATGTTGATGATGTTGCTGTTGTTGTTGTTGTATTGTTGCACCAAAATAATAATTTAAAAATGATTTACGTAATATCCTTTCATCAATATTACATAAACATTGTTTCATTAAATATTCTTCAAATTCTTTAACATCATTTTTATTATTACAATTTATTATTGTTGTTGTTGTTATTGTTGAATTTGATCTTAAACCACTATTACCATTAGATAATCGTAATAAATCTGGAATTTCTGATGAATTATGATGTTGATGATGATTACCAGATAATGTAACACGATCAACTTCATCTTGGCTACTGCTGTTACTGCTTAAACTACTATTTATACTGCTACTACTACAATTATGATGATTTTCATTTAAATTATTATGACATACCGAAACTGCACATTGTAATGATGATGATGATTGTAAACAAACACCTGAATTGGATGTTAAAGATGATGAAGTTAATGGACGTACCAATATATCTGGTGGTATTTCTTGATCATCTTTTAATGATGACGATGATGATGATGAGGATGATAATGAAGAAATTGATGGTAAATTTGATATTGTTGTTACTGCTGTTGTTGATGTTGTTGTTTTAGATGTTCCTGATGATGATATAAATTCATCACGTCCTCCACCATCTACTCTTACTCCAATTAGATTTCTATTATCAATTCTTTGACGTTTTGAAACTGGTTGTTCATTTGACATGATCCTTGATGATGATGATGATGATGAAGCAGATGAAGTTAATGTCGTTGATGATGATGAATTTCCCTCTAAGGGTGTACTACGTTCTTTACGTAAAACCATTAAAAATAATTTATTTTCCCTTTTTTTTTTCTAACTTATAACAAACACTTTCTGTTAATTGTTGAAAAGAAACTCGTTGTTCATTGTTTTGTTTTTTTTTCTTCTTTCTTATTTTCTTTCTTTAATTTCTTCAGAAATTCTGAAAGAAGAATACAAAGATATTAATTAGAAATTTTATGTATTTTTTTTTTTCAAATTTAAATCAATTAACGACAAGAAAATACCAAAAAACTAAAAATCAATCAAACACAAAAACAAAAAATTCAATCTGCCACACCGAATCCCATACTTCACCATAAAAAAAAATTCTTTTAGATATTTTTCTTTTTTCATTCAGAACTAACTAGAAGCACACATCAACTTCCCCCAAAATAAAAAGAAGATAAACTCAAAAAAAAAAGATACAAAATAACACACGAAGAGGAATAAGAAAAAAAAACACAAAATTTTTATTTAGCTTCCGAAATACGCAAATACAAGGTTATATGTGGTTTTTTTTTATTAAAAAAAAATATATTTTTCTATCTATTCCAAATTCCCACGCATCTTCTTTGTTTCATAAAAATAACTTTCAAAATTCTTATGTAATCCTTTGAGGAAAAAATTATGAATTTTTTTCTTTCTATTTTATGGTTTATTTTTTTTTTTCTATTTACCTTAAAAGAATGCACGTCTTTAAAAAAAAAATTCTTGTTATTTTTTCTTGTATATATGCTAAAAGGAAAAGAAACGCACGAACGAACACTTCATAAAACGTCACTTGTTAGAATGTTTATTAGTTTTATGTTCATTATTTGTTATTTTTTCTTAAAATTTTTCACTTATAACAGTTCTATTTAATATAACACTTTTATTAATTGATTAAAAATTAATTAAAATGTATTTTTATCTAATAAATAATATGAAAAATTTTATAAAGACAAATTAACGCACTACAATTGAAAAAAAAATCCAAGTTTTGCTCCCTAATTACACACTGACCACCATCTTGGAATTAAATATTTTTCAGACGCTGAATTTTTTTTTCTTTCATTTTTTTTTCAAAATGTTTGTTTTTCAATGGATAGTGCGTATACATGAGATTTGAAGAACGATTGAGTACAATTCGAAATGTAATCAAATTGTAGTGAAACTTATATTAAATTAATATTTATGAATGAAAAGGGTGAGGAACATGTTAGTCTAGCTCATCAAAGTTTATAATCAAGCTCAAGGGAAAATAACAGACTTTTACATTTACTTAATTACGCAAACTCTTTACTTAACTTTGAACCTTATTTACTTTGGAGTTTAGATCAATTTCGATTCAAGAACTACTCCTGGTCCGACTTTTCCATATTCCCTCTTACTCTTCATCAATTTAAAACCTGTTTAATTAATTAAATCTTCATTTAAGTTTCCCACTTTTGTGCATTATCAAAATTCGAAAAAGTATGAAACGTGAGCATTAACCCAATGCAGCGAAAAAAAAAAATCGCTGCACTTCAGTTTTTTTTTCTTTCGCTATTTAAGCAGATGTCAAATAAAAATTGGCCGTATTAGCTGTCATTCAAGGTTAAGTAAAGGACTTATTATCGTTAAAATTTTGCATTTTAGTGTTCAGTTTCAAGTGTTCAGTGTTAAAAGTTGGAAATTCATTTTTTATTTTTCAAATAAAAAATATTTAAATTTCTTGTGTGAAAAAAGTGAAAATAATTAAAGAAAAATAATGTTATCATTACCGTTATTAACAAGTGAACCAGTTTATCAAAAATTACAACAATATTTCAATGATAATGGTACAAAAATTAATATGAAAAATTTATTTGATTCAGATCCTAACCGTTTTTCAAAATACAGGTAAAGGACGATAAAGGACATACATATTTTTTTATTTTCTGTTTTTTTTTTTTTTTTTTTTTTTCATTTTCATTATTTTTTGTAGATTAGAATTTAAATTATCTTTTAAGAATTTTTTAATGTAAAATAATTCACCCCTTTATTCACTTTTCACACCTGGTAATTAATTTGTAGTAACGCTTAATTTTTCAGATTTAAAATTCAAATTATTCTAATAAGTAGTTGTCGTCCTTGAACTAGAAATAGGTGTCTTTACACATGCAAAGTGAAAGTGAAAGTATACGAAATATATTAAAAAATCATTGTGACGTGATGATATACCACTATTTTTTTTCTATCTATACCTACGTGATAAATTCAATGAATGTTGTTGTTTTTGTAATAGAGAAGGTATCTAAACGACGACGTGTATAAAATACCAATTTGCAAAATTCATTCAATTTTTGGTTTGCTTTTTGATTTTACAATGCCCACATCAACAATAATTTTAAATTTTACATTTTACGTTATACAGAGAGGAGAGGTCATTGTCTTCTTATTATGCGGATGATCATGATGTAATTGCGAATTTCATCCAAAAATAAACATTTATTCTAATTTTAAATTTAGAAACAATGAAAATGTTTTTCGTTCTTTGGCTCTACAACACAATTTGGTTACATGATGTTTTTGAACTGTAGAAAAATCACAAGTTTTTCTTTTAAAAATTTTGTATTTCTTTCAGGATTGACGTAGATAATCTGAATTCTTTGTTTCAATTTTTAAATGTTTTTATTTAAAACAACTATTTTTGCATTAGCAACGAAAAAAAAGGACACTACTACGCTGTCTGAGAAGTATACATTAGTCTTCAAGAAAAGTTACTTTGTATGCATTTCAAAAATTCCTGTGAAGATCACCTATTCTATATAACAAAAACCCACCCATTTTCTGACTACTGTTGTACAACCTTTGAACGTTGAATTAGAAATTTAAACAAAACACACAACCACCATTTTTTTTTTTTAAAAAATCTTTTCAAATTTTTCAGCCTTCGTTTGAAAACCCCAAATGATGGAGAAATTTTACTTGATTATTCAAAAAATCGTATTACCGATGATGTTTTGAAATTATTAATTGAATTGGCAAAAGCACGTAAAGTACCAGAAGCACGTGATGCAATGTTCTCTGGACAACGTATTAATATAACTGAAGATCGTGCTGTATTACATGTTGCATTACGTAATCGTTCAAATGATTCAATTTGTGTTGATGGTAAAGATGTTATGCCAGATGTACGTGCTGTACTTGAACATATGAAAGAATTTTCTGAAAAAGTAATTAATGGTGATTGGAAAGGTTGTACTGGTAAACGTATTACAGATGTTGTTAATATTGGTATTGGTGGTTCAGATTTAGGACCATTAATGGTAACTGAAGCATTAAAACCATATAATAAAGGTTTAAATTCATATTTTGTATCAAATATTGATGGTACACATTTAGCTGAAGTATTAAAAAAAGTCTCATATGATACAACATTATTTATAATTGCATCAAAAACATTTACAACACAAGAAACAATTACAAATGCAACATCAGCTAAATCATGGTTATTGGAACATGCTAAAGATGTAGGTTATTTTTTTTTTTAGGATTTTATAAATACATTCCTGATGATATTTCTTAATTTTTATTTTTTCTTATTTGTTTTTTAGCCTGCCGCTGTTGCAAAACATTTTGTTGCTTTATCAACGAACAAGGAAAAAGTAACAGAATTTGGTATTGACAGTGTAAATATGTTTGGATTTTGGGATTGGGTTGGTGGACGTTATTCATTATGGTCAGCAATTGGTCTTTCAATTTGTTTATCAATTGGTTTTGATAATTTTGAAAAATTACTTGAAGGAGCATATTTCATGGATAATCATTTTAAAACTGCACCATTGGAAGAGAATGTAAGTTAAATTTTACAGTGTTGCTTTTTTCCTCTCTTAAATTCTCTCATTTTTTCTAGGCTCCAGTAATTCTTGGTTTATTGGGTGTTTGGTATTCAAATTTTTATCATGCTGAAACTCATGCATTATTACCATATGATCAATATTTACATCGTTTTGCTGCATATTTTCAACAAGGTGATATGGAAAGTAATGGAAAATTTGTAACAAAAAATGCAAAAATTGTTAATTTTAATACTGGACCAATTGTATGGGGTGAACCTGGTACAAATGGACAACATGCATTTTATCAATTAATTCATCAGGGTACACGTTTAATACCATGTGATTTTATTGCACCAGCAAATACACATAATCCAATATCTGGTGGTATGCATCATAAAATTTTATTAGCTAATTTTTTGGCACAAACTGAAGCATTAATGACTGGTAAAACAACCGAACAAGCACGTTCTGAATTAGAAAAATCCGGTTTAAAAGGTGAAAAATTAGAAAAATTAGTTGTTCATAAAACATTTGGTGGTAATCGTCCAACAAATTCAATTGTTGTTAATAAAGTAACACCATTCATATTGGGATCATTAATTGGTAAGTTTTAAATTTGAAAATAAAAATATGGTATACAGAAATAAAAATTTGATTTTTTTGGTTTAATTTTAGCAATGTACGAACATAAAATCTTCACTCAAGGTATTATTTGGGATATAAATTCATTTGATCAATGGGGTGTTGAATTGGGTAAACAACTTGCAAAAGCAATTGAACCTGAATTAGTTAATCCAGAACAGGTTATTACATCACATGATTCATCAACGAATGGTTTAATTAATTTCATTAAATCAAATTGGCATTAAAAAGAAAAACAAAAATCAAGAATAATTTTATTGTTCAGATTTCAAAATTCACCTACAAAAGATTCATTTGAAATCTGATGTAAGCTTAATGTCTTCAATTAATTTTTATTATCTTATTTATTTTTATGTGAAAAAGATTTCAATTTAATCAGAGCTAAAATTTCATTTGAAATTAAAAAGTTTTTGATTTTAAAACTGAAAAATTCGAATTGAATTGAAAATCTTACTTATTTTTTTAAAAAAAAATAATAATAATTTTCATCTTCCTTATATTTGGTAATTTGGGTGTCGTTGTGTAGAATTAGAATTATGTAGATTACATAGGAAATGAAAATATCCTTGTTTTTTATTTTTTTGTTTTTGTAGCGTATACATAATTTCATATATATATATTTTTTAAATTATACATTTTTCTCTTAGTTCTTTTTTATTTTACATTTTTAAATTTAAATTTTGCTTTTATAATTTCTTTTTTTACAATAATTATCTAAGCACAAAGTTTTTGTTAAACGTTTTTTTTTTTTTAAATATATTGTCCAAGATTAAAACAAAAAAAAAAGTACACATTAAATCCTTTTAATGATCAGTGAATTGATTATCATGTAAAAATTTCATATTTCACATTAAAGGGCTGAAAAAAAAAAACAGCAAATGTTAAAGGAAAAGTAAAAAAAAAAACCGATTATAAAATTTATACAAAACGTATATCACTGTTATTTAGTATATTTTTGTTCAATGTATGTGTCATAGTTTTAAAAAAGGAGAAAAATAAAATATGTATGTTAAAAAAGAAAGGAAAAATTTTAATCAGAGAAAAAAAAATTATATAAAAATTGTAGTAAAAGGCTTTTATTGTAAAATTTGTTAAAAATAAATAAATATATTAAAAAAATTGAGAAATAAAAAACACAGACAGATTGTTAGCAATTTTACTATACCTATATATATTTTTTTAAAGTTAATTTTCTAGTCTAAGTTTTTGTTAAATTCTTTCAATTTTCTAACATTTTTTAATTTTATTTTTTCTACTTATTTTAAAGTGTGTTTTTATTTACAAACACACTATTTTTTCGAGTTTAAAAATATATGGAAAAATAAATTAGAATACAAATTACATTTTTTTTAGAATATAATTTCACATCGAGAAGTGTTTTGTTTTTCGTTTAAAGCAAACACAACTTCAAATAGAACCGAACTTAAACCTACAACTTGCTCGTGAACGCAAGTCTTTCTCTGAAAACTGAATCGAACTTAAAATTATGATGACATGATGAAGCTTGTTAAAAATCAACAAAATTTGTGCTATTTTCCCTTTTTGAGGACATACAGGGTGCTTATGTGTCTGAATTTTTTTTTTAAATTCTGTTTTTGGGACCGATTGATTTTTCTATTAATTTTTATAGAAAAATTTTTTAAGCAAGAAAATCTTTAGCATGCACAAAATAAAATTTCAGAGAATATGAGACGATGACGGTAGGAACTGTTTTAGTGTGAATTTTTTTGGAAATTGAACAAAAAATGGACTTGAGAAACTAAGGAGAAGAGTTCTCCATTTGTCGTCAGTACGGCACGACTATCCTATGATTTTCACACCAACAATTTGTTTTTAACAGCTTACAGTGTCTATAACGACTTTTGTTTGAATCTCTTCTATAGTATATGAAGTTTTTTTTGTTTTTGGATCCTTTCTAAATTTCAGAATTTATGGAAAACAGAATTGCAAGAAAATTCAATATTCAAGAATGTACAGGTGCTTGTGGCTTAAAAAAAAATTTAAAAAAAAAAGGAAGATAAAAAATAAAAATATTTTTGTTGGTATTTTTTTTTTAATGTGTTTTTTGTATGTTTAGTTTCTTTGTGATTGTATAAAACATATTACATGTGTGAAATACAATTGGTTTTTTTTTTAAACATAAATCCTTAAATTATTTTCATACTAAAAACTAAGACTAAATTTTTTTCTTATTAAATGTTTATCTTTTTTTTGTTCTTTTTTGGTTCATTTTAATTTCTTTTTTCAAGAAAAATTAAGTATAAAATTAATAATAATTAAAATTTAAGGAAACAAAAAAAAAAAAAGATTTTTTTTTCATGAAACATTTTAGGAATGTTAAACTTATTTATAAAATGACAAAAACAAACAAAAAAATTAATGTGTAGGTATATGCGTTCGAATTTATAATTATAATTACGAGAACTTACAAACTACTTAGAATTTTTATTTGTTTGTTTGATTAAAACAAAAACAAGAAAAACAAAAAAAGTATGATAATCCTTATGAATATCATGAATTCGTAATTAAATTCGAATTTTTGTTGTCTTATTCTTATTATTTTTTTTTTCTCTCTCTCTCTCTCTTTCTTAAAATAATATAGCACGTTACAACAATTTGATTAGTGGTTTATTATCCTTCTTCGAAAGTTATTGTTAGGATTTTTTTCTTTTTTTTTGTAGTTTATTTCCTTTTACTTAAGTTTTTAATTTTTATTTATTTATTTTTTTTTTTTTTTTTTTGAAGGAACGGCAAATAGATATTCTTTTATTATTTTTTTTTCTTAAATAAAATATTTTAAATATTTTTTTCTCTTTTCTTTGAATTGCTTTTTTTTTAGTTAAATTTGTTTTTTTGTTTATATCCTTCGACGTTTATTAATTTGTAATGGTGGTGGTGTTGTTGATGGACTATTATTTGATTCAAGGCACATTGAACCTCTTGTACGTTTTTGTGTTGTACGTGTTATTTGAGTTTTTGATGATGGTAATACATCAGTTGGTATCAATTTAACAACAACTTTTTTATCAATATCTTTTTGTTGTATCATTTGTTTACCAGTAAATGGTGATTTATCTGAAATGAAAAAAAAAAAAAACAAAATAAATTACAAAAAAATAATACCATTAAAGTTTTTAAAAATTAGAATATTTTTTTTTTCTGCATGAAATGGATAAACTTTAAACTTTTCAATTTGAATTTCTCAATTTTAAGGATTATACATTATACCAAAATAGATTTCAGCTTAATCATGACTAGTTTAAGCTTTTAAGGCTTCAATAAGTAATACAAAATAATAGGTACTTACCTTTTTCATTTTTCTTATTATTCTCTTCAGCATTTATTTCTGATTTTTTTCTAGCAATTAATGTACTAAATTCAGTATCTGGTAAATAAAAATCTTTTTGTTCATTTGGAAATGGTATTGGTTCCATTTCATCTAATACATCTAAATTATACATTGTACGTAAATGTGCCCATATATATTCAGCTGGTATATCACGATTTAATGATTTTGATAAACGTTCAGCAATACATGCCATATAAAAATGTTTATTAACACCAACTGGTTTTAAACCTTCTAATGCAAAAAATAATTGAATTTCTTCTTCAGCTGACCATTCCATATTGCCAATAGAATTATTATGACTATTATTATTTATACCAGCATTTCCAGTTGTTGTTGTTGTTGTTGTTGTACCAGTAGATCCTGAACTAGATCCAATATCATCATTTGATTTCGACATTGTCATAATAATGGTTTTATTATTTTTTATTAAATTAACTTTTTTTTTTTTTTGGTATTTAAAATTTTTTTCATGTGAATGAGATCTTTATGAAACAACCCGAACACTTTTACGTTTCAGATATTGCACTTTTTTTTTTTTGTTATTGTTGTTGTTTTTGTAAGAAAATATGAATTTTATGTAATTTTTACAATGAAAACGTATGTTCAGTGTTTGTTCTTTAATATTTTCTTTGGAATTCAATTCACTTCACATAGGAAATTACATAAAAGTTACTTAATTGTTTTATTTTTTTGTGTAACTAAAATAAAATAAATTAATTAAGCATTTTACTGATAAGAAATTACTACTTCTTCTTTTTCTTTGAAATTGTCAATTGCACTTCTGCTTTTGTTCCTGTTCATCACGTCATGCATGAAGAAATACCGAAGGGTGAAGTGAAGAATAAATCCAAAACAAATAGAAGAGAAAAAAAATAATTAGAGAAATGCAACAATTGAAAATTAAAAGAGTGAAAGAAAAAAAATTTATCTGAATAATAAAAAAAAAATACCGGCCGGGTGGCGGGAATAATTACAAATTTAGCCAATAAAAATTCATATTCATAAATATGAAAAAGATATTTACTTTTCAATTAAAAATAATAAACAAATTTGAATTTGTATAATTTTTCACTCATATTTTCAAATTCCAAGTATTCAATAATTTTTTTTTTTTTTTTGTTTCACATTATGAAAAAGTTAGGTTAGATTTTTCTTTTCTTATTTTTGATACTTTTCACATAGCTTTGTTTTTATTTACAGTTTTTTTATTATATGTTCTTGAAAATTAATTAATTTAATTAATTTTAATACGAAACTTTAAAATAAATAACTTTATTATAATTCAGGATGGAGAAAATTAGACCCCCTTGATTATTTTTGCTATAAATCACTTCAGTGCTATTGACTGACCCCTTATTCCCCTTCAGGAAATTTTAATAACATCAAGGGAAATTTCTAACGAAGGAAATTTTTTACTTTTTTTTTTTATTCGTATTTTTACGATATTTTCTTAAATTTAAGGATAATTTTAACACCCAAAAATATTTTAAAATTATTTTAAATATTCTCCAATACAATTTTCAAGTTTTTCTCATCGATTTTCCAAGAAATATCACTTTTCGAATCTTAGCATCAAAATCACCTTGAAGATGCAGAATGAATATATGAAATATAACCCGTTTTGAATTTTCTTTAAAATTCTTCTGAAATTAATTAAAATTCGTTTAGAGCACGTAATTTCAAGAGTACCCACCAAATTTAGTGGAGAAATATCGAAAATTGCGCTTATAAAACAAGATTTAATTGTGGGCCATTATTGGAGTAAATTCAAAGTTGTATATCTTCTAATTGGCTTTAGATACAAATTTAGGACTACATTCACTAGAAAGTGTAAAGGGTTTTTTTAAATAGTAGGTCCAAAAAGGAGCCTATAAAAATCCTTAGGAAAATATCCATCAGTTTTTCAGCTGAAATTTTTGCTATCGACATGTGTGCTACTGAATGCCTAAAGAAAGGCTTCAATAAAGCCACAGTCTACATAATTTCAGACAGCCAGACAGCACTTAAAGCTATAAACTCACACAAAAATGTGTCTGGATTGGTTTTAGAATGCCTAAAAACTGTTAAAGCACTGGCTAGGACAAATAAAGTATACCTTATGTGGATTCCAGGACACGAAGGATTCAAGGGAAATGGGTTGGCGGACTTCCTAGCGAAAAAAGGTGTCAACTCTAATCTCCTTGGACCAGAACCCTTCTGCGGTCTGCCTAAAAGCCACACAAAAGACAATATAAAAAATGGGAAATGGCAAAATGCATCTCCCGATGGAAAGAAACTCCTGGAAATATACAAGCAAAGGAATTCATTTCACCTTTAGTTAACATTTCCAGAAAACTACTCAACCTAAATAGAAATGAGCTAAGGACCGTCATAGGTCTCTTTACCGGACACTGTTCACTAAATTACCATTTAAGTAGGATAGGCTCACAAGAGGATGACAAGTCCGTTTTAAAAAAAAGTAAAGTGAATTACAACAACAATCTTTTTAAATTACTCGCTTTCAAATTAATTAAAATTAAATAGTCAACCCCCAAACTTGTTCTACCAATTTTTTGAATTTCTGCAAAAAACTAGAAAAAATCCTGTGAAACAAACATGGAAGACCAGAAAATCAAAAATAAAACACTCATATTTTATTTTTTTTTTTTTTCAAAAAACGTTTTGGTGTTTATTTTTATTATCATTTTTATTCAATAAATTTAAACATAATTTAAAAAATCGGGTTTCTTTAGCTTTTATCTAAATTTTATTCAATTAGGAAATACTTTTATTTGTTTAGTTTTTTCTCTTAAATTAAATTTTTTTAAATTATTTAACAGAATTTTTTTTTATTTGCTCGTTTTTTATTATTTTTTAAAAATTATTTCTAAATTTTCAATTGAATTTTTTTTTCAATTATCTTTGTTTTTTTCTTTTTTTTTCAAATATTGTCATAATCTTCATCAAGTTCAAGATTCGAAATTGAAGAATTATTTTGTGATTTTAATTTTGTTGTTGATGAAGATGATGGTGTTGGTTTTGTTGTTGTTGTAAGCAATGATTTTAACGTTGTAGATGTTGATGATGATTTTGTTATATTTTTTTCTAATTTTTGTCGATTATCTAATATCGTTTTGGTGACAACAGCAGATGATGATGATGATGATCTTAGTGGTAATGGTGTTATATTTGATAAATCTATATTAATAACGGGAGTTATTTTTGCTGTTGATAATGATGTTCCAGATGATTTTTCACATTTTATTGTTAATGATGATTTTGATGATGATGATGTTGGTAATGTTGATGCTGATGATAATTCATTGTCATGTAAAGCTAAATTACTATAATCTATTTTAACGACTGGTTTATTACAAATATTATCTGTAGTAACAATTGGTGCTGGTATTATGGGTGGTGGTGGTAGAGATGTTGTTGATGATGATCGATGATATGATGATGATGATGATATTGAGGAGGATGATGATTCTTTGGATGAACAAGGTACTGATTTTGATTGATGTTGAAGTCGTTTTGTTGAATTTTTTTCTATATAAAAAAAAAATATTAAAATTGTTCTTTAAAAAATTTTAAATGTTTAATTTTACCATAATTTATTGGAGCATTCGGTAATGAGTCCATCCTTGCTATTTTTGCTGGTTTATAATCATCACTATCATCGTCGTCATCATCATCATCATCATCGTCGTCATCATCATCATCATCATCATCATAATCTTCATCAAGCTTTTTCGTATTGGATGTATGATGGATTACAGATGATGATGATGATGATGATAATGTAAAATTATCAATTTTCGATGAATATTTTAATGAATTATTTTCAGATAATTGCTTTCGACATGCATGTACATTATCCCATTGTCGTTTTAGTTCAGCACGAAATTCTGTTGGTGATGATACTGTTGGTGTTGTTGTAGTTTCAGTTGATGTTGTTGTTACACATGGTTTTATTTCAATTGAAATACCACCATTACGAAATGTTGTTGTTGTTGAAATTGCTGGTGGTATAGTTGCTGATGTTGATATTGTTGAAATTGAATTACCATTTGTCGTCGTTGTTTTCGTTGTTGATGATGATTTATTTATACTTAAATCATATGGTTGTTGCATTTCCATAAATGATGTTGAAGGAGATGATGATGATGATGAACCATGTATACCAATTGTATTACTTCCATATTGTGTTGATGCTGGCGGTGATGAACTATCTTGTCCACCTTCATCTGCTACACTAATATCTGGTATATTTTTAACTAATTCACGTAAAAAATCAAAACGTGATTCAGACATAATACATTGTTTCATATGTGATGGTGATAATGTTTTTGCATTACGTGAATTTGTTATTCTAACGGTTTTCTTTAATAATGATTCAACGAAAAGTTCTAATGTTCTAGGTATATAAATAATTTCAATTAAGGAAAATTCTTATTTTAAATTTGTGAAAAAAAAGAAAGAAATTATTTAAAAAAGAAAAAATAATAATTTAAAATAAAATAAAATTTAAACTTAGCTTCTCCCCAGGTAATATTTAGTTTATATGTCGATCTCGAAAGTGCCTGTATCCTGTCTGAGTTCACCTTGGAGCAAGGCGATAGTTAGTAAGTATCTGATGAGTAACTAAGCGTTTTTTTATCATCTAAAATAATGTTTTTGTTTTGAAAAGGATATAAATTATAATTGGAACTGCTTGAGCAACTTTGCCAACTTCTTCATCGCTTTGCATAATTTTCTTGATGCGTCCCGCTGGAAATCTTGCATTATATTTCTTCTTTTTCGATGGCATAATTGACAAAAAAAATTTTATTTTTATAGAAAAAGAATCTTTGAGAAATTCTTTTCAATAATTTCTTAATTAAATGAGATTTAATTTGTAAATAAAAATTTAAAAAATTACTTAATAATGAAAAACTTTTAATCCAAAAAATGACATGGCAATGGCATGCCTCTTATTTTGACATTTTCATTGTGTTTTGTTTTCGCTTGATTCACAATCAAAATAATCTTAGAAAAGAAATTCACCAATAAGGTGAAAAGGCGAAAAGTGTCGAGGTGAAAATGGTGAATTTTGAATTGTTCTGCTGAATAATTTATTTTTCAAAAATTTTATCAAATAGTTTTTTTTATGTTTTCTCTTATTGAATTCTAAAATTGTGGACTTTGGAATATTTTAACATATTTTCCAGCCTTGGTGGCTAATCATTTTAAAAATTTTAAATCTGACTTTTTTCAGTGGTGAATTATTTTTGGTGAATAATCCATCAGCTGTGGATAGGTGAAAGTGTGTAAGAGAAAAGAAAAGTTAGGTTAGTTTTGTACATAATTTGAAATCGGTATGCCTCTAGGTAACGTTGGAAAAATTGCAATTGGATGGTAAATAGGAAATTATTTTATTTATTTTTTTGCATTATTAAAATTATCAAATCTCATATTTTAAGGTCTGTAATAACGTTTGTTGGAGTGTATTCGTTTATCCTATCGAAAAATTCAGTTGAAAAAAATCGTATTGAGAGTATGAGAATTAGAGAACGTATGAGGAAATCTAACTACGGAGATTACAATACAGAAAGTGAAAGAAAATTTGAAGCATAAGAAAATTTTTAGATTATCATAATTTTAGAAAAACAATTATTTCGACTTAGAAAGTTTTTTTTTGTCTTAAAAGCAATCTTTATAGTAAAACAAGATTTTGAGGTTAATTGGTCCAAAAGTCATTTTTCAAAAAGATTCGACGATATTTCCTTGAAACAACAAAATTTGGTAATTATCAGGTTTTCAAGTGACAAATTATCCAATTTATTCAAGACAAATATATAAAAAAAAGCAAAAAATAGAAAACATGGCATCTGCACAACAAATGGGTGCAATTGATCAAGCTAAATTGCAAATGATGCAAGACATGGAAATTGAAATGATGTCTGATTTATATAATCGGATGACAAATGCCTGCCATAAAAAATGTATACCACCCAAATATGGAGAAGCTGATTTAGGTGAGTGTTTTAAAAATTTCTTTGGAACTTAAATTTAATATTTTTTTTTACCTTATAATTTTCAGGTAAAGGTGAATCAGTATGTATTGACCGATGTGTTGCTAAATATCTAGACATCCATGAACGTATAGGTAAAAAATTAACAGCAATGTCAATGCAAGATGAAGAATTAATGAAAAAAATGTCGGGAGAACAAAAGTAGTTTCTAGTTTTTAATTATAATTTTTTTTTTTGATTTGTTGAATTATGCATTATGCAGACAGGCAGGCTATCATTTATGAAACCGCATGTTAGTCGGACTTAGAAATTTAGAAAAACACAAAAATATTTTTAAAAAATAGCTAAGTACGTTTTTTTTGTTTTTTGATTTTACTACAAAATACACAATTTTCTTTTCTTGTTTTTATTAAAAGAAAAAATAACCTATAATTTTTAATTAAAATGTAAATGAATTTAACAAATTTTCTCATTTTAATTCCAAAATTAATTCACAATTTTTTTTTACACACAATTTATAATTTATTAACTGAAAGTTGTTATGTATCTTGCCAGTTTTGGTATAAGTACGGATATATCCTCCTGAAAAAAGAAAAACCGTTATGTAGAGTATTTAATTAAGCATAAGTGTTTGGATCAATTAAATTGAATCCGAATCACAGGATCAAACGAACAAAAAAAAAAGTACAATTTTATGTGGCTTACAAGACACCAAGGAAGGAACCGGAGTTTATGCTCCAAGTCTCATAATCCTTAAAGAGTGATAACCCAAGAGAGACAGACTATTTTCAATGATTCAAGCTTGACTTCGCCAATTTAAAATATGATTACAAGCTTAGTGCTAGATTGAATGTCTTGCGAAATATAGAAAAACTTATGACTCTAGAATACAATTTGGAAATTTTTCAATGTGCTTTATGAAGAAACACGAGAAAAGATAATGTTCTTTGGTAGCTTAACGATTAGGATTTTGGCTACTTTTGGTATACAATTTTCTACTTAACTTCAATTGGATCTTAAGTGTTGAATCATCGAAAAATGAAATGTTTTCCAGAAAAAAAAACATAAGTAGGATTTTGGTTGGTCGGTTCGTTGACGTGATGGTTTTCGGAATACTTCCGAAGACCCAAATAGCACCGAGTTCGGTTTTGATACCACAACACGCGTAACTACACTGAAGTAAAGTTTGACATGTGTAGGAGATCCTTATAACCATCATTTTTTATTCAAGAAACGTATTATATTTATATCCCCGACCTTGATTGATATTAGAAATTTCATTCAGATTCAGATTGGTGTTAAAAGGAATACCCAGTTTCTCAGTGTGATCCTCTATTGACTAAGTAACTGATTTTTGATTCGAATTTAAAGGATCAAAAATTGAACTTACTTCAAAATGTTCCTCATCACTTTCATCTGTTGTATCAATATCACTGGTTTCAATGCTGTTCTCCCAATCGGATGCATCATCATCTACATCATAAATATCTGTTTCTTCGTTTTTATTTAAATCATCAAAAACAACATGACTTTGATACTGAAAAAAAAAAAAAAAAAATTAATAAAATGAATTAAAAATAATCGAAAGGATTTTTTTTTAAAAAAAAAAAAAAAAAGTAATTTACCTTTGTTACATTTTCAATATGCTGTTTTTGTATTGGATTCTCTGATAAATCAAGAATTTTCATAAAATTTGTCATACCAATAGTATTTATATCAATATTATCAATTGTATTACAATTTAAAAAACAATATTTTAAATTTTTTAATTCTTTTATAATTTCAATTGGTAATCTACTAAAATAATTATTACGTAAATTTAAATGTATTAATTTATTTAATTCAATCATTGTTATTGGTAAATCAATTAATTCATTATTTTCTAATGTTAACCATGTTAATTTTTTTAATGTACCAAAATTTTTTGGTAATATTTTTAATTTATTACCACGTAAACCTAATGTTTCTAATTGTTTACATTCACATATTGTATCTGGTAATAATTTTAAACCAGTATTATTACACCAAAATACTTCTAATGATTTTAAATTTTTAATATCATCTGGTATTTCATTAATTTGATTACAACTTAAATTTAAAAAACGTAATGTTGTTAATTTACATAGAACTTTTGGAAATTCTTTTAAACAATTATAATCTAATGTTAATGTATTTAAACGTGTTAAAACAATAAAATTTTCAGGGATCTAAAAAAGAAAAATATAGAAAATTTAATTAAGAAGTGAAAAATTTAAAAAAAAATATATTTTATTGTTTTAAAGAGAAGAAAGTATTTTAATTACCTCAATAATTTCATTATGATTTAAAAATAATTTAAATAAATTATTACAACTTGTTACCAAATCTGGTATTTCAGATATTTCAAAACGTGATAAATTTAATGTATATGCTCGTCTCATTGATGCAACTTCAATTACGGCCAACATATGATTTTCTTTAATAAATTTATAAATAGAATTCATTTTTGCTCCCTTTTTTATTATTTTGTTGTCGTTATTCAAATTTTTTTTTGAAATTAATTTATTTATGTTTTTTTTTCGACTTTTTAATTAATTTATCGTTTATGCAACAAATTTATACACACTTTTTTTTTATTTCGAAAACAAAATGATGCACCACAAACTTGAATGGCGAAAAAAAAAACCTCAAAATAAAAATTTTATAATAATTTTTGTGATTAGAAAAATTTTATTCTACTTTAAAAAAAAAAAAACAAAATTGAAATTTCTTAATTTTTTTAATTGTTTATATATTTTTTTCTTTGATTATTGATGATGTGAAAAAAAAAATAAATTTAGTTGGAATATAAATCGCGTACTTATTAAAATTTTTTTTATTGTGACGAAAAATGATAAATGACAAAAAGTCAGGTGATAATTTCAGTTGCTGAATTTAATTTGTTTATTTGGATTTTTTTTGAAAAATAAAATTCAGCTAGAATGGGGGAAATGAAACGAATAAATAATTCCCGAAAATTCGAATTTCCTTTTTCGGAAATTCGTTTTTTGGGAAATTTTAACTTCAGATTCAATCTGTGGTCTATTTGTTTTTTACTGAGAATGCATATTTATTTCAGAGAAAATGTACAATCTTAAGCGTTTTTAAAAAAAAATTGACTGTTGCTTGAAACTTGAAACGCACTTTCGCCAGTCTTTTTCATTTAAGTCAGCATAAACTGTCAGTTTTAGTATTTTTTAAGTTTCCATTACTATTTCGAAATTAACATTTCGTGCATTTTCGTGCTGTTGTCGTTGCATATCGGATTTCTGTGTCCGATACTTCTGACTTCAAAACGCACTGACATTTTGTCGTCCGCCATTGCATTAATGGAGTTTAAGTAAGTGATTAGATTTTTTTTTTTTTAATTTTAAAACAAGAAAGTTTGTGAATTTTTTAAATAATAAAAAAAAGTGTTTCATTATTTTTCGGTTTAGTGAAATTTAAGTTTAGTGAATAAAATAATTTTTCAAAAAAAAATTATAACCAAAAAGGTAAGTAAAAAGCAAGGTACAAGAGGTGGATTATTGTCTCCATTACTTGTTATTTTGTTGAAAGTAAATTATTGTGGCTGGCAAAATCCTTTGAAGGTAGTGCAGCTAAATTCTTTACAAGTGAGACAAAAATCCTATCAAGTGTTTTTCTTGAAAAATTTTTTTTTTGCCAGAGAATTGGCTAACCGAAATCCTTTTTAAAAGGTGATCGGTTAACTGATTGCCTAGTCAAAAAAAGCCTAACACTTGGGAGACATACATCTGATATCAGATGAACCTGATTCTTAGGATTCAAAAAATGTTTTTTCTTTTTTAAGTGAAAAATCTAAAAAATAAATAAATAAAATAGTAGAAAAAAATAAGAGAAAAAAAGTGCACAAATTTCTGTGGAAAGAAAAAAAAAGTTTTTTATGTGAATTTTTTTTTTCACTTTTGGAAATTTTTTCTAATTTAAAGTTGAAATAAAAAGTGATTTATCAATTTTATTTTTCAAAAAAAAAACAAGAGGATCTAGACAACAAAAAATTAAACGAGAATAGAAAAAAAAAGGAAAATCCTAAAAAAAAAGAACACAGAAGAAAAATGGAAGCAATTGCCAAACATGATTTTTCAGCGACTGCTGATGATGAGCTTAGCTTTCGCAAATCACAAATTCTTAAGGTATGTTAAAATTTTGTGTGTGTTTTTTTTTTATTACAAAAATATTTTGAAAATAAGCAAAAAGAAATTATTATTTTTTAAATAAAATTGTTTAGCAGGGTGATTCATGTGATTCATTCATCGTGTAATAGAAATCGGTTTTTTTAATGCGCTATGTAGTGTGTGTGTGGTATATAAATAGATAGATTTATGTACCCGGCGCCTACAAGTGAAACATTATTCTTTTTTTTTTTTTTTCTTAGAATTCATTTGAATAATTTTCTGCCGTTCAAGGATATAAGAAAAAAAAAAATAAATAGTGCCTGTAGCATGTAAAAATGGTCAATGGTCTGGTTATAGTCTAGTATTTCAAAAGGAATTTTTATATAAATTTTATTGTTCTACTTTATACCTCTCTAGTCTGTAATAATTGTTAATTAAATATTAATTGTGTGGCACAGTTATCATTGAAAAGAGAAAAAAAAATAATAATAAATCGACTACGTCAATGATTACAATGATGTGGAACAAAATCGTAAAATTTGTAAGCTTTTTAATTTGTTTCATCATTTTTCTTATTTTAAATGCAATTGGAGTCTTTGACCTTTGTTATGTTTTTTAATTGAGAAGAAAAAAAATGATAATGACCTGAATTTCTGTGAAGAAAGCCGAAAGCATATGACTTAATAATTTCGTAATGAATTAAAGAGGAAAAAAAAATTACATTTACGAAAATTTATTCATATTTTATCCTGGACCAATGTTAGTTTCTGAATGAACCTGCCGAAAAAAAAGTCAATCAAAAATTTGTTTAGCATAGGATAAATTTTGGCACTGATGTCAGTTCAGTTAAAGGGGGAGATGACTTCTATTTAATCGATTATTCTTTGAAAAAAATAATAAAAAACAGACATTTGATTGAAACAGAGAGTACAAGAATTCACTGGAGTGCTTACACACCTAGGTTAGAGTATTTTGATTTTTGGAGATTATATACTATGAATTATTGACAAGAAACTTTTATTTATTTATCGTGTTTTTATTTTCGCCTATATTATTTCTGAGGAGAGCATAGAATGTTCACACAATTCTGTCCACCCACTTATCATTGTCTTTCTTGACCATAAATTGAAAAAAAATTGACAGACAGGTAGAAAAGTTAATGAGCGTTTAAACTGAAAGAAGTAATCGATATATTGCACAAGAACTTTAAAACATATTGAAAGAATAATCTTGAAAATCGTTGGATTAAGTTATGTCGACATAAAACAAGATTGTTTTCACTTTCATTCATTCTCTCTATTCGTGTCATTAACACTAACGGTCTTCGTAATTAAAAAATAATTGAAGTAATTACTTTAAACAAAAATCATTAAAAACATCTTAAAATCCATTTTTGTAATTCGATTTTAAGCCTTACTTATATAAAATTCATTTCTCAATAATTTTTTTAACGAATTATTTTAAAAACACCCTATTTCAATAATAAATTTTAATTTACAAATAAATTAGGTATCAGGTATTTTTTTTTTTTCACATTTCAAATTTAAATAGCATGCACATGCTATTTTACCTACTCTTTTTGATTGAAAAAAAAAATAAATAAATAAAATAGATAATGATTTTTTTTCTCGCTATTTGTGCTGTATTTAGTTACTTTCTTGAATTACAATAACAAAAAAAAAAACATAATAATTTAATTTGCATTATAATATTTAATTAATGAAAAAAAAAAAAAAGAAAAATTGGATTTGTGACTAGTAAAATCTCTCAGCTTTACAAAATAAAATAAAAAAAATAAAAAAAATTATAATAAGGTTTTCATTTTAGTTTTTCACTATCAATTTTTTTATTATGATTTTTTTTTTTTTCAAAAACAAAATTTTTACGTACATTTTTATTGTGTTTTTGTTTTCTTGAAAAAAATCTTTTTTTTTATTTTTTTTTATTCGAACGATGTTGTGGTATTCATCATATTTTTTTAACATGAATAGATGAGTAATGAAAATTGATATCATTTCATTTATTGAAAAATAAAAAAATTAATGAATAAATGGATGTTTTTTTCCAGATTAAAAAAAAAAAAAAAAGAGCCTAGTATCATTCACAAATATTTCAGTACTACCTATGTTCAGAATTATATGTTTTAAAAACGATGTGCCTTTTGATGATAATGCATTTTTTGGTACAGAATTCAATAACGATGATGATGATGATGCGGACATTGCTAAGTTTTAGTTCAATTTCAGTGTATTTTGTTTTTGTTTTTTTTAAAATGTCGCGCTTTTGTTTCTCAACGACTTGCTATTATAAGCTCAAAACAAAAAAAGAAGCAAAATAAAAATGGGTATAGGTACCTAAATAGTAGACGTTTTTCAACTTACCCTAGTCCCAATATCTCCTCTACCGTACCTGTCTTTCATATATGTAACATAGATGTGCCCATTGAATTGTGATGTGTATAAATACATTTCAATACAGTACACGTTGTATATTCGAATATGTATATATATTTGTTTATAAAAAAATAAATAAATAAATAATAATAAAGAAAAAATTGAATAAGTATGAAAATATAAGCATTTAATCGTTTCACAATGTGTCTCGTTTGAATATAGGGTGTTCAGTTATACTGATTGGAGAATATTAGAAAGTTTTAATACTACAAGAAGGGCTTAAGCATATGAATGGATTCTGTTTGGTTAAAGTAGGGTGCTTTAATCGAGAGCAGAAGAATATACCAGAGAAAAGTAGGGTGTTCCATTTGAGAGCAAAAGATCGAATATTATATTCCAGGAAAGAAAACGAAAAAATGTGTAACACAGATGAGATGCAAAAAATACTTTCGATTTTTTAAACAATCAACAATTTCCTGAGAATTTTTCGGTTGATTATTTAGACTGAACTTTCGTGAATCATTTTCATGTTGTCTCCACCTATTTTTTTCCTGTGTAATTCAGCACTTTTTCTCTTTTTGAAGGATCAAATTGTTGACAAGTATGTACTTTTTTTTATTCTTGTGTAATGGTTACAATTGAAATCCTTAAATTCTTATCTAGACTTGATTAGGATTCCTTGATGAGATAAATTCCCTTTTTTATGTTCACTTTTATAGTAGAAAAAACAAAAGAACAGGGTTCAAAATTTTTAAAAAGCCGAATTTTATTTACGTTTTAGTCGAACTTTTAAAATTTGGAGAACACTTTCATATATGTAGTCCTTTTAGATTCTCGCTTTTTATGGTCAGCGTATTTTTTTCTGTCTACCTAACAAAAATAAACAAAAGATTTTCCTTATAATCTTATAACAATTTTAAGATTTTATTTTTATTTTAAACGAAAATTTTAAATAAATGAAAAATAATTATTTTGTGGGATTCTGTTATGCTATATGTATCATTCAAACTACGTACGTTTGTTTTTTTTTTTTTTAATTTAAAAAATTTTAATTTTAATCATACATTTTGTTGAATTGAAAATTAATGAAAACAAAATCATTTAAAATTCGAAAATACTGAAGAAAAAAAAAATTTTATGTACATATGCAATGATTTTAAAATGTAAATTTATTGATTTGTTTATGAAATGAGATAAATTGAATACAAAAAAAAAAAAAATAAATAAATAAATAAAGAAAATGAAAAATATCATTTAAAATTATCTTGAAAATTTTATTTTTAAAGAATATCAATTTAAAAACAGAAAAAAAAAAACACAAATACAAAAAAATAAATCATATTCTTTCCCGTTGTCATCTAAATTACAAATTTAAATTAATTCGAAACACCCTATTTATTAAACTTTGTAAATAGATGTTATGTCTACTTTAAATATCTCTACCATCGTATCGTTATCATCGTCACCACCGTCGATACCACCTTCAATTTTTTTTTTCTCTTCCTTTTCATACATACATATATATGTACATTTGTACTAATATTTCCCTTTACCCTGTGATTGCACTTGGCAACCAATTTTCATTTTTATTCATAACCATTCTCTGTATATATGTATACGATCCCAATTCCAACAATTCTATATTAACCATTTACAATTCATCCTCTTTCATCTCTTATATTCATCGTCATCATCATCCTCATCATCATATCTAGATATTTCTTTGGAATATCGTTTTTTTTTTTTTTTTATTAGTTTTTTTTTTTTGGTTTAGAATATAATTTAACATATAAATTGTTTATGGTATGTGAAGGGAGGTGAGAGGGCGATTTAAATACATTTTATATACATATATGTTTTATGTTCTCTTTAGAATTCTCAGATTTTACAGATTCAAATTTAAATTGATGCTGTCATATTATTAGGTATAGGCAAAAAGGTATATTTTTCATGCCAGAAATTATATTAACAACAATTGTATATATACATATGGTAACTATATATGTACTTACTCACGTATTTTTACAGATATTCATTTTGATTTCAGATTTTTTTTTTCTTTCTTTCTTTTGTCGTCTTCTAAAACTTTGAACGAATGTAGAATTCTTTATTATTTTTCGAATTATTGAAGGAGAAGTTATACAAAACTATAGTAGATTTTTTTTCTTTTTTTTTTATAGGTTTTTTTTAGGTATTAAAAGATTATTCAGATACATTATGATGTTGTGCCAGTGTTTATGTTGTCCACTAAAATAAAGTTCCCTAAGAAATCCCTTGTATTTTTGTTTTAAAAAAAAAATTCTTTTCTGTAATTTTGATTTTTGAATGAGTTTCTTTTTGAGTGGTTGTGGTCAACTAATCAAAAAAATTTAACTACATAGTTCATGAAATCTTACTAAACTCTCAACCTTTAAAGGTTTCGTCTTCATATTCGATCGGTAGTCTGCTGACTGCAAAATCTTATCAATCGAAGATCTTTATTTCAGTTTGTTTTTTCAGATAGTGCAATCACTTGTCAGTTATTCTGAATTATCAGCAAGAGAAAGAATAAATACTAATTGCTAGATCCCTACCCTATCTAATTTCGAAAAAATGAAATGTAGGAGGTTTAGAGTATTTTTCATCAATGATTAAGTGGTAACTGAGAATAGCAAGCGACATGGCATTCGGTAGTTTAATGGTTTGAGCATTACCCCGGAAAGGTAATGTCGTTTGCCGAATATCGTTTTTCATGTTTTTCAGTTACTACAAAAAAAGGCTCAGGACCTTCTGATTAGAGTTTTGAACGCTTTTTTGCTATTAAAGGATATAGTAGATCCACGATAAGGGAACCTATCGTCTCTTCTTCTACTCTTTGTCATTATCTCATTTATTTGACCTTTCATTAAAAGAAAAGAAAGAGGCTCAGGATCTTCTAGTTACACTTTAAACGTTTGGCGAAAAACTTATTTTGAATAAAAAACAACTACATAAGGGAAAACAATTTCATCGTTTTGTTCTCAAAAAATCCCTAAATAAAGGAAAAATATGTTTGAATTACGAACACTGTGTTGCACATTTTGTTCACATATTCTGTGCATTTTTTTTTTAAATAGCTAAAAGTGTTGGAAATTTAAAAAAAATACAGGTACTATGTAAAAATCCTCATATTTAACTATCTGCAATTCTAGCTCTGTTCTGTATGATAATGACGATGGTGTTGTCTATCTATCATCATTTTTAAATCATCATCAATGTTGTCTCTCTTGTTAAAGACAAGAGAAAAAAAACATCTATCTAAACATAAAACACACATGAAATAATAATGATGATGATGAATTTTTTTTTTCTTTTTTCATTCTTTTATTTTATGAATTCTTGTTTATTTTCTTTTTGATGTTCTTATTTGGTACCGTTGGTGGTAAATATCTCTTTAAAAAAAAAAAAAATTGGTATACTTATATATTTTTTAAAATGAATTTGCAGCAATACAACTAACTCCCTCATAGTTTTGTTGCTAAATAACAATCATCGTCAAGGAGGTTCTTATTGTTATTGTTTTTGTTGTGCTTTTATCTTCTTTTTTTTTTTTCTTTCGTAAAATCATTTATTTTTATTTATGCTTTTATGAATTATAACATCATTTTTTCTTTTTTTGAAATGATTAATTATTGAGATACTTTTTTTTTTTATTCTCTCTCTCAATAATTTTTCTATTGTATCTTTTATGGTGTATCTAATGTTGTTTTTTTTTTCCTTTTCAAATAAAATGCAATTAATAATGAATGAAATAAATAAAAATATGTAATTGATTATAGATTGATAATAATTATGATGGTTAGGATAAGCAAAAAAAAAAAAAATATAAAAAAATGCAATAATAAATGAGAAGATACTGTGAGATACTTTGAAACTTTTAAATAAGATATTTTTCTTATTATATTATACCTAATATAAAAGTCTTGTAATTTTGTTTTTTTTTTTTGTTTTAAAGATTTTAAAAACTTAATTTGAAATTAAGCATGATTATTATAGTTACAAATTTATTTTATTAAATAAAATTTCAAATCAATATTTGTTTTATGGAACACAAAAAAAAAACAAAAAAAACATTAAGATAAACATTTAAATGGAAGGTATCTTAAAGAGGAGTGCCTTTGTTATTTAAAATAACGTTTTTTTACACGTGACTGCTCTTCACATTAAAGATGAACTTTTTGAAAATCATGTGTACAATATACGATGTAGTTTTTAAAAGGTTAAAACTGAAGATTCCATTCATTAGAAGATTTATTTCACATGCAAACAAGTATGTATTTAATATTCGAAAATTCATATATCATGTTTTTGAAAAATTTATGTGTGATATATCAGAAAAATCAGAGGAAAAAATCAGACAAAAAAAAAACCGTTGTCGAATTTGTCTAAAATTTAACTCAATGCAAAATGCAAAAAATATCTGGAAACTCCAAAAAAATATCTGAGAAATTTAAGATGTACCAGAATTAGATTCAAATTATGCTGGAATTTGGTTTTCCCGAATTAATAAAAAAAAAAAAAGAAAGTAAAATTTTTTCCAAAGTTAAATGTTCCAAAAACATTTTTTTTTCTATTATCAATTTCGAAATTTGGTCATTATCATCAGATTACAGATTGTTTTATTTTAAACGTCTTTTTTTTTTCTATCCTACTTCAGTCGCTTTCTATTTGTTTCAAGTTCACAAAATAAAAAATTTAAAAAAAAAAAAAAACGAAAAGATATGTATAAGAAAAAAAAAAAAATTTTGATCTTGACAAAATGATATTCTTGGCAAAGATTTATAAGATTTCAGTTTCTTTTGTTTTTATTACATTTTTTTTTCTCTTTCAACTTATCTTTTAATAAATTGTGACATTTTTTTGTTGTTGTCTTGAAATTAAAAAAAAAAACAAACATCTCCTGAAACACTTTTTTGTGTTAAATTGTTTATACAAAAAAAAAAAAAAAAAAAAAAATTATTATCCACATTTTTCTAAGTATACTTTTGACTCTTTAAAGATTCTTTTAAAAAATGTATCTTTGAAATTCAAACTATGTGTGTGTTTTTTAATTTTTATCATAGTTTTTTTTTTTTGCTATATGATTTAATACGTATATTTTAGAAAAACATGTGATAATAACTTTAAACGTCTTAACTAACTTTTTCGTAAAAATAAAAAAAAAAACTAGTTTCATTTTTGATATGTGTTTTTTTTTTCTTCTTACTTTAGATATCGATTGCAACAGGTCACTAATTTATTTTATTTTTTTTATTGTTTGATTTTTTCAGTTCATGTCATAAATTTTTTTAATGAAAAATGTAGAAAAAAAAAATAAAATGAACGAAAAATAAAAAAACTGTTTAATCACAAATCTATTCTGCTTTGTTGAAGGTAATTACTTAAAAATATTTTTTGAATACGTGCCAATGTCTGAATAGTCGATGTCTGGAATATTATAGTTAGTACATTCTGTTTTTTATTTTTTATTTTTTGTTTTCGAATAAAAAAAAAAAAATATATTCTGTTTGAAGAAAAATATTTAACTAAAAATGTTACATAATTATTTGCATTTCATTATATTTTTTATTGCTAATTTAAAGAAAAAAAAAAAAAGTAAATAAGAAAATTTGATTGAAAAATTTATTAGAATTTCGTTATTCAGGCAAATTTTTTTCTATTCAATCAACATTTTGTGGTTTTCAGAAAATTGAAGAAAAGAAAAAAAAGAGATTATTTTCGAAAATAAATAAATTAAAAAATTTATATTTTTTCTTCAATTGTTCTTTTTCTGGCATTAGATTCCTCTTAGATACACAGACAAATGATCTCTTCATTACACTTTTCTATTTGGTTTTTTTCACTTAATGTGATTTTCAGTGTTCTAAAATTTTGTTCTACATCATTTGTCCATCTTTATGCTCTGTTACCTTCTGTCTTTTTCGTCTATTCTGCTATTTTCCATTCTATAAACGTGATCTAGACGTCTATTACTTCCTGCTTTTACTGTTCCCATTATGATTTCCTCATTTTTTGTCAGTTATCAATGTTCTTTTTTTATTTTTATTGTGCTAAATATTGTTCTTAGAATTTTTTCTTTTAAATTTTAATAAATCTTCATTTTCATTCATTCATTTGAACTGTAAAAATAAGTAAACGATCTATCAGTCATGGAAACTGCATGTCGTTTCGAAAGGATATCGAATTTTTTTCTATAATACCAGTGGTCTCAGGAATACTTGAAATGTATTTGAGGTTTATTTCTTGTTGTTCAATGAAATTTCGAAATTCGAAAATAGCTTTTAATTCAAATTTTACAGTTATTTTAACAGTTTAATTGTTGTATAGGATGTACTTTTACTTTTGAATATGCACTGTAAAGGTACATTAAATTTAATTAATTTTCTATATCAAGAAATTTGTTGTAATTAATTACGATTAATTAAATTTATGTAGTATCCTAAACTTTTAATATTAATTAATCAATTTACACTTTTACAGACTAATAGTATATTGTATGTTAAGTACTTCAAGAAAATAAGACAATCCTGTTTTTTTTTTTTTTTAATTAATGAAATCTAAAACTTCATTTTTCCAAGGATTGAAATAAATAAATTTTATTACTTAATTCACTCTGAATTGACATTTTCTTTCATTAATTAAGCTCATTTACTTGTTCATTTACAGCTTCTTGTTTTCTTCTATTTTATTTTATTTTATTTTTTTTTTTAAAATAAAATTTTCCTTGAAGACAGTATTTTATTTTATTCAAATAAATTTTCCTTCATTAAATGTATAATAAATTTAATTTAAAACAATCAAAAGAAAAATTCCATTAAAAATTTCTTTGCTACTTTAAAAAAAAAATATATTTTTTTTTAAGGAAACACACCGTTAATGAAAATGTTATCAATACAGATTTTCTTTAAAATAAACACTCACACATACAAAATCATTTTTTCCTTCAGGTGATAAATTTAAATTTTCATTAATTATTTCTTCGGAAAAAAAAAATATCTATAGCTATATAGTTTTTTGCTGCTCTACTTTTTATAATGAATGTTACACTGATGGTTAGTGTTGTGCTTATGTATGTATGTATATAGTAGTGTGGGGTGATAAATGGGTGGTTGGATTGGAAACGTGTAAATTTATTCATTAAAAAGGAAGACAGCAATTAAAAATAAATTTGATAAAACCTTCTTCTTTTTTTTTCTAGGAAAAGTTTAACCTTTTTTTTTGCCTTTTTAAAGGAAAGTAAAATTGTCATGAATAAACATTTACCGTTTTTTTTCTATTTTATAAAGTTTGTTTAAGAAATCTATATTTAGGTTTTTTTTTTGTTGTTGTTTGTTTAGAAAATTGTTTTTGTTTTTAATTCACTAATCTTTGAGAAATTAGTTTGAATTAAAAATATTTTTTTAGTTTACTTTGTGGTAATTTGTGTGTATTGACATTTTTATTATCCAATAATCTATTGTTTTTTCGTATGTTTTTCTTCAAAAAGGATATTGAAAGGGTTTCGGTTTATTTATATCGTTGAAGGACATGTAAGTTTCAAGATTATCGTTTGAACTGGTGATATTTAGATGAAAAATTTTTCTCTAAACGGATAATTTAGTTAGATATGTAAATTTCTGATTATTTTTAATTTTCGAAAATTCGAAATTAATTTCGAAAATTCAGTTTTATGAAAAGAACTATTACTTATAATTTTTTTTTTTTGCACAAATAATTTTTCTATCCCAATTGAGACTAATTTTTATTAGTTTTCAAGAATCCACGATGTTAATAGTATTCATTGTCATTATTATATTTATTTTCTTTGATTGTATCTACTATTTTAACTTCCAAATTTTTGTGCAAGTTTTTCTTTTATCAATGCTAATTTTTCGTTTCTTTAAATTTTAATTTTTGAAAAAAAATCAAATATTAATACGCTGCTGTTGTGTTACACAAGATAATTACCATTTTTGTTTCTGTTTTTTTTTTTTTTTTTTTTTTTCTACCACATGATCTATGAATAATATTCAAATTTATGTACATTCTAGATATATTCTGTTTTTCACATTAAATATACATGATATAAGATATAATAAATGATATGCGAAACTAAATTGTTGTGTTACGATAAAGTTATATCATTCCCTCTCATATATTGTTTATTTTTTATTTTTTGTTGTTCTTTCTTATTTATTAGTTTCTATTTATTAATATCACGTTATTCTGTTATACATATTTTGTATTTTTGCATATATGTATGTACATATATAAATCGTGTTTTTTTTATTGTTGTTCTGTTCTGTTTTTCTTAAAATTAATTATTCAATTGCAATTTTGTTTATAGTTTTCACTTACATAAAAGCAAAGAAAAAAACTTAATAATCAAAATTTTCCATTTATCTACTTATTTCATGTTTATTAAATTTTATCGAAAATTCTACAAAAAAAAAAAAAAAAAAAAAAAAAAAAAAAAAAAAAAAAAAAAAAAAAATAGAAAAAAACTTTGTTGAACAAAATTTAATTTTTGCTTCATGTTATAATCATTTCATAATTAAATTGTGATTAAGGCAATTAAAAATTTTGTAAACTTAGTACCTAACACAAAAAAGAATGAAAAAAAAAATCGAGAAAAACTTTTTTCAACTATAAAACTCTTAAAAGTCTCACTTTTAAACGTGTATAATTTGCGAGAAGGAAGGTAGGACAAAGCTCCCGAATTATTAAACTTATAGTGTCAGAGTAGATTTGGAAAGAAGGATTGTAATGTTGTCTTGCAGTGATTTTATTTATTTAATTTGAAGAATATAAAGAAAACTTTAGAGACATAAATTAACTATGACATCGGATCCTTTTTTTTTTAATTGTGTCCTTTTTTTTAAAGTTGATTATTATTTATTTTTTTAATTTACAAAAGCACAAAGAATGGTTTTTTTTTTACTTTTTTTTTTTTCATTACTAAGCGAAATAAAAGAAAACAAAAAATAATCAATAATGAAATTTGAAACTTAATACATTACGTTTTTTTTTTTGTGTTTTTTTTTTAAAGTCTGGCTATAGAGACAAATATGTAAAGCTAAAGAATAATATGCAGACAATTGAATGAGTTGGTAAAATAAAAAGAAAAAATGGAGGAGGAGGTAAAGAATGAAAAGGCTTTTGTCCTATCGATTGATGTGTTGTATATAGGATATTTATTTAGATTTTCATTTACATTTCGATTCTAGAGTATATAAAAATTTTATTTTGAATTCAATTTTTTTTCAAGTTTTTTTTTAACATTTTCTGAATTTTTTTTTTTTTTTTTAAAGAACAAGACATGATTTAAATTCCTTAAGGGCTTTTTTATTTTTACCTACTATATGAAAAATCCTTGAAATAAATTAACCAAAAATTTTTATTCTTAAAAAAAAAAATCATTCAAAGATGAGCAAAGAATTTTTTTTTCTTCTAATTAATTTATATTTTTTTTGTGTTTTTCCCAAAAGATTTTTTTGTATTGTTATTTTTAACTCCCCCAGGTTATTTTTCAAAAAAAAAATTCAACAAAATTATGAAACAGGTTAACTAAATTCAATGGCTAATAAAGCAAACAAAAACCAACAAACATTAAAATAAGGGAGCAAAAAAAAAATAAGGGGAGACAAAAATAAACAAGAATGAAAAAAAAAAAAATGTTAAAAGAGAAATGAGGGAAAGAAGTAGCTTTTCATGAGCAAAAGACATAAGTGCAAGGAAAATACTTATGCTTTAAAAATATTTTTTTTTTATTACAAATTTAAGAAAAAGAAAGAATTTTTTTTTTTTGTGAAAAATTTTGTCTTTACAACGTGGAAAGAATTTTAAAGGATTGAAGTCGTCGTCTATTCATCATCCTCTTTAATTATTTAACTGTGGCCTTCAAAGAGAATTTCTTTTCCTTCCTTCTTTGTTGGGAAATTCATTTTTCAATTTGTCATTGCTTTTCTTTGCATTTCATTTCCCAGAATTTTCTTGGAGATTCTATCGTCAATTTCTAAGGTCTTAGGGTACACACGACTTGTAAATTTCAATATCCTTGAACACAGAATCACCCTAGGTCGAAAAAAACATAAATAAAAAAATTACCTTAATTATTTTAAAAATTACCAAAAAAAAATTTAATTTAAATAATTTTTGTTGTTCGAAAAATAGATTTTAAACATGGAAGATGACATGAATTGGTATCGAGCAGAATTAGAAGGCAAAGAAGGTTTAATACCAAGTAATTATATAGAAATGAAAAATCATGAGTAAGTTTTGAAAATTTTCATAATTATAAAAAAATTTTAAATGTCATTTTTTTCTTTCTGATCTTTATAGTTGGTACTATGGTAGAATTACAAGAGCTGATGCTGAAAAATTATTATCGAATAAACATGAAGGAGCCTTTTTAATACGAATTAGTGAATCAAGTCCAGGTGATTTTTCATTATCTGTAAAGTAAGTAAAAGTACAGGATATCAAGAATGATGAGACGTTTTTCTTTTAAAAAAAAAAACTTTTCGAATACTTTTTTTTTTAGATGTCCAGATGGTGTTCAACATTTTAAAGTTTTACGTGATGCACAAGGTAAATTCTTCCTTTGGGTTGTTAAATTCAATTCATTGAATGAATTAGTCGATTATCATCGAACAGCTAGTGTATCACGATCACAAGATGTTAAATTAAGAGATATGGTGCCAGAAGAGGTATTTTTTTTTTTCGTAAATCGATTATCCTTTGAAAAATTTTCTATGAATTTTTGTTTTTCATTTTTTGATTCTTTTTTATTTTTATTTTTTAGGTTTTGGTTCAAGCATTATATGATTTTGTGCCACAAGAATCCGGTGAATTAGATTTTCGACGAGGTGATGTTATAACTGTAACTGATCGATCTGATGAACATTGGTGGAATGGTGAAATTGGTAACAGAAAAGGTTTATTCCCGGCAACATATGTAACACCATACCATTCGTAATAGGGATATAAAAAATAAAATTTAAAAAAACAAAAAACAAACAAAATAAGCATAAAAAAAAAAATGAAATACACACACAAAAATTATGTACAACAACAAAAAATTTCAGTATGTCATCTTATATCTTTAAACTAAACACAACAGAAACGAAAAAAAGAAAAAATTAAAAGAAATTAGAGAACAAGATAAAATCCATTCATATTATCACATAAAATATTCTGTCGTCATCATTTCTTCATGTATGTCTTTTTTTTTCGAATTTTTTTTTTTTTTTAAATTATTTTTAATTAAACTATTTGTCTAATTAATCCTTCCATTAGTTGTCTTTGTCTAAAAAAAACTATGCTTTTATTTTTGGTTTTTTCTGTCTTTTTCTTTAAATGTTTTTAATTTTATTGTACGTGTATTTGCCTTTAAGTAAGTGAAGAAGAAGAAAAAAATAACAACCAAGTATAGTGAACATTTAATTCATGTAAGTTTTTCATTTAAGAAAATAATGAACAATGCGAAAGTGATGAATTTTGACTCTTTTTATACAAAAAAAAAAAAGTAGTTTGTGAAAATAATAATACAAAAAAGTACGCAAAAAAAAAGTTTCTTTCGTTTTTTCTTTTTCTTCTCTGTTCGTTGAATTATTAAAATAAATTCAGAATGTAAACAACATTTTTTATATTTACTGAATTTTATATGAAAAAAAAAAAACGGAAAAAAAATTAGAAAACCATGAAAATAATTTTTTTTTTGTAATTTTTTATTATGATGTACTATTTACTAAATATAAGATTTAAAATTAAAAACAAACAGAACACAATAAAACAAGCATAAAAAAAAAAAGAAATTAATGATACATAGATAATAAGATTTAAGGGTTTTTTGAAAACCATCAGAAAGAAAAGAAGAAAGAAAAAAAAAACAAATAATAACGCAACAGGAGCCAGATGCAATTTATTATTTTTTTATTTTTTAGATTTTTTATTATTTTTGTCTTCTTTTAATTTTTTAAGTATGAAAAAAAAAAAAACAAATTTAAATAATTTCAATTGAATTTGAAACGAAGTGAAAAAAAAACGTAAAGTAAGAAACAGAAAAGTGATTTATTATTTTTTTTTTTTATTTTTTTGTGTCTTGAAAACTTTAAATTACAATAAATAGAAAGTAGGTTAAATTTAATTGAAATTAAAACGCTAAAAAGTGCAAATTTCTAGAGTTATCTAGAATTTTTATAAACTGGAATTTAAAAGAATAAACTATTAGAAAATTTTGTAACATAGAATCACACAGTTTATTCAATTCAGAGCACATGGACCATATTGCTTGAAATGCACTTAAAAGTTGGGATTTACCAGGTAGTTGTTCAAGTTAGTGATTATTTGTATTTACTGGTACTAGGTACTGAATACGTTCCAGCTATTTAGATGACTGTGATCATAGTTGTTGATCAAATTTTCTTTTAAATTCTAACTTGTAAAAATTCTAGATCATTCTGGTATTGTACACAAGATTTTGTTGTGAATTTTTCTAGCAACTTTTTCTAGCGTTTTTCCTTTGGATATTTGAGATTTAAAAATTGTGATTAATTAAGAATGCTCATGTAATTTGAATATAAATAATGTAGAAAGAAAAAGGTGATCAAGAATTATTGATTGTAATTTAAAGTTTTGGTGGAATTTTAAAACACTTTCAAAAATTTATCGTTTTTTGAAAAATAATTAGAGAGGAAGAAATTTTGTGTTTTTCATTTTTCAATGTGAAATTTGAAGAAATATTCACAACCGAAGTGATTTTTTTATATATTGCTTGTAAAAACGATACATTTTTTAAAGTGATCTTTTTTTTTTTTGTCTACACTAAGATTGAAATTTTCTTTTTATATTACAGAATTTTATACCATTTACCACATTTATTTTTTTTTTTTAATACATACATAGTATAAAATAGTTCATCATCCTCTTTTTTTTTTTTTTTAAAGAAAAAAACATATTTTATATACAAACCACATTTAAACAGTATACACATTTTTTTACACACAATTTAATTATAATATTTAAATAATGAAAAAATAAAAAAACGAAAAAAAAAAAAAAAATTACTATACTATATACCCAATTAATGTTCAGCAATAAATTGATTATTATCAATTAAACTTTGAAGAAATACAAACAAAAAAACAAAAAAAAAACGAAGAAAAATATCAGGAAAATTACAAAAAAATGTTTTTTTTTTTTTGATAAAATTTATAATTTAAGAAAAAACAAAATATAATAATAATGAAGTGATTTTACACAATTTAATAAGAATAACAGAAAAAAAAACAAAATTAAATTAGTTTGTTTTTTTTTTTAAATGTTTTAATTTTTAATAAACTTTTCTCAAAAAAAAAAAAAACAAAAAATAAAAAGATACAAGTTTACAGACTAATAAAAAATACAATATAACTAATTATGATATAAAACAAAAATGATAAAAACACGAAAAAAAAAACATATTTAAAATTTAAGTCAAAAAATAAAAACTAAAAATATAATTTTGGATGGATGTATTGGTTTTTTTTTTTTTTTTGTTTTAAATTATTTTATTCTTATTTTTTTTTTCTTTTTTTAAACAAAATACTATACAATAAAAACAAAATAAACAAGAGAAAATTAATTTTTAAGTGATAATAAATTTTTATTAAAAATAAAAAAAATTCAAGAAGAAAATTTTTTACATTTTCTTTTTTTTTATAATGAATTTTTTTTTTTTTTTGTTAAAGTGAAATTTCAATGCCATTAAAAACTATATTTTTTTTTGTTTGTTTGTTTGTTTAATATACTGTATTTTATAAAAAAAAAATAAAATAAAAATTAAAATGTAGTTGAAATTGTATAAAAATAATGTCTGAAATTTGCACAATGGCACAAATTTTTGATAAGTGCAATTTAGTCAAAAATAACACAGACTGAAATAAAAAAAAAGTCAAAATAATTCTTTCTTTCTTATTAGAAAGTTTAAAAGCCTTCAATAATAGAAAGTACTTAATTCAGATTTTATTTAATGTTTCTCGTCGTAAAATGTAAACGCCATAGTCATCATTAAAATCCGAATTTAGTACTATTTATTTGACAGGTTTCTCGAATATCAACTAGATATTGTGAATTTTTCAGTTTGAAATTAATTTTCGTAAAAACAGACATTGAGTAGCTATCATTCGAGAAAATTGATTCCAATCTGAATTCACAATCTTTCAAATACAACAACAAGTCATCATTATTTGTTTTCATTGTGCAATATTCTCAATCGAAACACTTTTTATATAAAATAAGTTTTTCATAATTTTTTAACTACATTTTCGTATAATGAGATTTTTTTTTTTTTTTTTTAATTTTATTCCTTTCTTAATGAAAGTAAACAATTTAACAACAACAAACAAGTTTGTATGATAGATTTTTATTTTTTTTTTTTTCAACAATAATTTTTTTTTTTTTTTTTTGAAATATGCGCTATTTTTTATTATTAAATAAAACAGCTACTATAAATATATACATATATATATTTTTTTGTGAGAATTTTTTTTTTTCTTTTAGTGCTAAAAATGTAATAATGTAATAATAAAATAAGAAAATAATAAATATAATACTGATACAAAATAAAATAATTAAAAAATAAAAACATTAAAAAAAAAATGATAAATAAAAATTAAAATGAAAGAAAATTTAGAAATGTTGTTGAGATATCTTCGAAAAACAAAAATTTAATTGAAAAAAAAAAGAAAAGAAACTAAATTTACAGTATATTCATTCATACATTAATTTAATAAAAACGAAAATAAGAAAAAAAAAACAAATAAAATTTAGAAAGAAAATAAAAAAAAAATTAATGTTTGATGTGCTTATGAACAAGACACCAAGAAAAATAAATTTTATGAGAGATATATTTTGCTTCTTCTTCTTTTATTTTGTTTTTTTTTTCAATGAGATTTTTTTTTTTTCAATTAAGTTTTAATTTGTTTGAATATTTAATTTCTTTTTTTTTAGAGGAAATTTTAATATTGGTGAGCTAATCGATCGTTTAAGTCGATTAGTCGATTAACAATCGTTCAATGTGACTCTTCGATTAAGTATCCTTCAAGGATTTCAAGCCGACACTAATTGATTGACGATAGTTTTAATCAACAACTTCGATTGACAGCCGTTCAAGTCAATTACTGATCGACTAAACGTTCAAAAACGATTTTTTAGTTGTCGAATGTCTTATCACAATAAAGAGTACATTTTTTTAAACCTTAATTCTCATTATTTTTGCTCAGTATCCGAATCGAAGACACTCTTTATGAATTTTAATCGAAATTTCTTAGAAAACAATCAAATATGATATTTTCGATCCCCAGTTCAATTCACATGGATTGTTTGATCAAACAAAAGGTGCGGGCTCTCTTTTACGGCCTTTTCAATTTTGAATTTAAGATTTCTAGGTAGGGAATTCTGAAATTTCCATTAAGTTATCGAAAAGTCTATAAGGCTGAAGAACTAGAAACAATTTTCTGAAGAAATATTGAACATATGAAAGAAAAGACTTTAAATTTGAACTGTGAAAGTAAAAATTTACAAATGAACGGAATTTTTATAAGGATTTTACTTGTTAAATTTTGTTTTTGAAATCCAAATCAATCAAAATCGCATCCCTATCACACTTGTTGGACGATATGTTACGTTGTTACACGTCATAAACGTCATTTCAAGCTTCATTAAATTGAATTCGACTTGTTAACACTGAACTGGTGAAATATGGTGTGTGGTGAACAGTTACCAGATTTGTATCAATTCAGCAATTTAATATTATAGCTGAATTGTTTAAAAAACAACAAAAACCTGAAGTTTTTGAATTCTGAGTTTTAATTGTCAGCTGTCAAATGTCAATTTGACAATTGCATTTTTTTGTTTTGCATATTCAAATCGCTGAATTCAAAATTGGTGGAATTTTTTTTTTTTTAGTATTCAAAATTTATTTGTATATGCGATCGAGCTCATTTTTTTAACAGCAAGCAAGGCTGAAGTAAGCAGCTAGCAGCTGTTTTATTTTTATTGTTTTTTTTATATATATAGTATACTAATGTGGTGGTGAAAGCGAATAAAATTTATAAATTTCTAGTTTGTGAAAAAATCATTTTTTTTTTCTGTTTGTGAGTTTCAAAAAAAAAAAAAATTAAAGAAAATTTAAAATAAAAATTATTGTAGAAAAATAAAAAAAATGACTTGGTTATATAAAAAACGTTTATTAACACCTATGCAATTAAAAAGATTATCAGAGCATAAGTATGCTTGTACTAATATTAGCATTTTGGATCCTTTTTTACAACCATGGTGGTGTTGGTTAACATCAATAATGCCATTATGGATAGCACCAAATTTAATAACAATTATTGGATTAATTGTTAATATTGTAACAACATTAATTTTAGTATCGTAAGTATAAAGAGATTTTTTTTTTGTTTTTATTTCGTTTCTAAAAAATTGCGTCTTCTTCACCCTTTTTGATAGATAGAGGCGCTTTCTAGATTTGAGATTGACATTGAATTGAAGATGTAATCATCATCATTTTGTGAGGTTATGTGTTTTATGGGTTCATATATAAATCATCATCATTAATATTTCAAAGTGAATCTAAAAATAAAAAAATAAAAACAAAATAATGTGAGTTGCTGCAATATGCAAAAATAAAAAGAAAACGAAAATTAATGATGATGTTGTTATGATGGACAGTGAATAAATGATAAGCACTTTCTTATTTTTTTGAAATTAATTTCAAAAAATTTATTAACCTCGCAACATTGCATCTTTTTTTTTTTTTGCTATTTTTGTTTATGAAATGTTTTTTTTTTTTTTGAGTAACTGTTTTTATAATTTCATTTCAATTAATTGTACACGACGAATAAATAGAAAAGAAAGTATAAGTACCTTAAATGTAAAATATTTGAAATGTTTGTACACCAAATAATGCAGTGACATGCTAGATATAGGTAAATTGATGCAATCTAGTTATAGGTAAATATAACAAGGATAAATTCTAACCTTGGATACTTAAAATTATGTATAAAGTAGTGCAGGGTGATTCGATTAGAATAGAATAGAAAATTGAGACTTTAGAGGTTGAACAAAGAGGTGGTAGAGGTAGATGGATGTTATAGGATTTTTGCTTCAACTACCTTGAACATTCATTCTGTTTGCAATACAGTGGAAGTTCACTAACACAAAAGATGTCTGAATAAACAATTTATTTATTTTTAGAAATGTCCTGTATTCGAAAATTTTTAAGGATATGTTTTTTCATATTCAATATTTTGCTTGAAAATTTTAATGACTTAAATGAAATTTTTTTTCTTCTAGCAGCTAAACTTCTTGATGTTCATTAGGACCGACCTCTCATTTAACTTAAATTTATTAAATTGAAAATTTGTAGGAAGTTTTTTGGCATAATTTTCTAAAAAGATCATTTATATTTAATTCACTATTTGTTAAAATTAAATGAGACACAAAAAAGTGTATCTAAACTTAGACAGTGAATGTCTTTATGTGATAAGATTCCGTGTCAATATAACTAAGGTCATATGGTCACATATAAGGCAGATATTAAATGATCAATTTAACAACTTTTTTTTCACGATTAGAATTCAGAAAGTTTCGTAGAATCAGCATGAAGAAAATTAATAAATAAAAGGATTTCTAAGTTTATTATTCACAGTCCTTAAAGCTCATTGCACTTGAGTACTTAAAATTTAAAATCATTATGACTTAATCCCAAATTTTTCTTTTAAAAATTCTGTAATTCCTCCAAAAGATTCGATTTCTTGTTTTGTTTTTTAGTTTTCAACTCAATTCTCAATTGATAAAATCATAAAATTTTTCTATAAATAAATTCTTAAAACACCCTACATATACATTTTATTATTATTATTTTTTTTTTCACACATGTTTCTAATCTTCTTCATTATTATGACAATGTAAATTTTCTAGTTAAAACTAATTCTGAATCATTCGATAATAAAAATTGAGAATGAGAGAATTAATGCAATAATTTTTGCATCATATAAATGAAATAAATAAATATAGGTATAATAAAATGTATCTTGATTCTTATATGTGTATTTCATAACACACATAATTCTCAGATTATTGTATTCTCGTTAATAAATTAGAGCACCTCTAATAATACAATAAAAATTTTGCTTATTATTATTATTATTTATTTTTTTTTTTTGCGACAATAATCAATTGTAGGAAGAGTTCTACATCTATAAAAAATAAACAACAAGTTGAATAATAATAAATAATAATCATTCATTTTTTTTTTTTGCTAGATTTGCATATTGTGTCAATTGATACATTTCAAAAAATTTAAATACATATGTTATTTTTGTATTGTATTTTTTTTTGTCTCTAGCTATTTATTTTATTTTATTTTTAATTTTCGAAATGAATTTAAAATGATCTCTAGGTATAGTAATAAAATCAGTCAATCAATGGGACTGATTGTATTTAAAATTTAAATTTTAATTTAATTTCATTTATTGGATAATTTGTTTTTTTTTTTTCCTTTTTACTTTCTGGGTCTGCAAAAGATTTTTGTATTTTTTTAAATAAAACAACAAAATCTATATATTTTTTTTAAAATCAAGCGAAATCAAGTAATAAGTGAAAAAAAAAAAATGTAAATAAATAAATTCACAATTCATGCATAATCATCAGATTTTTGTTATTGTTATATTTTTTTTTTCTTTCTGTTGTACTGCTGTACTCAATTTCCATTGAATAAGTATTTTTTTGTTGTTTTTGTTTTTATTTTGAATTTAAAATGACCTTTTAAATTTTAGAATATGCGTAATGACGTACATGCATATATGTACAATATATAAAAATGTACAATTTTTGATGTGTTATTTAATATACATGATAAATCATTGATTAATAATTACTAAAATATACATATATGTATGTACGATACAGTGTATGTAAAAATGTGTATGACTCATTAAATATACAATAAAATGTGGTAGGTAGTGATGGAGGAGTAGAAGAAAAAAATCAGCAGATATTTAAATGTTGTTTTAGGTGGAAAATTGTATGGAGATTTTGAAAAAAAAAAAAAAAAAAAAAATGTCGTCGTTTTAGTAATTTAGAGATAAAAAAATCATCAATAATGATATGTCGTTGGCGGATAAATGAGAAATTTTGCAATTATCTATTATACTACAGCCATTTCCTGGAAATATTTCAAGGATTTTAAATTTAAAATTGTGCAGCCATTAAAGATACAACTTTTCTTGCATATTTAAACACATTTTTTTTTTTTAAATTATTGTTTCAGTTTTTTATTCAATTTTAAATTGCAAAAAAGCCAACGATTTTCAAAGAAAAATCCGTTACTCATTTTTTTGTTTTGCAGTTCTGGTGGTATTAATCGGTAAAAACTAATTTTGAGGTCTTACCTTAAAACCAATAAATGTTCTTATTTTTACACAACTTCAATTTCTGTAATCCATCTTTTTGGAAAAGAAATGCATTACACATACGGTTTGTAATCCGCCTCGAATGAGTTAAGCTAAGAAGTCTACTAAATTCCATTCAAAAAAAAATTTTATCATCTTTCAAAGAGAATTTACACTTTAAAACCTAAAATACACTTCGTGCATTTAAAAAAAAGCAAATTGATAGTCAACAATATCTAAAATTTCAAATCAAGTGTATCTTCTCAATTATCACTTCTTTTAAAAGCTTTTACATGATAACGTTAATTAAATTCAATACCCACATTTATTTCCTTAAAACTATTTAAACCTTTTGTAGGTAAATTTACACAAAAAATAGAAAAAAAAATCTTTTAAATTGTGTCATTATGTCATTTGAATTGAAATTTTAATATGATTTGATTGTTCAAGTAGCATTATGATATCACATTTTAAAATGTGTCCGCCAAAAATGTTCACGTTCAATAACAATCTATGTATGATAAAAAAAAAAAAACATTATTTGTATTGCATTTCATATGTGAAAAATTTCCTTATCTCATCACACCTGTTTAACTAACAAACGAGCTCTCTCATCTATTTTATTTTTATTTCTTTTTAAATTTGTTAAACATTTTATTTCTTGTTGTATAAATTTTTTATACAAAAAAAATATGAGTTAATTAAAATCATGTTAATTGTACAAAAAAACAAGTGAAAAAACAAAAAAATAAAATAAAATTAAAATAAAACATAAAGATTATAATATTATCGACTGATTACATACTTTCACTGTCTTTCTATTTATTTCTAAAAAAAATAAATCTTATCAATTATTTATATGTTGCTCAAAGTGTTCAAACTAAAAAAAAAAAAAAACAACAAATGTGGTTTCAAAATCAGACGATTTTTTAATTTTATCATTAAAAATTTTTATTGTTGTAGATATCAAATAATCGATTGTTATACTTATGTTTCTTATCAGTTATATACTCTTATATATTTTCTTCGCGTGCGTTTAATGCAATATAAACGTAAAGATAACATTCATTTGAATCGAAATTAAATTTTATTTTTTACTTTTTTTAAATAACGTAAAAAAAAGTCACATTATCGAATTTGTTGGTCATATTTTTTTTGTAATAATTGTGGTTAATTTTTTAAGATAATAACATATAATGTTTTTATATTTTTCGATTTAATAAATTAAATAAACGTAAAAACATAATAATTAACGAAATATATATTCTTAAGTCTTTGCTTTAAATTTTAGAGTTATAAAGTTTTATGGTATGAGTCCTTGGTGTTTCCGAAAAACCGGTTTCCTATTCAAAAACCCTGTTTTGGTGTCATTGAAAACATTTCTATTTTGTTTTCTTGAATGTTTTGTGTTTATTGTTTGTTTGTTTGGTTGGTGGGGTAGGTGATACAGGCACTCTGACAGGAGAGTCCATTATTGTACTCAGCAACCCCGTCTCTAGTAAAATATTCTTGTTTTAATAAAATTAATTAAAATTATTTTAAATTTAGTTTTTTTTTTCTTTTGTTACAGTTATAGTCCAGATGGTAAAGAATTTCCACCAAGATGGACATGCTTTTTATGTGCATTGGGTTTATTTATATATCAAAGCTTAGATGCAATAGATGGTAAACAAGCACGTAGAACATATTCATCATCACCATTAGGTGAATTATTTGATCATGGATGTGATTCAATATCAACAGTTTTTGTTGCATTATCAGCATGTGTATCATGTCAATTAGGTGTCTATCCGAATTGGATGTTTTTTCAGGTAAAAAAAAAATATCAAATTAAAATCCTTAGAAAAAAAATTCCCATAACAATAATTGATTTTTTTTCTCCTTTTTTTGCAGTGTTTTTGTGCTATAACATTATTTTATTGTGCACATTGGCAAACATATGTGTCAGGTACATTACGTTTTGGAAAAGTTGATGTTACTGAAGCACAAATAACAATAATTTGTATACATATAGTATCATCAATATTTGGTCCAGAAATTTGGATGAGTAAGGTAAATTTTATTTTTTTTTTCTTCTTATTTTTTTTCCTTCTTAAAGTTTTATCTCCCAGAAAATTTTAAGTCTTTTGAAATTTTCGAATTAGATAAGATTTTTTTTTCGGGGGAGAACAAAAACGAAAAAAAAAAATGTGATAGAAAGACAATACAGGATTTTAAAATTTTAAAGATTTCAGAAATCCTTCTAGATTTTTTTAAGGTAGTCAATTTTTTTTAAAGTGATCCTTCTGAGAAAGAATATCATTACATTTTTCTGATCTTTCTATTAAGTTTTAGTATCTATCACACACGTTATCAATTCGTCTCTTAAATTCTTCAGTTGACTCTAAAATTTTAACAGTTAAATTAAAACAGTTTTTTGTCAATTTAGTCAAAGAATAATTTTTAATTGAATAAGGACAGTTTGATTTAGGGGAAGAGAAAACAGTAAATCTTGAGGAATTAACAGGTGAAGAAATAGTTTTTTTTTTAATTTTTAACTTAAGTCAAAAATAAGATTAAGACAACAGAGGCACACAGAAAAGGCAATTAATCTATGAATTATTGATTGAAAACGAATTAGATTAGGCTTGTATCAGTAAGGATTTGATCTTTAAATTCAGTGTAGGCTCAAAATAAAGGCAAAAATTAGTCAGAAGTAATTTAAAAAGATTTCCAGTCGTTCTTTCTGTGGGTGTAGGCTATTTCTTAATATGTGAAGAAAAAAAATACTCTAAAAAAGGTTTTTCAGAAATTTGTTAAGTAATTTTTAGGAACAGATTTTTACTTCAAGAAAACTAAGCCAAAAATTGTTGTTAATTTTTTATAATTTCTAGATTTCTTAAATTAAAACATAAATTCATTTTTAGTTACTTACATCACACAACATACACACAAAAAAACACATTTTTATTTATTTTATTTTTATTTTTTTATTGATTTTTTTCTCATATTGTTTTTTACATTTTAATTTTTATTTTTTTTAATTATTTTATTATTATTTTTTTATTTCAATTTTATAAAAAGCTTACACAAAATTAATTAATTTTATTTTTTATTGTATGCTTTTTCTTACACTAATTATATTTTCAAAAAAAAAAAAAAAAAAAAAAAAAACGAAAAAAAAAATATTTGTTGTACATATTAATTTAGATAATTGGTAATATTGAATTATGGACAAGTATAGTTATAATGACATTTATATGCGGAGTATGGTCATTATCACATATGTGTTCTGTAATAATGGCCGGTGGCGTTGGAAAGAATGGTTCAACAGTTGCAGTAAGTTTTATTTTCAAAAGAAAAAAAAAAAAATACCAAGCAATCAATCAAATTTTTTTTTTTTTAAATAATTAAAAAAAAAAAGTTCATTTTTAAATACAATCTTTTGGCTAATTTAATAAAAAAAAAAAAATAAAATTTTTGTTATGTTTTAAAAAAAAAAAGACAAAATATTTCGATACATACATTTTTTTAAAAAAAAAAAATTACAGTTATATTTATTCACAAAAAAAATGTCTTGTTTTTTTTTTTAAGATAAAAAAAAAGTTACAACACTTTTACAAGAATTTTAGCTTTTTTTTTTTTTTTTTTAGAAAATAAAAATGAAATTTTCAAATTTTTTCTTTCTACATAATTTTGATGCAAAAAAAAAAAAAAATTATATAAATTGAATTGAATTTTTGTTTTCTATTCGGTACTTCGAATGATAACTGTTTAAAAATTTTAATTTCGAAAATTTCAGAAGGTTTGAAGATTTAATGAATTTTTAAACTTATTTTGTTAATTTTCTCGTTAAAAGAGAAAATTGAAATTTTTTTTTTTTTTTATTTGAAAAAATTCAAAGTTTAAACTGAATATGAATTCTAAGTTGGAGTTGAGGATAAATTTAAAATTAAAATTGAATTTAAAAAAAAAAACATAGATTTTTATTTCACGAAAACAAAGTTTCAATCCATCTTCAGCTTTGACTTTGAAACTTTTTTTTTAGTGGTTGTTCTACTCGAAAAATTGAATTCGAAATTGAATTTCAAATTATTCTGCTTGAGAATTGTATTACGAAAATTTGAAAATTCAATTCAATTTAAAATTTTATAGTAATTTACAATAAATTACAATTTTTCTGCCTTATCATTAATTATTATTATTTTTGTTTGTTTTATTATTTTCTTTCTTTTTTTATATTTTTTTTTTATACTGAACGAATGATTGATTGCATGCATAATGCATTTTTTTAATTTTTTTTGTCAATAATTTAAAAATAAAAAAAAATTATTTAAAATACAAATTTTAAATTATTGTAGAAATTTAAACAAAATAAAAAAAAAATTTATTTACTTTGTGTTGTTAAAAAAAAATATACATACATATATTGAAAAAGGGGTTTTATGTTATAATTTAATTTTTATGTTTTAAATTTACTTTTATTTTTGTTTAATTTTATTTTTTTCTTATTAATTTTTAATTTTTTTGTTTTTTTATACAATTTTAACTTAAAGACAAAAAATTCTAATGAAATAATTATGATTTGACCATTGAGACAGTCCAATTTTGTAAATTGAATAACGAAAAATTGAATAAAAATTATAGAACTTGTGAAATTTGTTAGGAGTCAATGTTAAAAAAAGGAGTACGATTAGGGAATATTTTAAAGAGAAATTCGAATTTAAATTAAGAGAAGTACCTTATTAATTTTAATTAAAAAAAAAAAAAAATTTAATTTAAAACAAAAAAAAAACATATTTTTTAAAGAAATCAAACAAAAACACAAAAAAACAAACATTATGAAATTTTTTTTAGATACCAATTATCGAAATTACATGGAATTATTTACCATGCTTGATATTCTTCACGGGATATCTACAAAATTTTATAACATTTTCGAATATGTTTGTTATTGGAGGTGTTGGAAAGAATGGTTCGACATGTGCTGTAAGATAATTTCTCAGAAATCAAATAAAATATATAAATTGTTTTTCTTTAATATTTTCTTAATAATAGTTTTTAAAAAATGTTGCCTAATATAATCGGTTACAAGGAAAACAAAAAGGAATAAAATTTTATTTTTATTTTAGTGCTTTTTTTTCTTTCAAATTAATAATATTCACAAAAGAGCTGATTTTGTTTGTTTTTTTTTTTTTTTGTCAAAGTCACGGTTTTTATTTCTGTTTATTTATTTTTAAGAAATACACTAAGGTTATGGCATTTTTGTTTTTCATTATTATTATTTAGACTAGAGACATTTATTTGCAAAAAAAAAAAAAAAAAGGAATAAAAGTTAGTTTATAGTGTTTTACAGAAGGTCTATGAATAATTCACGAGTTTTTATACAATAATAATAAAAAAAAATATATAGAATTCCAATGCAGAGAAACCGCCAAATTTGTAAAATTCAATGTAAAACAATTGTTATGTTGAATTATACATCATGACGGTCTCGTTCCATAAAAAATGAAATGACAAACAAAAATCCAATCAGTCAATTTGGTTTTACTGATTTTTTTCTTCAATCATTTGATTTTCAACGAAACAGAATTCGATAATCTGATCTATTTTGTAATTTGGTCAATTTTCTAAACTTTAAAAAAAAATCTAATTGGTGATTTGGTAGCATTTTTTATTTTCAAGCTTAAAAAGAATATTTTCGCATGCAAATTTATTATTTCTGTTTGTTTTTTTTTTGTTTTTTTATTTGAAAAAAAGATTGGTTATTGTGGAATTCTCTACAAATTTATTAGCAAAAAATGAATAAAAAGTATCCAAAATAAAGTGTCTACATGAATAAAAAACCAAAAATTTTTTTTACAAATTACCGTTATGTTTGTATTTGAAAGCCTATAAATATGCAAATTATAAGTTGTTAGTGGTATTCTCCGTTATTTATAATTAATTATGTATTTTAAATTACTTACGAAATTTGAATTTATAAGATTGTGAAAAACTGAAGAATTAGGATTTTTTCCCGAGGATATTTTAGAATAGAAAATAGAATGTATTGTAAGAAATAAAAGATGGAAAATAGGAAAGGAACTTTATTTAAATTATTTTTTTCAATTTGAAGATTTTAGAAAAACGAAAATAACTTGAAAAAAAAAAAATATTATAATTCTTTTTTTTTTCTGTTTCAATTACTTTTTTTTTTTTTCTTCTTAAATTTATTATAATTTTTTTTTTCTTATATATATGAAATAATTATCATTTATTTAGCTACCATATATTGATTTGGATGTAAGATTAATACCACTTTATTTTGCATTCGGTGTCTACACTTTATTATCATATCGTTATTCAAGAGTCATAATGACAGGCGGATGTGGAAAGAATGGATCAACTGTTGCTGTAAGAAAACACAAAAAAAAAATAAAAAATTAAATACATAATTGAAAATCAAAAAAAAAAAAAATATTTTATTTTTTTTTTACACTTATACACATCCACAATATATATACATGTGTACATATATACATTATTTGGAATAACAGATCGTATTATTGTTCTAAAAAAAATAAACCAAATACATATAAAGAATTTTTTTTTTTTGGATATGCAAAATTTTAGTAAAAATTAAAAAAAAAAAAACGTAAATAACATGAAATTCTTTTGATAAAAAAAAAAAATTTTACTACATATATTTTCTTTTATGCCAAAGTATCTTGTCTAATTTTTTCACATTATTTTTTCTCTCTGTCTACTACGTTCTAACGTGTAATATGTATGTGTATATCATATAAATAATTATTGTATTGTATAATCTTCAGTAATCGTGAAAAAAATAATGTCTGTAATTATTTTCTTTGTCTTATTAAATTATTATTATTTTTTTTTTTGTCTCTCTAAAAATTTTATTTTTATATCTGTATCTTGTATCTTGTGGGTAATTAAAAGTAAAATAAAACTAACATTTTTTTTGTTTTGTGGGTGTTGAAAAAAGCTTGAATTATATTCTGTAATGTATTTGTTTCCTCTTTGTTTTGTTCATTAACTATTTTATTTTATTTATTATTATTATTATTTTTTTTTTCAATTTTTAAATTAACAATACACTAATTCTGTTTGCTGTGTATCAAAATTTATGACATCTTTTTTTTTTTAAATAAAAATTTAATGCTTTGATGATTTTTTATTCATTCACTATTTTGGGGTGCTTAAAACGAAAGTGACCTAAACGACAATTTGTCATTGGTAGAGCTACATGATAGCTTAATTTGGCTGTTAATTTTTTGCTATTGCCGTGACAAGCAATGGCAACATAATTTTAGGTCACTTTCGTTCTAAAAACTTCATTTGTGATTTTTTTTTCTTTAGAAAATTTTCTAATTTAAAGCCAAAAGAAGTATTTTATTTTCTAGTCTTTAATTTTTCTTTTTTTTTAAATGCATAAAAGTTTATACAATGAATAAAATGATATTAGATTTTTAAATGTTGTTGCTATGATTGTTGCTCAATAAATATTGCATTTAATTATGGTTTTTTTTTTTCATTGCAAGTTTTTATGTTGATGGTTTTTTTTTTTCTTCTATATTTTATTTAATGTAAAATATAAAACAAAAAAATTTCATACATCATGTAAATAATTTTTCTTTTGAATGTACAAAATATTTAGAAAAAAAAAAAAATTCATTGTATAAAAAAACATTTTAACATAGAACAAAAAAAAACAAGGGATTGAAAAACGTTGTTTTCGAGTAATTGGAACCTAATTAAAATTAAATTAAGAAAAAAAAATTGAAATTGTTCGAAGATTAGCTCACCGTTTTGGTAATCCTATTTGAATTAAATGATTCCAATGTTCATGCAAAATTTAAAAATTAATTTTGAATCTGACCTAAATTTTTTATTTTCGAAATTTTTATAAAATAATTCATTTAGGATAATTATTCTCATTTTTAAAGTGCTGTATAATGATGCAGTTTCAAGTGTACACGATAAATTAATTAATTTTTCAAAATAACGGTTTATATTTTGATTTAAAAAAAATTAATCATGTTTTCAATCCTGAATTTTTTGTATTTCAAAAAAACCCTTTTTTTTTTGTTAAATTTATCCAGCAAAATTTTCTAAAATTTATTTTCTCTTACGCAAAAAAAAAAAAAAAAAAATATTTAGGGTACAAGTGTTCTATCACCAATTATTCCATTATCATTGGTTGTTGGTCCAGCTTTTATAATTGCCCAAAAATCACCAAATGATTTATTTGGTGAACATCCATCAATTTATATATTAGCATTTGGTATGGTTGCTGCTAAAGTTACAAATAAACTTGTGGTAAGTATTTTTTCTTTGTTTTTTTTTTTTTTTTGAAAGATAATCCTTAAAAAGTAACCAAACGGATAATCATTGATTATTAATTTTATTTTATATTTTATATAGATTGCTCATATGACACGTAGTGAAATGGAATATTTAGATTCTGGTCTAATTGGACCATTATTATTATTTTTAAATCAATATTTTAATTGTTTTCTACCAGAATTACCATTATTATGGTTTACATTAATATGGAGTTTACAGGATTTATTCCGATATTGTACACAGGTAAATTTTTTTTTTTTTCTTAATGGTTTATTGGATTTTTTTTTATTATTGAAAGCTAAAACTTTTTTTTTTTTTCTTTTGTACTTTTAGGTGTGCTTAGAAATATGTGATCATCTTCATATAAAATTATTTAAAATACCATATCCACCAAAACCACCAATAACAGCAATAAATCAAGGACAAACCGGAACAAATTCAATATCTGGTAGTTCTAGTGGTGGTGGTACATTACATGATAAAAATGGTACTCAACATCGAAAACAAATGAAACCAAGTAAAAAACATTAAAACTAAAAGCAAAAAAACAAAAAACAAAAAAAAACATTTAAATTTAGGACAGTATTTTAAAAAATATATATATTTTCTAGAATTAGTAGATGATGAATAGTTGTTGGTTTTTTTTTTTTTTTTTTTGATTGATTTTTGTGCTAATCAAGCAAAACAAGAAAAAAACAAAAAAAAAAATAATTTAAAGTAAAATATTGAATACATAAATTTGGAGAAAGAAAAGAAAAAATAAAAAAAAAAAACATGTGAAATACGGCTTTTTTTTTGTTTGTTTTATATATTTTAAGGATTCATGTTAATAAGATGAAGAAAAAAATGAAAGGTGAAAAGAATAAAGAAGGAAATACGATTTTTATTTTAAAAAAAAAAAATGTTTTTTTTTTGTTTGTAAGTTGAAAGTTTTCGAAAATGAAAATTTATACAAAAGAAAAAAAAAATTGTTCTAAATTGCTATTCAAAAACTGTGTGTATGTGTGTGTTTTTTTTTTTAAATGGAGTTTTCTAAAATAGAAGGCGTGTTTGAAAAAGAACAAATTGAAAATTTATTAAAAATACTTAAAAGAGGCGAAAAATAAGATGAAATGGAGATTTTTTTTTTGTTTTTTTATGTTACGTTTTTATTTTTTTAAGGGAATAAATTTTTTTTTTTTTTTTTAATTTTTCTCATTGTTAAAAACCGAAGAAAAAAAATATACATATATGTAAAAATAAGTGATTTTATTTTTTAAATTAATGCTCAATAGAATTTGTTTTTTCTTTCATAAATTTTAATTAAAAAAAAAATTGTGTGTAAATTTTCTTATTTTTTTTTTTTTTTTTGAATATTTAAATGCTGTTTTTTTTTTGGCATAATAAAGAAAAATAATTTATGTTTTGTTTTCAAAAGAGAATTTTTTTATTAAAATTTGATGGTCAATGAAATTTTTAAGGTTTCTTTTTTATTTTTTGTTTTAAACAAAATTTGATAGAAAAACAAAATTTTGATTTTTAATAAAAAAAAAAAAGAGAATTCTTCTAGAATTTGTTTTAAGTTTTTTATTTTTCTGTTAAAATAAGTAAATTATTTGTAAAAAATAAAAAGTAAAAAAAAGTAACTAATATAATTTTAAGTGGTATTTTGTGAATTTTTAATGAATTATGTAATTATAAAAAAAAATTTAAAAAAAAAAATAAGAATTTAAACAATTCTAGATTTAAAAAATGAAGTGAATAAATTTATTGTTTGTATAAAAAAAAAAAAATCTTAAATGTAAAAAGAACTAAGCTAAAGTAAAAAAAAAAAAAAATTACCTATAAATCATATAAAGAAGGAAAAAATGAAACATGAAGATCAGAAAAACCAAATGAAATAAAAAAAAAAATAATTAAAAATTAAGAATATGGAAGAAAAAATTTGAAATAAATTAAAAAATTATTTGTGTATCTTTTATTGAAAAAAACAAACAAATAATATTTTGATTGTTATTTGATCAACGATATTTTAAAATTCATCTTATTTTTTCCACAGTAGCCCAGAAACAAGGATCTTTTCTAAGTCGTCCAACGGTCGAGCAAACGAATTTAGCCTGTAGTCGTTTAAAGATTGCTTAAAAACTTGAAAAAAGAAAGAATTCTAGATTGAGATCTTTATAAAGGTCACTAGGAGCCTTCAGAAGGGATCATATTTTTCGCTTGAAAAAAAAAACATCTTTAGGTAAAAAGTCCCAGAACCATTTTCGGGTTTTCGCACTTAACAATTCGTTGTTCGAGGAGGTTTTTTTTTGAATTGAAAGTGTCCTATGTTAGGTATTCGGAAGGATTTGAACTTGATTTTGCTGAGAAAACTGAGAAGTGATAGATTCTAGTCCATGGGACACAGTAAAGACTCAATTATTCAGTTAGAATGCGTGCATTCAGATTTATAATTTTTCAACTGTGAGAAAAATTGAACTAAATTTTAAGTTTTCCTTTGATTTCCTTAATATTTTCTAAGTAGGTTTGCAAAACGGACAAATTGTGGTTTGTTTCAGAAGAATAAAAGTTTTCTAACACCCTGTAATAGAATTAATTACAGGGTGATTTTTAAGTTATAGTTTAAAAAAATCCAAAATAAAACGAATATTTTTTTTTTGAAATGGCAAGAAAATGGCAACATTTTTCAATTTTCTGGGAAATTATTTTCTGTGAACTTTAAACAGATGTGGCGGTCTCTACAGGAACATTTTGTTTTTTTTCTGAAGAAAAAAATTTATTTTCATTACCAACTTCATGTTAAACAAAATTCCATGGAAATTCATTATTTATTTTTGACAATCATCCTCATTATAAAGCAATGGTTGGTTCTGGACGACGTTCTGGTTGTAAATTTGTAAATGCAGTCGTGATGCCGTAAAGTACACAAAAATATTTTAAAGTGAATTATAACATATTTATTTTTTTTCTTACGATTAAATTAACATTTTCGAATTATTACAACTTTAATGTGTGTTTTTTTTTTTAAAAAAAAGTAATTACATTAAAATTAAATTATTTGAATTAATTTAAATTGAAATTGCTTTAAATGAATAAAAAATATTGGCCATAAAAATTTTTTTTTTTTTAAAGTTGATTTACACTGCCTCTGTGATGCCATCGTAAAATTCGTGTAGTGTTTTTTTTATTCTTGTTTTATCTTTTGAATTTCACATATGTGATGCATGTGATGCATCAAATAAAAACATAAACACTATTTATTTATTTTTTATTTTTTACATACAAGTGTTCTTTTTATGTTTATTTTATTTTTTGTATTTTAAATTTTATTTAAAAGTATTTTTAAATGTTTTTGTTTTCTTGATGATAAATTTAAATTTCGTTTTTTTTTATTTTTATTATTTACGATTTTTATTTTTGGGGTATTTTAGAGGACAATAAATTGAAAAAAAAAAAAAAGATTCTGAAAATTATAACCTCAAATGTGTATGTGTGTGGGAGTGTGGGATGATGATGATTTTTTTTAAATTTTGTTAATTTTTATTTTTAATTTTGTGTTATTTGATTTTTCAAATAAAACAAATCGAAAAAAAAACAACAACTTAAAAGAAAAAATACAAAATTAATGTGAAAGAAAACAAGAAATAGGTAGCAATCCTATGTCGTGATTGTGATTATTTAGTGACTTGAGTTCCAAAAAAACACACAAAAAAAGATATTTTTTGTACAAAAATTATATCTTCCAAAAATACTTCTTTTATTTTTATTTTTTTTTTGTTGTTTTAGAATGTCGTGATATGCTATTTAAATTGGAGGATCATTTTTTCTCTTGTTCCTCCTAAAATTCAAATAAAATCAAAAAAAAAAAAAACCAAAAATTTTTGTAAATCGTGAATTAAAGTGGAGAAAAAAATAAAATGATGGCTTTAATAGAAGCCACTAAAAGAAGAACTAAACCTAAACAACAGCAGCAACAACAACAAAAATATCTACAAAATGGAATTTATAGAAGAATATTTTTTATTGTAATTTACAGTTTGCTTTTTATTGTAAATGGTAAGTACCTGTACCTTTTGTTTTTATTAAATTCTTTCATTTTTTCCTTTTTTCAAATAGTCCTTTAGAATTAATGAACTATTTATTAGTTGAAAGTTCAAGGATTGAAACCTTGAATCTTTTGAAAAATCTGTATTACAAATGAAATCTTTGTTGAAAAAATCTTTAAACTTCTTGAGAACCATTTAAGGATACCTTCAACTACCTATTTTGAAATTGTATTTGAAAAAAAAAAGAAGAAAAAGAAAACACAATATTTAGTGGAATTGTGTTTAGCTTTTTTACAGAGTTTGCAATTTAAAGGTATACCTAACATTTTATCACATTGTTTTCTTCTTTTCTTCTTTTTTTTTTTTGTATTGTTTGTTTACATTTTTTTTCACATTTTTTCATTTTTATTCTTTTGAAAATCGTTGACGTTGTTTGAAATTGAAGTGATTGTGATGACTGAGAAAATATGTTAGTATGCCAGGGGTAGCTTAAAGAGATAATAAAATAGGGACAACAGATTGAAAAAAGGAAAAATTGAAGGAAAATCATTTTTAAGAATTAGGCGCTTTTATTGTTTAATTCTTTGGATTGTTTTGTAAAGCTCAAAGTAGAGAATTTGGAACACTCACCCAGTAAGCATTTATTTGAAATTGTTGTAGAAAAAGGTTACAAAAATCTTGGAAAACTTGTATAAATATTTAAGACGAAATTTGGGTAAATTCCTTTCCGCACTTTTGTGCTCTAGAACGTCCAGAATTTCTCAGAAATTTTGAGAATTTAATAATTAGAAGTAAAACACCCCTTTTAAAGAATCTAGGTACCTATAAGTTCTTTTGTCGTTTGCAAACTGACAAAAGTCAGTCATTTTTTCAATTTTATTTTTTCATGGATTCTCGATTGTACATCATTTGATCATCCTTTTTTTTTGCCAAATTAATCAAGCCGTACTAAGGTATCAAGCCTTTTAGTGTACTTTGTTACGGAACACAGCGCTGACATAGTTTGGTGTGAAAAAGGAATAAGAGGAAAGTGGTTAAGGGTAAAAAGAAAGAAAGTAGTTTTGGTCAATGTTATGCTTGAACTTACTTCTTTTGGTCTGTCCTTCTGTCCTTCCTTTCAGCAGAAGTTTGTTTAGTGTGCTAAGCAACATTTACAGGATGGATCATCAATCAATGTAACCAATAAATAAAGCATACTTTAAAGTTTGTGTTTTTTTAGACACAGAATTTCATCTTAAACTGCCCAATAACTTGATCTACTTAAGCACAAAAACGATAATTATAAATTGTGTAAGTCTCATTACTATATTTTTTCTTTTTCTTAAATTCAATTTAATACCTTAAATTAGAATTTCACAAGTTCATGTCCTAATTGAACCATGAAATAAATTTTAATTCTAGTTTAGAGGGTGGTGCTTTATGACTTATTTATTATGTAATTTGTTTTTTTGTTTTTCTTTTGAATTAGAAAAGTTAAAAATTTTTCATCAAAGTAAACGAATAAAGTCAATTTGAAATAAAAAAAGGAATATAAATTGAATTTCTCGCTTAATTTAACCCTTTCATCTTAGATATTTCAGACATTATAACATTTAGGGTTACAGTACAGTTTCACAAGATTTTTTCCTCAATTTAAAGAACAAAGTTTACTTTCTAAACAATTTAATATCTGTTATAAAAAAAAAATTGAACAAAAAATCATAAATTTAAGGGTTAAAATTTTAAATTAACTAAATAAAAATTGTCCTTCAAAGGATATCTACTTTTTGATATGCTACATAAGTTAAACTTTTTTCTGTATAGGTACACATACAAAATAAAAACAAGAAAAAATGATATAAGAATAAAACTATAGTTAGTTATATATATTCATTTTAATTTTATTTTCTTTTCGTAACAGGATATTCATTTTGTTAAATTATATAGTTGCATAGATTCTCTGTGTGTGCTCATGTAAAAGTTTAGATGATCAGTAAAACTAAAATAGTACAAAAAATAAAAATAAAAACATTCAATGTATCGTAAAATAAAAATACATACATATAAAATATTTCTCGTATCCTTTTACAATTTTTCAATACTTGTTTTTTTTTTCTCTTTCTCATTTTTTTTTTTCTATTTTTATTTTAAATAAAAACGTAAAATTGTCAACTTTTAACATCAAAGGAATTTTCTTCCTTGAGCTATTTTCAATCGAATTTCTCTTTAGTATTTTTTTTTGTTCTTCATTTTTTTTTTTTTTTTTCATAAATAATGTAGAAAAAAGCAAATATAGAAAATGTCCTGTCGTGTGTTTTTTTTTGTTTTTTTTGTTATTGTTCGTCTTCTGTTTTTTTTTCTTCATCATCTATAAAATTCACAATTTAGAAAATAAAGAAAAAAAAGCAGAATTTTTTTTTCCAATAACTACAACGTATTGATAGTCCTTGTGAAGAATATTAGATTTTTGAAGATATTTTATAGAACGGTTCTATATGTATTTATATACATATAGCAACCAATATTCAAGTGGTTGATAAAGTTATACAACAAAGTAAAACGAAAAAAAAAAAAAAAACAACAATCCTTGTTGTTGTTTTTGTTAATAATGTTGCTGCTGATGATGATGATGATGACGATGACGATAAATATGAGTTTTGAAAGTCCTTTGATCATAATAGAAAATTTTTCATGGATTTTTTTAATATATTTTTTTTTTTTTTTGTGCTAAAAGAAAATATATGCATTACACAAAATACACAGGACATTTAAAAAAGAGGTGATTGACTTTATTTGATAAATGAAAAGAATGCTGTTTTCCAATCTTTTGGGAAATAACAAAATAACAAATTGTTATTGGTGATGATGATGATGATGATGATGACAACAACATTGATTTTGATGATAAAAACAAAAAAAAAAAAACAATAAGTAAAAACAAAAAGGACATGAAAACTTTGAAATTTCTCTGTCAAGCTCATTATTTTTGTGTAATAAATATTGAAGGACCAATAGGATAGAAAAAGAATCAAAGGGGAGGGAGTTAGAAGATTTTTTAGTGGATATTTGAAAAAAAAAAAGTGTCATAAAAGAAAGGATAATTATTAGAAGAGTAGACAAAATTGAATTTTAAATGTAAGAAAATGTATAAGTACTTATAAGTAAGTATTTATTTTTGACTTTTAAAATCGAATATCTTCTCGTTGAACGAATTAAGAATCCTTAAAAAATTAACTAAACGAAATAAGAGAAATACAATAGTGAACATGTTAATTACAGGATACAAATGGAACAAAAAGTGAACTGAACTTTTATTTTTTTTATTTTTTAATTTTAAAATTTAAAATTTTAATGATGTGATTTTGTGGATTTGATTAAAAGAATCAATTAGAGCCCAATTAGCATTTCAGTGGATTTCTTAAAAAAGATTTCATTTTACAAAAAAAAAAAAAAGGATTTGATGAGTCATTTAGCTTTTGTAATTTAATTTTTTATGAGTGGCGTTGACCGAAATGTTAGCATATTGGTTTTTAAAGTTTGAAGTTTTCATTTCAACACCACTTTGAGAGAATCGAAAAAACTTGAATCAGTTGCAGAAAGCTGAAGTGATGTGGAGGATTAATGAAGACATTTTTACTATTTTTTTTTGCTTCTTTTTAAAATATAGCACCTTTGATAATAAATTTATGATTTTTTATCGAGAGATGCTTGCAGTTCACGTAGTATCATTTTTTGAGGATTCACTTTTAGTATCTTGGGCAAAATTTGATCTATTCTAATTTTCTAGTCCTTGATTCTATCATTCATTAAAAATTATCAACATTTTGTAATCCATGCCTGTTTTATCGCAGGTATAATACTTAATTAAGGACATGTGATATCTTGTACGAGAGATGTAGACTGTATTTTTCGAACCCTTTTAGTTCATATCACGATAACGATTACAAGATTGGTAAGGGTAACGATGAAATAAATTGTTATAATAACTTCATCGTTATTTATATGAAAAGGAGCTTTTTTTATCTTTTTTTTTCTTCTCCTTCTTTCCATTTACATTCAAATCAACTATGAGTTATACCAATTTGCAACTCAGCACATAATTTAAAAAAAAAAATGCTTATGTACCTTTTTCTATATATCAGTTAACTACTGCATTTACAATGTAATAGGGACAGGAATATGTAGGTGTAGTACTACACTGAAATAGGCATCAATAGATATATATATATCAGGGACAGTACCATTAGCAAGCAGCAATTTTAATTCTTCCACCCATCTATACATAACTACTTCACGAATTCAGAATCAGCTACTTGAGAATTTTATTTTTTATTCATTTTAAATTTAACATTATGTTGAAGATTTTTTTTTTTAAAATTTTTTTTTATCAGATTTCAGTTTGCATTACATTTACATTTTTTTTTTGCTTCTTCTATATTTATAATAATAATTATTATTGTGTATATATAGCATGCACTTAAGCATGTTCCCGAAATAAGTATGTACCAGTATATATGTACGTATGTAATGTATGTAATGTATGTAAAATGTAGGTGTACTTCATGTAAATATATACATATGTATGTGGGATAAAGGTACCCAAGGTAGACATACTTTATATCATCTCATCATTATAAGCAGTTATATGTATATCTACCATATATAGTAAAAGTCTACTAGATGAAATCATATAATGTAATGTGTTCGTTTTTGTTCTAGTTTAATTTTTTTTTTTGCTACTTACTACCTAACTACCTAACTTTCATCAACTCCAGCATGTGTGAATAATGCAACAATATACAATATAAATTTTATATAGAATTTATTATTTTTTTTTTATTACATAAAGTTGTCTAGTGATATACTAAGTATATGTATGTACAATTATATGTAAGAGTACGTATTGGGTTTGCTGCTTGCATCGTAATGCAATCAAAATGCAAGCATTTATGTATGTTTTATAGATGCATCTTTAGTTAGTCTATAATTTTTGTAGATGAATAACAAGCAAGTAAAATGCATACAAGCATATAATAGTATATATATATATACATATCTAGTTAGCCTTAAGCAGTAGATTCTCATCATCATCATCAACATCATCATCGTTTAGTTATACGATGACGATACAACGTACAATACAGCTATATCATAAACCACTCTAGGTGAAGTCTACTTAATGAGATGAGGGTTTAGATTAGCATTTAAACGCCTCCATGAGACCATGAGGAGACTATTTTTTTTATTATTATTATTTTTTATTTTTTTTGCTGTACTAGAGAAGTAGTTCCTTAAGCTTTTAGCGTATATAGGTAAATTGCAAATTGTAATACAACAGAGAATTCGCTGGTACTGAACCCAGGTAACACTACGAATCAATATTGAAATGAAAAACGTATTGGTTTTCTTGGATTTTCTTGAACCATATAGTGAAAAGGGATTCGTTTTCTCGGATTTTCTTGAACCATAGTGTGACTATTGAAGATTGTCAGCTTTTCAAAGATTCACAATTTGAGTCTGAGGAATGCTCTGGAATTTTGTTTGTTGGATGATAGGAAAACTAAAATTGCTTTGAATAGGCTTTGGCTTAGATAGATCTCTGAATTGTTATTTGGGTCTTATTGACATAAAGTGTCTTTCTAGAGCAGGAAATAAAAGATCTCTAGATATTTCTCTAGAGTTTTTTTTCCGATTATCCTACTACATGACCAAACTCAATCCATAAATAGGAACAAAAAAGTTTTTTTTGACGTAAGAACGAGTGGATTTGTTATGCGAAGGTGATCAGTAAAAAACATAATCAGTGTGGCTCTTAAGTAGGATCTAAAATAGAATAGATAGGAAAAAACTGACATACACATCTTTATTCTGTAATTGTCGTTTTATGATTTCAAGATTTTTTTTCAAAATTATCTTTTTCAAATTGTTGGGTGGGTGAAAGTACATAACTATAGATGCATGTATATTTAGGTATATATATTTGCAAAATACTTGAAAAATACATCATGTACCTACATTGAAATGCATTTGAATCATACGCTAAAATATGGTGAATTATGATGGTGAAGAAGTAAAGAAAACAAATCACGAAATAATGTAAAAAAAAAAAAAGTAAAATAAATAAGTAAAAATATGGGAAAAAAAATAGCAGGATGAAAAAAAATACCTTACAGATATTAAATGTACTTTAAATATTTGCATTTTGTGTTGACTTTTAAATGCGATTAAGTACCTATAGTAGAAAAATATAAAAATACAAAATGTAGAAAGAAAAAAAAAATTAATATTAACATTACTTCAGCTTATAAGTATACTATAATTGCAATTGATTCAGATTTTTTTTTGTTTTTTTTTATTTTTTATTTGTATTATTTTCTAAAGAAGTTAATGCAAACGTTAATGTACTTACAATATTTATTTATTTTTCCTACTTAATTCTTGTTCTTGTTTTTCATTTTTTTTCAAGTTTTGTTAAATAGAATTGAATAATGAAACTTATGGTTTGTTGTAACTGAATTTATTCGTGAAGAATAAATATGATTTTCAAGTTGAATTTTTTCAAATTAAAAAAAAAATATAAAATATATTTTTAGCGAAGAAGAAAAAATTTCTATTCAAAAATGCTTGAATAAATATTTAGCCTCTTTTATTTTCATATTTAGTTCAATTTGAAAAAATCAAAAAATATATGAAATCTTTTTTTTTTTTACGAAATTTTACAATAAAAGATTTCGAATTTTTCAAATTAAAATATGTGAGGCCCATGCCTTTGGATAATCTTTGTTTGTGGTTAAATGTTTAATTGAATTTCCTAAAAAAAAAAAAAGCAGAATAAGTAATTAACGAAGTTCCACCAGATTTTTATTCAAATTTTCAAAATTTCTTGTACATTTTTTTTTTTTTGTAAATTTTTTAAAAATATAGACCCTCGCAGAGTGTAACGAAAATAGATTCTTTCTCTTATGGAATAGATGTTATTTTTAAACCATGTGTTTTTTTTTTTTTTTTTTGGAATAAAAATTATAGTCGAAAATTTGAGTTTTTGTTTGGTCTTAATTTAAATTATGCAGCTACTCAAGATCAAAAAATCTTTGTTCATCGTCTAGAAAATCTTAAAGAAAAAAAAAAGGACTTTTTTCGAAATAATGCAGAATAAACAACTATTCGAATGAAGTTATATGTGATTGGTGAGTCAATCTGACTAGTTACAGGCTAGTTAACGAAAAGGAAATATCGTACATATTTCGAATTTGTAAAATTTTTACATTCACAGTCAATGACTTTCTAAAAGTTCGCACACGTGTGAAGTGTTCAAAAGAAAACCTAACTGACTCATTGCTTTAGATAAGGTTCCCTTCATGAAAAATTATGTCCTAGAACTGGTTCGATTGATCTTTACAAGAAATTAAAAAAAAAAAATAAATAATAAAATTTTCCACTTAATCTTTGTTTTTTTAGGCTCTATGACTTCGAAACCTTTTGTCTTTACCACAAACTAATTGAGATAAAGTGTACAAACAATTAACATGTATCTTGTATCAACATTTACCTTAGATAATGATTAAGTCCTTGTCATAGACAAAAAAAAAATTAAATAAATAACAGCGTCGTACTTTCAATTAAAAGGTGAAAAAATTTAAACTAGATTAAAAAAAAAAAACAAATTAATTCAGTTATTTTTCAGACTTTTATGAAAGTAAATTAATTAAATATTTTTTTTTTTTTAAATTTAAAATCCATTAATATTTTTTACTAACTTAAACTAGTTTTTATGTTATCTCAAACTATGAAAAAAAAAAAAAAGATTGAGAAGAAATATATGGCAATTTATTGTCACATTATAAAGTATCTGTTCCATACTAAAGATAAACGTGTAAAATTCTGTCAATTAAAATTACTTTATTAACACCATTTCTTTTTATTATCATTTTTTATTATTTTTATTTTTTTTAAATTTATTTTTTGCCCTGTTTTATTTGCCAATCTACTACTCTCACAGCTGCAATAAATTGTTCAAGATACAAAAAAAAAAAAGACAAATTCATTCGTTAAGAAAAAATTATAAAAATAAAATAAAAATACAAACAAAATTAAACAAATTATGTATGCAAATTTATTACAGATACAATTTTTTTTCTTTTTCGTCTTCTTGTAGTTAGTATCTGAAATGATTATCTATTTATCATTTTGCAGTTAAAAAAAAAAAAAAAAAAAACTGAATTAAGAAGACAAAAAACAAAAAGAGAAAAATAAAATTTGAATAATTATCGTACCTATAAATTGGCACAACATAAAAAAACATACACACACCCAATGTTTAACAATCTCTAGGTATGTTTTTTTTTTGTTTTTTATTTTTTGCTTGTTTTCTTGTTTTTTTTTTTTTGTTTCTGTTATGTTTTGCATTTAAATTATCTATGTTAACTTGCTAACTTTTATTCTGTATTTTTTTGTTCTTTTGCTTTTTTTTTTTGCTCTACAAATTCTGGATTTACCTGGAGCTTTTTAATCTTAACAAAAACGACAGTCGACAATACTGTAGCATTTTTAATACTTTAATGGAGCTCAGCTCACATGCTGTCGTTTATTATATTAACTTTATAGTCATGACATAACATTGAGGAAAAAAAAAAAAAAGATATTGTATGTTTAAAGTAAAGGGTGATTGAAAATATTTTGAGGAAGATTTTTTTCTTTCAAAGGATTGGGTGGTATTTTTGTGCTATGAAAATACATAATTGAAATTTTACTGTTTCATGTTTAAATCAAATATCGAGAGTTTAGAGATTGAAAGTGGAAATTGATTCGTTAAAAATATCGCAAAAGAAATTTTATTTTGAAAGATTTTTTTCTAAAATTTCTTGGACAAAGTGGTGTTTGGTAGCCGTTCCTATTTTATCTCAATTCAAAACTATCTCATATTTAATTTGTTTTGATCCTTGTCATTTTGTATAGGATGTTAGTGAATTCTATTCTACATAGAAGTATAGATACCCTGTACACTTTATAGATATATACATATACCTATGTATGTATGTATCGTTTGTTGTTAAAATCAAGTAACATACATAATAAATTTACTCAATTTTACTGTAGGTTCATTTACAATTAAAATTATATTTGTTATGTTATACTTAGTTATACGTATGTATATAGTTTTCATATATATACATAACTATACATATGTGAATTTGTCTGATTCTGTTCTATATTGGATGCAGAAAACTTTAAACAAGATTTTATAAAATGTTTAAATTCATTATCTATATATTTTATATTTCATATGTAGATAAAATTTATTATTTATATGCCAGTTAGTACTATGTACATATATACATATCTATTTGTCATATATGTGTAAATATATAACAGATACAAAAATTATTCTGTATCTGTACACCAAATTCAATTATTTGTATTCTTTGAATAAGTAAACATTGAACATTTTAATAAAACATTTTCTAGATTGAATAATAGAAAATATCTTCTTTTTTTTTTTCAAAAAAAAAAAAAAGTACAAATCAATAAAATTCGTATTTTTTTTTTGTACAATAAAAATTTTATCACCTATATCTTACTTTTGTTTTATTCTTGTTAGTTTTTCGAATTCAACGGAAAATGATTAAAATGTTCAAAGTAGAAAATTGAATCTTTTTAAGTAATAACAGTAAAAAAAATAATATTCAAATTAATTTGAATGCAAATTTAAAAAAAGCATATTAAATGTTAATATACCTTTTTTTTCTTTCTTTTTAAAGTAATTTGTATTTTGTTTCATTAAATTAAAAAAAAAAAATTTTTTTTCTTCCTTCTCCAAATGCAAAATGCAAAAAAAATAAAAAAAGACATAAGAAAAAAATGAAATGAATTAAAATTGTTTTCACTTTAATATTCGTGTCAAATTGCTAAAGTGGCTGTTAAAATTGCAAAATGTATATAATATCTGCTACATTGCATATACATATTATGTATCTAATGTACCTATGTATGTACATACAAAACATTTTAAAGTAAAAATAAAAAAAAAAAAAAAAAAAACAACATAAAATCTGTGTTGTGTTATGATTACTTTAAAAATCCTGAACGAAACATTAAAATGAAATATAAATTGAGGCATATACGAGTATATATGAAAACATAAAAGTATAGCCTACCATCTAGATACAGCTAACAGCTAATAGGACCTTATTTCAAGTTAAAGTGAAAGATTGTTAATGGTTGTTAAATGTTAGTTGCAATTTAAATTGCACCACCATCATCAACAACAACAACAATAATAATAACAGCATAAAATATATAACAATAGAGCATCAAGCAGCAGTAGAATCCAGAGAAAACACCGTCATCATCATCATATTATCATCGTCATCGTAATATCGTTACCGTCATCGTTATACACAACAGTAAAACAAAAATAACAAGCTTTAAATATATAGAGGAACGTAAACAGTCATCATCATCATCATCATCATCCCAATCCCAATCTCTCATAGTATTTAACAATAGCAATCGACCGATCAACAAGATTTTTCAGTTTCAGCCCCAAACCAACATTAAAATTTTTCTGTAGGTACCTTGTTATATGGAAAATTAATGTTTCAGGTTAAACGAACCAAAGTGGAAGGTAAAAATATACTTTACAAAAAAAAAAAAAAAATGGTAAAGTGAATAAAAAAAAAAATACGAAATAAAATTAAAAAAATATATATATGTATGTATGTATATTTGAAATAAAACAAATAAACAAGTAAGTAACATGATGATGGTAAGAATAATCTGAAACAACAGAAAAAAGTACCATCAATAATAAAATTAAAGATATTTTTAAGAAGAAAAAAAAAATGTATGTATGAGGGATTTTAATGCATGTATGCATCATTAAAATTTGGATTTTTTCGGTTTAACTTCGATATTGAAAAAAAAAAAAAGTGTTCTTCGAAACTGGTGTATGAGTATGATTGACGTGTCACTGATGCATCACTGGCTGGTCACTGATGCGTTAATAACGTATCACTGATACGTTAATAAAACATGTCGCTAAGATTTTTTCAAATAGGGTATGTGTAAATCCCTTTTCTTAGTGATTATTTTTTGAATAAATTTCTCAAGATGAAAAAAGTTTCAAATTTTTCCATTTTCACACTTTTAAATCAATCTTTGTGAAATTCACTGAAAATTTTCAAAACGATACGCTTAAGCGGTGTATACGGATCTACATAGTTTGAATCTAAAATCTTTAGTTGGAATATTATGAGATGAGATGAGAATATACACATAAACAGACACATACATATGTATGAGAATTATGAAGATGATGACCTCTGGTTTAAGGTATCAACAAGATAAAATATGCTGGTTTCTTAAGATGCTATGTACCACACATACCTGAAAAGAACAAAATTTCTTGTAAGATAGTGAGTATGATTTTGTTTTAAAAGGTAGACTGTTAGGAGCTATAAATTGAACGTTAGTTTGATTATATAAATTTTTTTTTTTTTTTGTTCAAAAATTGTATGATGGTTCTGTGATGAAAAGAGAAAAACAAAAAAAAAATATATATTGATAATACGACATGTGATATAAGTAAAGACCCACATCATAATATTTGTGTTTGTAAACTTTGGAGGCGATAATTTGTTGTTTTTCTGTTTATATGATTGTTACCTCATATATTTTTGTTGTATGTAAAATCTTTAAAAAAAAAAAAAAAGAATGTAATTAAAAAAAAAAAAAAACAGACATTTTGATGGTGCTATTTGGTGATGTTGTATGGCACACTAAAATAATCATCATTTCTTTGGATGAAGACAAAAGATATATAAAAAAAAAAAAAAGAAAAATCAAAAAAATCAAGAAAAAATATAAATTCATCCAAAGTATCTTTTTTTTTTTTTTATTTTTGTGTTTATTGGTCAGCTTGTTGGTTATTTTAAATATGTTTCAATAACTTCATATGTCAGAACTGGTTATTTTTCGTTGATCATTGTCATTAATTTACATGCATTTAAAAAAGAAAAAAAGAAGCTTTTATGATTTGTATTTATTTATGTAGATACAATTTTTTTTTTTTTTTTTGTTGAAAAAAAAAAAAAGAAGGGAAACAAGAAACAAGAAAGAATTATTAATGCGAATTTGTTATTTAAAATAAGATAATCTTTTGACAAGAAACAAGAAACAAGTTGGTATATACATAATAATAGAGGAGAAAATACATATTTTTTTTGTGATTTTTTCTTTTTTTTTTTTTAAATGCATTTCATTTTAAAATTCTTGATTAATTTAATGTTTATTTTATAATGACTGTTGTTTTATTTTTTTTTTGTAAAATTTTTTCTTCAGAAATTTTTAATGGAATTTAAAAGAAAAATAAAATGAAAAAAAAAAAACATAAAAAAGAAATTAGAAAGGTTGATTAGTCTTGTATAGAAATTAATTTTTTTTTTTATAATTGAAGATTTTTTTGTTGTTGTTGGTCGTATTGATCAATCCACCTATCAAAACCAAAAAAAAAAAAATAATAATATAAAAGTTTTATTGATTTTTATTATTTTAAGGTGTGATAATGTGAAAAAAATAAAAATCATTAAATATGCAATTTATATGCAGATTGATTTTTTCTTTGTTATGGACATTTTTATACTACGAAAATGAAAATTAAAATGAAAGACAAGTTTCAGACAAACTAATATGATTAGAATTGTTTTTTTTTTCTTTTTCACTTTAAGAGATCCTTGTGATTAAATTTTATGACCAGTGTATTGTGTTGAAGTTTCAATAGATATACCTGATTTAATAATTTGTTTGAAAAAATTGTATGTCATGTCTGGGAATTTTTTCTTTTAAATTTTGTTTTGTTTTATTTTTTTTTTATAGGCCGTGGAAAAGGGAATAATATCCTGTGAGAAAAATCTGCAAATATATATTTGATGTTTTTGTTAGTTTTCCTTTAAAAAAACTCCCGAAGCGGTGTTTTCTAGAGAATGTACTGAACTCAAAGTCACAGTGTTTTGACACCAGTTTCTCACCAGAGTTTTAGCCATGTCAAGTTTTATTGTGTCCTTTGAGATATCAAAATTTGAATTAAATTTGAAATTTGATTTATCTTAAAATTTTTCGTGCAATAGATTTCAGCGAAGTTAACCAAAAAAAAAAAAAAAAAAAAATAGTATGAAAGCCGAGATAAGGCAAGTCTGATCCGTTTTAATTTTTTTAAATTTTATTTCAGGATCGTTGCACGACACAGGTTTATAGAATCGTTCGATTTTTTTCGATAAAATTCTACTCTTCCTTTTACCTTGATTTTTCTAATAAATGATTGACTAGATTTCAATTACTTATTTAAAAATTTTTGTTACCTGTTCTTAACCGTTATTTTTCAATAAGGATTCATTCTACATTTAAGAGAATTTTTTTTGTATTTATTTTTTTTTTTTTTTAAATATGTATCCTTCAAACGAATCTTCTATTATGTGAAATTATCACACACCAAAAATCAACTTGAAAATCATTTTGAAAACATTTTTAGGTCCTTAAACTGTGATTGTGCAGGTGATAAAATCAAGGTTTTTTAATGGTCATTTTTGTGTTCAAGTGACACATCATCATCATCATTTTGTAGTTTCATTATATAAATGAATATCCATATTTACTTAATATTTGTGTCCTTTTTTTTTATCAATCATTGTAGGTATGTGTTTACATTCATTTACACCGAGAAAATAGTTTTAAAAAAATTTAACCAAACATAAAATTGATAAAATTGGTTTACCAAAAAAAAAAAAAAGAAAGAAAAAAAAAACTACAAACGTAATAATTAAATCTAAAAAAAAAAAATCACTTGTGTAATTCAATTTTGTTGTTGTCTATATTCCTTTTTTAAATGTTATATAAATTTAATTTAGTATTTTGTCCTTTAAAAAAATTGTATATATATTTTTTAATTGAAGGTAAAAGGTTAAAAGTTTGTTCATTTTGCTACAACTCAAAAAAAATTTTTCCATCATATTTTTATTTTTCATGTTTTCGTCCTGTTTATTATGATACTCATATACATTTCATCAATTTCAACACTTTTTTATTAATCAACAACAACAACATCAACAATTATTCTGTGAAATGTTCAGTGAATTTTCCCTTTTTTTTTATTTTATATAATTTTATTTAATTTTTTTTTTATTTTGCTACTGAACTACCCCCTCAATTAAGGATAAAAATGCGTACATGATGCATTACATAAAGTGAAAATCATGTGGTATGTAATGAAATTATTATGCAAAAAAAAAAAAAAAAAAGGAGAGATGGAATTTACCTCTTGAATGCTGATGAATGTTGAATGTTGCAATTAAAAAAAAAAAAAAAAAGAAGAAGTAAAATAACAACATGAAAATATTGTAAAGTTATTTTTATTTTATTTTAACAAATGCGAAAAAAAAAATGTAAAATTATATTTTCTCATTACATACACATATGCATATATATGCATGCAAGGATATGTATGTACAAGGACTATGGTTACATACATAGTTACATATTTATTATATATGAAATTAAATAGGGATGTTTTTTTTTTTTTTATCCATGCATCAGCAATGCAGTATATATTTTTTTCAAACCATAAAAAAAAAAATCCATTGCATTTATTGCAATATTACACAAATACACACATACATACATAAAAGTGTATATACATATATGTATGTACGTATGTTGGATGAGGGAGATGTACTGGTAAGGATTTTACCAGTTGTACGTACGTTATATTTACACTTTTACTCCGGAATCATACTATAGATTTCCGTTAAGTTACAAACAAATAAAAAATTGTACGAGAGAAATTCTTTCTTTTTTTTTTTTTTTTTTTAAAAATCCTTTTTTATTTATTTTTAAAGCATTACCTTATTAAAATGTTGTTTATACGTTGTTGAAGTTTCTATAATTCAATTTCAATGTAATTTTCATAATTATTTCCTGTAATTTTCTTGTATATATGTATGTATATGTAAAAAAATTTATATAAGCATATATTTTTTCATCATTTGTAATATATGTTGTTATATGTGTGTGTTTATTTGTATATGTAATATGCATGATTCAATTAATTATAAATATGTATTAAAAAAAATTCTGAAACTTATAATAAAACATAATTCATAATAATCATCATAATTAAAAGAAGAAGAAGAAAAAAAAAATATGTAAAAAAAAAAAAAATTGAGAGTGAATGGATTTCTTTTTTTTTATCCTTTTCATTTTTTTTTTTTTTTATAAATTCATGTTCTCATTTTTTTTTTTCGTTTTTTTTTTTTGTAATTGAAAATTCTATGAAAAGTAATGAAAAACTTTTTTTTTGAATGCAAAAAAAAAAAAAAAAAAAATAATAATTTTTGAAGTAAGTAATGAATAAATTGAAGAATACGTTTTTTTTTTGTTGCTCCTCTTCTGTTTTTTTTTTTTGTTCCTCAGAAGTACTTTACATTTGTAAGTTTTTTTTTATACAAAAAAATATTATTTAATTAATAATATATAATATGTAGAATGATGTTGAAATATCATAATAATTATGTTATATAAATTAGATACACATATGTTTTACGTATAGGGGAACATTATCAGTAATGAGACTCAAATGAGTATGTACATAGATTTTCGTTCTTAAATTAGATGCATGTTGTAAATTTTCAATTATTTTTGATATTATTAAGCATCACTGACAATATTCTGTGTTGTTGTTATATTTACAGTTATCCTGATGATCCTGAATATTTTTTTTTATTTAAAAAACTCCTTTCAAACTCTTTTTTTTTTGTAGCAAATTATTCGAGGATTATCGTGCCTAAAATGTAAAAAACGAAATTGTTCTAGTGAACGCTGTGTAGTTTGTTTTTCTTTGTTGCCCTATGACTTGTGCCATGATTCAGGAATCTTTCCGCACCAAAAAAAAAAACAAAAAATGGTAGAGAATATCAAGAAGAAAATTGGCACAAATTTCGAATTTCAAAGTTTTGAACTTTCAAATCTGCACCTTGTATTCTGTAATCTTAAGAATTGTCCTTTTGTCGATAAACATAGTGTTTTTCGAAATTAATGTCTATTTTACGTAAAAGTTTCAAAGTTTCTGTAATTGTTCATTTTTTAAATTCTGTTTTCCTGCTATTTATTCCAATTTTAGTTTTTTGTTGTCTTTAAATACAATTTCTCTCTAAAAGCTTGTTTCAAAATTTCTTATAAAGGGTTCACTACAGGTATCATTCTCCTATTTTACACTTACATATGCTACAATTTTCACGTACTCGTACATACAAAAAAACTTATGTGAACGTGTTTTTTATGAGTCCTTGATTTTTCTAAGTTCATTTCTTTCCATTTTTCTTTTTTAAAATAATCTTCATATTTTCTCTTTTCTCCATTATTTTTCGTTTTTTTTTTTTCAACTTCCTTTTAATTTCCTCAAAATTTTTTCTCTCATCACTTTTTTCTTTCTCTTCAACACTTTCCTGTTTTTAAATTTCCTTATTTTTTAATTTAAAAAAAAAAAGAAAAGAACACAAGAAAAAAAAAATAGTATGAGAAGAAAACAAAAAGGGTAACTAGTAAAATATTTTTCATTTTTTTTTTCTTATAATAAAAGGATTTTCTTTTGTTTTTGTGTGTGTGTGTGTGTGTGTTATATTCAACACTTACAATAATAATTAATTTTCAAAAAGAAGAAAATAATAAAATGAAAAATTTCACACCTTCTTAATTTTAATTTGCTAAAGGTAACTTAGAGTAATTATTATTATTATTTTTTTTTTTCAAATTGAAATTTATTGAAATTTTTTAAATTTCTTTAATGTCAACTACAAATTTCTTTCTTTTGTGGTTTACAATCCACACAAAACTTTATTTACAAGAGTTCAAAAACTTTTATTGTTGACGAAAAAATCCTTTATTTTCACGTTTGTAAATAATTTTTTTCTGTTTGTTTGTTTTTTTTTTTTTTTTAAATAAATAAATTGTCTTCATGTGGGAGTTGAGTATTGAAAATTTGAAAAGAATAATCTTCAAAGGATCTCATATTAAAAAAGGAATTTTTTTTTTATTTTATTCAAGAAATATCATATCTCAAAATTGAAAAAATATAAAAAAATACGAATAATTTCGAAAACACAATTTTGTTTTTCACTAAAAAAAATCATTCGAGGTTGACATATCCTTTTTTTTTTTTATAAACATATTTTCCTTATTTATTTGGTACTGCCTTTTTCAAAAAAAAAAAAAAAATAAAAAAAAAAAGAAGAATGAAGTTATTTACATAAATAAAAAGATTAGGAGGTGTGAATGAGTGTTTAAGTAAAACACTCAATCCTTTTTTCCTGTAAAAAAAAAAAATAGAAGAAATAAAATAAAGAAAATTTTCCTCTTTTATATAAATCTAAAACAGACGATACAGTTTTATTATCAGGCAAATGAATAAAGGACACCTATCTGACATTTACTATATTTTCTCTTTGATCAAAATCATTATTACATTTTTTTTTCTTGTATTTTTTTTTTTTTTTGCTATTACACTCATTCTTTTTTTTTTGTATATTTCAAGTGCATAAAATACATGTTTATTGTCATATTTTTTTTCAACATCATCACTTTTGCACAAATAAAACAAAAAAAAAAAAAAAAAAGGATTAAAAAAAAAAAATATGAAAATGAAATCTGGAACAAAGTGTTTTCAATTCACTGAACAAAGTGCATTTAGGGAGAGAATATAAGAAAAAAAAAAAAGAAGTAATCATCAAAGGGAAATTTGCATTTTTCTTTATATGTATTTTATTTTTATTTTTATTTTTTTTTTTTGCATATTTTTCTGTTCATAAAAGGCGTCATATAAGATGACATGCATATTATATACACAGTACCCAGAACCTCTGTATTTTTTTTTTTCTCTCTCTATTATTATTATAATTTTTTTTTTTTTCAAACTTTTTTTCTGTAACTTGACATGTATTCAAAATGTTGACAGACCACTTTTTTTGTTTTTTTTTTTCCTTTTACTTTTATATGTTTTTAGTTTAGTCCTTGCAAAAAAACATCATATAAAGACAAAAAATAAAACAGTAGGAGTATTTTGTAAAAGCGATTTTTAATTACATTTATGATGTTTTGATGTGTTTGTATGAATTTTTTTTTTTTATTTTATTATGCGAACCTTAACTTTGTGTGTGTGTGTGTTTTTTTTTCGAATGGAATATTTAATTTCTCTTTTTTTTTTTTTTGTAAACGTTTACTTTTTTAATTTTTCCTTGAAAAGGAGAAAAAAAAATTAATTTAAATTATTTAACATAATATTTGAAAAAAAAAGTAATAAAAAGACCGCGACGTGTTTGATGGTTGAATTTGATGGAATTTAATAAAAATTTAATATAATTCAGGATAACAATTTTTTTAGAATTAAAAAAAAAAAAAAGTGAGATTAAATAAAAACCCAGACCAGACACCTTTAAAAAGAAATTGAGAAATTATATTTGATAAAAAAAAAAATGAAGAACATTGAAGTAAAAAAAGATATTGGAAAATTTTGAAATTCTGATCAAAATTTTGATTAGGACTTCCAGAAATCATGACATTGAAAATCGTCATGTCTTCGGAATAATTACAATTCAAAAATTACAGAGAAAGATTTTGAAAAGAATCTTAGTTTCTTTAAAGATTGGTATACATGTTTAACAGTAAAATCTTTTCTATACTTGTAGAAAGTCTACATGTGGGTGGGATGTGGGATGTAGATGGTTTTAAAAAAAAATCTTGGGTAAATAATTCTTTAAGAATAGTTATTGAATGGTGAAAATTTATTTTAGAATTTGATTGTGAAATGAATTTGTCGAGAGTTTAAATGCTTTAACAAACACGAATTGTATAAAAGATAGTTTTTCATGTGTAATATATTTTTTACTTCTTACATTTTACTTTGCTTGATTTCCTTTTAAAGTGAAAAGTAATTTAAAAAAAAGCAAAATATCCAATCTAAAAATAAATCAACCAAATTAAAATGTTTCTGAATTTTAAATAAAAACAAAGACAATATGTTTTATATTTGTATGTACATATGTGTATTTTTATTACTCCTTCATAGACAAAAACAGTTTTTATTCATAAAATAATATTCTTTATACTTTAACACTTCAAAACAATAAATCTATTCATCTTATTCAATCTTTCCTTATATATCATTTTTTTTTTTGTGTTTATGAATAGAAATGCAGAAATACACATACTTTTAGATACATTTTCTATATACATCTTGTTTATTTATTATTTTTGTGTTATTTCATTCTGAATGTCAAACATTAAAAATGTACATATATTTCAAATTGTAAGTAACTGATATGAAAAAAAAAAAAAAAAAAAAAATTTATAATGTGTAGTAGGCAGTTACATTCATATTTCCAATTTCCATTACCCATCCAACCAAAAAAAAAATATCTGATATGCATGATGTGTGTATTATTTTTTTTTATTATTATCATATAACCAGAAATATGTGTGTTAAAAGCAAGAAAAGATATGCATATAATTTTTCATTTCTTTTTTTTTTCCAGTAAGAGAAAAAAAGAAATTTTAAATGTGTAAAAAAAAAAATAATTTCAGAGATTCAAATGAATATTTGTAACCAATCCCCAATTTTAATTTGTATCCGCACACTTACATTATGAGATTAACTTTTAAATAAGCAACAAGGCACAAAATGTATCTTGTGAAAAAAATTGCTCCTTTTTTTTTAAAGATTATTTATAGTTTTTCGATTTAAACTTTTCATGCAGAGTGTGTGAAACTAGAGATTATTTCGATTTATTCATTTTTCAATTTGTCTCATTCAAAAAAAAAAAGAATCTAAAAATATAATGGAAATAAGAAGGATTCAAATTTCAAGTTACATAAGCAGGCAACCAGGTACAAAATAATACAATAGGTACAAGATAGTCCTTGAGTTCTTGTGAAATGGTTATGAATAATAAAAATCAGTACATAAGAAAAATAAATAAATAAAGGTGTTACAAAATTACCTAGATCTTCCAGTTTTTTATGTCCAGATTTGGAGAACTTCCTTCTCTTCCAATGATTGTTAAGCCATAGAAGATCAAAATTTTGAAGCCCGATTCCCAAACCTAAACTGAAATCATAGAAATTTGTGTTTTTTTATTGGGCCTGAACTGAATGTAAATGCAGAAGAATTATTTTTTTTGGAATCTATGCTTCTTTTGAAGCCAAAATCCGAATCAAAAAGTTGAATTCTTAAAAGACAATCAGTTGTACAAAGAAGAACAAAGTGCATGAAGATACTCCTTTGCCTAGTTAAGTATTTTACTGTCTTGCTTCCACAGAAGTTAACTCAGTGTGATATAAAAAAAAAAAAAACTGACAATGAAAGAAATATTATATACATCTGTTATGTTTAAAGAAACATGTGCTTGTATATTTATGTGTAGATATTTATAAGCAGGAAAAAAAAATCCCTTTAGGCTTTATATGAACCAAATGATGAAGATAGATGGGATATGAATGGTATATAATAAGTACAGTAAAGCCCCGTATAAAATATATTCCTCATATTATATGCAGGAGTCTACTGTATCTTAATGCTCTGATGCTAAAGACATTGGTAGATATTTACATATGTACAAATTTCTATACTTATATACTTATATCAATATGTACAAATCCATAATAAAATGTGTATATAAGGTAAAGATCTAGTAAATAAAAAAATGGAAAAAAAAAATATGTGTAAGCATTATAAGTATTTTTGTACATTCCATATATGCAAATATACACCTTGTTGACTGACATTCTTCATTCCTCAATCGTATCAAGTATTTTAAACTAGAATCACACCATATACTATGATGATGTACGTTTTACTCTAATATAAAAAACCGTATAATAGTACCAGCAGCAGCATCAGCAGAACATCAGAAACATCCAAAATATGTATCTGAATCACACGATTCATGATATCACGAAGAAGAAAAAAAAACAAGAAGGAAAAAATTAAAGAGAAAAAAAAAGTGATGATAATAATGATGAATGCACAGTAGTTTAAATATGCCTAGAGGGTGTACTAGAATGAATGCATTTGAAATTTGTTGCTCCTATGAATAATGAAAGAGTAGGAAATTTTGTAGGATGAATAGACTATGAAATTTGGAATCATCGTCTTGGGTTTGTATTCAGGAAAGTTTTTGGAGTGAAGAGGAATTTGAATAGTTTTTAAAGTAATAGGTAGAAATGTTATGATGAACTTTTTGCAAGGATCATTTGAGTTTGAAAATTTAGGAAGAAAATTAGGTTAAATTGAGAAAGAGCAAAGTATGTAAGTTCTAGGAAAAAAAGGTTCCACGAATTTTCTCATTGGTTTTGTTTTTTTCTGTGGAATGGTACCAAACGAGCTTTGATACAGTTTGAGACTCTTTTGATCGTTTTATACATCTAAAGATTTATGTGGAATGTGAACCACAATGATTCATAGATTGGAAACGAAGTATAATAGGATTTAGATTGATGTTTAATTCCAACTTATTCTATGGTCAGTAAGAATATTATATTTCTTTCAGTTGGAATCTTTGGTATACAAAATTAACACTGTCTGCCATTCGAATAAAATTATCCATAATTTCCTTTTGGAACACACTATAAACACGGAATTTTTTTTTCCAAGAAATACCATGTATTTAAATAGTAAAGTAGAATGTTACAAAAATAAAAAAAATAAAAAACAACGTATATTTAAATAACACGGTGGTTGGTTTATTTGATAGGTATGTACCTATAGAAATTATAAACTTGAATAACACCTGAATAAAAAAAATTAAAAAAAAAATGTATCTGGATTCATATTATAAATATCTGCTATATCTTTTACTTAAAAAAAAAAATGCAGTAAACATGAAAATGTATATTTTATAGTAAAGTCAAGATGTCAGATGATGAGTGTAAAAATCAACAGAAGCTCACTGACACGAGACTCTCTCAGATAAATTACTTTGCGGTTAGGAGGTTTCAATTTTTCATGTTATATACTTTTTTTTTGTTTTACCTCTTTTTTGGTTATGTTTACTTTTTTTTTTAGTGTTTTTAATTTCTTCAGGATACCTGATGCCTGAATGATAATAATGATAATAGTTATGCTATATGAATATATATTATGTGTGAATAGTCTACCTATCATATAATATATGTATCTTATATCTGTATCTGAATTCTGAAAGTATCTAAAACACAACAAATTAAAATATCTGTGTGCATTTTTTTTTTTTTTTTAAATATTTTTGTTTAACCAAAAAGGATTGATGAATTGTAAATTATTTTGCTGACGATGGTATCGATTATTTTATTTTTTTATTTTTTGCGGTTAATATCGAACAGTTAGTAACTTATGTAAATGTATCTTTTCATATTATTTGCTTGTAGATATTCTGCATCAGTATTTTTAGAATTGTACACAATATCGATTTAATTGTAAATGTTAATTATTATTGTGAAAATTTTTTGATTATAAATTGTTAAAATAAGAATTATTCAGGTATGAAAAAACTCTTCTATATGTGAGTTTTAGATATTTTTAATTTTGTAATTTTCATTTTTTCACATTCATGAAATGAAAACAAATTCAATCGAATTTTGTAAATATGTATTTTTTTTTCCGTTGTTGTTGTTATTTTTGAAATTAGAATTAAATTGGAAATTTTTTGTTGATTTTTCAAATGGAGAAAGTTAATTATAATTTGTTGTTATTTGTATTTCTTTTCTAGAGAATTTTTGCATTTAAATTGAAAAAATTTATCAGAGCAGAATGAGTGTGAAATATTTAAGAAGATTGGAAATTACATTTTACAAATATAAATATTTGAAATTCTTACATGGTTAAATATAATTTTAATTAAAAATTTTATTTCGAAAATTAAAGTTGATTTTTCTGGTACTATATGATATTCTCGGTGCTGGTCAAATAGAATAGTCTATATGGTAATCAGTGCAATGCAAGCAATACAATTGTGATATTTTGTTCCAGCCAAAAGCGTAACATGAAAGTATAGAATAATCTATCAACTATTTTTAAATTGAAGATAATCGATCCAGAAAAGATTGTTTCCTAACTGGATCAGAATTTTTCTTAAATTGTGGAATATCTTTTTAGGAAACTGATTTTTTTTTTTTGCATCACTGTTTCAGTCTCCAATTAAATCAACTGAAACTTACTTTCTTTCCTTGTTTCCTAAATTTTATGGTCTTTAATCTATTTTCTTTTTTATTTCCACAATTTTGTCATTTATGAATAATTTCAATTTTGTTTTTATTTTTCAAGAATTTTTTGAAAAACTATGAACTTGGGGGAAGTGATTTATACTTACATTGAAAAAATTAGTAAACAAAAAACAACAAATTTTAAAACAATTACAAAACTCATTTAATTTCTATGTAAATTGTAAATTATTTAAAAAAAAAAAAATACTAAATTTTGTTTATGGTCTGACTCTGTTTAAATATAAATTTTTCTGGAAAATAAATCCATTTTAGTTTTTCTTCAACTTCCTGTTCTTCATTATTATTTGTTTAAAATAACAATAACATTTTTTGTTGTTGTATAAATGCAGTTTAATGTGAAGTAAAGTACATATGTACTTAATGAAATAAAAAAAAAAAAACAAAAAGTAAAACAGGGAAAAAAGAAAATAAATATATTTTTTTTTTTTAAATTCCCAAAAAAAAGTGTATATTTTTTGTTTTTGTTTTAAGTACTCCAGAGGCCAATCAACATTTCGTCTTGGCCGTATTCGAAATTGTTTTTTAAAATTGTTAATGAGAGAGTATACTATATATATATTTAGGATGTGTAGAAAATCTTTCCCTTAGGGATAATAAATGAAAGATTGCAACTGCAATTGCAACAAACCAAAAAAAAAAAAAAGAATATATATTCAAGTATCTAAAAATGAATTTTTACTCATGCAGATATTTTCGTGTACAAAAATATACAATATTGTTGATTTAACTGTCAAACTTTACAAGTCATATTTTATTCATTACAACCATTTTTTTTTTTTTTGGCCAAAGAATTGAGATTGTAAAGTTTCATGGAATCTCAAAAATATGTTCTAATTACTTGTGAATTCATAAACAATTCTGAGAATTGAAAAATGAAATCCTCATGATCGTTAAAAATAGTAGCGCCAAATCAACAAAAATAAATGTTTGTTTTTTTGTAGAATTTAAAAAAAAAATGTAAATGAAGTCTGCCAGTTAGACAAACGAAATACAATGTTTTTTCTTCTTCATCATCATCTTGCATCTACAATATTCAAGTCTTTTACTTTAAATGGATGTAAAAGGATGTAATCATCATCATCATCAGATGAGAAAATATATACAAGATTTTCTGTATATTTTTTTTTTTCTTTGTATGTGTGTTGCATTTGCTGCACATGAGAATATTCACTATATAAATGTTGTACAAATTATGTTTTTTTTGTTTTTTTTTTTTTGTTTTTTTATTTAAAAGAAAAGGAACAGGAAAAGAAGGAAAAAAAAATAATTATATTTTTGTTGTAATAATGATGATACAAAAATTTTGCATTTAAAATTGGTTAGTTGGTCCAATCTTCAGAAAGAGAAAAAAACAAACAAATGTATATAATTGAAATTCAAATGTGTGCAAATGTATGATAATAAACAATAACAAAAAATAAAATATACAAAATAAATTATTGAGAGAAAAATAAAAAGCGAAATAATCAAGAATTAAAATAAACTGAAGGACATAAAACGAAAAAAAAAAAATAAATAAATAAATAAAAATAATGTTAGTTGACGACCCTATAAAAATGCATCGAGAATTATGTATGTATTCTTAAAATGGAGAAAAATTATATATTGGGAAAAAATTTTCCCTGTTTATTGTATCATTGCATTTTAGCATATATGATAAATGAATACAATTTTGCAAAAACAAAAAAAAAAATAAAAAAAAAATTGTATGCATGCATGCTTGGATGAAAAATTGAGAGATTAGCTGTAGAAATGGATGATTTGGTTGCATTCATCATCATCATCATGATGTGATTTTCTGATGAAAATTCAAATGATTTGTAAAGAATGAATTTTTTTTTTGATCCAGAAAATGTAAGCATTTACTCGTACTTGTATGTAAATGAATTTTTTTTTTTTTTTTAAATCAAATAATAAATTTAAAAAAAAAAAAAAGAAGTAGCATTTTAAAGAAAAAGAAAGGAAAGCTACTTAAAAAATAATGTTTTTGTTTATATTCACAATTGAATATCATTCACGTTTATTATTTAAAAACGTTTTTATGTAAATATTGAGTATTGATGGGTGTTCTTTTAGAATGAATTTTTTGAGGATTTAGATATTAAAATTCATCATTTTTGTTGGTATGGAAATGTTTTCTTTCCTGGAAGAGAAGGCACAGTTATGAGTTTTGAAGAAAAGTGAATCAAGTTGGAGTGTCGGATTACCTGTGTGGCTGTATAATGTTGAGATATCCTTTTGATTGATGAGTTTCACTCAACATATTTTCATTTTATCAGTTTATTCTAGATTCTAAACCTCAGCTTTCTCGAAAGGTTCTTCCTACTTGATTATATTTTAACAAAAGTCTTCTTAAATCTGCGTAGTGCATATTCAAGGATATCTTATATCTTAGTATGATCTGATTATGAAAATATCTACCTCTTGGTCCTTCCACAGGTCTTTTTGTAACTAGATCAACAGCACCATAAGAAATTTTTTTTTTCATGTTTTTTGTTTGCACGAGACTTGAACATGTTTCTGATGTGATGAACATATTGTGTACCATGATGACCGTCTCAATATTTATGTCCTTAGTTCTTTTGCTTGCTTCACTGTATATAATCATTACCTTCTATTTGCTTTGTGTACCTCCAAATGTTTCTGTCAGTATCCTTTTTTTGTTTTTAAAAGAATATGCCAATTTGTCAATATTCTTCAAACGTTTTAGGAATCATCCTGTATTTCATTATATTTACATTTATTTTAAATTTATTGAATAAAAACAGCAAAAAAATTTAAATGCTAGTTTTGAAAATCATCCTTATTTATTTTTTACAACAAAAAATTCGTTATTTAGATAAGCAAATATCCTGAAAAATAGAAAAAAAAAATAAGAACACAAATTTAGTATGTAATATGTATATCAAGTTGAGATCTGATTTTCTTCCTTTATAATTTTTTTTTTATTTAAATTTTTTTTTTTTTTTTTTACATAAATTGAATTGAAAATCTACTTACATATCATGTCTGAAGTGTATCATTCATTTTTATATATTAGTGAATAAAAAAAAGAAAAATGCAAGAAGCAAGAAAAAATGATACTATAGATACATCATAGATGATGATGATATCCAATGATCCCTATATATATCGCTTAACAAGAGGTTGATGATGATAGGTGGTATGGTATTTCATATGGTATACCATCATCATCATCATCATTATTATTTTTATATCGCTATCATCAGAACAGTAGTACTTACTGTGTATAGAAAATTGAAATCATGTAAATTCAGGTCTAGTGGAATATACACACAATTTTTTTTTTTTTTCGCAAACTCAATAATGTAAGAGTACGAGCGAGTACCTATATTATATTCAATTTTGAAGTGCACATCGAATAAAATGTATGCAAAAAAAAAAAAAAAAAAAAAAATTTATCTGCTGAATGCAATATTCTAAAAAAGATACTAAGATACACAATTTTTATTTTTTATTTTTCAAATAATATGTTATACTATATAAAGTATATTTTTTTTTAATGATGAATTTTTTTTTTCTCTATATTCTTTTCATAGAAATGTATACAATAATATATATATAGCTATATATTTTTTTCATATTTTCATATTTGTATAAATTTTCTTAACATATAAAAATATGTGGTATGTATGTAGAATTTTGTTTGTTTGTTTGTATTCTCTAAAAACAATGCAATATTTTTATATTCAGTTAGCAGTAGTTAAATTACATACATATATTGAAAATGTAGATAGAAAAAAAAAATGTAGGAATAAAAAATTGAATAAAAAAATAAACTTGATAAAATCATGATAATAACGATGATGAAGATGATGAATAGTATTCATTATACTTAAGGAGATTCATGTTACAACAAAAAAAAAAAAAAAAATTCCATATCATGATTATTTGAAAGAAAAAATACATGTAAAAATAATAATAATCCTTATCCTTATTCACCTTATACATATTTTTGTAACAAAATTAATCCTTATTGAACGAAAAAAAAAAAAATAAATAAATTACATGAAAACAAGAAAAAAAAATATGTAACCTAATTGCGTCATCTTCAGGATTTTATTATTTATTTTTTTTTTTTCATTTTTTTTTCTTTACATTCTTTATTATTCTAAAAAAAAAAAAATAAAAATATAAATAGGACGAAAAAATGAATAGAAAAAGGAAAGAAAATAAACGAGAAAGGAATTAAAAATGTAAAAAATGTAAAAAAAAAATAAAATAAAAATATCACAAAATTACAATGTTGAATGGCATCATCCTTAATGATTATGATATGCATTTTGATGATGAGAAAATAAGCTGTCTAGTACCTACGTAGTTTTTTTTTTTTTTATTATGTTTTTTTTTAATGAATTTTTTTTTTTCGTTTTATAAAAAAAAAAATTTATATAAAATTTGAATAAGGTGCATTCATAATGATTTTTTGTTTGTTTTAGTATTATAATGAATTTCAACTGTATATCCTGTTGGAGTGTTTTGTTTTAATTTCTTCTTTTTTTTGTTTGTAATGATATTCTTAAAATTAAAAAAAAAAAAAAAAATTTATATGAAAAATAGTAGAAAGGATTTTTCCTTGTTTTTGAATGATGTTTTTTATTTTTTTTTTTCATTTTAACTCGCATGTGATGTGAATAAAATTATGAATGATTTTTTTTTTTTTAAATATATTTTGTTTACATTCATGCATTTTTTCTTAGAAATATGATTTTTGTTGTGGTTTTTTTTTTTAAAAGACCACATGAAATTTTTCGTGGAATTTGAAACAATGAATTATAAAAATTAATTATCCAAGTTAAAATCAAAATTGAATAAATGTTCGAACTCTGAAGTCAGCCCAATATTCAATTCAGAATTTCGGATTAAGTTTTTTGACGATATGTTCGAGGGCTGGTTATTATCTTTGAAAAATATATTTTTTTCATATAGGATCATAATTTGAAATTTTTTATTATATTTTTTGTGAAAATTCTGATAGTTTAAAAATCAAAATGGTTTAAGAACCATGAAAAATGCTACAGTTCAATTTTCTTCTAATCTCAAATCAATCAAGAAATGATTGATATCAGTTCTGGATATGTATACCCAATGAATTCTGGTGTAAGAATAAGAAAAAAAGAAAAGAGAAAAAGAATTGTTTCTAAAATTGTATTGTGAGTATTCTTGAAAGACTTTTTTTGGAGGTTTTCGAATGGTTTTCGAATTATCCTGAAAATTCATTAGAAGTATTCAACTGAAATTTTATAGTCGATTGTTTTTAGATGATCTGGACGTCCTTTAGTTTGTCTCTTAAGAAATTTCGATCATTTGGTAACTATTTTCGCTTACATACTTTTTATTCTGTATGTCGTTTATATCTTCTCCTATCGTGTGTCCATTTTGTTCTTGGTTTTCTTATACTGATATCTTCCAGAGGCATTGCCTTTTGTTTCTGGGTTGTATTGTCTTTTAAATGTTTCACATTTCCAGTCCATCGTAATGAGTATCTTTAGGTTCATGTTTATTTTTCAATTCAAGTTCTGATTTACACTAAGGCAAAAATTTACAAGAAGCCAATCTGGAGCATTAAAGTTTCTTACTTTTCTTGTCCGATGGTTGGAATCTCATCTTCCTCAAAATGGCTCAAATTAGTGTAGTTTACGAAGAATATCTACTCTAAGGTAAATAGTGCTGTCTTTTGAACTTCAGTTAATCTATAGAATTATTAAATTTTAATCTTAAGAGTATTAAAATTTAATATTTCACTAAGGATACATTTTAATCGGAAAAAATTGGAAAAAATATCTTGATTTTGTATTTTTATTTTTAATTATCCCTAACAATGTAATAATAATAATTAATTGATATGCTGACTGAATTTTTTTTTTTCTATTGATTTATGTACTTGAAGTCAAGTTACATTTATTACAATTGAGAATGGTTATGATTATATATTATTTATTTATTTTTTTACCACACATATATTATCATAATGTTATGCATATGCAATATGCAAAATATGTATATACGATTTTTTAAAATTATATTATCATGTATGTTCATGTATGTTATACCCACGTATATTTAATACATATGTATCTGATACGTATGTACAAGCAATATTATGTCTGTACATTGTACATATACATATTTCATATTACACTTACCTGGTGGTATCATTTACCTGTTGTTATACAAGAAGTATCATTAAAATTAACAACTCATTTTGCATATCATTAATCATTGATATAATATGCGAGTAAAAAAATGATATAAAAAAAAAAATTTTAAAAAATATTAAAATATATGTTGTACATTTCACATGAGAAGAAAGCAAAAAAAAAAAAAAAAATCTGTGAATATAAATAGTTTATTTATTATTCGCATTTTTAACAACAAAAAAATAATAATAATAATAAAATAAATATGCAGACATTGTTTTTATATACATAAAACAACAACAACAAATCAGTAGCCCAAGAAATTTAATATAAGCGACAAAAAAAAAAATGTTTTTTTTTTTTCCTGTACTTGTTTCCAGAATTTTTTTTGTTTTTCAAAAAACATTTTTTTTTTTTAAAGAAGAATTGAAAAAAAAAAAAAACGACAATATAATTTTTATGAAAATAATATTCATCTCACATGTTTCAGATACATTCTCAATTTAAAAAAAAAAAAAAAAAATACATACATATTGCTGTTGAATATTTAAAATTTATTCTGTTATTTTTTTTTTTGTTTTTTCTTTTTCATTTTTTAAAAGTTGGCTATCAATGTCAATTTATTTATGATGAACGTACGTACTTAAAATTTATTAAAAAAAAAAAAAAAATTAAATAAAAAGGAAAATAAATTTTATACCAATAAAATAATAATAATGTGGTTTGATGTGATGAAATGTTGATAAATATCATATATATATATATATGAAGATGTATATATGTACATATGTGAATGATATGTGGTTAAATTGATGTGTGGTGAATGGATGAGTAGACAAGAAGAAAAAAAAAAAAAGGAAAATATATTAATTCTTGAAACAATAAAAAAAAAGATATTTTATATACGTACACATGTATATTTAAAAATTTGTTAGCTTATTACTTTTTTTTTTTTTTTTCGTCTTCATCCATGCATAATGTATGTAATATATCATATTTTGTTCATTTTATTTAATATTAAATGTCATCAGCATGAACAGTATCATCATCATCATCATCATCATCACCATCGTCATGAAAGAGATACTAGAACGTAATAATGTGATATATGAAATGAAGTATGTACATATACAGATATACATATTTGAAAAATATATAGTTTAGTAGAATAAGTATCTGTGTATCTATCTATCTATTTAGATAGTTTGTTAATGATGAAAATAAAAAAAAAAATAAATAAATATAAAACTATTAAAAAAATTAATTTTAATATTCAGCATGCAGAGAAAATATGTGTTTGATAAAATAATGATGATGATGATGATGATGACGATGAGAACTATGATGATCCATATTTATATTCTTACGTACTTGAAATATGTAATAAATATTTAAGTAATTTAAGTAATGTTTTTTTTTTTTCAAGAGTTTAAGAAAAATTTATTATTAAGTATTTTGATGAAATGATAAATTATAATTTTAATATTTTATTATTATGGTTTTAAAAATTAGGAATAAAAAAAAAAAGAGGAAAAGATATTTTTAATATCTATATAGTGTTGGCTGATAAATGTGTAATAAAGTTTTTTTTTTGGACGAGGAAAAAAAAAAAAAGAAAGGAGAATAAAAAGTTTCTTGTATGTGATGTGTTGTGCGACAAATGAGAAAAGTTTTATAGAGTTCTTTTGATTGTTCTTGTATCTCATAAATGTCAATTTTTTCTTTGAAATGCTATACTTTGTAGCTCTTCAGTGGAGACAGATTTCTTTAAGGAGTTTATGAAACGCTTACCTAATTTGGGATTTTCTTTTTTTACAGTTTTGGATCCATTGTTCTGAAATGTCCCGAAAATTGAAATTATAGAAACAGTTGATTTTGATTCGACTTTGAGTCCACTATTTGAAACACTTACTCTTTAGCACTTTTAAAGCCAGCTTTACTGCTCGAACATTAAACGTTCTTAGTTGCTAAAATTTTATCTAATTTTCTTCTTTTTTCGTATTCATCCCATCTTCTTGATGGTCGTCCTGTCTCGTTCTCATACGCCAATTTTTTCAATCCTGATTAAATCTTCGAAAGCCACCTCATCTTAGGTGTTCCTAGTTTGTTTCTAATTTTGTTCTTATCCAGGTATTTCCTGAAATCAACGTTATTGTCAATTCCCATAACGTACCTATGTCCCATACTAGTAGAGCCTGCTACTAAGATTTTACTAATTTAATACCTCAGAAATGTAAGAAAACACCCTTTGAAGATGACTACACAATGTACAAAGCCAATTCGCTTGGATTACAAAGGGTTAATTCATTAAATTTTGTTTTTTTTCAAACTTTAATTTTTATTTATTTAATTTTTTAATTACAGTTTGTATTTTCTGTGAAAAATTTTTGAATTATATCATGAATACACGATCTTTTGAATTTTTTTCTATCGTTTTTCTTATTCATTATACGGTAATTTTTCTGTTTTTTTTTTTCTTTTTGTAAATATATATATGAAATTTTTTTTGCCTGATTTTTTTTGTATGTTAAAATAAAAATTAAATAAATGAATGAAATAGTAAAAAAAAAATAAAAACAAAATAATTGAAATGAGGAAGTGTACTAAAATAAAATTTCGTTCCAAAAAAAAAAAAAAGAAAAAACTTTTTCTTCTTGCGATTCATTAAAAACTTTTTTTTAAAAGAAAAAAAAAATTTGTTTCAAGTTCCTTTTTTTTCACATTTTGTTTTTCCGTTTTATTTTCAGATTCAAAAGCAGCACTCAATATACAAACACCAACAACACTTTTATTTACAACATATCATGATATACGTGTAGCAAATGTAACACGACCAATTGGTACACCACCAGTTGATGTTATAACAAAGGATTTGCTTGAAGGAATGGCATTAGATTTTTATTATGAAAAACAATTAATTTGTTGGGCTGATTCTGGTCGTGAAACAATTGAATGTAATAAATTGAATACAACAACATTACCATCATCATCATTATTATTGCCATCATCAACATTATCAACACCAACATCATCGTTGACATCATCATCATCATCATCATCATCATTATCATCACCATCATCATTGTCATCATCATCATCATCATTTACAGTTCTTCCGCAATTAATTTCGACACAAAAAAATTCAAAATTTAGTGTGATATCATCTGGTATTGATAAACCAGAAGGATTAGCAATAGATTGGTATACAGATAAAATATATTGGACTGATGGTGAAACAAATCGTATTGAAGTGGCAACATTGAATGGTAAATATCAAAAAGTACTATTTTGGACAGATTTAGATCAGCCACGTGCAATTGCATTAGTACCAGCTAATAAATTAATGATATGGAGTGATTGGGGTGAAAATCCAAAAATAGAACGTGCAAGCATGGATGGTGATCCAGTATCACGTATGATATTAGTTAATGAAGATATATTTTGGCCTAATGGAATTACAATTGATTTAGAAAAAGAATTAGTATATTGGGTTGATGGACATGAAAGATTTTTAGATGTTATGAAATTAGATGGTAGTAATCGTAAAAGGGTTATTGATAATTTAAAATATCCTTATAGTGTGACATTTTTTGAAAGTCGTCTTTATTGGACTGATTGGAAAGTTGGATCGATAAATACATTTGATTTAGAAACAAAAGAAATGAAAGAACTAATTGATACACCAGGAACACCAATTGCAGTTCGTGCATGGGATAAATCTTTACAACCATATCAGGATAATCCTTGTCAGAATAACAATGGAAATTGTTCGCATTTATGTTTGCTTGCAACAAATCAAAATGGTTACAGTTGTGCTTGTCCGACAGGAATAAAATTACTTTCAGAAACAAAATGTGCCGATGGACCTCAGGAGATGCTTTTCTTAGTACAAAGAACTCAAATTAGTAAAATATCTCTTGATTCTCCAGATTATACAAGTTTTCCGTTGCCATTTGGAAAAGTTAAGTACGCCATAGCAATTGATTATGATCCTGTTGAAGAATTTGTTTATTGGTCTGATGAGGAATTTCATGCGATACGAAGGGCGAGGCCTGATGGTACAGGTTTTATGGACGTTGTAACTTCAGAAGTTAAAAATCCAGATGGATTGGCTGTTGACTGGTTAGCCAGAAATTTGTATTGGACTGATACAGGAACTGATCGAATAGAAGTATGTCGATTGGATGGTACTTCAAGGAAAGTAATTATAAATGAACATTTAGAAGAACCTCGTGCCATAGCTTTGGCACCATCTCTTGGTTGGATGTTTTGGAGTGATTGGAATGAGAAAAAACCAAAAGTCGAACGATCATCTTTAGATGGATCAGAAAGAGTAGTTTTAGTATCAGATGATCTTGGTTGGCCAAATGGTATTGCTCTTGACATCGAAGCAAAAACAATTTATTGGTGCGATGGTAAAACAGATAAAATTGAAGTGGCAAATATGGATGGAAGTGACAGACGTGTAGTGATCAATGACAATTTACCTCATGTTTTTGGATTAAGCCTTCTTGGAGATTATTTATACTGGACAGATTGGCAACGAAGATCAATTGATAGAGCTCATAAAATCACTGGAAATAATCGAATGGTGATTGTTGATCAATTTCCAGATTTGATGGGCTTGAAAGTAGCTCATTTGAGAGAAGTGAAAGGAACTAATGCATGTGCAATAAAAAATGGTGGATGCTCCCATTTGTGCCTTAACCGTCCAAAAGATTATGTTTGTCGATGTCCAATTGATTATGAGTTATCTAAAGATAAAAAAACTTGTGTAATTCCAGCAGCATTTCTTCTTTTCTCACGACAAGAAACTATTGGGAGAATTTCAATTGATTACAATGAAGGGAATCACAATGATGAAACAATTCCATTTAAAGATGTTCGTGATGCTCATACTATAGATGTTGATGTTGGTGAACGACGAATTTATTGGACCGATCAGAAATCTCGTTGCATTTCAAGAGCATTTCTGAATGGTTCAGATGTTCAAAGGATTATTGATGCTGGTCTAATTCGTCCAGAAGGTATAGCTGTTGATTGGCTAGCACATAATATTTATTGGACTGATTCAGAAGTTCGAAGAATTGAAGTTGCTCGATTAGATGGTACTAGTCGTAGAATTTTAATTTGGAAAGGAATTGAAGAGCCAAGAAGTTTAGTTCTTGAACCAAGAAAAGGTTATATGTATTGGACTGAATGGCCATCAGATTCAATTCGAAGAGCTGCAATGGATGGTTCGGAATTGATAACAATAGTTTCAGCTGCAAATCATGCAAACGGTCTGACATTAGATCCTGATACTCGTAAACTTTATTGGGCATCACAAAGTAGACCAACAGCAATAGAATGTGCTGATTGGGATGGAAAGAAACGACAAACATTAGTTAGCACTGATATTGAAGAACCATATGCTGTGACATTGTATCAAGATTTTGTATATTGGAGTGATTGGAATACTGGCGAAATAGAACGTGTTCATAAGACAACTGGTGCAAATCGATCTTTAGTTCATAGCGATCTACCATATACGAGTTCCTTGTTAATTTTTCATACATCACGACAGTCTGGAACAAATCAATGCCGTATAAATAATGGAGGATGTTCACATTTATGTTTAGCACTTCCGGGAAGAAGAGGAATGACATGTGCTTGTCCATCACATTACACTTTGGCTAGGGATAATGTTTCTTGTATTCCACCACGAAACTATATAATTTTTAGTCAAAGAAATTCCTTTGGTCGTTTAATGCCTGATACAACAGATGCACCTGATGTTCCTTTACCAGTATCTGGAAAAAATATTAGAGCCGTTGAATATGATCCTGTATCACATTATTTGTATTGGGTTGAAGGACGAAGTCATAGTATTAGAAGAGCTTTTGCAAATGGAACTCGAGCATCGATTTTTGTTGGTGCTGGTTCTCAGCCATTCGATATTGCAATCGACATAATTGGTCGTTTGTTGTTTTGGACTTGTTCCCATACGAATACTATCAATGTGACAAGGTAAGAAACTGAAGAGAAAAATCATTCTTTTTTATTTTAAATTTTACAATTTTTCGTTTTTTGTTTTCAGTTTGGATGGTTATGGAATAGGAGTGATTGATACTGGGGATTCTCAAAAGCCAAGAAATATTGCAATTCATGCAACAAAAAGACTTCTATTTTGGACAGATGTTGGTAATCAACAAGCCATTTTTCGATCACGAGTTGATGGCGCTGAAAGAATGATTCTTGCTTTTAAATTGGAAGGAGTAACTGCTTTGGCAGTTGATCAGCAATTAGATTTGATATTTTATGCTCACGGAAAGAGAATTGATTGCATGGATATTAACGGAAAAAATAAGTAATTAAAATCATTAAATTTTCAATTCATCAGAATTTTAACCGAAATAAGTATTTTTTTTTGTTTTTAGAAAAATTTTGGCATCTATTCATATCAATCAGGTGGTATCAATTGCAGCACTTCAAGGATTTATTTATTGGCTTGATGATAAAACAGGAATTGAACGTATTTCAGTGAATGGAGATGGTCGTCGACCAGAAATTCAACGATTAGCACAAATTACTGATATTGTTGCCGTATGGACACCCGAAACGAAATTCTTGAAAAATCATACATGTTTTCAATCAAGAATGAAATGTTCTCATATTTGTATTGCAACATCAGAGAGTCGTACACGAAATATTTGTTCTTGTCCACAAGGTTTAATGCTTTTAGAGGATAAACAAAATTGTGGAGCTTTACCAGCTTGTGGACCAGAACATTTCACGTGTGCAGCACCAGTACTAGGAAATGGTTTGAATAGCGATCTAAATAAAGATTGTATACCAGTTTCATGGAGATGTGACGGACAAAATGATTGCCCTGATAAATCAGATGAAGTTGGCTGTCCATCATGTCGACCAGATCAATTTCGTTGTCAGTCTGGTGAATGTATCGATAAAAATTTAGTGTGTGATGGTACAACGAATTGTGTTAATGGACACGATGAGGCAGATTGTTGTAAACGACCAACAGATTTTCAATGTCAAATTAATAAAGTTTGTATAGCTACATCGTATCTGTGTGATGGTTGGGATAATTGTGCTGATGGTGAAGATGAAAGTCCAGAAATATGTAATCAAGCTAATCCAAGACGAATTGCTCCTGCATCCGATAAAAAAGCTTTTATGATTGTTATTGTTGCGACAATGATAATTATTTTTTCTGTGGCATATCTTTTACAAATTTGTCGAACACGACTTGGTAAAAATCGTAATGAACCAAAAGATGATCAAGCTGCTGATCCATTATCACCAAGTTTAAATAATCGTGTCTCGAAAATTGCATCAGTTGCTGATGCAATGCGTATGTCAACATTAAATAGTCGTAATAGTATGAACAGTTATGATCGTAATCATATAACTGGTGCATCAAGTTCAACAACAAATGGTAGTAGTATGGTTGCATATCCAATAAATCCACCACCAAGTCCAGCAACACGTAGTCGCCGTCCATATCGTCATTATAAAATAATAAATCAACCACCACCTCCGACACCATGTTCAACAGATGTATGCGATGAAAGTGATTCAAATTATACAAGTAAAAGTACAAGCAATGGTACAACAAAAACATTACAATATCAATATGATAGTGAACCATATCCACCACCACCAACACCACGTTCACATTATCATAGTGATGTACGTATTGTACCAGAAAGTTGTCCACCATCACCATCATCAAGAAGTTCAACATATTTTTCACCATTACCACCACCACCATCACCAGTACAATCACCATCACGTGGTTTTTCATAGCGAAGAATTTATAATGAAGATAAATTTCATTTATTATCATTTTTTATTATTTTATTGATTTTGTAAATAATTTTTATTATTATTTTTTTTTTATGTTTTTTATTTTACCTGGTTAAATATTGTAGAGATGCTATAGAGATTTTTAGTTGACAAAATGAGGAAGAGAAAATGTAGTAAAAAAATGACAAAAAAAAAAAAAAAAGATTACTGAAATTTAAAAAGAGAATTTAATTAATTTTTAATAATTAAAATTCAATTGTTTTGTTTTTCTTTTGAGATCTTATATCAGAAATTTCATCACTTTTAAACACCACTTTAACGTTTGTTAAAAAGTTACAAAGCCAAATTTTAGAATCGTTTGAAAATGAGATTCGTTTCTTTTTTCATTCGAAAAATGAGATTGTTTTTTTACTTCAATCCAGTGCTGTCGTTTGGGATTTTGGAATAGTGTTAAGGTAAAAGGGAAAGAAGTACGTTGTAGATAACAACAAACTTAATTTATAAAGAAATATTAAGTTCGATGAGAGTGCTTTATCCAACAAGCAAAACAAAAAACCTCTTTTCTTTCTTATGAAAAAATGAGTACCAAACTAAAAGGAGTAGTACGGAAATACGGTTATTAAAATTGAAGTAAAGTCCGATCGGACGACAGCACTGATTAAATTACAAGAATAACCCCTATTAACAAGAACCCTACAACATTTCCAATTTTATTTTACAAAAAGAAAACAAAACAAACCACAAAAAACTTTAAAAAAAAAAAAACAAACAACAAAAAAAAAATACAAAAGAAATGATTAACCAAAAAGTGCCTATGTTTTATGTTTAGATTTTAGAATTTTTCTTATTAATCAATTAATTGAATTTTAAAATAATTATTAATACCTAGTTATAATTATTTTGAGAAAAAAAAAAACAGAAGAATGTTATAATTTTATCTAATTTAAAACAAAAAAAAAAAAAAATTAGACGATTTTTAATTGACATTAAAGTTGTGTTGTTTTTCGAATTCGAAAATGTTAAGAGAAAAGCAAAGTTCTATTGAAAAAAATTAATTTTTAAATTTAGAATAATTAAAATATTTTCATGCCTAAAAAAAAAATTAAAATATAAAAGAAACTGTTGTTGTTTAAATATATTTTTTTTTTGTGAAAGAAAAAAAGAAAGAAAGAGAGAGAGAGAGAAAATTGTTATCAAAGTAAGGTCTAAAAAAAAAAAATCACATTAATTAAGAATAAAAAAATTATAAGCAAAAAATAACATTTAAAAAAAAGTTAAATTAGAAAATGGAAAGAGAAAGAAAGTTATTTCTATTAAATTTGAGTAAAAAATTAGAAATTAAAAAAAATTAAAATTAAATGTTTAATTTGTTTGAAAAAAAAATAAAAATAAAATGTTAGTTTTTCGAAATTTCGAAAAATTTCATTTTGTTAATGAGTTTATTATAATTTTCGAAAATTACTTTTTTTTTTTTTTTTTTTTGGAAAAAATTAATAAATAATTTATATCATGTATTAGTTAAAATTTTTTTTTAAGACTTTTTTTATTAATAAAAAAAAAAATCACATTTTCTTTTAAATTTATTTTTTTTTTAATTTTTCATTATTTTTTTTTCTTCAGAAAATAAAAAGACTGATTTGTAAAATGTTTTTTTTTTTTTAATAATGTCACATCACAGTATATAAAAAAAAATTATAAGAAAGAAAAAAATAAACAAAGTAATTAATATCAGAGATTAGTTTATAAATTAAAAAAAAAGAAGAAGAAGTAAGTAAATGCTAAGAAAATAGCATTCATGAGATAATATTTTATTTGTACAGTAAATAAAAATGATTAAAAGTTGTAAATGAGATAAAAATGATGAAATTAAATAAAAAAAGTTGATATTTTTTTTACTTAAATTTATTCGAGTTTTATTTATTCAATTTTTTTTTTTTTGTAGGAAAAAAATAGTTCAAGGTCCATCATATTGGCTCAAAAAATATTAAATAAATGTGCTAAGATTTGTCAAGTCATTTGAATGGACAATAAATTGCCTTTTAAGAGAGAAATTCGCAAAATTCATCGTAGGTAAGCACCATTTTGGTGCTGCTACCGTATGGTAAGCTAAAAATTTGATCACTGTGCTAACATAACATTTACCGAATATTCGAATATGGTAACTAGTGGTTACTTTTGGTAACTTGTGAATTATCAAATATGATAGATTTACTTTTGGTTATTATGGTGGCTACCATGATCTATTTTCGAATTTCCACGAGATTTTCTGACACTCATAAGAGGATAAGTAGCTTTTTTACGAATCCTTGGTAATGATCAAGCATCATTTACATGGATCCACACCTCACTTACATATCTTGAAAAAGCAGTTATCGGCTTTATATACCAAGAATTTTAATTTTTTAATCTTGTAAAGTGTTTGAACAGATATCCTTTTGATTTTGCATAAAAATTGCACGTTTAAGGTAAAATCAAATGTTTTTTTTATTCACTTAAATTTTCACAAAATAAAATTCTAACTTAAATTTATTTTGTTTCTTAAAATTTGATTACAAAAAATTTTATTTTTGAATTATTTTTTAAATTTTATTGATGATCTTGGTTTTTCTCTTGAAATTTAATGTATTCTGTGAAAATTTCTGGATCATTTGGTCCCCATTTTTTGTGTGGTTTTAGTGCTGATGAAATTTTCTAAAGTAAAAAAAAAAAATCACATAATTAAAATATTTTTTTTAGAATTCAACTGTAACAAAATAGCTCCTTACTTCAGAGATTGAATTTTTATTTTGTTTTAAAATTGCAATGATAGCCCATAATGGAAGTTGAAGTATTCCAAATATTGAAAGTATCCATCCAAAAATATAAGCAATAAAAGGATATTCTACATTTTTATACTTCAATGGTTCATATTCTAAAAATGTACAAACTAATGCAAATATCATAAGTGCTGGTGTTATAAAACCCCAACAAATACGCCAATATAGTCCAGTTTTAATTCCACACATGAATTCTATATCCTTGCAAAATCTTTTTATACCTGTAACAAATTTCACAATAAAATTCAACAGTTTTTTGAGAAACTTCATATAATATTCTTACCATAAACCCATCCAATTGCAATCAATTCACCAATTGCAAGTACAAGAGCTGACATTGATGTTCCATAAAAATCAACTAAATTCAATATAAATTGTCCACCAGGTGTCATATATACAATTCCAATGAGAAATCCAATTGTACAAATTGATATTGCTAAAATCCAATGTGGTAAATTATTAAAATTATCCTTGATTACTGTAATAAGGGATGATCCCATTCCAACAGTACTTCCAACACCGAGTACCATTAACATTGAAAAAAATAAGATTCCAAAAATCTAGAAAAAAAAAAATTTATACTGAATTTTGGAATAAAAAAGAAGGCAACGTTTAAATTTACTTGAGGACAAAATTCAAATTTTGAAATAGCCTCTGGATATGAAATAAATGCTAGACCAGCACCACCTTTAACAACACTTGCAATATCTTTTGCATTTGTTTCATAAACTAAATTTCCAAGAATACCAAAAATTATACAACCAGAAATTAATGAAGAACATGAATCCATCGTTGTGATAATTATGATGTCCCTATAATTTGAAATATTCCTTGAAAATACCTGAAAATCAAAAGATCTCCTTAGAGATTCTACAAACCTGTAAACATTCTTCGAAAATTGATTATATGAGGCGTACATGATTAAAGTTCCAAAACAAATTGCCAAAGAGAAGAAAACTTGTGTAACAGCCGCGTACCAAACCTAAAAAAAAAATTTTTAATTTCAAATTAGAAAAAAAGAACAATTTTTTTCCTCAAATTTACTGACCGCTGGATTAAGTAGTTCATTCCATTGAGGTTTAAAAAAGTACACAATTCCATCGATAGCTCCAGGTAATGTTACTGCTCTCACAAGTAGTATTAACATCACCAAGTACGGAAATGATCCCAAAAAATATGATACCTTCCCCGAGCTTTTAATACCTTTTAAGTACAATTAACTGTTTCGGATATTTAAACACAAAGTGCTTACCTCTGATTAGAATAACACTAACAATGAACCATGATACACCTAAACATAAGACTAAATCTGAATTTGGAATTCCAATGCCATTCTCAATATTGGGTAGTTCATGAAGGATATCTTTCCTGAAAAAAAGAAGGTGATTTCGTTTATCAAATTAATTCTATTTTTGTTGAAATTTCAAATTTTAAAACTTACGTGAAATAAAATTCTGCTGATGTTATATTACCTGTTGAATTTCTATTTGATGCTGATGGTGCAGAATCTAAACAATTCGAACCCCATTCTGGTTTACAATGTGACCAAGGAAGTTCCAAGGAAAAGGATGCGATTAAAAATCTTAAAGTTAGTCCCATAATACATGAATAATATGTGATGGCACAACACGTTATAAAAACTTGACCATAAGCAACGCCTAGAAAAATTGTATTTTAAAAAGTTAAAATACAAAAAAAAAAAAGGACATTAAGGAATTTTCAATTACCTTTCATAATTGGTGCAAAATTGAATGCTTTCACACAACTTTTACTTGAAAATTGTCCAATTATAATTTCTAAATAATAAACTGGTCTACCAATAATTAATAATGAAATTAAATACGGAATTAAAAATGCACCACCACCATTTTCATATGCAATAAATGGAAATCTCCATACATTACCAAGCCCAACGGATAATGAGATACACGAGAATAGAAATTCTAATTCATTACCCCATTTATCACGACCAATAGAACTATTTTCTATATGATTTCCAGTGGTATTTTTTAAAAATCCTTCAGTTTCAGATTTTATTTCTATTTTTGTCATTTTAAAATTGAAGTGTCGCAGAATCTGGTTTTCACTTTTTTTTTCTGTTCACTTTGTTTGAATTTTTTTTATTTTTCTAAGAAAAAAAAACTGCTTATCACTTTGTAAGACAAAATATAACTGCATTTGAAATATGTATAAAATTTTCGTTTTAAGATATTTTTTTGTATCTTTTTTATTGTCGAGATAATTATGTTACAATTGTGTATAATTGCATAGAGGAAAATCTTGTTGATTATAGTCTGTTGAATTTATTCTAAAGATTGTTGGATTTTTTTTTTAGTATTTTAGAAGAAAGAAGAAGTTTTTTGGAACCTATTAAGTTCGAATTTCTGGGAGAAATCAAAACAGGTCTCTGCTGTCTCTTCTGTTCGAGATAAAGGTTACGAACTTGTTTCTTTTTTCAGTAGTTTTTGCGAATCAGAAACGTAAATTTATGTTGTAAACGATCCTTATTAGCTAATAGTTCGCTGTTTTTGCTCTCTAGGTTTCTGGATTCGAGGACCATCAATTCAGTCCACTTAATTAACTTCAAGTGGGCGAAATCTTATATTCCTCCTGTCTTCCTGAGATCTAATCTTTGGAAAAACTTAACTGTTTTTCCTGTGAAAACAAATAGTCTGAACAGAGAAAACTTCATGGATTTGTGTTTTGTTTTCCAAAGAATTAATCACCAGAGAAAAAGTATTTTGAAATGTCTTCTTAATTTTTGCAAAAATCTCTATGACTTTTATGGTGTATTTTCTTAGGTTCTCGAGTTTTAGTCTTCAGGAAGTGTTAAAGATTTTCAGGAACGGTGATAATGGTGGCCACTAAGTAAGACGAAACGATATCAATATCAAAACGGCACTGTTAGTGCTAATTGGATCTTCGGAAGATTCCGAGAACCACAACGTCAACCAAGTAAGACAAAAAACAAATTGAAGGAGAGGAGAATTATTTAATTCTTCTTCGTTCCAAGATACATGATATTCCCCTACCAAATTAAATTCTTGATAGTGTAATTCACGTATTTCCTATATTTATTCATTTTAATCTTATTTTTTTATTGTACGTTTTATTTTATGTAAAAAGAGAATTTATTTTTGTGGTTTTAAATTGAAGTATCTTATTATCTTATTAGCAAAAGAATAAATTGTAAATAAGTCGTATTTACGTAAAAAACCATTTCAATTTAATTACGTACCATAAAAAAATATAGAAAAAGTATCTCATAAAATATTTTTTTTTCTTTAAAATTAATTAAAAAATTGTAATAAAACACTTTTAAATGAATTTAATTAAAATAAGAAAAAAAAAAACAAAATAATTTCTTTAATTATTAAGATAATTACAATATTTAAATAAAACCATTTGAATTTAAATAATTACTATTACAATCATTATCCTTATAATGAAATTTCATTGTATAATTTTCAATTGCAATATTATTTACATCTTGTTGATAATTATGATTTTTTGTTGTTAATTGTTTTATATACATATTTGTTGTTTTTGTACTTAATTGTTTTGTATCTTTTGTATTATTAAAGAGACTTTTTATACCAGCTAAACGTTCTTCACCACATGGTCCTCTTGGTTGTAATGTACCATGGAATAAACGTACAAAATTATTGGGTTTTTCAACCTAAAAAAAAAAAACAAAACCAGGAAAATCAGAAATCTCTAAAAATAAAATCACAAAATATCCTTTTTTTTTTACTTTTTTTCCAATTGTTTTTGATTGACAAAAACACGGTAATAACGGTGTCTGATGATATGCTCTACGAAAATTATCATTGTTTAAACCATAAATTATTGGATTAACTGCTGCATTGACAAACATTAGATAATGTGCTGTATACCATAAAATTCGAAAACTATTATTAACTTCACCTCCATTTACATTAATCAACATTTGATCCCTTATGAAAACCAGGACATTGAAAGGCATTCTCAGCAATACAAACGTAACGACCACAATGAATAAAGTTTTTGCAACTTTTTTCTTATATGAAACTGACATTGGATGCTCACGTTTTAAAACTTTTCTTTCATAACGGTCGAGCTGAAAAAGCAAAGTGATCCTTCAGAAAAAAAAACTAATAATCAGAAAGATGAACGTGTTTACCTTGTGAAAAATTGCAGAATAACAAATCACCATTAAACCCAATGGGAACCAAACTAATGCCACAATCAGAACATGCCAATATGTTCTTAAAACTGTTGGATTTTCTCTGCAATATGCTTCGATGAAGTCCTTCCATTGTCTCTCCTAAAATGAAAATTTTTAATTTTTTCATAGAATTTTTAAGAATTTTGGCTTTTTTTTTGGCAAGTACCTTGTATGTTCTGTAAATAGCCAATGGTAATGTTAATATCATTCCAATAATCCATGTACAACACATTAAAATTTTTGCACCTCGTACATTTAATTTCGCCTCTAACGGTAATACGATTGCTGTTAAACGATCATAGCTTACAGCGCATAAATTTAATACAGCTGTTACTAATAATGATCCTTCTAGAAAACCTTCAATTTTACAACCGAATGCACCTAATTGATAATTTTGAAAAAAATCATGAAACATAAATAAAATTGGACAAATTAAAAATGTTGCCATATCAGCAGCAGCCATATTTGCAATTAATAAATTTGTTGGTGTTCTTAATGCACGATTTCTACAAATAATATTCAATAATATTATATTTCCTGTTATTCCTAGTAATATGACAGGTGTAAATGTTCCAATTTTAGTTGATACTTCCCAATGTGGTATTGTTATCCATTTATCCTTTGGAAAATTATAAATTGAATAATTAAACTGTGTAAAATTTGAAAGAGCAAAAACAAAAAAAAAAGGATTGAAATTAGTTGGCAGCACTTTTTATAGGAAAAAAAAAATTAATAAAAGATTAAAATTATGAAAATTTACCGTATCATCATCTTCATCACTTAAATTGTCCGTTGAAGGATAACTTTTTTTCATAATTTCTTTCCCATATAAATCCTTGAAAATCATATGGGATCTATAAATTTAATCCTTTTTTTTTCTTGGATGGTTTGACCACAACACTTTGCTTTTTTTCAAAAGTTGCTTTATTTTTAAAGTTGATTATCCTGTTTTTGTTTTTTCCAGCTGATTTCGCAGCAACACTCCAAAACCAATTGATTTTCAATTTTCATATTAATGAAGAAATGTATAATGGAGAAATCCTTATCAGTTTTTGGATACGATGGCAACCATATGATTACGGATGTCATATAAAATTTTTTTTACGCAACAAAAAAAAAAATTATTCGTGTGAGTTTACGTGTAAATTTCCACCATTAATTTATTTTTTTTGAAAGTCTGATAGTTTATCAGATTTGTATCGTAAAAATGTTTGTACAGCGCCACAATTTACATGGAAAAACAAACAAAGAATCCTTAATTGAATTACGTATATTGATTACTCACAATATTAATTTTTATTTTTATTTTTTTAAATTTTTTATCTTGGTATTAATTTACTTCCTTTATCTGCTTTAATTTTTGAATGAGTAAAAAGTGTTAGTAAATAAAAAGTTGTTTTTTATTTTTTTATTAACCGATTGACGTTATCTAAAAATGTGTTTTCGTTTTGAAAACCTTTTTAAAAATTCAACGGTCCTGTAAGTTATCTTAATTGATTTAAATGTTTAACAAGCATAGAGTACATATCGATTTGTTCTTGATAAGGAAGAAGAAAAAAAATGTTACGTGACGTAAATTTGATTGTAGAAAAAAAAATATCAAAACAAAGGTAGGAGAACCTTGAACTTCATAGATGAAATATTCAAGATATTGGATAGAGGTAGGTTCAAAAAAAGTACAATGAATAAGAAAAATGTGATTTTGGAGATAATAAAGGGTTCAAGGAGATAGGATAAAAAATTAACGGTATCGGAGGATTTAAATTAAACAAAATTAACGGAAATTCCTCTTTTAAAAAAAGGAAAGGGTGGAGTAAAAATACGAAGAAAAAGAATGAAAAAAGAGGAAAATTATTAAGTAATCCTTTCAAGAAAACTTTTGGAAATTTCATAATTTAAATTTTAAAAAAATTATGATTTTGTAATCCTGATTTTTCAAACATAGTTTTCAACATTATTATTGTTTCTTAATTCAATTCTGTGAGGAATAATTACGAATCAATACCAATTAGCATTTCAATTTTCAAGAATGTCTTAACGATTTTTAGACATCAAATTACATCAAAAATGAATACGTTATCTCACATAATAAATTTTTTCTATAATTTACTCTTCCATTTCCGCAAATTTTTAACATAATGTTGACCATCTGTTGTTAATATTTTGACCTTTTATTAATTCAGAAGACATCTATTTTCTTTTAAACTTTTTTTTCTTCTTCTTCTTCTTAATAATGAAAAAAAAAAATATATCTCCCATACGTTGACCACATGAGATAAAAAAAAATTATAAATTTGTATTTTTATACAAATTACATATTTGTTCATTATCAAATTATCATAATTGTTGCTTTTTTTTGCCATTAAAACTGTTTTTTTTTTCTCTTTTTTAATTTTTAGATGATTGCCACATGCTGAAAAATAATTCTTTGCATGAAATTTTTCTAAAATTCAAAAGAAAAAACAACATTTTTCCTTCAATTTATTTTTCAGTTGATTTTACGTATGCGGAGGAGTAGTAACTTTAAAAATACGAAAAATAATTTAAACGAAATTTAAAATTTTTGAAGGAAAAAACAATTAAAAAAAAGCAAGTGTGAAGTGAATTTTTGGAAAAAACTTCCTTTAAATCGAAAAAGAAAGAAGTAAAATTTAACGGAAATTAATAAAAAAGTATTAACAATTATTTTATTTCGAAATTTAATAAAAAAAATTCACGATGTATTTTGAATAATTTTATTTTAACGAAAGTCTGTGCAAAGGATTAAAAGTATGGAAAATTTTGTAACGAAAAAATTTAAAAATTAATTTTGAAAAATTTTTAATTAAGTTGAAAAGAAAAAAAAAAAGTCCTAAAAATTAAAAAAAAATTTAAAATTGTGAAATGTTTTTTTTTTCTTCCTAAAATTTCTTTTTCCAGAATAAGGACCTTGTATCCTGAGAAAAATTATTTGTGCACTTTATTTTTTAACGAATAAATTTAAAACGCTTTTACATTTTTTCTTGATTGTTTAAAAAAAAAAGGAGGACAAAAACAAACAAAAAATGTCTCTGAGATATCAAATAACGCTTTTCACATTAATAATATGCCCCATAGCGTTAATAGTTTTTTATTTTGTTGCAACGTTTACCTCACCATGTCCAACAGGTAAGGATAAATTAAATTTATTTAAAGGTCAAGTGTACATAGAAAACTGATGAGCTGGTAGGCCTTAGATAATGATCTTTTTCATAGCATTTTAATCAGAATTATTTTTTTTATATTCTGATCCAAAGGCTAGAGGTTTCTGAAAGAAGGAAAAGGTTAATAGTACGATTTTGATTCAATTGAGCTAAATTTTTATTTAAATGTGTGAAGATAACAAAAATTGCAGTACAAGAATGAAAGGTAGGCCATGTCAACATCTAGTCACAAATATGTTTCCTGTTCATAAATTTCAACAAATTAATTTTTTTCTAAATCTACACACTCACAGCTCATCTATTTTCTATGCACGCACTGACTTTATATTTGATTCTAATGCTGAATTTGCATTTTTTATAAAAATATTTTTTTTTATAAAAAAAAGAAACAGATTCATCAAATTCAAATGAGACGAATTCATCAATAGAATGTCATGTGAACGGTTGGTCGAAATGGTCATCATGTAGCTGTGTTGAAGAGAATGTTATGTTTCGTACACGTATGGTAGATTCAGAATATGAACGTGAAGTACATAACATAGATCCTTGTGCTGATATAGATACAATTCAATATATAACATGTCGTGAATCGGATTGTTCTAATTCAGAACATTGTAGAGAAATATTAAATGAAGAAATTAAAACGTTACAATGTAATGATGTTAAAGATGTAATAACATTTTGGTCCTTTGATCTTTTATCACATTCATGTATTCGTTATGAAATTAAAAATTGTTTTGAAATTGATGACATTAAAAATAAATTTCCAACAAGAAAACAATGTGAAAAATCATGCTTTTTTCAAAATTATGCTACAGAACCTTTATTAAAATAAAATTTTGCATAAAAAAGGAAGAAAATAATGAAAATTAATATTGTAAAAGAAAAAATTAAGGAAAAAGTATATACTTTGTGTAAATTTTATCGATTTTATCGTAATAGTTAATAAATTGTATTTTTTTTTTTAAATTAAATAATTTTGTGTTAATTTTTTGGTTAGAACAACAAATTTTAATTAAGGTCATTTTCTGTAAGTAAAAAAAAAATCAAAATTTCAAGTTTTTGCGCGAAAAATGTAAGAAAGGGCGGATGATGATGAAATGAAGGATATGTTTTTCTTAAAAAAAGGCTTTTTAATAAATTTTTAAATGATATTCCTTGAAGTATCATCAATAATTTTCTATCTTTCTAATGTAAACGCATCCACTAAGACTTGAAGCACAAAAATTCAGGAAGAAAATTGAAATTTTCCTGTCATTTGATGGGATTCTTATTCAGGATAATTCAACATAATGTAAGAAAAAGTTTTAATAAGATAATGAAAAAAAAAAAAAAAAAAAATCAGATTTATCGAAGAGACTGTGGAGTGGGGACCAAAGCATCCCACCACTGTTCCCGACCTCCCACTGGAATGTGGTGAATCGTTTGACTCGCATCAATCAAATTCCCTTTTAATAGTGAATGTGGTGTTTGAACTTTGGAGTAATGATTTATTCGGCAAAAATTTTGAAAGATCTTACAGGCTTTCAAAAAAGATCCAATTGTCTAGTCACACTCCTTAAAGCAGAAATCAATTGTCATAAGAAAAAAAATAAAAATTTGTAAGAGCTTTCTTGAACATTTGTCAATAATTGAGATTTTTGTTTTTTGTTTCTAGCGTACGGATATGAAAGCAAATCTGGACTACCCGAACTTCTAGTTTTTCAAAATTATCCAAAGTTTAAATAACCTGGATATTATTGTACTACAACAGTGCTTAAGACAATCTACAAGTTCACAAAATCATGAATTCATACTCTTTTAAATTCTTCAAAACGGTTTTTAAGGCTCTATACAAGATTTCAGGATATTTTGGTAAATGACTGAATCCTGAAAATTTAAAAGAAAAATTCTATATTTCTCGATAAAACTTTAAATTTTTTTTTTACTTTATTCTTCAAATTAAAAAAAATACATAAAACTTACAAATAACAAAAAAAAACAAAAAAGGACTCTTTAAAAGGAGAAATTAACTTACTTTCTTGAATACAAAATACCAAATCATATATTTAAAAATTAATAACGATGTTATAACAATTTTCATTTTATATTTTTTAATTGATGAATTTTTATCATTTGTATTATTATTGAAATCTAGTCATGATTTTAATTCTTTTTTATTTAGATTTTCTAAAATTGGAATTATATTAAATTTAATATTACCATTTTTATTACGTTTTTGTACAATTTTACCATTATTCATATCTTTAATGGAATTTTCAAATTTATTAAAAATTTTTTCTGAATTTATATCATCATCAGATGTACCTTGTATTAATATACGTACTTCATATCCTTTAATTAACCATTTACCAATATTTTTTAAACGTGATGATAAATCATGATCTGTAATACGGCTACTAACTGTTAAATTTTTTTCAGTCTTTTTACTGTAAGGAAAAAAAATAAGATTTTGAAGCACTTGAAAAAAAAACAACAAAAAACCCAGAAGTTAAAATGTGTTTTTTTTTCACCTTTTTGATGTGGTTTCGGAATTTGTTTCCTCTGAAGAAAGTAGTTCTGCAGGTGTGTATAACCTTAAAATTGGTGAAAGTAAAGTAAGTTTATTTCATGAAAGAAAAAAAAAAAAAAACGAATGTGAAAATAAGTGTTTCATTTACCTATAAACTGGACGTTGTGTTTTTGTATCAAAATCTTGAATTTTAATCAATTTCAATTCACGACGTTTTGATAATTTTTGTGCATCTTCTAATGATGTTACCGATATTGTATCGTTTGGACCAATTAATGTTATTTTAATTGTATCCTTTTTACTTTTATCCTTACCAGTGACTGGTGATTTAGCAAATCCATCAGATGAATTATCTTTTAATAACAAATTTTGTTGTAAAACTACAAGTGTCCTGACAAATGATGAAGTTTTTGGAACTGATAATGCATTTAAGAAGAAGCCTTTTTTACGTATGATATTTATTAGTAGATTACTCATTTTTTTAACTGAAATGACTTCAATTTAAAATTAAATAAAAAATTTATTTAAAAACAAATAAGCACGAATTAAAAAATTTCCTATTTTCTGGTAAAGAAAATAATCGAAATTCGAAATGTTTTGGATTCGTCTTTCTCGTTTTATCTTTTATTGTGATTTGTGAGCACATATGATATCTGACGTTTCTTTGACACCTATGTTATGTATGACATCTGATCTGACGTTAACCGGTTACCGTCAGTGTCCAGTGATGGTATTTGAAAATTTTCAATTTTCACAAGAATTTAAGTGAAACTCAAGTGACTCCATATGATTGCATTGAAATTTCTCACTAAAGAATGTCGTTCATAAATTTTCTCACCGCCCCCTATTATTTTATTAAACCATTATTTTACTAATTCCCGCGCAAATCAAAATAATTTAGTAGATGCCAGAAATTTTCTCATTCGTAATAATCGTGGATTTTTTATGTTTAATTTTTTTTAATTTTTCATAGTTTTGTATTAGTGTTTTTAGGAAAATTTTTAATGCTAGTTAATAAATGGAGTTTATGTTAATGAAATAAAGTGAGGTTTATGAAGTAAGTGTGAAATTAGTTGCGAAAAATGAAGTTGAAAACTTTTTCATTTAGTATCTTCAGTGGTATTTCTTAGTTCTTAAATTTTTCAATGTTTTTACATCGTTTTGTGTTTGATTTCTAAGAAAATTTTAAAGGGTATTTTAATTTCTTTTAAAAAAGTGATATACTTATAATTTTAAAGACATAAAAAGTGAATTAAAGAAAATGTGAAAACATTTATCTACATGCAAAAATAATAGAATCTTTTTAAAGATTAGAATGAAAAAAAAAAGGTAAAATTCTTAATATTTTTATTGTTTATTTAATATCGTATTCTGAAATAATTTGATTTATATCTGTTGAATAAAATTGTATGTTTGTTGCTACAGCCGTTTTACTAGAACTACAACATGGAATGTCAGAATTAGCATTTGTAAGAACACCCCACAAATAATATCTTTTTATTCCGTTATATGTTTTTGGTATAAAAAATCCTGATCCACTATCTCCAGCACATACATGTTGTTTACCATTTGTATTAATACAAAATGTATCATAAGTTAATGTGTTGAAATCATATTTACAATCATCATAACTCAATGTTGGTAAATCAGCAACACGTAGTTCATTAGTATCTTCCATGTGTTTATAATAACCGAAACCGGCAATTCTTCCAGTTAAATTGGATGCAACTAATCGATTTTCTAAACTTTGCCATTCAATACAAATTGGTTTAACAAACATATTAAATTTAATGGTTCCATCCAGAACGGCTAAGGCAATATTTGTTCGAATATTTGATCTATTCAATCCTAATAATGGTATAAATATTTCAGTTAAGTTGAAAAAATGTGGAGTTATTGGTTCATCTGCTGTGATTTCTCTATAGGACTTTCCAATTGCAATAGTAAATAATATATAATCCAGTAATTTTTCACTAAAATAATTTTCAGCAAAACAATGTGCAGCTAAAATGAAAAAAAAAATAAAAAATTAAAAAAACGTACTATGTATTCAGTATTTTTTTGCTTTTCGAATTACCTGTTAGAATAACTCTTTCACTAATTATCGTTCCACCACAACGATATTTTAAAGCATTAGAGTCAAGAGAATAAATAGCAGCATGCCATGGTACCATTGTACTATTAATTTTAGTACCATCAAATATAAATGGACGTGTTTGAATTGGTTCTGTACCACAAACTGGTTCACAACTGAATGGTAAAGAATCCCATCTACCATCTAATCCGCAAAATAACACTTCTTTAATACGTTTTTTCGGTAAAACATAACCAATTTTACAAATAATTCTTGCACTTGTACCAGGTAGCAAAGTTTGATTACATGAAATTCTTTCATCATTATATTCACATACTGCATTAATTGTTGCACGAGTTATTAAATCTTCACTAGGACAATATCCTGTTTAGGAAATTTTTTTTTCCATATTAATAAAATGCACACACACACACACACACACACACACACATACAAAACAAAAATCAATTCAATATATATATTTTTAAAAAGCTTACGAATACATGTTGGATGTTCTATCTGCCATACCCCATCAATACAAGTATTCATATTAGGTCCTTGTAGTGCAAATTTTTGACGACATTTATATGCAACAGATATATTATGTGGAACCTTTACTCTGGCAGAATAAACATGTTTTTCATCAGCAATATTAAATACAATTAAATTCGAATTTGTAATGGCAAGTTTACACCCATTGTCTCTGTCAATAAAAAATAAAAAATAAACTTTGTGAAGCTTAAAAATAAAATAAAAACTACGTAATCTCTTACGTTTTTGCTAGCTGAGCTTGAATTCTCTTGAAATTTATAACTAAAAAATTAAAATAAAAAATCATATTAGTTTTTTTCTTGTTTAATTTTATTTTCCTTTAATTTTTACTTACTTGCAATTACCAAGAAAAAATACAAATATAAAATTTTTACTGAGTTTTTCATTATTTTACAATTCTGTCTTAACTTAATTACAACTGATACTGAAAGCAGTGAAGAAACTAACTAGGTAATAATTATTTTTTCTAAAAATAATTTTGATATTAAACTGGTTTATCAATTTATTAATTAAAAAAAAAAATTATTTCTTTGAATTCATAAGAGAATAATGCTAGAGAATCTTCTTTTTAGGATTCTTCTGAAACTTGATTTCACACTACTTAGATTAGATTATAAAAAAAAGTTGATCTGTCTTCATTTTCAGTGTAGAAGAATTTATTAAAAAATTTGTTTTTTTCTTAACGAATGTTGAGAAAAAGTTAGGAGAAAAAAAATATCAAAATAACAACAACAAAAACAAAACAATAAACAAATAAATAAAAAAAGAAAACAATATATTCACAATCACAACCTTTTTGTTTTTAATTTACAAAAATTTTTTTTTTTTTGTTTTCTCAATAACAATTTCTAACATCAATTTCAGTTAATTTTTTAAATGTTTTATCATCAAGAAATGACCATTTACGTTTAAGTAATTGACTAATTTCCTTTTCAACCATTTCATATGATTTTGATGAATTTCTTAACCATGAATAAAATTCAATTGACCAATCTGGATTTTTTGGCCAATCACAACGTAATATAACTGCATTACGACGTACGTAAAGATAACGTAAATTTTTAGCTGTATGCGCTAAAAGAAGAACAGTCGATGTTGAAATTTTTTCACGAATAATCTAAAATATTTAAAAAGATAAAAAAAAAAAAATTAATTTTGTTTTTTAAATATTTTTTGAGGTGTTTTTTTTTGATTTACCAAAGTTTTAAGATTATAACATTGCCTTCCCAGAAGTAATAATAAACCATCAATTCGATTATGAAACGATTTTGGACTTTGAAATCTTGGTAATTGTTCATGACCATAAATTGTAAGTGTATTCTTATAATTATCAATTATTCTTATCATTAGTTCTGTTGCTATCTAAAAAGAAAAATATAACAATTGAAGATATTTGTACTGAACATTAGTAAATAATTGATTCAAGAAAAAACAAAAAAAATTAGAAAATTTTCTTATTCTCTTCAATTAAAGCTTTCAGTAGTCTAATGCCCGATTTCTTCGGAAGTCTCTGCTAACTGGGTATCACCTAAGTGTAGATGACAGCTAGCTAAAGGTTTGGTTTTCTTTATTAAAACTTTCTACTAACTAGATGGCAGATACATTTTTAATTTCCAGCCCTGAATATCATAAAATTTTAATCGAGACTAAAATCTAGTAATGTCAAATTGGAATATTTTTCAAGCTGTAACCGTTTGTTTATTTTGTGTTAAAAAAAGTGTATAAGTGATTAAAGAAGATAATTTTTAAGTAAAAGTTATGTTAGGGAATCAAATTAATTCAATTTTTGTATTTTTCTTTTTTGTACATTTATTCATTAATCAGAAATTTTCAGAGAAAGCTTCCTTTTCTCTTAAAATAAATATTTTGACATAAATAATCACTTTTTCTTGACACAGAAACTTAGGTGGCAGCTAAGTGCTAATCAGAGGTGAAGAAATTATCTTCCTGCTAAAGTTAGATAGAAGATAGTTGAGACTGAAGAAATCCGGCATAAGAGAAATTTTCTCGAGCACATAGCGTGTTTTCGAGATTATTCATTGAACACAATAAAAGTGTGAAATAAAGTTAATATTAATTATCATTGCTGAAAAAATTCATAAAATAAATTTTTTCAAATTTTTTCTACATACATACTAACTTTTGATTTTGGTGATGAATAAAGAATACTATAAACTGGTGCTTCTTGTTGAAAAACAAATTCACCATATAATGCTGATTCTACACGTATATGAACTTTAAGTTCAGGATTATTTAATTTTAATGATCTCCAAGCTTTAACACTGCAAGGACTTATTTCTAAACATGACGGTGTATAACGATTTTGTAACAAATGTAAATGTTTTAATTTTGTATCACCTAAAAGGCATAAAACATCATCATCGATATTTTGTGGTGAAATTACTAAAACCTAAAAATAAGAAAAAGAAAAAAAATCGATTTAGTTTTAAAAAAAATGTTGTCGTTCTTTTTTAATGAAAATTCACCTGAAGATTTAAAAATAATCCTGTATGCATAATTGGACAATGACATGTTGTAACATTAACTAAATATAAAATTTTTAAAACTGTACAACATGAATCTAAAACTTCATCCAGTAAATGATTAGCTTCATAACGCTCCAATACTAAATCGATTAATTTTAGAATTTTTAAATTTGTTAATTTTTTCATAAGATTTTTTAAAGCACTTAAAAGTTGTCCTGTGGAATACAAAAAAAAAAAAAAATAAGTAAAGAAACAGGATTCTAAGGGCTCTATTATGATTTTCGATTGAAATTCAATAGAATCGACTTAAATATTCACAATATTTTGTGTCATTTTCAAATATATGTATGCTATATGAATTTTATTTAAAAGATCTAGTAAGCTATGCTTTTTAATGTTTTATTCGATTACAATAGAAAATTATTTCGACATCTTTTTTCTGATCGAATGAAATTGTTAAATAAAAATTTAAAATCATATATCACTAGATATATTAAATGAAATTCATATAGCATATACTAGCATATATTTGAAAATGACACAAAATATTGTGAATATTTAAGTCGATTCTATTGAATTTCAATCGAAAATCATAATAGAGCCCTAAGTATTTTTTCTTTTTGTTCTTGTAGATTTCACACTTACCACCCGTTCCAAATAATTTAATTCCAGATGGATCTTCCGTTTGTGACATATTACATGGAAAAACATAAACTAAACTTTTAATTTTTGATCCAATTCCTTTTAATTCATTAATTGAATGATCCTCATGACTCTGTGAAAAACTTTATGTATTATATCATGAAATAATTTTACAAGCAAATTAAATTTTGTTTTTTGTTTTTATAATATCTTACCCTATCAATACACCAGCTTAATAATGTCATAAATTGAAATAAATTATTAAAACTATGTTCTGGACGAAAATCTAAACCTTTTATATAACGTCCGACACGTGATAAACAATTTTGTGTACGTAAATGATCTAAACAATATTGCCATCCAGAATAATAATTATATTTTGCACGTGTTAATGTACGATCATCAATAATGAAATTTGACCAAACTGGTGGTAAATGAAATGCACGATACCAATTACGACAAACCTAAAATTTGATTTAAGAATATAATTTAATTTTTTTAATTTTTTAAGAAAATAAAAAAATTTTCAGGACTTACAAGACTTGCATAATATCGTTCACGAACTGTTAAATATGAAAATATCTCTTCGAGTAATAAATCGGGTAAATTACACCATTGTGAGTATTCTTTTTCAGAATCATCATCATTTTCATTCTCTTCAACGTCAATGTAGCATGCTGGAAACATAATTGAATTTGTATTTTGAATTAAGAAAGCTTGAAGACTTAAAAATTTTGTGGTTATAAAAAAATTTCTAAGAATTAAAATGAATCAAAGTAGGCTAATTGAATATAATTTAAAAAAAAATGAAGGTTTCACTTGAGTTCCAATGTGCTTTATTCAAATCTTCGTACTCTTTCTTCCTGAAAAAGGATCTTAACATAGCTTTAGTTTCCATTAATTTTTCTGCTTTTCGAAACTGTCACTTTAGGATTTTTATTCTTAATGTATTATTATTTGTTTTTTTTTCGAAATAAGGTCAATTCTGTGTTCTAATGTTTTTCCGCCAAAAATTTTACTAGTAAATTCCCTGAATGGTGGCGTCATACTAATTTTTGTTTCATGTCTTACGTAAATTTAAAAAAAAAAAGTGAAAATGAAGAAACAAGTGAAAAAAAAACATAAACTTTATTGATTGCATTTTCAAAAATAATGAAAATTCTACGTAATTTTTGTACTAATTCTGTTTTTTTTTTGTCTTAGCAAGCGATTTCGTAATTGATCACTTTGTAAGCGTTTATAACAACAAAAAAAAAAAAAAAAAAAAAAAAAAAAAAAAAAAAAAAAAAAAAAAAAAAATTTGACAATTGAAGAAATTTATAAGGGATGTAATATCAAAAATGTTTTTTTTTTTCACTAAATTCCCTAGATTTTTCAGTTTTTTAAAATTAGTCCAAAATTGTTCCTGTTTCTCTGGACAGCGGTTTCCATTAATTTCAAATCATCAAAAACAATAAAAAATTCCTTTTAATTACCTTCATCATTCAAATCGATCTTCCAACAACCCTTTTGCATTTTGTTTCTCAAGAAAAGTGTTTTTCAGGCTCCACAAAAAAAAAAAATTTATTTTTTCAATTTCACAAATTTATTTAAAATTATTATTCGATTTTTTTTCGTTCTACAAACACAAAAATAAAACTTCACACCGCGAGATCAAAAAAATTAGAAAACTATCAAAAAAAAAAAAAAAACACAATTGCATAACTTCTTTTGTTTTTCTTTTCAACAAAAAACAAAATATTTTTCCTTTTCGCTTAGTAAATTTTCACTAAAATATTTTGATGTTTTTTTTTGTTTGTTTTGGAAAATTCAAGTTTAAAGAATAAAAAAACTTCTTTTCCTTTTATTTTATTTTTTTTTTCAAATTTTCTTTCAAATTTTCAAAATTAACTTAATTGTTCCCGATTCATTACTCTACTGGCTGATCAGAGATGATCATAAACTAAATTGAACTAAAAAAAAAATCAACAACAACAACAACAACAAAACGAAAAATTATATTAGCTCGATTTTATATTTTTATTTTTTATTACAAAAACAAAAAATCTTAGAAAATTTTTACAAAAATAAAATTCGGCATATTACGAAAATAGTCAGGTGGTTTTTTTTTGGTTTTCTTTTCACTTTTTTTTTAAAAATTTTTTTTTATGAAAATAATTTCGAATAGAATGTGATTTGAAAATTTTTGTATTTTAGTATAATTCGCTTTTCATTGAGTTAGTAACTGTATTTTTCTTTTTTTTTTTTTTATGAGAGAAAACTTTTAGTGTTTTTAAGTATTTTGATGATTGCTTGATGTTTTTAACGTGTAAATTGAAAGGCTGAAAAATAAATTGAGTATCTCATTGAGAATTTTGTGTATTTTGTATTTGTACTTTAATTTTTTTTTTCTGGGAGGATTTATTGAGATAAAATGCAATCAAAGGGTTGAGTTGTTTGGAAAATATTTTTTCTTTAAAGTATCATAACAAAAGATGTTTTTTTTTTTTGGAATTTTTTTTTCATTTTATTTTGAAAAAGAAATTGAATTAATTGAATTATTTAAAGAATATTTTTTTAAATTTGCATGAATGCATTGTGCGAACGTGTTGATTAGTATGTATTGTGTGTGCATGGTGGATTTGCTTGCCCAGAAATAAAAATAGATTTCTTTTATTTATAAGAAGAAATAAAAAAAAAAAATAACAGGAAATATATGATTTCTAAGTAGCTTTTTTTTTAAAAGAAAAAATTTATTATGACTGTAATAATTGGTCAAAAATTTAAAATATTTTTCAATATTCTTGTACAACGTAACATGTGTTTCTTAAAATATTTAGAATTCTTTTAAAATAGAGAAATATGTTAAATAAATACGAAGATTTAGAAGATAAAATCACATTAAAAGAAATATGTACCTCAACGTTATATTTTAGAAAGTTTAGATTTTCTAGGCCAAATGTTAAAATTTTTTTTTAATAAAGTCTTAAAGTACATTATTCAATGAACAAAAATAAAAAAAGAATGGACCAAGTTAGCTACATTGAGTGCTCATTCGAGTGGATAGAATAATTGGATGTCTCTGTCCCTAACGCTACAATTCGATGTCAGTTTTTCCATATAAGTTTTTTGGTAAACAAGGACTTTGTTTGTCAAAAAATAATGAAGAAATTGATAAAATTCAATGATGGGATTTGATTTTCGAACTTAAAAACATTTACATTAACAAATGTTTTTTGAAAGTTTTATCGCTGTTCCAAATTTTTCTCAGATCGCTCTTTATATAGTATTACATATTTTTATAAAGTTGAGATTGAAAGTTCCCATTTTTTTAAATACCGACTTTTCTAGTAGGGTAGAGTGGGATACTCACTGTATAAAAGGATGAAAATTGTGTATATTAGTTAGTCTTTTAGTCGGCATAAATAAGTAGAAATAAGTAGTCTTCTAGTACAAGCTTAGTGTGAAGCTCTGCGAAAAGCACTGTGAAGAATTTCGAATAAAGTTTTGTTTTTCGAAAATTTTAGAGAAAGCATTTGCTATAATTACAAAAATTTAAAAGTAAATTTTAAAAATTTCTTTTTCGAAGAATTCGAAAAATTTTCTTCCAATAATTTCGAATAAAAATGTTTTCTTTAATTTTAAAAGCTAAAGCAGAAGTACAAGAATTAAGGTAACGAGAATAAAATTTGTAATAAAACTGAAAATTGTTGTGAAATTTTAAAAGTAACCCAGTAGAGAAAATAAAAAAGTTGAGTCCATATCGTGTGAGATTTCATTATTATATTAGGGAATACATAAAAAAACAAAGATCATGTCAACAAGAAGACAAAAGAAATCCTCATTAGTGTGGGACATATTTTTTGTAAAATGAACTGAAAACAAAAAAAAAAATAAAACGCATAATTCTTAAGATGATGAAATAAATTTCTTTATTTATTTTTCATTTTATTTTTGTTTGTTTGTTTTATAATTAATATATACTTTCTTTTGAATACATTATATATGTATATATTTTTTTTAAATATGTATATCTTTTTTTTTTTTTTTTTTTTGGAATGGTATATTTTTTTTATTCAATAAATTTGATATATAATTTGATTAAATTTCAAATAGTATTGTTTGTTATATTTCAAAAAAGTATTAAAATCTTTTTTTTTTTTTTCTTTAAGTAAATATTATAGTACATAATAACAATCAAAAAGATAGAATATGTTTTTTTTTTAAATATAATATTTAGGTATATGTCTATATATATATAATTATTCTTTATTTGTTTGTTTTATTTAATTTACTAATATTTTATAATTAAAAATTGTTTTTATTAATTTTTTATTTTTTTTTTAAATTTCCTATATTAAAAAATAATTAAGAATATTTGATATTTTATTAATGCAAGTGTATTTGTTTTTTATATATAGCGATGTAATTTCATTACACATATATTAGAAGTTTCACATATGGCATTTTATATAATACATATTTAGCTATGTGTAAAGAAAATTATTAGTATTTTTTTTTTATATATATATTTTTCTTTAAATAGTTTTTTTTTCCCTACATTTTCTTAATATATATAAATTCATTTTTTTTTCTGTTTTTGTTTCTTATATAGTTTTAGTTTTCAAATATGTACCATATTTTTCTTTGAAAAATTTTTTTTTTTTTTTTATTAAGGATGAAAGATTTCCATTTTAACAGTTCATATTTTTTGTATAGGTTTTCGCAAATTTTTTTAAAAAAAAAGAAGTATATTTTGTTCAAATTTTACTTTTCTTGTGGAGTGTATGAAATTTCAAATAACACTTCGTCTTCCTCCTTTACATAAGGATACGGTTTTTTAGGGATATGAGCAATACGAACTACTGGAGTGAATCCCTTTAAAGTTCTTAAGTAGATTTGTTTTTTAGTTTTTTTTCTTTTAAATAATTTTAATAATTAAAAAAAAACTGATATCATTTTCTGAGCTTCGATTTTGAAAAACAGACTTCAGAACAGGAAATATGTAATCCAAAATATACCGTTTTCAATTTTCTTGTAGAAAAACTATAGTTTTAAAATTTTTTCTTCTGTTTTTGACATCAGAAAATGCACTTTATTTAGAGTTTTGTAAATTTTCAAGATAAATATTCTAATATGAAAATTACAACCTTTTTTTTGTTTTTGTTTAATTTTGGTGGGAATAAGGATTATTTTGAAATTTTTTTTATTATCAGATTTTGTATTTTACTTTAAAAAGATTGTCAAATTTTTTTATCAATCTTTTTTTTTTTTTCTTGTCAAAATTTAATTTTTCACAAAATTTCATTGTTATTTTTGTATTTTATATTTTTATTAGATTTTATTGTTTTGTTTTATTTTTTTTTGTTTTTGTTTTTTTGTTATATTTTAATTTTGTGTTTGAATTATTAATTGCAATTTGATTAAGTAATGCTTGGGGCTTACATTACAATAATCAAATTAATTTTTCATTTTCAGTTTATTTTTAATTTTTTTTTTTTTTGAAATTATTTTGTGTTGTTGTATTTTTGTTTAAATTTTTTTTATTTTATATTTTTGATTTAATTAATTTATTTTCCGCTATGTATATATTTTTTTTTATATTTTTGATTATTTTGCTTCTAATAAAATTGAGAATTTAATCTACCAAAATTATATATTTTCGAATATTATATATATTTCGAATATTATATCTTCAAATTAAGATCTTGTTCAATTTTTAATTTGTTTTTTTTTTTGTTTTGTTCTTAATGTCTTTTTAATACTTTTTTAATTTTAAATTTTTGATTTTTAGTGTTTTTTTTTTTGTTTATAATTTATACTTACATTCAATAAATTTCGATTATTATTATTGTTTTTTTTTATCCTTCATTTTGATTAAAACAAATCCATTTTTCTTTTAAATTCCATGTTTTTTTTTTTAGTTTTTGATCATTCATTCAAGATACATTTTCTATTATTTTTAGATATTTTTTATATTTGTTCAAAAGAATTTTTGATTTAAATTTAATAATTAAATTAATTATAATCTATACATGTATATATATAATTAAAGTATATGTTTATAATATTTTTTCCTACACACATACAAATAATTTGTTTTTTTTTGCATATTAAAAATTTGTATGTGTCTTATTTTTTTCATGCTATTTTATTGTTGTTTTTCTTACATTTTGTTTTCATTTTTTTTTTTTTTAATTAATTTTAAATTTAAATTTTAATTAAATTTATTCCCTTTTTTAATGCAGAATTATTGTTTAAGTAATTATATTTAGTTATAGTAAATAATTTCAAATACAATATTTTAAAAATTTTTAATTTATAATTTTTTTTTTTTGAATGAGAAAAAAAGAAGTATTTTATGTTAAATAGATCTACAATTACTTTTGATTTTAATCTTTTTTTATTTTTTTTTTTTAATTGTTAATCTTCCATTAAAATATTTTTTTCATATATTCAATAGCACATATGTAATGTATATATCTATGGTATGTAATATTTTGAGTTTATTTATATTTTAAAAATATTTTATTTATATTAAATTTTAGTAAATTAATAGTAAGAAGTATATATAGTATATCACAAAGATAGTTCAATTATTTTTATGGTTTTTTTAAATTAATTATTTAAGTTTAAAGGTTAAAGTTTTAGATTTTAAATTGTTGATATGTTGAAAGTGTTAAATTTTCTTTAAAATGTTTTAAAACCTATATGTCCTTGTTTTTTACACAAAAATGTACGAAATTATTTTACAATGATTTTCAAAAATTCCTGATTTTTTTATTTTTCCAAAATAAAAAGAAATATCAGGGATGGTATGGTATATCAGGAATTTTGCTGAGAAAATAAGTTCATTTTGAAGCCTTAAGATTCATATTGGAAATATAACTTCAATAACTTGTGAATAGAACATAAGTCTATCCTGAAAATAAATTCGATTCTCAAAAAAATCCTAGTAGACTTATACCTAGGCCAGATGCAACGGATTTTAACACTTCGAACATATCAAACTTATTTGAGTAATATTGGAAAAAAAATCGTGTTTTCATGGCATAAAAGACAAGTTGTAACTTAAATTTTAAATTTGAGTGGTAACTTTGATGTTTTTATTTTCTTAATTTGTTTTTTGTCCTTTTTAAATAGGCGGTTAGAAATTCATTTTTTCTAGTTACTTTTATTTGTGTTTCTAGTTTTACAATCTCCTATTCTATTATAGAATATTCTAAATAATAATATTTTTATGTTTTTATTTTTTTTTTTTGTCCTAATAAGGATTTTAAAAATTTTAATTTGATACGATACATCAAAAATTCATTTCAAACTAAAATACATTCTCTAATTTTTTGAATTTTTTTTTTTGTTCGAAAATCTAAAAAAAAAAAATTTTCATAGTTCAGCAGAAATGTTCATATATAATTTTTTATTTGGTCCTTGAAAGTTTATTATTTTTATTATTTTTTTTTAAAAAGCTTTTTTCCGAGTGTTTCTTTAAATTGTTTTGATTAAATTTTTTATGTTAAAATTTTTAATTTTAATTATTGCTAGGTGGGTGGTGGTGGTTTCTTAAATCGTCCTTAAATATCAAATATTCAATTTTTCAAAATATTCATTATTTAATTGATGATTTTCTAACATTGGTTATTATTATTTTTTTTTTTTTCTAAAAAAATTATTTTTGTTATAATCAAAATTCTGAAATTGAATGTTCACAAAGTATGAATAATGAAATTTCGAAAAAGAAAAAAAATTGAAAAGGAAAAATGTTGTTTAGTAAAAAGGAAACCTTTGGCATATAGCATATGAAAAAAAAAAAAAACTGTTAAGATTTTACTACAATGGAAACTAAGAGGTTAAACAGATTGATTGCGCGAACATTAATGAAGTTACCATAATCTATTTTTCATGGAGCACGTATACTCCGCAGTACCAAACCGGTCTAGTACTATTTTGGTACTACTGAACTATTTTAGTAGTGCCTGTATATATCGCAAGTACCAATAATGAAAAAAGAAAGAAAAAATACTTGTCAAACTCAAATATTTCATTCAGTTTGGTCGAACCAAGTGTATATAGGGACGTCAAAATTTTAAAAAGTATCGATACTAGGTATCGGTATCGGTATCGGATCTATGGTATCGATACCTCGATAGTATCGTTGGTATCGTGACGTCCCTAAGTGTATACTCCGTCGTACCGTACCGTACCAAACTGGTTGGTTCGCATTATATACCGGGACCAAAACATTACTAGAACCAGTTTGGTACTGCGGAGTATACGCGCTCGTGGTATACCAGAATTGACCTGTTGAAGGTTCAACATTTTTTTTCGATACTATGATCAAGTTATTTCCTCGAAAATTGGAAAGGAAAGGATTAAATTGAAAATATGAAGTATTTTTCGTGCTATAATTTTTTAAAGAAAAAAATTTTATCCTATTTTTCAGACTCTTTCAAAAGATAACCAAAACTTTTGAAATCTCACTCATTTTCTTTATATTAATATAGTTTTCTAAATCATTTTCTAATATTGACCTTACAAGAAAGAACTGGTAATTGCTAACTTTTAGAATTATCATTCAGTAGACGTATATCATATTCACATTAATACGAGCAAATATTCTTGTCATATTCGATCTTACATCATTCCTATATGATCCTTATATAGTGTCTGCTAACAAATGTATACTTTATTGTTTTTTTTTTTTGTATTTGTAGTGGAAAAGTATGAAAATTTAAGTGAAATATGGATAAGAAGAAAAATAGAAATAAATAAGAAGAAAGTTTTAGAGTAAATTTAAATTAATTATTTTTGAATTTTATTCATACTTTGTTTTCTTTATTTTATTTATTTTCTTTTTTAATGTCTTAAAATTTTACATTTAAAATTCTTATTTGGTATTTTCATTTTTTTTTCTTTTTTCATCAATTCTCATGATGCTGATATATTTAATTATATTATGTGTGTATAATTAATTTATTATTTAAAATTTAATTTAATAAATTTTCTTTAAAATGAATAATAACATATTGTTCATGTATGCTTTTTTTGTTTTTTTTTTTTTTTTAATAATACATAATAAATAGTTATTCAATATTTTATTTTTATAGTTGAATATATGTATATATATATATTTTTTTTTTTTGATTTTATTCTCTATTAATATTTTATTTTTTTTATGAAATTACAATATATACTTTTTTATTATTTAATTTTTTTTTATTTAAACTACTTTAAATTTCAATTATATAATTTTCCTGATTTAGGATATAGCCTCTCATCATAATTTTCAATAAGTCAAATTTTTCAAAATTATTCTTATGATTTAATTAATTAAAATTTAAAATAGTTTTTCTCTTTTAATTTTTTTTTTTTTTACCTTCAAAATTATTTTAATTCTTTTTTTTTTTTTTTGTTTTTTTCTGACAGAAAAAATATGTTTTATGAATTTTATTTTTTTAAGTACAAACTTTTTTAGCGTTTCATAGCACGTTTCTGTATTTTTTATTTTTTAAATACGATATGTCCTGAAAAAGCAAGCTAAAAATCAGGATTTTTCTTTAAAAAAATTTTTTTTCTCTCTATATTGTTGAGATTCTTTTTTACTTTGTTTGATCCTTTACCGTACACACCTTAGTTTTTCACCTTCTTTCAATTTAATTTTGTATTTTTTTTTTATTATAATTTTTTCAAAAAAGTTTTTATGAAATGCAATATTGTAAAATTTCAAAAAATAGAAAATAAGTTGCGAATTGAAAACAAAAAAAATGAAAATTTAGAATTTTTTTTTTTTTTTAAATTAGTTTGCCAAAAATTAGCTAACATGTCTGATCCTAAAAAAAAAAAAGATTGTTTCAAATTTTAAATTTAAAATTAATTTTTATTTTCATGAAATTAAAAAAGCTGTTTAGTTAATTTTTGGCAAATGAAAATATACTGAGAAAATATCGTATTTTAGCACAAATGTCTGATAAACCAGAATTATTTTTGGCATTTTTATTTTTAAATGAAAAAGTTTTAAATTTTAAAAACATAAAAATTTCATGTTTTTGCATGATAAAAATTCTAAGATTTGATTAAACAGGATCTTGTTTGTAAGCATATTCGTTTTTGATCTCTAATTTAATTTTTCTTTCAATAAAGCAATATTTAAAATTTAAAAATAATTAAGAATATGTAAATAAATTGCTTTTTTTTTTAAATTTAAAAATTATTTTTTTCTTGTATATAACATTGAAATATTTAAATATTATTTAAAATATGTTTTTTTTTTCCTTCAAATTTATTCAGAAAAAAAAAATTACATTTAAAACTTAATTTCAAATGGAAATTTTAAATTTAAAAATTTTTTTTTTTTTTTAGTTAAATTTTTTCGTTTTGTTTTGTTTTTTTTTTTGTTCTCTCAAATTATAAATTAATAACTAAAGACAATTATTAAACATTTAGATGAAGAAATTTTATTATTTTTTTTTTAATTAATTAAAATATTTTAAAATTACAATTAAAATATTTTTGTTTTTCCTCCAATATTTTTTTCGTTCAATTTTTTAAAATAAATTTTTGTTTTTTTTGTATCACTTCTTCTTTTTTTTTATTTTTTATTAAACATAAATTTTTTTTTTAATTAATAATAATTAAATAATTAATAAAATATATAAATAGAATTTGATTGATATATATATATATAATATAATTAAAATATTAAAATAATTTAAATATAATTAATATATTCTGGATTTAAATATGAGAATCCTATAAAATCATTTTGATCCAAATTCATCATGAATAATTTATCAGTTGGTGTTAAATCAGTTTTTTCCGATGTAAATTGTTTATCAAAATTTGATACATCTTTACGATGTTTCTATTAAAAAAAAAAAAAAAATTTAAAAAAAAAAGGAATAATTAGAAAAATTAATTTAAAAAAAAAAAAACTAATAAAAAAAAATTCTTACAATTTTCGGTTTAAATGGTGGTTGGACTTCACGATTTTCAATTTTTTCCCAATCAATACGTCTAAAGAATGCATGTGCACGTACATCTTCTTCACCAGTTCCTCCACAACCTAAACGTTGTTGTGGTTTTTTTGTTAAAAACTTTTTTGAAAAAATATAAAATAAAAATAAATTTAGAAATTTTCATAAAATCGAAAAAAAAAAAATTTTTTGAATTTTTTTTTAAACAAAATTCCAGGGACAAAAGTAATGTTTAAATAATTTTCTATAATATTGATGAATTGAGAATTTAGACTGATTTTAGTTTTTTTTAAAAGGTTTTCAATGAGCTCTACAGCTCCAGGTGGAAAATCAAAAGATATTTTAATTTAGATAGCAAAAAAAAAAAAGTATTCTTACGCCTTTGCATGCTTCCTTAGCTTCTTTACTTAAACTTTTTGGATATGATACATTATGATCGGTTATTGCTGCAAATAATTCTTCTTCATCTTCACCATCGAATGGTGGTTGTCCAACAAGCATTTCATATAATAATACACCATATGCCCACCAATCAACTGATTTATTATAAGGTTGATATAAAATTATCTAAAATGTAAAAGAGAGAGAGAGAAAAAAAAAAAAGAGAAAAATTTACACAAAAAAAAAATTAAAATAAAAAAGAAAATGTATCTTTTAGAACTACAAAAAAAAAAAAAATAGCTTCATCTATCGTTTTTTGTATCTACTCAACAACAAAACTTTATATTTGCTCATTTGTAAGATATTATACAGTTACATTTATTCATTTTCACAACATTTGTAGTAATATCTCATTTATATTCGCATTTAAATTTGAAAATTTGTAAGTAAATTTTATTTCAGAGTGTTTTTTTAATTTTTTTTTCATGAAAGCTATTTTTTGTTGTTGTTCAAAGAAAAAAATTGAATTCATTATTTACCTCTGGTGCAATATAATCTGGTGTTCCACAAAATGTTTTTGTTGTTTTATCATTTGCTATACCTTCTTTACACATACCAAAATCAGCTATTTTAACATGTCCATCAGCATCAAGTAAAACATTATCAAGTTTTAAATCTCTATATAATATTCCCTTTGAATGTAAGTAGAATAGTCCGATTGCAATTTCAGCAGCATAAAATCTACATTTTTTTTTTTTTAAAAAAGGAAAAAAGAAAAGATTTAAAATACAGATAACTCAATTGTGCGTTTTCATTCCAGGTGAATAAAATTTTATAAGATAATAAAAGTGTAGGGAATAATCTGTAAGAAAAATTCAATTGATGGAACTCTTTTTGATTTTGTGAAAAAGATTTTGTATTTTTCGAAAATACTTTGAAGGGCAAAAAAAAAAAAAAAAAAAAATTGGATTTTAGATATGGGTGCTTTAGAATAAATCAATTATGGAAATGGTGTTTTTCAATTCGTTAAAATGTTTCCGGAAGAATTAAAAAAGAAACTTTATATGGTATCTTCGGAACGTATTTTGCAACACGTTATAGGGGTTTTTTTCGGAAGCTTGTTTCGTATTGCTTTAAATTGCAAGTAGCTTAGTTAAATATTCGGAACGGTCGATTTTACCGGAAGTCTAATAACAAAATTTTTTCTTTCAATTAATTTTTCATAAATTTATTTCAAAAAGTATATGATTTTATTTTATACTTACACAGCAACTGGTTCCTTGAATCTTCCACATTGTTGTATTTGAAACATGAGATCTCCACCATTTACATATTCCATGACAAAGTATAAACGATCCTTAAAGTAGAAAAATTTAAAATTAAATATGTGAGACGAAAGATATTTTTTCAATTTTTTTTTTCTTGCAAAAAATATATAAAGGATCACATACATAGGTTCTATTCTTGATTTTTGTAAAGTTTTTTTTTTTTTTTTTTTTTTTTTTTTTTTTTTGCGTGAAAGAAATGTACTCACCATAGTTTGGAAGCACGAATGTAATTGAACTAAAAATGGTGGCTTCTCAGATAATGCTAATACACGTTTCTCAACCATTGTACATTCAACATCATCATCTTGTATAATAACATCCTTTTTCAATATTTTTATTGCGTAAAGTTCATCTGTACCTTTACGTTCAGCTAACATTACCTGAAAATTTAACAACAAAAAAAAAAAAATTGATTGATGTTTCAAAACACAAAAAAAAAGCTCAAGTACAAAAAAATCCTTTTATTAAACGGTTCCTTTTAAAAAAAAAAAAAAAAAAAAATTTATTTAGATTTAAATTCACACCTTTCCAAATGATCCTTTTCCAAGTACTTTGATGAAATTAAAGTCACCAGCTCTTATCATATCACGTTTAGTCATATTATGTGGTAAATCTGCTGTATTACGTTGTGCTGGTCTCTTAGTAACAGACGATTTCTGCATTATTGTTGAGAATCAATATGAAAAAATAAAAAAATAAACAGAAAATATAAAAAAAAAATAATAATAAATAATTTTTTAAATTGTAAATTTACACGAGTAAATTAAGTCATTTTTTATGTCATGCAATTTTTTAATGTTAAAAGTTAACCGTAAAATATTTACGGTGGAAAAGAAAAAAACGAAGACATTGAATATAGAATACAAAAAAAAAAAAAAACATACCCTCATTTGACTCCTTAATTTAGCTAAATCAGTATTTGCATCAGTACATGGAACATTATAAAATTCACCTTCCTCTTGGGTTAATAATTTGAACCATCCATCAACAGGATTCTATTGAAAAAAAAAATAAAAAAATAAATGTTTTTTTATTTGAAGTGTGAAAATCTTTTCAGAAAATTTACACTTGTATAAGAGGCTCTTACCTTTATAATTTCAGATACTCCAAATGATAAAGATCCCATGAAATCATTTCTTGATGTTCTATCCCAATCCCATACTTCAATTAAAAGACGTTTATCCTTGTCTTCGGGTTTAAGATCACTTGAAAAAAAAAAGGGGAGAAAAATATGATGAAGAATGAGATACAATTAAGGTAAAATTTTATGAAATAGATCTCTCAATAGATTTATTTATTTATTTTTTTTTTTTTATGATTGAAATTACAAATTTTCAACATTTTTTTTTTTTTTTTTGTAGAAAAAAGGACTCAAGAGTCATCAATCAATTACTTAAAATTAAGATTTCCTATAATTTAAATCATAAAATGTGACATGTTCATTGTGTAACAAAGTCAAACATTTCCATTCAAATATCCTTTTCATTTTTGTTTTGTCTTATTTTTATTTTTTTTTTTTCACTTACTAAGTTATAGTTTCATTCCAAACAGGATTTAATGATGATTTTATTGTTTTTGTCTTCCTTTTTGTTTTTTCTTGTTCATCTGGTATTAATTTGGTTTTGACATATGGATCACTCAAACCATTTGGATCCATTGGAATTAAATTAGCTCCTTCTTTGACTAAAATAATATTTAAGAAAAAAGAGAAAAAAATATAATAAAAGGATATAATAAAAAAAAAAATGAATCAAAATAAATTGAAAATGAAATTTTTTTTTTCCTTTGAAGTATAGTTAATCCTTAAAAATATTCTAGAGTGTTGGCGTTTGTTATATGTATTGTGAGATTAAAATAAGTATGATTTAAAAAGGAAATTGGAAAAATTAATTGAGAAAGACTATTTTTTTTTTCGTAAAATACAATTTTTTTTGTTGAAGGAAATTGGATTTGTTTTTTTTTTTTCGAAAAATTGAATTATCTAGAAAATGTCAAATGCAAGAGTACTATTTTTTGGAGAGAGAAAAAAAAATATCCAAAGGATATTGATAATGTTATTTTTTTCTTGTTTTAAAATTTAAGGGTATAAAATGTTATAGATGTTTCACATGAAAATTGTTTTGAAATAGTTTCGAAATTTTTGAAACTTTCTGTAAAAAACCGAATTAAACCTTCAAATAAATCACAGTTCATTTGATAAGTACTTAAAATTTTGCTCCAAACAATGTTCTTTAAACACTAATCTGAATCTTTTCGAACAAATAAGCTCGTCTCCTGCAGAAAAAGTTGTAGTTCGAATTTCACATGAAATTATGAGTGTCACAAGAACTAGGCCAGAGTGATCAAAAAAATGAACATAAAAACCGTAAAATGATCCAAGAATATTCGAAAAATTTTGAAGAAGTTTGAAATGGATCAAGATTAAAAAATACGGTATAGCGAATAAAAAATAAAAGGAAGAAAGAACACATTTAAAAAATTTAAACTTCATCATAATTTTTGTTTTAAAAAATTTTAATTTCAAAAATAATCCTTCTTATCCTTCCAGATCAGCTTCTAGTTCAAACATGTTTAATCTTTTGAATTACGTTTTTCAATTACAAAATCTCATACAAAAACAAAAAAAAAATGACCGTAAAATTTAAATCTCTCGCAAAATTAAACAATTTTATTATTACATTTTCAGAACTTTTTTGAAATGTATTCAAATTAAATTAGCTTTATAATATATGCAAATAGTATCTAATCTTCATTATAAACATTACCATTATCATCATCATTATTCTCATAAAATGTTTTATTTTATATTATCCTTTATTTTTTAAATGAGTGTAAACTACTGCTTGAAATAATTAGAAAACTAGAAATTGAGTAGAATTATATTAACGTATTTTACAAATTATATTCATAAAGATTCTTTCCGGATATTATTTTAAAAAACCGGAAATTGGTAACACCATTATATTTTAAATGAATTTTCTATATTTTCTATAGATACATACATATAGTATATATATATACTAGTACAAGTGTAGGTGGTATATAAAATTCATTTTTTACATTTAATATGGCATATACGTACGATATTTTAATCACTATTAGTTGTGGTATATATTAATGGTCAATGACTCTCAACGGGTGGAAGTTTAAATATTATGTATTAAATTAAATTGCATCCATAATCTCAACAATGTATGTATGTAACTGCTGTTACTACTATACTAGTACTAGTTATAGTGTATATGCACTTGTATATTGCATTAAGAGTGTAAAACACAGCATGAAACTGATGAGTATTGAATTATTTTAATAAAAAGTATTTTTTTTTTTTTTACAGAATGAAAATATGTTTAAAAAAAAAAAAATGTAAGTATGCGGAAGAATTGTATTTGTATACATTTCACTGACCTACTGAAATTACATATTTTTTTTTTCTTTCACATGATAAAAGTGTAACAGATTGAAATGTTTGCATTTTTGTTGTTGTTGTTGTTCTGTGAATTGAATAAAGAAATGCATGAAGAGAAAAGTACTTTTCGTTTAAAATTAAGAATGAAAAGAGTTTTATTTTTAATTTAATGGAAATAATGTGAAATGAAGTTGTATTCAATATACATACATATATGTAAAGATTTTTGTAATAAAGATGATGCAAAAAAAAAAAAATGATCCATGTAATAGATCATTTTGGTTTAAATGTGGTCACCACATGGTTACAGAGTAGTTGTCAATTGATTATTGGTACTTAAAGTCACATTGTTTTTAAACTGAAGTATTTTTTGTTATCGAATTCATATTGTAACAATGTGGTCTTTTTATCGTCATGACAAGGTAATTGTTACTTTTATGTAACTATCGCATAACTTTACTTTTACAAAAAGCATATAACTAGTTTATTTTTCATATTTTTATTTTCTCTATTAGAATTCTTTAAAATTATAATGTATCAAAATTTGTTTACATTATTCTGAATACAGTTATTTATTTTGTTTTGGTTTTGTTTAAATTTATATACAAAAACAATGATAAATTAGTCATATGTGCATGCATGTTTTTTTTAATTTGAAAACTAATGATTATAATTTATTGTTGTATACTACAAAGTTTTTTTTTTAAAGTTTTAAATCCTTTTGTTTTGTTTTGAAAAATTGTTTTGAGAAAGGTAACTGTAATTTATCATAATTATGTTGATTCTATTTAAAATGTATCTGATGTATCATGCAATAAAATAGAAAGTAAAAAAAAAAAAAATATATAAGAGATATAATGAAAATATTTAAAATCCTTAATGATCCTTTATTTTAAAGTTTTTAATTGGTTGTTATATTACAAAAATGTTGTATGAATATGAATATTTTTAAGATTTGATTTATACTTAAGGGAATTCTATAAAATATTATGAAGATTGTAAATGATGATTAAATCTTCAAAATTCGACTATGTTCTAATATTGTGACTTTCGAGAAGTTTTAATTAAGAATCGAAATTGATTCATGTATATTTATTAAATATAATACAAACAAATACAGTAGTCAAGAACTCAACGTGGTTGTCTGAAAAGACAGGTTTTCATAGCAGAAGAATACTCCAGATTCTTTACGTGTTTCGGATGAGTTTTTAATTTTTTTTTCTGTTCTTTAAAAAAAAAAAAAACTATATTTTTTCTAGATGCATTATTAATCAAACTTTTCAAGTTTTCTAATAAATCTTCGTCTTCTGAAGTTTTATATAATATATATATTTTTTTTTTTTTTAAATTTCTCTTAAAAACTAAAAATATATAAAAAATAAATAAATAAATTTCAAAATAAAAATCCATTATTTACCTTCAAGTGTTAAAATATTTCTTGATACATAAATTTCAAGATAAATACGTCCACGACGTTCAGTATGATCACATCCGCATAAATTTGGTACACTTTCTTTGCATTTATTATGTACATTCATATCACATGCTGTCAAATAAAAAATAAATACAAAATAAATTTAATTTAAAAAGTAAAATATGAAGAAGAAGAAAAAAAATAATAATAATACAATAGAAAAAAAAAAAAACATGAAAATGATGCAATTATAAAAATTTTAAATTCTCATAAAAAAATAAGAAGAAGAAGAACAAAAAAAAGGAGCTTAGTAGGAGGATGAGGAAAAACATTTACTTATTTCAAATTAAATAAAAACTACTGTAAAAATTTTCATTTAATTTTTTTTTCTTCTTCTTTTTATTTTCTCTTTTATTTTGTCTTTTTAAAAAAGATTTCACTTTAAAAGGAAATCAGAAGAAAAAAAAGAGAAATAAATAAATAACGTAAAAGAATTTCGTTTTTTTTTTTTTTTTTTTTACATGAAAAATAAAATAAAATATATATTTTATATACTCGAGTATAATATGCATGAGAATGAGCAACAAGTTCAATAATGAATAGAAAAAAAAAAAACAAGAAAAGAAAAGGAAAATAAGGATAAAAGCTTTAAAATGTATTTCAAATGAAGGTTGACAAATGCAATTTACATTTAAAATGAATGAAGTAATAAAAATGTAAAAAAAATAAATAAAAAAAAAAATAAAGTACGTATGATAAAAAAAGAAAAAAGAAAAGAGAAATAGAATTAAATAAAAATTCGAATTTTAAATAAAGGATAATGGATGAAAATAAACTATATATACTAAAAGTATATGTACAATTTAAAAAAAAAAAAAACTGAAAGGGTTTAGTTAAATTTTTATTGTTGTTGTTTTATTCAAAAAACAAAAAAAAAAAAACACAGAGAAAATCAAAATAAATAAATAAACACAGGAAATGTGTTCATATTATTGTTGAAATTTTAAAACTTAATTATATCAGTAAATTTATCATGAAAATGTATGTAATGTAAACAGTGAAAAAAGGATATTCTAATAAGTAATTATTCAGTGTGTCAAATTAGTCTTATTAGAAATTGAAAATAATATACTTTGGAAAAAATTTTAGTTTTAGCTAAATATGAATCCAGATTTCCATTGTAAATTGGATTTAAAGGTACTGAAGAATATTTAACTGTCTTGCTTCATTGAAAAGCTAGATTTTCAGTGAGTATAATATGGATAGTTTGATTTGGCACACAGTGTTATACTATAACAATGAAATATTTTAGCTAGAATATGAAATCGTTTCTAATTTGAAAAAGAGAAGTAGTAAATTCAATTATTTTATTTCTGGTTTAATGAACAATAAAATAAAATTACATGTTTCCTGGGTAATATAATTCGTGCATGATTTAAATTGAAAAGAAAAAGAATCCAAATTGTGAATTAATGCTTTTCGAAAAATTTTCAAGTTTTCTATTATTTTGAATTTTTGAAGTAAAACAGAAAATACTGTTTTTTTTTAAAATTTAAAAACAGTTTTTTTTTTTTTTTGAGAGTCTAATTGAATATTTTTTTTTGTACAGGGACAACAGAAAGGTTGTTTGGAAAAGGAATCAAATACGTGGGGTCACTTGAAAAATATTGGTAAGTACAGCATTTTGCTTTTTTTATTTTTTCTTAACTCTTTTTTTGGCATATCTTTAAAATCTTTGAAATTTAAACAAAATCAGCTTTGGAATAACTTGAGAGTATTTATAAAATAATTTGGTATCATTCGAAGCGTTCAAGGAATTCGAAAATTATACATATAAAAGAAATTTTCTTAGATATTAGAAATTTTTGTTAAATTTGTTCGTTCTTTTTCTTTAAAAGATCAAAAAATGTATGTACATATGTACATACATATGTATATGGGAACGACGATGTGAAATGACAGTCTTCATTAGCTTATCCTGTAAAAGTTAAAATTTTTGTCGTAATAGCTGTATGGTCAGTCATTTTTAAATCAAATTTTTGTCCTTTTCAATCGAACTTATGGTTTCAAAAATTCGAAAACAAGAAATATATCACCGTATTTCGAAAAAAAAAAAAATAAAATATTTTCACAAAAAAATTTTCTAAAAATTCAATAAAAAGCAATTTCTGATATCTTTAACTTAGCTAAAGTTACAATTCGAACAATAAAAGGATTTTTCATACAAATGAATATAATAACATTTTTATCCTTAAACTATTTGAATTAAATAAATAATTCCATTCAGATTTTTCTTCGACTTTTGTTATATCTAGAATTCCAAGGGCAAAGCAATACATTTCATTTTTTATTCTTGACAAACACCATGGAGAAAAAAAAAATGAATAAAAAAAATATGTATATATATAAAAGGACATTCTTGTTATTTGTAAGATTTAAATTCTTATCTTATTTTTGTTCCTATTATTTCGATACGTGTGTGTGTGTGTTTATGTGTTTAGAATATAATTCCAGAAATATTTTATTTCTTGAAATTGAAAATATTTCACTTGTTTAACAAGGAAAACAAAAAAAATAAGAAGGAAATTTAAATAAGATAAAAGTAACGAATGACTAAAAACAAAAAGAAAAATAAATCACAGTAACTACATGTACTTTTTTTCCTTATTATATTGAACATAATGTTGAAATATTTCATAAATGAAAAATTTTATGTTATGTATGTTTTTTTTTTACCTGTTTTTTTTTTTTGTCTTTTCTATTTTTGTTCTACAATTTATTTTCTTCACACATGACTATTGAAATAAAGGTAAGAAAATATTTTTTATGTAAAATTCCTTGAAAAAAACAAAAAGTGCTATACGAGAATATCTGAATTATTCATTGAATTTATCTTTTTTTTTTTTCTCTTTGTTTGTTTTTTTTTCATATAGAAAGCATACATTATAACAGTACATAATATACAACCATAGAGAAATTCTATGTAACACATACTTAAAAGATATTATAAAAAAATGTGAGAAAAAAAATGTGAGAAAAAAAAAAGTATTGAATTTATAAAATGTGGGGTATAAAATAAAATGAAATATTATTTGACAAGAGGTTGTAAATGATGGGGTTTGATTTTATATCAATTGATGTTATGTGAATGGTATTTTTATTCAAAATTATTTGTGAACAAAAAACGAAAAAAAAAAGCAAAAAAAAAAAAGGAATTATCCTTTCTATTATTACCTGTACGAATTTTGATATTTTTCTTTCATTTTCTTATTTAAAACTTTTTTCTCATTTATCTTGTGAATAAAATTCATTTTTTTTCCATTGGTTTTTTCCTTTATATTTTATTTAAATTTGAAATATTGATTACAATTTTTTTATTAGCAGGAAAATTTCTGTTTCGGTTAACAAAAAGGAGATTTGTTGAATATACTCGTAGAAAAAATTAATGTAATTTTTAATGTCATATCTTATTTTTTTCCTTTATTTTTTTCATTTTTTTTTTTTTTTTTTGAAAATTAAATTCCAAAGAATATAGTTAAAGATTTTTATATTTAGAATAAAATAGCAAATTTTCTGTCTGGCAACCATTTTTTTTTTGTTGGCAAGCCCGAAAATTTCAATAAAAATCAGATTAAATTTCAAAATATTCAAAAAAAATGCTAATTTAAAAATAAAATCCTTTTTTTTTTATTTATTTTTTTTTTTAATTTTGCAAAAATTTTATAAAAAGTTAAATTGAAAAAAAAAAAATCCTGTCATATTTTTTTTGCCTTAATGCACATTACATTCAATATGTTATGCAAATAGCAATTTCTCACTTTTTTTTTTTCTTTCAATTTTTCCTCTCTGTGTGACACAATTTATTTACACTTATTTTTCCAACATTTTTTTCTTGATGTTAAAAAAAAAATAAAATTTGCATATAAAAATTATTTAATATCATATCGTTATCATCATCATTGTCACATATTCATATCGTAACTCCTATACATACATGTGTATTTTCTTCGTCCTTTTTTTTTTTTTTCTCTTCACATTTTCTTGTTTTTCTATCGTTTTGATCAACTATGTATCAAATTTTATAAAAATTTCTTGAAGGCAATATAAATTATTCGACTGGAAAATTAGTTTTCTCAAGCAATCTCCAAGGATCTCGCATATACATATTCAAAACACATTATAATGGAACTTTGATTGAGATGATGAAAGAAAAAAAGTAAATGCAACAATATGAAAAAAAAAAAAAAAATAGAGGACAAGAAAAATATTATGGTGGTATTATATTGACGTTTAAAACTGGTAGAAAAGTTCAAATGATAAAACTACAGTTAAATAAAAAAGAAAAGAAAAAAAACGGAAAATGAGAAAAAAATTTTCATAAAAATTGTTTGATCGCCCAAAAGGCAAAAAAATTTCTATTTAAAGGTCATAATAATTTTTATTTTGTGTTGTTGTTGTTGTTTTTTTATTTGTCGTCCGTCCTCCATGAACATCCTGTGTTGGAAAATTTTTATTTGATGATAAACGGATATGACGTACATATCATATATGCGTTTAAACTTAAATATACAAAACATACATTATCATGGCAACAAAAAAAAAAAAAAAAAAAAAAAAAACATAAAAAACAGAAAAAAGAAAACGGAATAATAATACAAGGATAATGATAAAAATTTAAAATGTATAAATTGAAATGGGATTGCAAATGCATGTATATACATATGTGTGTAGCATATGTTTGTGGGAGGTAAAAATAACAAATTTTAAAATCATTTATTGAGAGAAAATTATGTGTGCTATGTTTTTATTTTTTTTTCTTATTTTTTGCTTTTATTTTATATTTTATTCACATTTTATACTTTCGATTTGTTTATTTAAATTTGATTTTTTTCCTTTTTTCTTTTCTTATTTGAAAAAGAAATTGAATTTGAAATTAGAAAAAAAGAAAAAAAAAAGTAATGAAAAAATGAATGTACATTGATTTTGAAATTGAATTGAAATTGAATTGAAAATTAAAATGCCTGAAAGGGTTCTTCTCATTATGTTTGACTAAAGTTATATTATGTTTGTTAAATTGCATTTTCAGTGATGTAATTACAAACAAATATAAAGGAAGAAGAAAAATTTCCCATTAATAGATATTTTTATTTTTTTTATGAGATTTGTAAAGAAAATACATAGTTGAAATTTTCATTATTAAATGAATTAAAATTGATTTAATGCATTTTTTTTTTTTTTAGAGGGTCCTTGAAAAATAATGCTTTGTAATTTTCATAATTTTTTTAAATAATTTGTGTAATTTGTTGAAAAAAGAGTCCTGATTTACTGTCGGTTAGGCTGTTCTTAAAATTTTTTCAAATAAAAAAATTAAATTAGGAATAGCTTTGAGATTCTTCCAGAATCGAGAATTTAATGTGGATCCTTCATCCTTAGGAAATACGGAAGTTGAGCAATTGAAAAGCCTACTAGAATCAAATACTTACTTCAATAGCTCACAGTTTTAATTGCAAAAAAAATTTAAAATAGTTTCAGTGGAAACTGTTCAAGGATTCAAGAATTTCTCTTTACCGCATATTAAAAAGTCTTGAAATTTTTAATTTGAAAACTTAGTGATTTTTTTTGTTCTTTGAGACTTTGTTTTAGAGTTTTTCGTTTCGAACACAATGGTTGGTTGGTTGACGTGTCGGTTTTCGAAATCTTTTAAAAACCCAATTAGCACTAAGAGTGCCGCTTTGATACCAGAATACATCAGGAACTTTTTTCAATTTAATGTTTCAATGTTATTTCGGTTTTTTTTTCCATTAAAAATATAAAAAAAAAATTGGTCCAAGAGATGATAAAAATTTCATGTATTTTTTCTCTAGATTATCTTCCTTTAATACGCTAAGACTATAGACAAATAAAATTCACAGGATTCAAATATGTATATTTTTTCTCCTAGTATTTATTCATTCGTTGAATAAAAATTCCAATTTAAGAAAAAAAAAAGAAAAAGAAAAGAAGAATAAAAGCGAAGCATGAAGGTGTAAGGCGGAAGTAAATAAATTAGAAAAAAAAAATAGAAATACAAAACGTGGAACGTGTATAAAATAAAATCTTAGGTCAGCATTCCATTTGAAATGTAAAAAAAAAAAATGAAATTATCCTTAATAGCATTACTATGAAATAATAATGATAATCATAAAAAAGTCCTTTAATGTATTCTTCAACATGATGGAAAAAACAAAAATTGTTAGAAAATTTCTGGAATTATTTGGATGAAATCCCCCACTCTAGAATGTGATTAAATTTATGGAAATTTTATTTGAATTTTTTTTTTTTAAAGGAAATAAAATGAGAAAGATACAGAATGAAGAAAAAAAAAAGGACAATTATTTAAAAGAAGATTAAAAGTATTTAAAGAGACGTAAATTGTTCGTTGGACAAAAGTCTTTACTAAATGTACAAGGACATTATATGAATGTTAAATGGTAAAAAATTTTGTTTATCCTAAAGTTTTAGAATATTTTCATTTTTATAAAAAAAAATTTTTTTTTTCTTTTGTGAATAAATTATAAGTAGTGTGGGACCAATAAAGTTCCGAAAGAACTGTAATTAAGTATCTTGTAAAAATTACATGAAGCGTGAATTTTTTCTTCTTTTAAAATTCAGGTCTTTCAAAAAAAAAAAAAAATTATAAACTTATATTTTGTAATAACGATTAAAATGAAAGGACAATACAAATGTTCCTTTTAAAAAATAACAATCACATTCTGTTTTCGTGAATCATCTTTTTTTAAATACCTTGACATCTAAGACCCTGATGTGCCAATCCATGTAATAATGTACCACATTGATCACAAAATGTCGGTGTTAAATATGTATGTCCTTTCCATTTATGCCGATTATGCCATACCTAATTATTTCGAAGAAATCTATATTTTAAAAATTAATTAAAAAATCACGAAAAAAAAAAACAGAAAATTTATAATACCAACACATAAAATTATTATTAAACGAGTGTGTGTGTTGTGCGTTGTTTTTCTGGACTATATATTTTTTTTTTTTACGTTTGTGTGATTGTGTTTTTTTTTTTGAAAGCATATCAGCGGTGATAAACAGGACAAAAATTATTGTAAGTTTCGTATGATTGTTTGTTTTGCCTTTTTAAACAACAAACAAAAAAAATACATTTAAGCTAACATTTTTTACATAAAAATAACAATTTTTTAGTTGGGTGGTGGGCGGTGGGCGGTACATATACATATTTTGAAATTTTAGTGGTTGATAATGATGAAGTGGTATGAACGCAATTAATAAGATTTAAAATAATACTTTTTTTCTCTCTTTTGTTTTGTATACGAAAAATTTTTTAATCATTATTAAAATTTATTACATCATTTATGATAAAGGATTTTTTTTGTTGTTTTTGTGATGCTTTGTTTTGCTTATAAAATATTATTGCTAAATATTTTAATAACATAATAATGATAATTATTTAATAAATTACGTTATATTGTTGAAATAATGTAATTTTATAATTTTTTATTATGTTCATGAAAATTAGTTTTATAATTTGAAAATATTTATTGGTAATAAAAACAAGAATGAAAAGTTATTGAAATAATTTTAATAATAAATTAATTATCATTATTAAACAGTCAATAAATAAAATTGGCTTTTTGTATGTTTTTACTTATATGGAACTTGTGTATGATTTTTAATTAATTTTTTTTTTTTTTTGGTTGTTCAAGTTAATAATTTTAAAACATGCTAACAATATTATAATTAAAATATTCCAATAATGATAACAATTATACATTCTTCTTTTTTTCGTTTTTTTTTGTGTTTATGAAACAAAAAATTATTTGAGTGGAATTTTCATTGAAAAAAATTAATAATAAACTGTGAAAATGAATAAATACTTGAATTTTATGATGTATTGAGGGGTAAAAAAATTTTTTTTCTGTAGAACTGATTAACACTTTAAATATGGGTTTGGACAGATCTGTTTTTTGTTTTTGTAAAAGTTACTTATTTTAAGTTTAAAATGCACTTGAATTCATGTGAATAACACTGAAGCTATACAAATAACACAAATTCTATCTTCTGAACATACAATGAAATAAGTTGTCTCCTATATCAATCAGGCTCTAAAACTGTGAAATAATCTAATGTGTCATCTTGTTCCTTTTTCTTATAACTTGCTGAAGTTCTTAAATTTGGCATGACTTCTGCTGAAGTTTAAGAGATGAAGAAGAAAAAATATATGTAATCAATAGAGCATCTACTCTAAGAATGTCCAGCTTTAAAAGAACGAAAGTTTGCTTGTTTGGGAGCAAGGTTATTTGATGGTCTGGACGACTTATCAGAAATAGAACTAAAGGATTTGAATAAATTCATACAAAAATCGGGATGGTTTTCAGGATGAGCCAAGTTAACTCTCGCTAACAAATCAAAGGGCATTCACAATGGGCCCTTCAGGCCTCCGATTGGAATTGCTTTTAGAAGCAAACAGCTCGTTATACCATACCATAAATTCATTAAAATTATTTTTTTTTCCCCGGTTACTTTTCTGTCTTTATTTTCATATATGAACATAAAAACGCTTGGGATGTGCGTTTAAACTATGTATGTGCAGTAAAAGAATAACTATGCTTCATAATGCGAAAGATTTGAAAAAAAAAATCTCTTCGATATTTTCCATCAGACAATTTGAAGGTACAATTTTTGATGAAATGATTGATTTTTATATCCCATAGTCAAAGTGTTAATTTAGATTGATTTGTACACGAGTTATGTATGCTTGCACAACTTCATAGTATACATATTTCATGTATTTTCAAATATAATTGAATTTTTGAGTATATAAAATGTTTGTTATAAATATGTTTAATATTGAATTGTTGATTTATGCATCACATACGCTCTACTTTTGGTATGAAACATCATAACTCATGTTATATGATTTTTAATAATGAAATTATTTTTAAGTATTTGAACATAATAAAGTTCATTAATAATTTTTGTTTCAATTGTAATTGTAATTTAACATAATTTTAATTAATTTTGAAATGAATTTCACATTGTTTTTTTTTAAACACTAGCGTTCACTGTCATACGTCTTGTAAATTTCTGTGCCCGATTCTTTCTCTTACACAAAAAAAAAAAAAGATTCTTAAAACAGGACACAAATTACAGGGATATCATAAAAAAAACTTTATGATTATATGAATGTCAAAATTTTTTACATAAAATCTATTTTTTCTTTAAAAAAAAAAAAGTACGTTCCCATGGGAGTAGGAAATTGCGTGCAAAATTGAAAAATAAGAAAAATGTCCGTTTTCTATCAAGTAAATTGTTATTTAGTTATCTTGTGATGTCGTGGAGATGAAATGTAACGTTTATGAACGCGTGTTAATATTTAATATTATAAATTGTTTTTTTTTTTTTTTTTTTAAATGTTTAAAAGTTTTTTTATCTTTGAGAAAAAATCATTAATTAATAAAAAATGGTAATAAATAAACAAAAAAAAGAAAAAAAAGATTAATAAGTAAATATTTTCTAAACACGTGCAGATTTTTTTTTATTCTCAAATTTTGTAAATTGTATAAAAAATGATTATAATAAAAAAAAATGAAAAAGGACTTGTTTTTGACTTTTTCTTGCTTTTTAAAAAAAAAAAAAAAAAAAAATTGAATACAAAAAGAAAAAGAAAAAAACGTTTAAGTTGCCGCAGATACAAAGCGTAATTATTTGAGATTTTTTTTTTCCTAGTAAAAGTCTGTATCGTGTTTCACGATAGTGAAAATCTGAGAAAAAAAAAAAAACTTGAAAAAGGATTCCTTTTATTGTTTGAATTAAAAATGTTAAAGAATAAAAGAAGGTTTATTATTAAAAAAATCATCACACCCACATATCACATGATAAATTTTTAATTATCTTGAGATTTATCTAATTATAACGGTATTAATTGCATTTTATATACATTTTATTTTTCTCTCTTGAAATAATACTAATCTATTTTGATTTAGGTAAATGAAAAAAAATTGTTATAATTAAATTTATCTTATAATAAATGGATATGTAATCAAAATACCTGTATTGTATTATCCTTTAAAAATATCTCATAAAATATGTATTTTATTAAATTGTTTTATGAATCAAATTAAAAAGGGTTTAATTTAGAAATTCTTAAATTATAATTACTGCAAAAGGTCCTTAAAAAAAAAAAAATGTTCATAGTAAAGGAATTTTATGTTGTGTCTCGATTGAAGTGGGAATAAGTATTTTTTATTGTTAACGTGTATTATATTTGATCCTACTTGTTTAAAAGGAAATAAATATAAATAAAAATTTTAAAAACAAAACCTAAAAAAATATTAATTAAACAGAAATGCGTTCACAAAAATCACCATTCTTTTGAAAATTATACTTTTTTCTTCAATTAAAATTAATTGGTACACATTTTTTTTCATTTGTTTGTTGGTAATTGGTTTTTTTTTTTTTTTTTCAAAATAAAATGACCGAAATTCATGTGAATAAATTTTTTATTTGTATTTCAAATACGCAAATTTCACATTTTAAAGAAACCTTATTTCCTTTGTTTTTTTCGCTTCTCCTATTTTTTAATTTCTCTCAAGAAAAAAAGGAAACATCATCAATTAAAAAAAAAATTTAATTGAGGTATCACTAAGTTAAAAAAGGACCAAAAATAAAGTAAGAAAAATTAAATCATTCAAATCATATACACGCATATTAATTTTATTCAATTTTTTTTTCATTTTTACATAAATTCAATAGAATATATAAAAATGTAAATTAATTAAATTGAATAAAAATAATTAATTGATTGAGGGGATAAAATAGAGAAAAAGTTAATATCTTTTGTATCAAAAGTTAGTTGTATGTATGATTTTTGAGAAGGAAAAATAAATTCGTAAATTATTATTGACACGTTTCGTTTTGTGTGTATGTGTTTATTTTTGACTTTTTAAAAGTAATTTTTTTTTTTCTAAAAAAGAAAGTCTATAAGAAAAGTTTCATTTTGTAGAAAAAAACAAAAAAAAAAAATTAAAAAATAATGAATAAACTTTTATACATGTGAGACTCTGGGGAACAGATGTCAGGATATTTGATTGAGAAAGTTTTTTTTTATGAGTTAAGTTTGTGTTTGTAGAATCGATTTCAGTAAAATGTATTGTGATTGAAAATTTAAAGTCATCCGAGTAATTAGTTCGGTCTGTTTTTAAAGTCTAAGCTGAATTTTAATTGGAAAACCTCTGAATTTGCTCTGAAACAATTTTATGTCAAAATTCTACAAAAATTTTTCTCTGTTTTAAATATTCAATTTCACCAAAAGTTCGCTTCAATACGAGCAAATAAATATCACCTAATATCAGTACGCAGTTATCCTTCAAACTTTAAAGAGCAAAAATGTAGAAATATTATCTGGAGAAAATATTTTTCGAATATTCACATATTATGCTTTAGGGAACTATATAAAAGTTGATTTTATTTGAAAAATTTTTCTTTATCCTTTTTTTTATCTTTCAAGCAAAAAAAAAACAATCCTTTGTTATTTCATCTGAAATAATTGATTTGACTTCACAGATAAAAAAAAATATTTTTTCCAACATTCAAATTAATTATGTTTATTTTATTAAAATACAAAAAACACAAAAAAATATTGCATTTTTTTATCGTGGGCGTTGTTCAAATTTACGTAATGAAAACAAAAACGGTGAAACAAAAAATTTAAATTTAAATAAAATAAAGTAAACAAAATTCATCATTTCAAGAAGCTTGTTTAAAAAATTTCTGTACACGTGTATTTTAACTTTTTTTTGAAAAATAAATAAACGTGTGCTATACACTTAAATTGAATATCATTTTTCCACCAACAAGACAATCATGATGATGTTGATGATGATGATTATATGATAAGAAACTTTTTAAAAAGTGATTGTTTGCTATTCAATTTGTTTAGCACGATAATGTTAAAGATATAGTTGGAATGGGAGTTATTGCATTTAATTTTTATCGAAAATAATCTAAAAACAGGATGTGATTTTTTTGTTCTATTTTCGTTATTTTTTTTTGGTTTTTTTTTTTTAAAGTAGGTAACCATAAAATGTGCTTATATCATGTTTTTTTTTTTTGTAGTTGAGTTTAAAGTGAAATTGATTTGCTTTAATTTTTTTTTTTAAATTATAAAATGTTGGAAAAATATAGAAAAAGATATGAAAAATATTGACTGATACCTGAGATTGTGAAAAAACATTGAAATGAAATTTAAGAATTGGAGGTTCCTTTGTTGCTAGTTACTTTTTAACGTACTATTACACTTTTCTAGAAATTGTCCATATCTTAGTAGATTTCATTCACAGTGTACGGACACCTGAATTGTAGACTTTTTAAAGTGATATTATATTGGAAAAACTACAAAAACCACCTCCAAACTATATTATCAGTAACTTCACAAATTTCACAGGATGTTTGGCAAGTGTTTTTGACTTTTCTGATATCAAAAAGCATATTTATTGTGAAATTGTTGTCTCTTGTTCTTCATTATCACTGTTTAAGGAAACAAAAAAAAGATTGTTACTTATTAGCCTAAAGTTTGAATGTCCTTATTATTTAAAATTAAAACTGATGTTCACGTATATACATACATATGTGCTTTCTGGATAACCTAGATAATTGATATTTATAATAAAAATTGTACATGCCAGTTTTCTACATAATATTTTTTTTTGTCATCTTTATTTCTTTTAAATATGTAACTTGAATGCTACTTATTTTCAAGGAATTTATATTGAAATCTTTATTATTCTTTCATAAAAATTTTTTTTTCTCAATTTAATTACATAAATTCCATTCAGTATATATCATGCTTTTATATATGAGATTCTTTAATTTACCTTGTTTATATGTCTTTTTTATCAATATTTTTATTTATTTTCAATTACATTTTTTTTCTTCTTCTTCTGATATTTTTTGTTGTTGTTTTATTTGGATTCTGATTAAATAAAAATAATATTATCTTATGCTTTTTCTTTATTTATTTTTTTTTTTTGTCATTTGATACTTATTTTTTGTATTATTTAATTTTTTTTTTCTTATTTCATTTTTGCTTATTTGAACCAAGAAAAAAAAAATATTTTATTAAATAAAAACATCACATTTCAATTGAATAAATTTTATGTGAAATATTAAATTTCTCCTTTTATATTAACTTTTTATTGACTTGTCGTATTTTTTTTGCTTTTTTCTTTTTTCTTATTTTCATTTTATTTTTGTATAAAAAGGATTCCTGCAGGGATAATTTTTTTTTCCGTTATTTTATTTCTAGATAAAGTTAAATAGGATATTAAATTTTCAATATTTTTCTCTCTATTTGGATTGTACATACATAATATGTATATTAGTTTGTGTAAGTTCGTATATTTACATAATGAATTTAATTTAATTTTTGATTGAATTAACTTTTTATAAAGAAGACTTATGTAATTTCAATAATTTTTTAGAAATTTTGATTTTATGTTTATGTTGTTGTTGTTGTTAAAAAAAAAGAAGTATTAAATTATATGAACCATGGAAGCATATATAAATTTGATTTTTAATGTTTGTCTTTTGATGATAATGATGTCAGTTTAAGTATGAAAAAGTTAATTTCAAAAAGTTTTCAATTTAATTCTTCTTTGATTTTCTGTGTACATTTTATTTTTCTTCTTTTTTTTTTTTAATCATCATAAGGTTAATTAATGTAATTTGTCATTTTATGTAATTATGCGTATAAAGAATGTATTTATGTGAGATTATTTAGATCATAAATTTTCATTACGAAGTTTTTATTGATTGTGATTGAATGAATGATTTTTTAGTAATAAAAAATATGAGTAGAAAAAACATAAAAAAGTTTGACATATATATTATTAGTGTAATATATGGTGTCCTTTACGAAAAAATTATTTAAAAAAAATTATCATCCTTATAAGTCTTTTAACCTGTTGGTCCTAACTTCCTAAGCATTTCCGTTCAAAATTTTCGATCGCTTGTTCGAATTATTATTTTTTCGTTATTTTTTTGTGAGAGACTTGGCCTGTTTTTTCTATGTTCTTTCTGTTTGTCTCAACTGTTCATTCCACAGCATCGATTTATTATAAGATCTCTTGCTTTTTTTTTTGTTCTTTTAATTTTCTTTCAAAGCTGATTATCTTATCTTCCTGAAGCGTTTAAACACCACCGCAAGAAGACTTCACTTCTTTAGATATGTATGTCTGCCCGACAACAGGACAAATATTTTTTATTTGAATTTGAAGTTCATAGTGTTAAGACATAGAAAAAATTCACGTTTTAGATGCGACAAAGATATTTTAAATTTTAATATTTTTTGTTCTTAGTTTTAAGGATCTTACTTTAAGTCTTGTACATATTAAAAACCTTATCGACAGATTCAATAACAAAAAAGTGAACTTGAATATTTAAAAATTTCCAAAATGTTGCATTTCATTAAATTTTACAATGGAAAAATTTGCAATGATTGTTTGGGTGTGTTCATATATCGTAACATCAATTATTATTCATTTACCAAATTGAGTAATTTTTGAAATTAAAAAATTTTACCATTATAATTTTAGGGATTTCTTTTTGATGTTTTTCATTTGAAAATTTTGTTTAAAAATTAAAATTAATTCATGCATTTTATTTTTATCAAAAAAAAAAAATATTTTTTACATGTATGATTTTCATCATGTTAACAGACATTAACACAATAATAAATAATAATTAATTATGAGGTTTTTACATTTATGAATTAACATAATTTTCATATTTTCAAATATCCTTTTTTTTTTCTATTATTATTTATTTGAATTTTGTTCGTGGAAAATTGTTTTTTTTTTTTTTTTTTGTGATGAAAATTAATGTAATTTTTCAAAAAAAAAAACCAAATTCATCCACAACATTAAATTAAAAATTAATTTGTTATTAGTAAATTAAATGTACAGCTTAGATTTTATTCAATTTTTCGTCAAAATGTCCTTACAACAATAACAACAACAAACAACATTTTTTTTTTTAAAAACCTTATTTATTGGTTTTGTGTTTGGTGTTTCTAATTTTGGTTTTTTAAATTTTATGATCAAACAGCATCATCATTTATAACGATTGTGTGTGTGTGTGTGTATGTAAACATAAATCTTTGGTTATGTTCTACAAATAAAATGACTATCAACCATGAACAATAACTGAAAATTTGACTAAGCTTGTACATATACACTATTATTATTTTGTCATTCTAATGAAACTTCTATAAATATCAAATAAAAAGGACACACAAAAAAAAAAAAAACAAGGAATAAATATAAAAACTACAATGTGTACATTTTATTTTTGTTGATATTCCATAAATCGTCCTGAATTTCATACACACATATTGTCTGTGTGTGTGTAGGTGTTTTTGTGTGTATATATTTGCTTTTTAATATTGAAGCTTTTTTTTATTGAATGAAAAAATAATACAAAAGAAAAAAAGAAAAAAAAAAAGAATTATATCACACCTTATAGTTCACCTTTAATGATGAACTAATAAAAAAGGATCTTGCATTTTATTTATGTTGTCTGCTGATATGACTGTCAGGACATAAAAAATGATAAGTAGAAAACATCAGAGATATATGTTATACAGACATGTATGGTGATATATGGGTATTTGTGTGTGTCTAACGATTATATTAAATTTATTATTATCACGCTTCATAATAATAAAGCTTTAGATTCTTGTTTTTTTTTCTTTCTTTCTTTTCGTTTATTTAGTTTTATTATTGTATTATAATCGTAATATAATAGAAAAAAAAAAATTTATTAATACACTTTTTTTCTCTTTTATTTTTTATTTTTAAATTTATTTTCCTTGCATAATATCATTTACGTTTTAGATGCAATTTTAAAATAGATATCAAAAGAGCTGAGATACATGTACATATACGTTTTTCAATCTTGAATATTGGTAGTTGTTAGGTGTATGATGAACGTTTTTCAAATATTTATTATTGAATAAAAAAATGAATTTTTTTTTTTAAGTAAACAGCAAAAGGTGTGAATTTTAAATAAAATTCCAGGTGAATTATGTGAGAAAATTGAAAATAGAATAATGTACAGTTAGTTATATATGTATTGTTTATTTTTTCTTCTAGAATTCAAGTTTATTCAGAATAAAGGAAAAAAAAATACTGAAGCCTAGAAGTATGCTAAATATATGCAAAGTATGTTACATAAAAGAAATTCCAGATTTATTCAAATAATTTGAATTTTTTGTACTTTAAACCGGTCACATACTCAAAGTTTTTATCAAAATACTGACTTTATGAAAGGTCTTAAGTTATTTTTTCCAAGGACCTACGAAAATAAAAAACTAAAAGAATCATTTATCGATATTTTAAGAGCATCAAGCTAGTAAAAAATGAAATACTTAAAGGATTTTTTTCTCATAAAACATTCTACAGTAGAAAAAAGTAAATTTTTTCGTTTTGAATATTATTCAAGTCATGAAAAATTATTGTGTAAAAATATTGCATACTAAAAAAATTGTTTTATATTCTGTAGAAATCCCCACTATGTTTTTTTTTTTTTTCTTTTTATATGAAAAGCCACTTTACTGTTAACTAATAGGAGTACAATATTATAAATTGTGCACACATTTATCAGGATATTCATACATCATATGGTGCACAAAGCTATTAGTCTTCAAAATTTGTTTTTTTTTGTTGTTTTTTTTATAGTTTTCTAGTAGTTTTTTTTTTTTTGAAATTTTTACAATATAATTTAAGATGAATTCATGAGATTATACAAAAAAACTACGATGTATAAAAATTTAATCAAATACATTTACTATGGTGCATTAAGCAAACATAAAAGGATGAACATTTTTTTAGCTTGTTTTTTTTTTTGTTGTTTTCTATAGTATAATATTTTATTGAATGCACAAAGGACTCATAAAAAACTCTAGTACTGTTTTAAAATATAGTAGTATATTGTTTTGTCATAAAAAGAAAAATATTTTTTAATTAATCTCTGTGTTTTAGTTTTAAAAACATTACGTATTTTTAGTTATTCCTTTGTGGCTTGTAAATTTTGAAAGAAAAATTTCAAAATATTGAAAAAAAATTTGAAAATTGTAGAAAACGACGACAGGAAAAAAAAATGATATGTAGAATGCATTCATGATTGAATTGAATGTAGAAAATTATTAAGAAGGAGTTGTTACAAATTTCTTAAAAAAAAAATAGAAATTCATACTTTTGGGATTTGAAAAAAAAACAAAAAAAAAACCGTTAAAAAATTGAAAATGAAAAACATGAAAAATTGCTGTAAACGATACATTCACCTTTAAATTGAATACAGAAAATTATTAAGAAGAGAATTTGAATGCAGTTTTTAAAGAAGAAGAAGAAATTCATACTTTTTGAATTCAAGGATAAATTTTGAATGAATTGAAAATTTGAAATTCGAAAAAAGCGATGATGTGCATTCACCTTTATATTAAATGCTGAAAATTATTAAGAAGAGGATTTTTTTAAATTTATAAAAATACAGGAAAAAAAAAATTTTTTAAAATTGAAGAATTTTTTAAGAAAAACATAAGAAATTTAAAAAAAATAACTAGAAAAATGAAACAGAGAGAAATGATTGAAGACAGATAGTGAACAGATACATAAAGCAAAATGAAATTAAAAAAAAAAAAATTAATAAAATAATTGAAAAATTACATCATTTTTTTTTATTAAAAAAAAAAAAATAATAATAATAATATAAAAAACATTACCTGCACATTTAAGTCCTTGATGATAAACACCATACAATAAGGAACCACAATGATCACAAAATGTGGGACCAGAAAATGTGAATGGTTCAAATTTATGTTTTGTTTTATCCGAATCCTGTTTGAAATTATGATGAATTGTATTTTTGCGTTTTGCGTGAACAAAAACAAAAAAAAAAAAAAAAAACAGAAAATGAAAAAAACAATTTTTTTTATGAAATATTTCAATGTAGCTATTGAATGAATTTTGATTTAGTTTTACTACAAAAACAATTACAAATGAATTTAACGAAACATTTGTTGTAAGCGTTGCATGCACAAATCTTGCTTGCCGATTTTTTTAAGGCTTCACAAAATTTTAATTTTAGACAAAAATAATTTAAAAATATTTTTTTTTTTAGTAATTTCAATCTTGATTTTGTGCATATTTTGCGCGTGTTTTTTTTTTTTAATTATTTTAATTAGTACAGTTATATCAGACATTTTCTATACATTACTTACCGAATCTACACCTTTATCCTTTCCAGGACATCTAAATGTTACATATTCATGACAACGTTTATGAACGACAAACGAACAAACTGTTGAAAAAAAGACAAGAATATTAGTTGTAAGTGAAATTTTTTCCTTAAAATTGAAATTGAAAAAAAAAGAAGGATATTTACCTTGACATTGAAAGCCCTGTTTTCCAAAACCCCTGGAAGAAAAAATTGAAAAAAAAAAAGACAAATTAGTTCCAATTTAAAAACAAATGATTGATTTTTTCTTTGAAAAAGAACTTCTTCTCAACAAAAATATTGAAATTAAGAAAAAAAAAAAAGGATTTTCTTTTAATTTTTTTTTTCAACAAAATAAAATTTCATTTTTCTTTTCAAAATTATTTTTCAATCGATAAACATATTATGACGAATATATTTTTTTTCTTCTTTAGATTTTCTGGTAGCTTTAAATCCTAGACAATAATTTATTTTCAGGCATCAGATCATTAATTTAAGGGAATAAATTTAGAAGAAAAAGAAAGAAAAAAAAAAAAAACATTGAACAAATTAGAAAAAGAAAAAGGGTATTTTTCCACAAATATGTAAATAAAATTCCATAAAAATAGATGCCTGTTGAAAGCCTAAAAATACACATTATTTTACCGACTTTTATGATGTGTTGGATAAAATAACGAAGAAAAAACAACAACAAAAAATACACACAAAAACAAAAAGGACTTTGTATATATTCTGATGGTTTTATTAGAAGGATTAATGGTGTGTTCAGATGATGAGAGCACGTATTTTGCAACTTAAAGTATCCATACGTTGGTTATTTATAATGAAATTGCGTAGATTCGTTTCAGTTAAACATATATATTCTGTAACTGGATTAGTATATATGATGAAAGGATATTCTGTTTATGTAAATTTTGTTTTTTTTTGTTGTATTTTATTTTATTTTTGTTGTTGTTGTTGAACACGTTATAAATGGCAAATGAAATTTAAAGTGAAGTGCCTTTTTTGTTGTTATTTTTATTTTTCTCATAACTAACGGACTATTTATGTATACGGTAATAAAAGTCGGGTCCACAAGAAGTCCATTCTAATTTATAATGTATGTGATGAAATGATGTGTAAACAGTAGACACGTCCTACAAAAAACATATAGACTCATACACATTACAAATAAAAGAGATGAAACATAAAAATTGTGTGTGGCAAACAAAAATAGAAAAAAAAAAAAATAAAAAGGAAAAGTGTAAAATTCTCAGTAAATCATTACAGGATTAGCATTTTAATTTATGTTTCACTTTAAATTTTCGTAGTAGAATAAAATTTGAATAATATCCTTAGAACACGTGTCAGTATCCTTTTTTTTAGTATTATGTTTTAATTTACTTGAATATATGTACATTTTTTTAGCTTTAATTTAAATTTAATTCTTGTTTTTTGCTTTATTATGCAAAAATTTTTCCAAAGGAATTAAATAGTAAATTCTTTAAAATTATCCTTTGAAAAAATAAAGAGAAAAATGACTGTTACATAACGGATGTGAATACGTAGAATTTAGAAAGGAAGTCAAATGTCATTATAGTATTCTCCTGCTGATATGAATACTGTTTTTTTTTTTTTAGAAAATTCAGACAAAAGAACAAAAGAAGTTCACAAAAAAAAAAAGAATGAAAACGTAAATATAAAAGCTAAAAGTGCATTAACGTCAAGATAAATAGTCAGAAACATGTCATAAAAGTAAGACAACCATTCAAAAAGAAGGAACAAATAGGATTTTGTTAGCTTTTATTCTGATGATACTGCTATTTGATGTACAACATATTACCACAGAACAGGTATCTATACAGAGGTTCACTGATAGTACATACGAATATAACATTTTAAAAAAATTTGTTGACCTGTGCGGGGAAGTGTAAGAGACGAAAAGTTTCCATCTCTCATGGAAAAATATATGAGAAAACTTCGTTTATTATTCATTTACTCACAGAATATTATTATTCTTGTATCTTGTATCTTGTATCTTGTATCTTGTATCTGTATCTTGTATCTGTATCTATATCTGTATCTTGTACCTGTATCTTGTATCTTGTATCTTGTATTTTGTATCTTGTATCTGTATCTTGTATCTTGTATCTTGTATCTTGTATCTTGTATCTTGTATCTTGTATCTGTATCTTGTATCTTGTATCTGTATCTTGTATCTGTATCTTGTATCTTGTATGACAGAGCAGATATCTATAAGAACTTATGTCATTGATATTACAGTCTTTTATTTATTTATTTTTTTGAGCAGAACGTAAGTGATAGATAAAATGCATTTTCATATTAAAAAAATTCATATGAATGTGCTTTTAAAAAAAAAAAACGTACTGCATTCAAATTTTCATTTAATCCATTTTATGCTTTTGAATTTACTTTTTTTTTTATATTTTACAAGCTCTCTTTGTAAATGTAAAATGAGAAGAAAAAAAAAAGCAAAAAATTACTTATTTTTAGTATTCTATATAGAACACATAAACCACTCACACATGCATATGTGTAGTTTTTTTTGTGCCATCGTGTATGCAGCAGGTATAATCTCATTATGAATTTAAGTGAAAATTTAAGAATTTGCATATTTATATTTAAGTTGGTTTTATGGTATTCATACATATGTACGTTAGAGACTTACTAGGAGAACGATACCAGTAATGAGTCTCACCCACAAGGTTTTTTCGTTTTTTTTTGTTTTTGGCTCGTCCCATTTAATACAATTCCGATATAAAAAATGTATTAGAAGATGTGGAAACACAGTTTTGTCTGAAAGTCAGTTGGATAAGTTACAAGGCGAAACTGAGATTACCCCAATACTAGCAATGAGTTCTTTGATTCCTTTATCATTCCCTTTTGTATGCTATTTTCTTTTTTGAAAAGTAAATAAATGTTGTAGATTTGTTTCTGTTTTTGGATGCGTGTTAATAAATTTACTCGTAGAATGAAAGAAAATTAATTCTTCTATGTAAAATTAACAAAAGTTTGTAAACAAAATACAATTTAAAAGTCTCCTTACTGGTATGTTTCCCCTACAAAAGAAAAAAATTGAATAGACATTTTTATTTAGGTTTTTCTACCTTCTAAGCTTCTTTCATATAGCAATAATGTTTTTTGCTTATTTAGAAAACAAAAACTTTTTAGAACTTTTTACTAAATTTGTTTAAATGTTTGTAACTTTGAGATTGGATTGAAATAAAAAAAATAATTTAAGACAAATTTATCTTTTCAGAGGATATGAAATTTTTATTCAAGGATTTTTTTAAATTTTATTTTATTGTGATTTTCATAAAGCATCCATTCAAGCTCTTTCAAGGATTTCACATAAACAAATAATTCCTTTTTAGTTCTTATCTAAAATTTCATTCATTCATCACTTTCGTATATGAGTGTAAATGAGAATTTTTTGATAAAAGAACACATGTGAATTATTAAAACATTAAATAAAATATAAAATCTTCTTACATACAAGATACATATATAAGGACTAAAGTATACATATATGATACTTACTTCATTTACAATTTCTATCAGTAAAAAATTTTTACAGGAAAATTTCCATTTTTGTTTTTGTATTAAATGAAGGATCTGATTATAGAAAATTTTATTGTTTAGAATCATGCGAAAGGAATTTATAAAATAAAAATTTAGAAATAAACAAATTGTCTTATCCTTAAATTTTTAATGAGAGTAAATTAGGAATTAAGAGCAAATAGAAGGAAAAAGGATATCAAATTAGAATTAATTAGGCAAGAAATGTGTTATTTTTGTCGATAAGTTTTCTAAGTGAAAGTTTACGGACAAGAACAAAAAAATAGATTTTAATGTTTGATTTTGAATATCCTTTTTGATACTTCAATTTGTTGTGTTTCTCCCTGAAGCATTTTTTTTTTGTAGAAAGTATCTAAATTTTTGATCTACGAAACAATACACATATTGAGATGCTTTTCTCTGAATATTTTTTTCTTCTTATTTTATTTATTAGTCAGAATTTGTAAAGTAACGAAAACGAACAAAATTCCATTAGTAAAATTGCTTCAAAAATTATCTTTCTAAATGTTGTTTTCTAGTTCAAAAGGATTAATTGCCTGATGGCAACGTCTTGCATGGTATTTGTTATAAAAATAAGCAAAAAAATATGCAGATATAGAGTTATCCCTTCACTGTGTGAATACCAAACCATATAACCGACTGGAATTCAGATTTTGGTTACAAGCTACAAAAGAAAAGAACAAAAAAGGTTCTGTAGAAAGTCTCCCATCATAAGTAAGAAAAACTTTCTTTATTTTCTCAATTTTTTTCTCACGATAAAAAAGAATTTGTTTTAAACTTTAACGAGATAATTTTTTCAAATTAAGAAAAATCGATCACTTTTCTTTTGTGGTAAAATAAAAGTTTGTATGCAAGTTTTAAAATACGAGGTTTCGTAATAAAACAAGCGGATAATAAGGAAAACATAGTAACATCAAATCAAATATCCTTGATAAGTATAATATTACAAAAACTATAAAATGTTGGAACTGATAGTCGTTTTATTTTCTAACTATAACATAAATTCTCATTGTAAAGCATACCACAACAAAAATTTTATAGTTTTTATGTAATAAGTGTCCTTCTGAAAAAATTATTAACTAGATTTTATTAACACATTTTTAAAAGGATATTTTGGCAGATTATATATACCAGAAAATTTTCAAACTGTTTTATCCTTTTTTTTTAAGTAGATTTCATTTACTTTTTAAAAGTTCATGGAAAAAGTAAAAAAAAAAATGTGCTTGTCACTGTGGTTCACATTTGAAAAAGTAAAATGTTGCGGTTCATATAAAATAAAATATGTTCGAAAATTTTAAACGTTTTTTTTTTGTATCTAAAAAATTGTGTGAACACATATGAAATATATGCAGAATATTTTAACTTTAAAGTAAAAAAGAAGGATTTTTTTTCGCTTGCTTTTTCTGTTTTAAATTACATAAAATATTTTAAGTTGAAAAAAAAAAAGAAGGACGAAAAATTGTAGTGAAAAAAGTGAATATTTTAAATGTAGGTCATGATTTAACATTTTTATTTCGGAATAGAAAAAAAAAGAAAAACAAACCTAAATTTAACTTTTAAAGTAAACAGAAGATGTAAATTGGTAGTATGTGCGGTTAAGCACATGGGAAATATTTGAATGTTAATGTTTTAGATATAAAAAATAAAAAGATAAAAAAAAAATTGTTAAAGATAGTACGTATTACTTTACAACGTTTAATGTACATGTAAAATATGATATAAAAATTTATTTTATATTTTTTTATCTTTTTTTTTTTTTTAAAGATGCCTGCATGCTCCATTTAACTGAAAAAGGAATTCGTTTAAAATAACAGGGCGTGAATAAATGTCTTTTTTTTCTTTATAAACGTTGAAGGGCTGAAATTTTTAAAGTGAAAGGTCAAATTTAAATTTTTGACTTTCAAGCCCTATAACTTGAAAGTGGGTAGGTGTAGGGCAATAGATAAAAGAGAGCTTAAAGTTTACAAAAAAAAAAATTATTAGGGCAAAAAGGCTTATCTAAAATATTAAAGATGAGATGTAAAGATACTATGGATAAAGAAATGAGAAAGATTGGTGTAAATGGATGGAGAGTTCTTGCTATGGATCGGGATGTTTGGAAAGGCGTAGATATTTACGAAGACCAATGTTCATTACTGACTATTGAGCCAAGAAGAGCTTGCAAGAAAAGATTTAATTTTAGATCTATGAAGTTTGTTTCAGCAGCTATTCATTCTTTTTTAACCTGGAAAGTTGATTTTTAAAGAAACTGAAAAAAAAAACTGATTTCCCTCACTAATTCGATGATCAAAATGTTGAAAATTCTTTAGACAAAAGTTGAAATTCACTTAATTTACTAACTTAAACAAAATAACATGAAAAATCAATTAAATTTTTAAATAATTTTTTAATTAATTTTAGACAACATAAGCTTAATAATTTTCTTTTTAGCTATCAGTCATAAAAGTATTGCACAACATTTCAAGAGGATTTTTGAGAAAAAAAAGAAAAAAAAAAACCGACTAAATAAATTGTAAAAGTTTTCAACCATAAAAAAAGGATAATTTAATTTTTATTATTTATTTTATTTTTTTTTTTTTTTTTTGATTTCATGAACAAAGGTAATGGGATTTTAATTTTCAGACATATTCACAAAGTACATAGAATTTAATTACACATCTATAATACTATTGTTATCTTTGTATCTGTGCAACTTTTATTTAAGATATATCTTATTAAATCTCTCATTTCTTTTTTTTTTTTTTTGTTTTATGAAAATTTCATTCTTATGTTATTTCTAATTAAACTTTAGAAAACATATACATATAAATAATATTAAAATACATAATAATTCAATATGAAAATTTAATCCTTTCGGAATAATAAATTCATACATACATATGTATGTATTACATTATTATGTATGTATATCCTTTTAACAGATTTGAAACATATTCGTTACATAAAATTCTGTTATTTAAATTTGAAAATTTTCAAAATTTAATTATAAATTCTGGTGTGTTTTGTGTCATTCATATATTGTACCAACATATATTATATTTTCCTTTTGAAAAATGTAAATCCTATCAACATATAGACAAGTAGATACGTATTTAATTTAAATGCTGTCTGTCGCTTATATTAAGGTAATCCTCCATCGCCTGATCCAGATGTGACAAAAATTCAACTTTTCAATGTATTACATACAAATTTTCAATACATCATGTCATTCATTGAGCTTAGGCTTTTAAAATTTAAGTTAATTTCAAAAATAAGAAATGACATTCAATATGATTTACATACATGTGTTTGTACGTACAAAAAATTATATATGTATGTATGTCACAAAAATCAAGGTGAAAAGGAATACAAAAATGTCTCTGTACATTAAATTTCATTGAAAAGTGTCAGATTCTTTTTTTTTTTTTTTTTTTTTTTTTTTTTTTTTTTTTTTTTTTTTTTTTTTTTTTTTAGCATGATAAATAATGTAGGCACTTACTTTTTTTTTCATATCTTGTAAAAAGGATAAATCGACCAAGAGGGAGGATGGGGATTAGAAGGGATTAAAAAACACAATTTTGTGTTATAGAAAATTTTTTTTTTTTTTATATATGAAATTTTAGTGAAAGCAAAAAATGAAATAATATAAAATATTGCCTTTTGAGACTGAATTAATGTTACTCACACTCATATACATTCACACACATGTACTTAAAAGAAGAAAAAAAAAATAATGTACAGATAAAATTTCATTTTAATGTACGAAAGGAAAGAAGTAAAAGTGATATCTGTTACTTTAAATGTTGTATTTGCTTTTTTTTTTTTTTTTTTTTTTTTGTATTCAAAAATTATATGTCATCATGCTTAACACGTGAATCTGAATTTATTATGAATATGTGGCACAGGTTTATATGTATGTATGTAAAATTATGTTTATGCAAAACAAAAAAAGATACATATGAGTTAAGTAGAAAAAAAAGGGACAAATTTAAAATATTTAAATTTAAAATTGTTACTATCATCAAATGTGAATGTAATGTGTATACGAAGCATTTATAGCTTTTTCCCAAAATATATACACACACACACACACAAACGTATAGTACTGGTTTCATTGAGCGTATACTTAACAAAAACAAAAAGCCCATTAATATCAAGAGAATTAAATAATTTTTGGACTTAATGGACTTGTTGCAATAATATCTAAAAATTATGTAAAATAGGTTATTAGGGTTTTTTTATTTTTTGAATATTTAAAAGTTAGGAAAAAAAAAAATTAAATAATATGAAAGGATATACATTTTCAATTGAAATACAAATTTTTAATGGAGCTTTTGTGTGTGTGTGTGTGTTAGTGGTGAAATGGTAGGGAGGTAGAGGGTTAATATACCATCAAGAATTACAAAATATACTAAAAAAAAATAGTAATCATGTTTTATTTTTTTTTTTTTCATGAATTTTTCATACTTTTTCTCATGTTTCTATGCACACAAGAATTTTGTTGGCTTTTAAATAGAAAATTGAAAGTACATACAACAAACGATAACAAAAAATTATACTTTAGAGATAAAAAGGATATTTTTTTCTTATTTGTTTTTTTTTTTTTCATTTATAATCACCCTTTTACTTTGCCAAAAAAGAAAAAAAAACCGGACATACAGATTATTTATCTAAAAGGGTTGAAAAATCAACCTCAAAGGATATCAATTTCAATTTGGTTTTCTTAGTAATGTGTGGTATCCTATCAATTTTTTTTTTTTTAAAAAACTTCGCATGTGTTAGGACTTCGGATACAAATAGAAATTTTAAAAGGAGTTCGGTTGTTTAGGACATGTCTCAAGGATCTTCGAAGTAAGGTATTTAAGTGTGAAGGAACTTCAGTTGCTTTTAAATTTCGTCTCAATGAAATTTATATTTCTTGGGCCACTCAAAAGATAAAATAAGCTTTGTTCTAGTAGGATTAAGTCTTTAGTATTTTTAGGATTATTTGGTAAGTAAACATCACATTTTGTTCACAAGGAGAAAAATAAAAGTTTAAAAAAGTAGGAGGTGACTTTTTAAAAATTTTTGTGTTCTTCTACTTAAGTTAAAAAATACCGAGTAGGCAGACTATGAAATTTGAAATTTTTCAATTGAACCACAAAGAAAAAAAATCTATTGTATAAAGATCCTTTGAATTGTGGTAGATATTAATTCAGGATTCCTCCCTATTAAGATATTCTAAGATAAGAGGTGCAAATTAAGGAGAATTTATGGATTGTCATTGCCAAAAAAATTACCACTAAAAATTAATTTATTTTTATTATCCTTTTTTTTTTGTTTTTCCTTCTGTCAAATGACACTTGGACAAGAGGAATAAAGTTTGTGGGAGTTGTTTCTGACATTACTGAAAATAATTTGTTAAAATTGAAAAAAAAAAAAAATCAATTAAACTATTTTACGGTAAAATAATGAAGCCAACAAATTTTTTTTTGGATAAGTTCCTAATCGACAGAAAACTATTAATTGATTTTTTTTTTCTAATTTTCAAAGTTAAAAATAGCAAAAAAGCTATAGAAAAATAAATAAAAATGACTCATAAATTATTTTATTTTTTCAAACAAAGTATCTAAAAATCTAATTTCTACACTATGAAATGCACATAAAATTGTATTCTTTTACAATCAAACACACTTATTTCTTTAAATTATTTTATTTATAAAGGTAAAAATTTCATATAAAATGCTATCTAAAGAGTGTAATACACGAAATAATAATAAAAGGAAAAAATGTATCACAGAAAAAAAAAAATATAAAAAAAAAAAAAATAAAAAAACAAAAAAAACTTTCATACAAATAAAATGTGCATTTATGATTTTTACGGTCATTAATACTTGATGTCGTCATAAAAATTCTATGAAAATAAAAGTGAAATTTATGAACTATAACAGAAAAAAAAAAATAAATAAAAAAAAAAGTGAAATTAAAACGCATTAGAAGGAAAATATCTGAACATTGAGTGGAGTATAGGTATAGTATATAATAGTAAAGTCAATATGATGTGGGTGTGTTAATATGCATGGAAAAATAACTTGAGAACTTTAAAAATAAAGAAAAAAAAAACACAAGTATTTTTTGTTTTTGTTTTTTTTTTATTATGTCGATGGTACTTTGAATGCAAAAAAAAAAAATATTATTGACAACATAAAAGAAAAAAAAAAAAACAAAACAAAAAGTAGCTTTTCTATTTTATAAGATTTCATGTAATTTGTATAAAGTTACAAATTTGTTTGCAATTTTTTTTTTTACACATTTTATAAGTAAATATATTTTATTTATAAAAAGAAATTGCATGCATTTTATTTTTTGTTAAAAGAAAAAAAAAGAAACAAATAAATAAATTATTTTACGTTTTTTCTTTTTTCTTTTTGTTAAACGAAAAACAAAAAAAAAAACAAAAAAAACATAAAGTATCTTAAAATGTATTTTATTTATATGTACTTATGTGATGTATTTTATTTTCGTTAGTGTATGATATTTGATGTATATATGATATTTTCATAAAATTTTATATAACATTCTATAACAAAGTTTAAATGTTATTTAAAAGTTTAGAAAATTGTATATATGTACTTTTCAAATTTCTTTTTTTACGTTTTTTTCCTTTCATTCTTCTTAGAATTGTGAAAAATATAAAAATGCTATAAATTATAGTAAGTAGTTGCTCATTATAAAATTTATAGTTTGTGTGTGTGTGTTTGTTATTAAATATACATATACATATGTTTATATTTTTCAACAGATAATGTTGTGTAAAAAATTCTGTGAATGCATTTCATAAAATATTAAAAATCGAAAAAAAAACCAAAAAAAAATAAAAAATAAAAAAAAAATAAAAATGCAAAAAAAAAATAATGGAAAAAAAAGGAAGAAATTAAATATTTTGTTGTTATTTTTGAAGTTCTCAGAACTAAGTTTTTATTTTTTTTATTTTTTTTATCTTTTATGTTTGTCCTTTTCTTTTGTATGTGGTGTCATGTACAAAACTAAATTATGGTATCCATCATGAATGTACAATACATATTTTTATTATGTATATTACGTCAAAGAATTATTGGACAAATTTATAAAAATTGAAGATAATAATTTTTCTTTTTGTTCTTCTGTTCATCCTTAAGAGATATGTACATATTTACTCCATGATATGTAGGTCAAGCAATAAAAATATAAATCGAAGGAAAATATTATCAGGACATTGAGTTGTAAAATTTTTTGATAGGAGCTTTTAAGATTGTGCTCTGTATTTTGCAGTTTACAAAAAAAAAAATAAAAAATATGTAGCGAAGGAGAGTGTATTTCGCAGGCTATATAGAAGAAGAAATTTAAAAATCTTAGTGGAGGTTTGTGACATTTTTCGACAGAAAGCTTTAGTTGAGTGGTATTCCAGGATACCAGACTCTAATTTAAAGTTCTTTAAATTTCTAATAAATGTAGTTTTTCGCAGCTAAAACCTTATAGTTTTTTTTTTTTTAAATTTGGTATTTTTAGAGAGCCGGTATCTCGGAAAGCGTAAAGTAAAGCTTTTTGCCGAGAGTAGGAACTCCGAACTGGAGGCTTAAATTTAAAATTATAGATGGTAATCGTTCAGTCAAGGCGTGCTCTAAAAAATTAAAAAAAAAAAAACAAAGATCAAGATTCCAAAAAATTACGAACAACTTTTTTTCCAACAACTGATTAGTCGATTTTACATGGAATTAATCTCAAACCACCAGCCAATTTACATTTTTATGAGTATCTGTAATACATAAAATAAGTTTCTTTAACTTGACAGAACATTTTATCTCTTCTTTTTTTTTGTTTTGTAAATCGAACTAATGTAAGAAGATTAGGGAAAAAGGGACAAAAAAAAAAACCCAACAAATAAATGAAATTAAGACAAAGACAACAATCACAAAGATAAGAAAAAAAAATTACGACAAATTATAAATTGTATGTCATTAATGGTCCTTTGTTTTACGAGAAATAATAATAACAATAATCAGAATGAGAATAAGAATGTGTTTCGAATGTACGATATCTTTGTTTTTATACACAGTACACTTCAAGTGATTCTTTAGATAAGAAAAACAAGCAAAAAATTCACAAAAAAAAAAAGTTTTAATTCAAATTCATTTTGTTAACAGCACAAAAACAGGACGATATTATTATTTTCCTAATGAAGTTACAATATGCGGGTAACAATTATGTATTATGATTCTTATCATGCATTCTTTCACAACAATAAAATCCTTTGTTTAATCCTTGAATATTTTTTTTTTCGTGTATGAAAAATTTTCCAACTCCAACATTTTGTTTTTTTATATCAACAATTTGTGATTGTAATTAATTATTTTAATTTATTTGACGGAAGTAAAATATGAGTAATAAATTTTTTGCTTTAAAATTCAAGGACTAAAATATTCTGTTTTAATTTGAAAATGTGAAAATATGTGAAAAGAAAAAAAAAACAGAAAAATGATAGCAGACAAAAAAAAATTCAGAAAATATTAATTGAATAATTTTTATTAAAAATGAAAAAAAAAAAAATTATTGATTAACGGAAATATTAAAAAATTTATTATGTCCTTTTCTACTTTAAAAACACACAAACAGATGGGAAGAAAAATTATTTCTAATTTTTCAACCACTTTTTTTTTTTTTTTTTTTTAAAAACACCTGGTGTTTTTCACATAATAAATTTGACGTGTAACCTTAGTGTGAGAAAACAGGCAGTGTTGAATTAATGAAAATTAATCGAAAAATTTAATAACAAAAAAAAAAAAAAAAGAGAAAGGAAAATCTAAAATTGACAATTTGAATTTTTCATTGGATAGATTTTGTTAAGTATTCAAAAAATAATAAATTGAAATATAAAACGTCCTTTTTTTTTTTGTTGTTGTTGTTCTGTAAGTGTATTTGTCACATTGATACCGTTGCTTATAATAACAATTTGTAATTTTTCCACAAAAAAATAATTGAAATTGAAATTTTTTATTTTCTAGGAAAATTTTTGACATGAAAAATTTATAGAAAATTTTCAAAAGTTAATATGTTTGTCTGAAAACGTTAGAAAGAAAGAAAAAAAAACATGAATATTCCTTGGATTTTTAAAATTTTTAAAAGGAGAAAAATATTTAAAAATTTTCAAGAATATTTATAAATTAGGTTTTTTTTTTTTATTTTTCTACCACGTGGTTAGTGAAAAAATGTAGAAAAATATTAAGAGGTATAAAAGAATTGAAGCATGACGGCATGTTTCGGTGATTAAAAGTTCCTGCATTTGAAAAAAAAAATTTACCAGGAAATTAAAATTATTTTCTTGGAATTGAAAAATTAAAATTAAAAAATGTATTTAAAAGAAATAATGAGTAGGTTGAAAGTATGACTAAGAAAAATTATTTTTTAAATACTATCACATGATAACTTTTATGGCATAGATACAACAAAAACCGAAAATATATGTAAGTAAGCCTATTTGTAAATATTTGTTGATAAGTCAAGTGAACTAACCTTAAAAACTTTTTATTTCTCAGGGAATTTAAAAAAGATTCAATAAAATTTCAGCGAAATTTCAACGAAATTTAACGAAATTTTTTTTCTTAAATTTTTGTTAACAAAATTTCAGATTTCAATCAGTCAATGAAAAATCAGTCTTCCGTAGAAATCGTCAAAAAAAAATCAACAAGCTTTTCATCATAAAACTTTTTATTTGTCACCTGTATTTTTTTACTGAAAAAAAAATACTTATAAAATCAATCACAGAAGTTTAAAAACTGATCAATATTCATTAAAAGTTTCGACATTCATTAAATTCCTCATCACATTGAAATGAAAACTTTTTAAGTTAAAAAAAAAAAAAAATTAAGAAAAATGTTAAAAACAAAGATCTATATACATATATTTTTTTCTACTTTTCAATTGTTATCCAAAAGGTAATTGTCCTTTTAATGGATTTCCGAAATTCTATATAACACAACAAATTGTGATTATTTATTTTAAAAATATTGTCAATGTGGAAAAAAAAAACAAAAATAACAATAAAATAGAAAATTCGTTCAATGATTAATAGATTGAAAGGTAAATATCCTATATGTAGCGAAGACTAACTATAACACCACAGTATAAAGCATATAAAATAAGAAACACACCCATCAGTGAGCCAATTAATTTTTCTTCGAAAGGAAAAATGAAACTTCAATGTAAGCAAAGGCGAACAATTACAGATTTTTATTGTTTTTTGTTTTTTGTCTAACGGTAAATTTGTAAAAGAAAATCTAAACAAAAAAAATATAGATACAATGACCATGATTCATTTATCACACAACAGAATTGAGAATCAGTAACAGTAATTTAGCAGTCTATAGTGAAATTTTCTAAGCAGACACATACATACGTACAATAAAGAGAAATTGACGAAGAATTAAAAGGAAAAAAAAAATGCTGAAAAATACTTGAAAATGTTTTACGGAAAAACTAACTTTAAAAAAACAAAAAAAAAAAAGGAAGAAGAAAATAAAGAAATACAAACTTGAAAATAAAAACGTTTTTAATTTATTTTATTAAATGAATCAGAAAATCAATTTGTAGATAGTTGATAGTTTTTTTTTTTTTTTTTTCTAACAATAAATAATATATGTGAGACAATAGTTGTAAATTAAGGATATATAACAAAGGATTCACACAGGTATTGCACAATAAAATGTACTTTTTTTTTATTGGTTTATTTGTTAATAAGTTTCAATAAAACTTAAAAATCCTTATTCTGAAATGATAATTATGTTCAATAAAAAATAACTGTAGGTGATGTGATTTAAATTAAAATTATTTTTCAAAATAAAAAAAAAAAATTTCAGTGAAAATGAAAAGGAAACAAAAATAAAAATAAAATCGAGAAAAACAATTTCAGTCGTTTGTTTTTGTGAAAAACCAATTTTTATCAATTTTCGTAGCGGAATTAATTGGTTTTTTTTTTTTTTGCAATACAGAAAAATCAAATATAATACTTAAATATTTTCAAAAATTAATAAACAAAAGAAGAAATGGGATGGGATGAGGCAGAAAGAGGATTGGGGGAGAAAAATGAAAAAGAGTAGGAGGAATAGAAAGCAGCAAAGTAGGGGAAAAAGAAGTATTTTTCATTTTTCCGTACCACAAAAAAGTGGTAGAGCCAGAGCGATAAGAAGAAGAAGAAGAAGAAGACGGAAGAAGAACAAGACGGAAGAAGAACAAGATGTTATTGTTTTTTCTCTTTAACTTTGCATGTGTTTCTCAACGGGAAACAAGTAAGAAAATTATTTAATGAAAAGCTTATGTGAGAAATGAAGCGTATATAAAACGGTAAACTTTTTCTCTTTAAAGTTTTCTTCATATAACTGTTTTTCAGGATTTTATTATCATTTTGATTAAATTATGTATAAAATAAAGACATAAAAATTTTTCATTATTATTATTATTTTTTTTTTTTGTACGCCTCTCCTTGATGATTATACTGTAGAACATAACACACAAGAATTCTGAAATTGTTTGTCATTAATTTTTCTCAATTTTGATGTTTTGTCTGAAATTATCAATTATCCGCACGTGTGGATTGGTAATAAAAAATAAATCCTTTGGTTTTCTTGAATTTTGTTGTTGTTTCTTATGATTTTTGTTTTCATAAATCTCATAATTTTTCAATATTTTTATGTATCAGACTTTCAATTTTAATCTTAATTTATTGATTTATTGTTTTTATGTGTTAAAACTTGTTAATCTGCTTACAAGGAATTTGATTTTTTTTTTTTTAATGAGGAAAAGTATAAGAAATCAATTTAAAAAGATTTTCTGTTGAAGATTTAAAATTTTATGTTTTTTTTTTTTTTTTTTTTTGAAATATGAACAGGATAAATTTTTTTTATATATTCAAAAATAAATTTTCGTTACAAGTTAAATTGATTTTTAAATGAAAATAAAGGAATATAAACAATATATAAAAATAATAATATCCTTAAGGCGCGTATATATCTTTAAGGTAAATCTACCTTCAAAAATACATTAAATATTCTATAATGATCCATGTTTTATATTATATATTTGTATAATTTAAAAAGGATATGTTTGTATCAGAATAACGAATACAAAATACATATATGCTTAACAGGATTAGAATATGTAAATATTGAAAATATATCTATATCAAAATACGGATATTTATTTATTTATGTTTACAAGGAAAAATCTTAAATGAAAATGATGATGATAAAGCCTTAAGGATATTAATTTATTTTAATTTTAAATATACAGTAAATGTTGATATTTAATATTAAATTTAGATTTAAAATAAATGAAGTTATTATAAAATTATTGTATATATCTACACTAATTAATTTATTTGTCCTTACATAATTTTCTATGTATTAAATGTTTAACTTTTAGGATAATGAAAAATTATACATATTTGGTCCTATTAAATATTTCATATAGAAGATTTAATGTAAATATCCTTTGCATCTAATACAAGAAAGGCTTTGTTTAACTTCACTTCGAATGAAACTAGGAAGTTTATAAAATTTTCATTAGAAATAAGACTTCATGGTAGATTTCCAAAAGAAATGTTTTCAGAATCGATAAGGACTTCACATTAAAATTGATTTCCAATTGATTATGCTTACATACACAATTGTGATTGAAAAGTTCTCAAGAGGAATTTTACAAAATTTTACATCTTTAAAAATTTTTTTTAAAACTAAAAAAGGACTTTTTTTCGAATTTCAATTGAAATACGTTCTTTTGTAGGAAAAAACCCATTGAGAAATTTTTTTTATGCTATGATCCTTGTGATATGGAAGCATTTTCGCAGATTCATTAATCTTTTTAAATGAGCTTGAACGAAAACAGCACTCACAGTAACTAAAAGTCTAGGATGTCTCCAATATGGGAATATCGCCTGAATAAAAAAAAAAAATTCAATGAACTTTCGAATTCGACTTTCGATAGTTTAATAGAATATGATAGAGACCAGAAACTTCTAAATTTTGCTATTAATGAGTTTTACTCGAATCATATTTTTTGCAAAGAAAAAAATCTTTATTGGTTACGAGCGAACTTCAATTTTAATTGGAAAAGTTTTCATCAAAAAACTAACAAAAAAAAAAAAAAATTATAATAAGACGGAAAATTTTAAAGTTGTATAACTTTTTTATTTTTCTTCTAAACAAATTTTCCTTTAACATCTTGCACATTAAGTATATTCAATTTGAAACTTTAAAAGAAAAAATAATGAAGAAAATCTTATTCATTTTCCCAATTATTTCAGACATCTTCTTTTTTAAAAAAATTGTTTCTCTAATTTTTCAAATAGAAGGAGTCATAAGTGAAAGAAATGAAGAAGAATAAAACAGTTCAAGAAAGAAAGGATATTCTCTATATTTAAATTTTATTCAATGTTGACATTTATTCTTAAGGGAAATTATTTTTCTTTTTTGAAATTTTCTTCTTGATGCATTTTTTTCTATTTTTCTATTTTTTTATATTTTTTTTCAGTTATTATTATATGCTTTGAGCAAAATAAGAAAGCTAATAATTACAAAGAAAGGAAATCAAATAAAATTGAAAAATAAAGATAAATAAAAAAAAAAAATGTTAATTTAAAAGTGAAAAATTTAATTATGAATTAATTTTGCATTTTGATTCTATGAAAGACAAGTAAAATAAGTATGACACGTTTTCGAAGTTTAAAATTAAATTAAAATTTAAAATGAAGTTTTTGCTTAAAAAAAAAAAAAAAAAAACTTTTTTAAAGTTCAGAATTTTCAATTTGTATTTTTTTTTCTCATATTATTTTCCTGCTTATTTTCTGTTTATTTTTTTTTTACAAGGACATGTCAAAGTTACTCTCACATCAAAAGAATGTTCTTGAGATCTGATGACGCGAAAAAAAAAAGGAAAATCTTTTATCGAATTAATGTTTTCTTTAATAGAATTGTTTTTGTCTTGAAATTACGATTAATTCGAAATCACACTAAACAACACAATGTACGTTATTTTTTTTTTTTTTTAAAGCAAAATTGTTTCATTATCCTGTCAGTCAGTTCTCAAAATTTCTTAATTCTTGTCAAAAATATAAAAGAAAATCTTGTAGATACTCAATTTTAAATCTAGTTAAATCCTACTAACAATTTAGCTTTTTTCTTACAAAAAAAAAAAAAAAAATTTCAGATTGTTGGTAAGTGTATTCAAGATTTTCATGAATATGCATGAATAAATTTAACCTCTTTTTATTGATTCCTTTTTTTTTTTAAAAAAGGATAATTTATTTTTATTATTGAAAATACCCTTAAAAATACGTAAATATATATAAAAAAATGGATGAAAAAAAATTCTATGTTAGTAATTCAATATTACAGGTAGATTGCTTCTATTTCCGTAATATTTATCAATTTTTTTTCGCCACAAAAAAAAAAAAAAACAGAAATTTTTTTTTTATCAAATTTCGCAAATTTTCTTGTAGTTTTGAAAAAAAAAAAAAAAAATGTTTAAATTCTAAATATCAGAATTTATTTAAAGAAACCCAACTAACATTTTGACATGAAACAGTGTCGGGATAATGATCTGAATCGTTTTTTTTTTCGACTTTAATTTCGTACAAATTTATTTTTTTTTTCAGTGAACTAGAATTTATTTTCAACAAAAAATTGTTAGAATTTTCAATTTTTAAAAATAATTCAATTTTTTCGCATAATTTTTCGAACTTCTTATTGTGTTGTGATTTAAGAAATTGTCAGGTGGGGTAAATCACAAACCAAAAAAAAAAAAAAAAGGTCATATTAAATTTTCTAATATTATGTAAATACATTCATTAGAAAGAGAAAGAGAGAGAGGTAAAAAAAAAATACGGTACATAACGTAAAATGATAATACCAAGAACGAAGGAATATTTATTTAAATATTTTGTTGTATTTAAATTTGTTATTATGTAAATAAAATTTAATATTCAAGATTATCATTAAATTTTCTAGATATCATTTAGATGTTTTTTTTTTCTCTTAACGCACAAGCAACAGAAAAGCAAGCAAAAAAAAAAAAAACAAATTCCATTCAACAAAAAAAAAATAGGATGTAAGCAACAAAAAAAAAAAAAGAGCAAATAGGTATAAAATATAAATTTTGACCAAGGGTCTCATCATTTCATTGTAATTTGAATTTAAATCAAAATTACCAAGAATCCTATTACGATTTTTTTCATTTGAAAAGATTATCGTTTTTTTTTGTTTTCTTTTGAATTTTTTTTTTTTTTTTTTCAATATGAAAATTATCAATAAGGATGAAAAAATTTTACGTATGAATTTTTGGATCTTTTCATTTTTCAATTGAGAAAAAAAAAAGGAAGTGACAATAGCTTTCCAATAATATTTTTCTTTTTTCAATAAATCTTAAAGGATTAAAAACGAATTGTTCTTTGATAACTTTTATTTTCAAATGTTTCACTTTTCTATTGTAAATGATAAAAAAATGCTATAAGCTAAAATTAAATAGAATAGAAAAGCAAAAACGTAAAATACAAAATATGTATTATGTGTATGTGTGGGTTTAGGACTATAATGACTTCCGATAACAATTTACTACCTTGATTGAAATGAACTAAAGTGAAAAAAGCACTAAAATGTAATTTAAGGTTATGCCAGGGTTCTATTGTTAAAATGTAAGAATGAGAAGAAAAACCATCAGATATCATATAGATACATGAAATTCCAATAAAAGGACCAATAACAAAAAAGTATTTAGGACTAGCTATACAGTTTATATAGGTATATTGATTAATTTCACAATTGAATATCATTTCAATCATTTAAAGTCGATAGGAAAATGGAAAAAAAAAGAAATTAAAAGTTCAATTTGAAAGGATTCAGTCAAGGATATAGACAATGTGTCATTCAAAATATTTGTTGTTGTTGGTTTTGATTTAGAGATATTTTTAATGGTGTGTTCTATTTTTGGAAGCTTTTAATTACACTTTTCTGAAAAAAGGAATTTGATGTTGAGTTACTTTTGTGGAATTGAAAAAAAATAAAAATAAAAAGGATTAAATTAGATTTTTGTGGTATTTCTTATTTTTAATGGAAAAAAATAATTAAAGTTTTGGATGGTAACTGAAACTGTTAGAGTGAAATTGTCTTATTTGAAATGTGCCAGGTGATGATTAGACGGTAATCCTAAAAGGAAATAAGGAATCTAATGAAGACGGTTAGACAGTGTTAACATTCCCTTCCAATATTAATGGAATTAAGAGAGAGAGAAAGAGTTCCCAAGAATCGAACCACTGACGAAATATATTGCGAGAAGACAAGGCTCTCATAGACCTCTACAACATTTTTTTTTTCAAGTTTAGCCACCATTGAAAGTAATAAAATCCAAATAATTATTTTTCTTTTACCTTTTCAGTTACATTTTTGTCTTAGAGGCTACTTTCATGCTTGTATACATACCTGCAAAAAAAAAGAAGAAATTTAATTAGAAATTTTATGTCTTGCACAAAATAAATTATTTAAAGAAGAAGAAAAAAATTATAAACAATTTTTTATGTTTTCTACCTTCAACAAATTAGAAAATAAAAAAATAAAAAAACAAAACGAAAAAGTTATATTTAATTATCAACTTTATTCTTATTTTTCTTCTTCTTCTTCTTCTTCTTATGCCACTTTTCTCATTAATTAAACAACTGTTTTTTTTCTCTCTCTCTTGAATAAAAATTAAAAAAAAAAAAGTACAAGAGTATAAAAAATTACAAATTACTAAAAATTTATACCGTACAATTTTTCTTATTCTTGAAAAATTTATTAATTTTTTTTTCTTTTTGTTTTGTTCAAATGTGTCCTTAATATCATTGTTTACAACATATTTTAGCCTTGAATAATACTTGAGGTTTTTTTTTAATCTTGGTTTTTCTTTTTCTTGAGTGTCCTTTTACTTTTTTTTTTTTTGCTTATATTGCACTTAAGAGAAAGAAATTACGTTTTTTTTTTTTGCTTATTTTATTTATCAAATTTTTGTTTGTTTTGTGGTTTTGCTCTACTTACGACGCTTACATGAGTATATTTTTTTTTTTTGCTTTTTAAAGTATTTCTTATTTATTTTTGTTTTTTTTTTGTTTTGTACATTTTTTTATGTGTGACTTGCACTTAAGAAACCAAGAAAAGAAACAAAAAAAAAATTATAAAATTAATTTTTTCTTTTTTTTATTTCGATTTTTTTGTTGTTGTACGTATTTTAAATTCATCAAGAAGAAGAAGAAGAAAAAAATGTTCATGCATTTTAAGTTGAAAGTTTGTTATAACATGTTTCCTTTAAGGATGTAATCATTTTGTTAATGTTACGATTTATATGTTCATAAAGAATAGAAAGAAATAAAAAAAAACGTTTGGAAGTATTTTTTTTTTTTTTTGTTCATGTAATTTCCCCTTTGATATTAATATAAGATAAAAGTTATTATCCTTTTTTTTTTTTCTAAGAAAAAAAAAAATAGCAACTATAAAAGGATAAAGACTACAGAAACAAAAAATGATGACAGACTTTTGTAATATCAGGTGGAAGAAAAAAAAAATGATAAACCTATAAAAACCTTTTTCTATGTAAAAGGAGAAAAAAAACAAAGGATAAAAGGTGAATGCATATTATGTATAAATTTTTAAAGATAAGAAAAATCAAATTGTTAAAGGAATTTTCTTTTACAAAAAAAAAACAAAGAAAAAAAAAAAAAAAGAAGAGAAGAACAAGAAAAATGATAAGACGGAAGGAAAGTATGAAAATGTCCTCGAAATAGTTTATTTTACTTTCTTTTCGTTTTATTTTTTTTTTTTTGAAATTTAAAAATTGAAAAGTTTATAAAAATACCTTGTAACAAAATGCTTTTGTTGTTTGTTGTTGTTATTTGTTTTTATATCTTCCATTTTATTTATAGTTACGTTTTTTTTTTTTTTCATTCTTGATATTTTGCTTGTGGGCAAAAGTCATTAAATTAACATCAGAGCAACAACAATAACATTAACAGTTTTTTTTTTTCATAATAATATTGTTTAGAAAAGTTTTCCTTTTATTCTTAAACTTGTTCAATTTTTGTATTTTCCTGATACAGTTTTTTTTTGGTTTGTTTTCATTTTTATTTTCTAAGTATATATAATTTGAAATACAATTTAAAATAATAACTTTTCTTCATATACAAACATATGTACATATATTATGTGTGTCAGTGATTTTCAATTGCTTGGAAAATAAAACATAAAACCATTAGATAACTGATATTAGATAACTGATAGTTTCCTTTTTTGTTTTTATGGTAAAAGACTTGTTGTTTCCTTTTGAAGGACAAAATAAGAACAGAACTTTGAAAATGATAAAAAAAAAATTTTTTTTGAAATGTGATTGTTTGAAAAAATATTTGAAATTGTTTTTTTTCTTTAGAGCTTCGTACTCAAAGGTTTCAAATGGAATCATTTCAAACGATATCCTTTTAGTTTTGCAACAACATCTACATATATGTATTTCTGAACATGCATCCGTCAGAATCCTTTAGCTTGTAAATGAAATGGTCCAAATTAAATATTTTAAAATATTTCTAGAATATTTTGAATCGATATCCTTAAAGAAGCGAGATTCAAAATTCTCGTAGGATTCTATTATAAAGCTTATAAAGCTATTATAATCACTTAAGTAGATTGAGGTAATTTTAAAGTACCATTCTCTATCTAGTTCATTTTAAAAAATCCCTTAATATTTTACACTTAAAACCTTGATACTTAAAATATTGTTTGAGGATTTTGACTGTTTCAAGGTACAGAGTCCTTAATAGGGTTTGGTCTTTTAATTGCTATAATAGAATTTTTTTCGAAATCTATCTTTAATTAATTATTGAAAATTTATTATTAGTTAACAAGAAAAAAAAAAATAAATTTCTTCATTATTATCCTCTTAATAGTTTTTCAGGTGGAATCACAGTTATCTTTTAAAATTTAATAAAAAAAAATTGATCAATACATTTTTTTCTCTTAGTGAAAAATAGCTAAAAAGCTACAAAAATCACATTACTTATTTGTAATAGGTTTATTAGAAAAAATAATGAAGAAAATAATCTCTTCATAAATATACTAGATTCGTCCTAATTTGTCCTTATTTCTTTGTTGTTCGACTTTTGTATTCTCCACGGGGAGTTAGTACATCTTTATTTTTACTGTTTTTGTTACATATGTCTCACAAGATGTCTTGGCTTTTATTATCCTTGTTTTATTTGGTTCATTTTTTTTTATTTTGTTTTGGACGCTGCTCCTTTTTTGTTTGAATTTGCTATTTTTTGGGTTGTTTAACGTGTATGTCATGTTCAATTAAATTTTTTTTGTGTGTTTACATATATATTATGACAATTTTTTCTTGACTTCTTCATACATCCTAATTTATTTATAAAAAAAAAAATTGTTTTTTCAATTTAGTCCTTTTACGCAAAATCATGATAAACATAAAACAATATGTAAGGAAAAAAAAAGCTATCCGCAGTGGAATATTTGTGCTTATTAGGACGATCAGATATTAAAAATGTTTTTTTTTTTGTACATGTGAGAAATTATTAAGTTAAATGAACAGGGTGTTTCTTTTATTGGTCATTTTTTAAAATATCTTTGCAATTTTTCAAACAATATTTTTAACAGTTTTTACATTTTCTTTTGATAGAAAAGATAAAACGATAAAAGCGAAAAAAAATCCTTAAGAAAATTTCTCTTTAAACTTTTGTTTAACGATCCCTGTATAGTTCAGAAACGTGATAACACAAAAAAATAAATCCTAAATTCAAGGAAATACGTATAATGTTTTTGGTAATAGGAAAGAAAAAAAGAAAACGAAGAAAATTAAGGAAATTCCTTAATGTACAGTCACAAACAAATATACAATTGAAATATATACATATATTATTATTCATTTCTTTTAATATTTTTTTTCCCTAGTTTATATGTATGTATATGTCATTTTTCATCACTTCCGTTATTTCAACATGTGTATAATTTTTTTGCTTGCTCATCTTTTTCACGTTTTAACGTTATGGTTTGTTTATTTTTTGAAATATGAATTTTTTGCTAAATATAATTTCTCTAGAACATTATACGAAAGAAAGCATTTTTCTAAAAGAAAAAAAAAAAAATTGAATGAAATATTATCCTTTTGCAGAAAGTACGAAAAAAAAAACACAACACAACAAGACGTTGAGAATTCAAAACGGATTTCATTAAGAAAGAAAAAAAATAATTTAAAAAAAAAAAATGGAATAGAAAAATAAGTAATCTTTAATCTGAATGTTTCCTTTTTCTTCTTCTTTGTTTTTTTTTTTTTTTGTCTTTATTTTGACAATAATCAGATTCCAGGTTATTTCCTTGTCGTCAAAAACAATTGGCACAAAAGTAAAAAAAGAAAATAAAGAAGAAAAACAAAAATCTTAAGACTAAGAGAACTCATGTATAACGGATAAATACAGGATAATAAAGCAAAAAAAAAAAAAAGGTAGAAGAAGAAAATGAAAATAAAATTTATACTTTCGGATATAAAGTGATTTGCAATGTCTTTTGGGTTTAAAAATTTGTTTTTTTTTTGTTGTCTTTATGATTTTTTCTCTGCTTTTTAAGTTTAATTTCCTGAAGGCAAAAATATTTCCACGTTTTTTTTTTTTCTGTTCTAAGAATTTATGTATATTATTTCGCTTATTATTTTTGTTGTTTAATAGTCATTTTAACCCTTTCTGTCTGTCACTATGGATAAGGAAGTGTTTCGCAAAAAAAAAGTTAAAACAAGAAAAAAAAAAACGGAAGTAATTTTCACGTGCAAAGAAAATTTAAATTGTGAATTGAATTTCTTTTTTTTTTTTTTAAAGCTTCAAAGAAAATTATAGTTGAATTACTTAAAATAATGTCCTTTTTTTTACCTTTTCATTTAAAATTGTTGCATAGACAAAAAAAAGGTATACATACATACAAATTTAAGGTATAATTTTATTAGACATTTTCTTACCATTTTAAGGTTTATCAAAATTAATGAGGTCGAAAAATAATTTATCATATCTTTTTTTTTTTTTTTTTTTTTTAATTAAAAAGGAAGAAAAAAAAGGAGACAATTTAAACATTTAGAAATTAATTTATATAATTAACATATTTTATTTTTTTCTTCTTCTCTTTAAATTGCGGAAATAAATATGTAGGTTATATTTTTCTTGTTGCGTAATATTGTTCGACGAAAATTAAAAAGAATATTTTATTTGTTGTGACGACGATATGTGAAATTAAAGTTAGAAAAAAGGGAAAAATGATGATATTTCACTTTATAAATTTCACAGTGAAATTGTGTAACTATATGAGTGATAAAAGTTTAAGTATGATGTGGTTTTTACATTGAAAAGAAGGATATTAAAAAGAAGTTTATTAAAAATATAAATTACGTTTAAATAAATGAATTTTCGTGGTTTTATTTTATGAATTGTGATTAAATTTTAACATTCTTTGAAAATTATAAAAGTGACAGTAATTTCAAAATATTTCCATTCATAGGGGGTGATGAAATATTATGAAAGTTCAAGAAAAAAACCAAAAGTATTTAATTTTGTTTAAAATGTTTACAAAATTTTAGAAGTAAAAATAATTTTGTTGAAATTTCTTAATAAATTTTTCAATAAAAAGGATATTCGTGTGATCTGTTTTTTTTTTTGTTTTTTTTTGTTTGTTTGTGGGGTAAATTAAATTCTATCTATAAATTATAGGCAAAGAAATTTAATTTTAAACTTGAAAAATCTAAAAATGATTATAATAGGAATATCGATGGAAAGAGAATAGAATTTCATTATTTTATTCCAGGTCCTTCTGATTTATACATATGTCTATCCTTTTGCTATGTATGTACTACATAACAGTTTTTGATAGGCACAATAAAATTAAGATTATAAATATGAAAATGAAATTCAACTAGAACCATTATCCTTTATCAAGAAACCAAAAATTATAAGTCTAAAACACCTTAATTTCATTTAAAAAATTATTATCACTTTCATAAATTTAAAAATAAAAAAAAAACCAGAAATCTAATATAAATTATCAATTTTTTTTTTTCCGTAAATTTTACTTATTTTTTTTTATTTATGAGAAAAAAAGGATTTCGAATATTTTATTCAATTTATTTTTTTCTCAAATTTATTTATTATCTAATCACATCGAGAGAAAAATGAACATTTACGATGTAATAATTTCCCATAAACCATTTTTCATTCTTTCTTCAGATCTTCGAAAAAAAAATCAATACAATCCCTGTTCTTTTTTTGCGACATTTATATCCTTTTTGCTCATTATTTAAACTTTTAAGGTTATCAACTACAAAAAAAAAAAAAAAAATTACTAAGAAAAAGGTTCAAAGGTTCAAATAAATTATGACACTGTGTCAGATATCTTGTGCTGTTGTAGTTTCTTTTTGTGATTTCGTTTAATGGTTTTTTTTTTTTAGCTGAAAAACGATAAAAATGTGAAAAACGTTTTTTTTTAATTTTCTTTTTCCAAAAGAAGATTGTAATTTCTTAAAAAAAAAAATAAAAGTATTCCTTTATAAGTTTGTCATTCAGGGTTATTTAAAGGATTTTTATTAACTTAGGTGTATCATATATCTATATATGTATGTTATTCTTGAGCACGTGAAATATTTATGAAAGAAAATTCTTCAAGATACTGTAAAAATAGAGTACGTGTTTTTTTTTTTGTTTTTATTCGTTCTTAAAAAATTGATAAACTTAATGTCATTAGATATTGTAAGTACATATATCCAATGCTAAGGAGAAGATCAGAATCAAAAAAGAATAAGAAATTTATAAAATTCACACAAGCATACCACAAATGTCAAACATATATAACAGATACTCCGGATTATTTGTATCCTTATTCTGAATTTTCATAATCCAAAAAAAAAAAAAAATTGAAAATCAAAAAATAAGATAAACCATTTTTTTTGTTTTACTAGACATCATGTCCTTTTTGTCGTTGTTGTTTTTGTTTTAAATAAAAAAATTTTTTATTGATTTCTTAGAGATTGTAAATATTTTTCTTTTCCTCTCAGTGTTTTTTTCTGTTTTTTATTTATTTTTTTTTTTATTTTTTATTTTTTTTTTTTTGGAAAGCAGATGTTTTCCTTGGTGAATTATGTTTTACGAAAGAAAATCTCTCATTTCAAACAAATTTCGCTCTTTATTATTGTTTTTTTTTTTTTTGTCTTTAAAAAGTTTATTTAGTAGACAAATATTTTCTGTAGTTTTTTTTTTTTACGATTATAATCAAGTGGTTCCATTAGGATATAAGTATTTGGAAGTTTGTTTATTTTTAAGTTTTGACATTAAAAATACATTTTTTTTTATTTTCGAGAAAAAACAAAAAAACTTTTACCAGAAAAAAAAAATAGAAAAAAAAATAGAAAAAGTTAAGTAAATTATAAGAATCTTTAATACATTATCTTAGTTACTTTTTTGTTTTTATATTTTAAGTATGAGTGACTATAAAGATTATTGAATATTGGAGAAAAAATAAAAAGTAAAATCTTTTAAAAAAATATTTTTTTCTTCTCTATGAAAAATGTATCTATGAAAAATTGTATCTGCGGTATTATAAATATATTATTTATAATATGTTATTATTTGAAAAATTTTATATTAAATACGTGAGATATAAGAGAAAATCGATATGAGTATTTTTATATGGTTGAAGGATGATAATACGAAAAAATTATTTATAGCATTTGAAGTATATTTTCAAAAAAACAAAAAAACAAAAAAAAAAAAAAGTAAAATATATTTTTCTCTATTATTTAGCTGTTGATTCTAGTAAAATGAAAATGTTTTTAATTTTTGTTTGAAAAAAAAAACACACATTATTTTACCATATATTTCGTTCGAAACTCATACGTGTGTGTAGTGTTCTTTATATATATGCGCTTAAAATAATACATATGTAATTCTTTTTCAATTTCTATTTATTTTTTATGTGTGTTTGTGTATGTGTATTTAAAAACATAATAACAAAGATAAAAAGAAAAAAATAAATTCCATATTGGAAAATATATTTTTATTTATTATTTATGAATGTAAGGATATTTTCGATATTGTATTATTGGTTTTTTTTTTTTTTAAATTTATTTTATTTGTTTTTATTCTCCAAGGGAAACAGAAAATGTTCATTAAAAGTTTATTTTAAAATATCTTTTTTTTTTTTTTTTCGAAATTAAACTGTTTCTAAATATGGTTTTGGTTTGTTTAGATAGAAGGACTTAATGATTCGAAGTATTTCTATTTTTAAGGATCATTAATTTTATTAATCGATAAAAAATTTTTTGATTTTTTTTAAATTTTTTTTTTTAGTTTGATATTGAAAGTTGAAAATTGAAGGTAATTGCTTTAAAAAAAAAAAAATTTTTTTTTTTTTGAGGTTATAGATGACGACTTGATGTAGCTTAGATAACAAGGGCTTTATATGAAGTGTAGTCGAATTCAAAAAATCTAATGAGTTACTTTCGAAACAAAATCATTTATTTTTTAATTGATTGAAGCTTTTAAATGACTTTGAAACACATTTTAATGAAGCTTTTATCGGATAAAAAGTTTTAGCTTACAGACTATCATCATGAAAATTAAATGAAATGGAAGCCATTTAAAATTTAGTGGACTCGTATAGTGAACCTAAGATCTCAATTTGCTTTCTAAATTAACCTTTAACTCTTAAAATATTTCCATATTTGTTGTATTGAACGTAAATTTTCTTTTTTTTTTTTTACCTTTCATCGACTTTACTACATAAATTTTAGCTCATAAGCTTTTAAAATTTATTAATCTTTTTTTGACGTATATTCTATTATTCAAAAGATTCTAAAATGCATAAATATACTTGTATACGACATTTTACAATATTCAAAGGCTTTTCCAATTACATTTATATTTAAATAATGTAATAAAATAGAATACATAAATACAATGAAATTTCAAAATGAATAAAAACAAAAAAAAAAAAACAAAAAAAAAAAAAACAGAAAATTTAATCTTGTTTAGTATGTCAAAACATGTGATTGCATATTGTAAACCTTGTGAATGTATATATATGTATGTATGTTTTTTTTATTATGCAATTGCGGATAAATTCATAGAAAAATAGAATTCTACATATATATTTTGTGTTTCACAAACAAATATTTCTGTTTTAGAAATTTATAAAATTTTCTTCTTTTGTTACTATTTCTGTTTTTGTTTGTTGAAATAAAAGAAAAAAAAAACCTGTATGAAACCTTATTCAATTTTTACAAACTAAATATATTTTGAATTTAAAAAAAAAAAAGTAAAAAAAAACGTGAATTAAATCAATGAGAATTTATTTGAAAAAAACAACAACAACAACAAGTACACTTTACCATTATAATTGGTATTTGTCGTACAAAAAAAATATATATGAACAAGGTCAAAAACTTATTTTCACATTAATTACTGAGGTCATTCTTTAAAAAAAAAAAAATTATTACCTTATAGATTAACAAAAACAAAAAAAAAAACAAATTACAGTATAATTTATAATGCCTACCACAAATATAGATTTATTTTTCAAGATAAAATTTAATCAGTTATTGTTATGAAATATACCCATATAATATCACCCCTCTTCTCACATAAAATTAGAAAACAAAAAATATATATTTTTAGTACAATTTCACTGAACGTTAAATTTATATTCTCATTAATTTTAATTTTATTTCTATTTTGTTCTCATTATAATTACGTTTATTGATTACTTACTCCTTTTCATATAATCATCATAAAAATCACAAAAAATATATTAATATTGAATTTTTTATACACAATTAATATTTCTGTAAAAATCCTTTTATTTTTTCGCAAGTCGCATAAATTACTAACTACTTATTGACAAGAAGAAGAAGAAGAAGAAAAAATCATTGAACGTTTACTTTTCGAAAACACAGCTATGTCGTATGAAAATTTTTTTTTTTAAAAAAAGTATTTTAAGGATTTAATTTTATTTTTGACATCATCAATGAAATTTTTTTCTATTCAAGGATATAATTAGTTTTGTTTTTGTAATGAAGAAAAATTTAAAAAGAAATTTTTAAAAATAGAAAATTAAAAAAAAAAAAAATTATTGATTATTTATTTATTTTTTTTTTATAATTTATTGGAAAAAAAGGAATTGAAAAAAGAAGAAAAGTTTTCATTACAAAAAAAAAAAATATTAGAAAATGGCTAAATGGCTAAAGGAGAAAAATCTCATTATTTTAAATTATAATCTCTAGGAAATAATTTATTTGATATCCTTTCAATTTAAAAAAGCTTTTTGTTAATTTCACACAAAATTTAGCTTATTTTAAACATAATCCTAAAATAAAAACAAAAATTATGTGACCAATAAATAAATTGTTACTGTTATTCTGTCAATTTTATATAGGATAATTAGTATGATCCTTATTTTCATTTTATTAAAATGATATTTTTTTTTTGGTTTTATTAAATGAAAATTTTATTAACCTCAACCTCAATAATGTTTCATTCTAATGTTAAAATGGTCATTTTTTTATACTTATATCAAATAATTATAATAATTTCCATTAATCATCATAATTATTTACAAATTAATAACAAAAAAAAAAACACATTTTATTTTTGTAAGACCATAAAGTTAAATTACGTATATCCTGATGGCATATAAAATTTATGATCTAGGATGTGGATGGAGGGGTAAAATCTACTTACTTTACGGAAAAAAAAAATAAGTTTTCTATTGTTGCTGGTGTTGTTGCTATAACATTATTTCAATGATATACTCAATTATATTTCATCCTACTTGTATGTATGTATGTATATCCTTATGAAAAATTTTATGTATGAGTATCTATAGAATAACTAAGTAACAGAGCATTTACGAATATATATACATATATGTATTTAATTTTATTATATTTATCATCAATTTCATACTAATATACTTTAATTCATCAAAATAATCTATCATTTGATTACGAATGAATTACAAATTGAACTACATATATATTAGTCACGTTTTTCTCAATATGTACGTTACATAGATACATATGTACACATGTGTAGATGTGTAGAATATATTACCTAAAACATACTCGTAAGTTGAATAAAACGTAAAAAAAAAAATAGTAACAAATAAATTTATCTGTTGTAATCCTTATTCGATTCATTTTTAAGAAAGTCAACATGAAAATAGAAAAAAAAAAAACAAAAAAAAAAACAAAACCGTCATGGAGGGAAATTCATGTGAACATTGTGAATTATACTTGCTTTTTTTCTATTAGACACTCGTTGATGTACATTTACAATACAACAACAACAATAACAACAACAACAACAACAACAACAACAACAACAAAAATAATGAATGAATGATTTTCTTGCTAACACAAACATAATTCAAGATTACGATTATACGATGACAATTTGTATGTTTTTTATGTAACAAAAATACAAAAAAAATAAATAAATAGATGAGGTGATATCTTTTTCTGTTTTTTTTTCATGTTACTCATCATGGTTTTCACCTTTCCAGTAACTAACAAATAAAAATAAAATATATTAGAAAATAAACAAATGAGAAACATGAAAAAGATACATCAGAAAATAAATTAACTTGTAGTATAATAAATTTGTCGATTTAAATGTGTGTGTATGTGTGTGTGTGTGTGTGTGTGTGAATATGTGTTAAAATTTAATGATATATATATGTATGTATACTCTAAATACATGACATAAATGGTTTTATTCTTCTTCATTTTTGTTTTTGTTCAATCTAAAAAAAAAAACAATAAAATTAACTGAAGTCAACATGTATTGTTAGCAAAATTTATATTAAAGATTTAAAGTATCAATCAATTTTTTTATACGTTTAAGGATATAATTTACTAAAATAAAGAAAATAAAAATATCTAAAAAAAAAAAAAAATCAGTTAATAATTTAAGGATATTAATGGGTATGTGTGTGTGTACATGTGTGTGTGTGTGTTTAGGTTAAGATTTATCTATACTTAATCCACCCATCAATAAAATACCGTCTCATAAAGTTGGTGTCGTACCACACAACTGATTGATTATTATGATAAGGATTCGTGTATACTTGAATTTCCTTTTTTTTTTTTTGTTTTTCACTTTTCTTTTATGAAGTGCTTGAGTAAAATGTGTGGCTAATCCTATATACATACGTATGTACATAAACATACTTAGAAATTTATTTTTTCGTGTTATTTTTTAAAAATTACTCTAAAATAAAAGTAAAATATTACACGAAAATACAGTTAGTTTATTATACTAGTATTTATACGAGTGCTTAGGTGTAATTGAAATTTATGTATGATTCAATTAATATTATGGAGAACAAACAAAAAAACATACATTTACGCCTTAACAAAAAATTTCACTTTCATTTCACGTGATATTTTTGTTTTTTTTTTTAGTCACGAATTTATTTTTAGATATTTTCATGGGAAAAAAAAATTAAAAAGTATAATTGAAGACAATATACGTTCACAGGATATTTTATGTTACGTTTTAAATTTTTAGCTGGTATTTTTTGTTTTTTTTTTTTTAATTTTTTTTTAAGGATTGTCTCAAATTAATTTTGAAAGGTTTGTATGGTAAGTGCCACGTTACAAGTGATGTGGTTTTAATGTTTTTCGAAATTGAATCTGAAAAATAAGTTGAAAAAAATTCAAAACATTGATAAATTACTTATTCGAGAATTTAAGGATTAATATTAAAAATAATTTGATTTTGTAATAAACTGCTTCTATGACAACGTATTTTCGAAAATTCAAGTTATTTCGAATAGAGCAAAGCTCTAAATAATAAGAAGCGTTGTGGGGTAAATTAATATAATCTGTTTTCTTAACAATAAGTTGGAAAAGTAATTTTCATAATACAAACTCTGGGCCAATTTTATGTACAACAATTTCAAATATTCCGAAAAAGTTAAATAGGAAGAGTTTCAACTAATTTTTCCGACACTGAAAATTTTCCAAATGATACCACTCCGAAACAATTTCAAGAAAATGACTTTTTCGAAGGCTTCATTAATTTAAATTTCAAAAGTTTGACGATAATCACCTTCACGGGAACTGACTTTTTATTTTTTGATTTTTTAGTTAAAGTAAAGCTTAAAACCAAACCGAATTGCAAGCTTAAACTATTTCGAAACTACGAATTGGACATTCGTAAGTTATGTTTTTTAGATTTAAACCATTTTTATGTTGGTTTGAAGCACTGATTTAAAATGTTTTGATTTCAGCTTCCAAGCAATTCCAAATAAATTGTTTTTTTGAATAAAAAATACATTAATTCTTTTTTAAAATTAGTCCAATTTGTGTGACATGCATCATAAATTAAGATTTCATGGATCATCAACAAAATGCAATTTTAACTATTTTATTTTTTTTTTCTTCATGGAATACAAAATAGAGCATATTTATGTATGCAGATTGCAGACTATATATTTCTGGTTAGTAACACAAATTAATTCAACCTTTATGTATATTTTTGTTTTTTTATTATTAAAGTTCTAAATATAGAAATGCAAATTGCATCATATCATCATCACCATCATCATCATCATCTTTCTTGTTGTTTTTGTCTGTAAAATCTCTTCTGTATTATCAATTATTATGCAATGGATACGGCGTTATGGATACCTGATTCCTGTTCAATATATTGTGCATATGTGAAAAGTGCATTCATTAAATGTTTATTATTTGCTTATTGTGTTTTTGTTTTCTTTGATAAAATAACATACATGAAGTACACGATATAGAAGAGACTTTATAAAATAATTAAAATAGAAAAAAATAAAATAAACTTTATGACCTATTTTACTTCGAAAAATTTTCAAATACTTGGAAGGAGAAAATTTATTTTTAGCAAATTCGAAATGATAAAGAAAATATTATTAAATAGAAAAGTTTTTTTGTTTGCATTTGTGTGTATGTGTGTGTGTTTTGTGTAGTTTTTTGTATGAAAAAAAATTATTTGGTATTTTCTATTGTTTTTATTAAGAATTTTTTATACAAACAAATTTTTTGCTACATATTTCAGAAAACATTTTAAAATGCTTAATTTATTGCGGACAAAAATATTCTATAGAAAAATTAGTTCTAATTAAGAATACTTAAAGTTTTGAATTTATGATGAAAATTTTCGTTTGAAAAAGTTTTTATTTTTTGGTTTTTTGTGTTTTTTTTTTTTTTTTTTTTTTTTTTTACAGAAAAAACAGATTTTTATTTTAATAAATTATTTTTCTAGATTTCGAATGAATTTCTATTGAGAGTTTGTTTTTTCTTTTCAAAACAATAAAAAAAAATCCTTCTGACGATAGTCAAAAAAAAAAAAAAAAGATTGAAAAGGAAATTAAAATGAAAAAAAATAGAGAAAATTTTAAAATATTGATTTAAAAAAAAAAAAAAAACAATAGTACACCATTAAAACACCGGTAGTATAAAAGGACAAACAAAGTGTGAATAAAAACATTCCTTCCGGTAAACTACATAAGTATAATATAGAAAGTTGCTCATGGCGATTGATTTGTCATATTTAAAATACTTTGAAAAAAAAAAATGAGAAGGGACAAAAAAGGACAAAAAAAAAATAATTCGAAAAATTGGACACCTTTAACTAAGATTTAAAAAAAAAAACATTCAAAAGGCGTCAACATTTAAAATTTTTTTAATAATTCATAAATGTTTTATAAATGTCCTTTTTCAGAAAATTGTTGTTCTTGATTATTTAAATTATGTCTAAGATCAAAAACACAAGCAAGTGATAAGCGAGAGAAGTCAATGATCGGTATAATGCACTCTTGAGTATCGACTGTGCCAAATGCCAATACAGAGAAAAAAAAATCCTTTTGAGCGGTAACAGATTTGTCAAATCAGTAAATTATTTTTTATGAATAAAAAAATGGTTTTTGATCCCTAAGGGTTTCTGATTGTTTAAAAAACAAATTAAATGAAAAATATGATCAATAATTTTTGAAATCCTTTTCATTGAGTAGGTATAATCGAAAATATTTTGAAATAAAACACAAACTTATAAAAGTCTACGTTTTATCTCTTATGAATTTCCTGAATTTCAATTGTTGATCTCTTATTTGGGTGACCCCCAAGTATAATTTCATTCTTATATGAGATAATCGAGACTTAAAAAGTCCTCCTAAATATCTTCAGTGAGTCAATTAATTACATCATCCTTATTGAAATTTAAAATCTCAATATTTTCTAATTAAAAAACACTTTAATTTAATTTTTGAACACATCAGAAACTAAGTAATACCGATCAGCACTTTATTGAAGAAAAAAAAAAATCCTAAAAACATATAAGAGCCACAAGAAAAAAAAACTTCAAGGAAACACTTAAAAAAAAATACAGTGAAAGTGTATATTATTATACATATGTATGTATATTATCTAGGACAATGGTTAAATTTTATTATTACTTTTAAATATGAAAATGAGACATTAAAGAACAAGGATAAGAGTTCGTTTGTTATTATCCTTGTACTTGTTATTTGTTATAAAGTAAAAATGTCTGAAGATGATGATTATGTGATAAAAGTATCAAGGTTTTTCTGCACTTGAAAAAAAAAGAACTTTTAAAGTAATAATTTTGAATTAATTAAAGAAATTCTTCCTTTTTTTTTTTGTAAGAAGAAAAATTACAGCATTGTAAAACAGGACACGTAAAATGTTTTGTATTTTATTTAAAAATTATTATTTTTTATTTTTTATATTTTCCTTTCTTTTTTTTCTTTTTTTTTCTTCTTAAAATATCGTCCTTTTTTAAGGATCTTTGGATTTCAACCAAGAAAACTTTTGAAGATGTTTACTCTTTTCTTCCTTTTGCTTTTTGGTCTTTTTTATAGTGCAAGTCTTTTTGGAGTTTTTGAACATGTAATCCAATACTCCGTTACTTTTGGAAACTTTATTTTTATTTTAAACTTTTTCTAAAGTATCAATCCAAAAAAAAAACAAAAAAAAAACATCCATAAGGATATATAACTCTTCTTTTTTTTTTTTTTTTTACAAAAATAAAATTTTCAACATGCTGAAGAAAAAGTTTTCTAAAAGTTCAAAGACTCTTTTCTCTCTTATACTTGACCGTTCTCATGTAAGATATATAAATTTTTAGATTATAGATAAAATGTGTCTAAGAAATGTGACTCTTTTTGTATTGAATTTTTTTGTTTTCTAAGAAAACATTATTTTCATTTTTTTTTTTCTTAATATTTTTTTCTAAGGACATAAAATCGTATATAAGATGCAGTTTCAGTATATAAAATGATATTGAAATAGGATAGCATATAGAGTATAAAAGTGTCATAAAAAAAATATGAAAAAAAAAAAAAAAATTAAGTAAAAATCATAAAATAGAAAGGATTTTATTTTTATGAACGGTATCATATTGAAAAACAAATAAAAGAAAAAGAAGAAGAAGAAGAAGAAAAAACTCGTAATGTTTATATTGAAATTTAATCTTAAAGAATTTTAACCGTTTATGTTATAATATTGAAAATTAATATGAAGCATTCACATTGTAAAGAGATATTTGTATTTTATTTGATAAATGTAAAAGATACTTTTTGTTTTAATCTACAAAAAAAAAAAATCTATAGCTAACAACACATTGTTGAAATTTTCGAAATAGTTCCGCTATAAATTTTGGTTTTTTTTTTTTACATTTTTTTGTTGTCATGTTTTGTTTTAATTTTAAAGGACTCATAAAAACCTCTCCTTTTTTTATATATATATGTATTTATAAAAAAGATACAACATTTCAAATGTATAATTTAAAATCAATAAATGACCTTGAAAATGATTAGAAATAGAAAATGAGAAATCAATAAAATTGTCTGTTTAATAAAATACAAATTTTTTTTTAATACATTTTATTTTTTTTTTGTGTTTTTTCTGATACAATTCTTATATGTATATATTCTTGAAAATAGCTTCATTTTTATATTTTATTTTCAAATAAAAATTGTTTTAAAAATAGCAAGAAAATAGGCAAATAATTTATAGAAAATTCGGTAAATTATGTAACAAAAAAAAAAAAAATGGAAAAATAGAAAAGAAAAAAAAAAATACCCTTATCAATCGTCATTCAAATAAGAAAATAATAGATAACAAAAATAAAATAAAGGAATGAGATAATGGTTTCATTTTTTTTTTTTTTTTGCTTTTCACATTCTATTTATGAAAATAAATATTTATTTAAGAAGACAGTAGACAATGTTAGATAAATTGAAAATAAAATACGCGATTGTTATATGTCTGTTTGAATATTAATCAAACTGGAAAATTTTTTTTTTTTTTTTTTTGAAGGTATAAAAAAATCATATTCGTGAAATTGATTGGAAAATTGTTGAATTAAATAGAAAATATTTGTGGTATGTTTAAAAAAAATAAAAAAGTATATATGAATTCAAAATGTGATTAAATTAAAAGAGATGAAAATTGAAAAAAAAAATATAATAAGGATAATAAATAATTGATTATTGAATTTTATTCTATTTTAGAATTTTAGAAATTATTTACGAGATGTCCTTTGTTATTTGTAATTAAATTTGAAAGGAGTCCAATTACACAAAGTAGATCGAATAATTTTAGTCAGACGGACCGGACGGTCTGAATAAATAGAATAAAATGAGGACAATGAATTTGAAACGATTTTTAAAAAAGGATCAGAATTCAATATAGTGAAAAATTTATTAAAAATTATCTCATTACATTAAAAAGTCAATCAAGTAAAATGAGTAAGTGATAAGAAACGTGTAAGATGGGATACAAAAGGATCATTGTAAGAAAAAAATCATAAAATAACGATGAAATTTTTTCTTACAAAATATTTAAAAATTTCGAGGATTAAATTTTTTTTAACAAACCCCTTCACGAATTTTCCTTTTTACAATGACTTTTCAAAGTAGTATTTCGTTTTCAAAACTTTAAAAAGATAACGTCTTTGTTTCAGTTTTACAAGTTTATGAAGATTTTCCAAACAAACACCGAAAAACTAGCTTAGAAAGGCTTTTTAAAGTTATTTAAATTTCTCCAAGTGTTGTCAAAAATCTCGTGTCTGTGAAATTACATTTTTACTAATTTTAATTGAGTTCTGGTTTTGTCTTCTAAAATTTTTTATTTAAAATGAAAACCACGTGATTCAAATTTAATTACATTTTGGTTTCAAAAATTTAAATTTTTTATTTGTTGAATTTTTCACCTATTCAAATTTGTTTTTTTTTTTCTACGAAAATTCCAGCAAAATTTTCGAAATTTAATAAAAATTTTATTCAAAGTTCACCTGTGTGACTTGAATTTTTCATTTTTATTTAATTTTTTTTTTTTTTCTGTTTTTTCTTAATGCTTTGTTTTTGTGTATATTTTTAATTACTGTCACATGTGTGACACATACGTTACAACTTTAAGGATATTCTTCCTGTCACAACACACATGTTTAAATACAAAAAAAAAAATATATATATATACATTTTTTTTCATGTGAATTAATGATTTAACATACAGATTATATGTTTGAGCAAATATTTTTATTGTTTTTGTTAATCTTAAAAGTTAATACACGCATATTTTGTGCGTCTATTCATATATTATTGTATATATATTACACATTCTCTATACATACATATTATTTAATATGTAAGTGATATTACAATGATGTATCATGAACAATTTTGTCTTAATGAGATTTTCATGTTTAATCATAAAGTACTAGAGTCGAATAAAGTAAGCTTTTTTTTGTTTATACATACATAGATATCCTAAATATTTTGTGTGCATATAAATGAAAATTTCTTCTTTTTTTTTTTTTTTTTTTTTTTTCTTCATTTTACGAGTATATATGACACATCATACATTTTATTATGTCAGAAGAGCAAATATAAAGAATGTACATTATGTAATGTTTGGAAAGGAAAATTAAATATTTTTGGAATTTTGTTTAGAATGTGTTAAAATATTGCAAGAAAGAAATGTACATGACATATTATTATGTGGTGATTATTTTATCACATTTTATATGTAGAAAAAAAAAAAACACAGGATTATTATGATAATAAAACAAGAAAGCAAGAAAACAAAAGGGTAATTCGAAAAAGATAAGAATTTTTGGTTATTTTTTTTGAAAAACATATAAATGGTAAATTTTTCAAATATTTTTGATCAATTAAAAATTAAGACCTCTGGAAAGATAAAAAAACATACGTAATTCTAAAGACAGAGTTGTTACGTTTCACTTCTCATTAGCATAAATATCTTGCAGCTGAATCAATTTCCAACAGAAAGTGGAAGAAAAAATCGTTAATCATCAAGCTAGTGATTTATAATTTATTGAAATTCTCTTGAAATTCTCTTCGAAGTAGTATAGGAGTGTGGATACCCACAATTCATTTTTCTGTAATGTTTTTTCTCAATTATGTGAAGAAGGTTTGAGTATTCTTCATCAATGATTAGGTGATAATTGAGAACAGCAAGCGACATGACATTCGGTAGCTCAATGGATTAAGAGCATTACCCCGGCAAGGTAAAGGTTCCATGGTTCGATTCTCGGCCTAGTCGAATGTCGTTTTTTCATGTTTTTCAGTTACTACACATGTCTATTTAATACTTTTTTTTTATATGTATGTTAACCGTTGTTTTTTTCAAAGTTTTATTCCATCACCCTTTCTTGGTAGATGCTTTAAACTTCATTCAAGTTAAAAGAAAAATCTTTAGCTCCATTTATTATCATTCGAATTGATCACCCTTTATTTTATATGAAAAAAAGTAACAACCAAGAAAACATTTAAAATAAAATAAAAAATAATAAATGATTTGTTTACTAGAAAAATATCAAATAAACACAGGTGTACAGAAAAGATGATACATATTACACTAATATCACACATCATATATACAAAATTACCAACTTCACTACATTTTTGCACAAAATGCACGTCAGATTAAATGAAATGAAATAAATCTTGAAAAACAAAAAAACAAAAAAAATTTAAAATTAAGTGTACCATGACCAAATACAATGAAATATCCACATCTGAATTATTTATATATGTATGTATATTTTTTGTTTGTTTGCAAAAAATAAATAGTAGGAGTATTTCATTAAATCTTTATTTTATTTATTTTTTATTTTTTGTAAAAGCTAGTACTTTTTTAATTATATTTATTGTTTTTAATTTTCAATTCATATTTATTTTTTTTTTTAAAACAGAATTTATTTATTTATTCGGTCTGAAAAACAAATACAATCTATCGAAATTTACATTAACATGAAAATTTAAAAAAACAATAATTATAAAATTAAAATAAGGCTTTTTTTTATTCAATTTAAAAAAAATAACAGTAATTTAATAACTGTAATGGTTGATATAATAAAAATAATGTAAAAATAATAATAAATAAACAATTTCGGTATATTTACACAAAATTTAAAAATTTTTTTTTTTTTTTTTTTTTTTGGAAAACCACAAAAATTTATTTGCATAACTGATTATGTTTGCAAAAAAAAAATAAATAAATAAATACATATGTGTTCCGTGTGTTTTTAGGGAAATAAATATTTTTGAATAAGAGAACATGGAAATAAGATTGTAGGAAAATATTAACTTTTTGAATAATTTTATGTGAAACTATCATGGTGAGTTTTTTTTACGAATTTTCTATTGTGTAATTTTTTTTTTTCACGTTTTCGAAAAACCTTGTAAAATCATTGATCTATTCAAGGTAGAAAAGAATAAGATGAGAATAGGATAAAAAATATTTGAAATTTTCATTTTCAAGGTTTTAAAGAACTCAGTTTAGTGTGGAAGAAAAATCCGAAAAAAAAAACTCAATTTTTTATTCTTGAAAATATTTATTTTGTTTATTGACATCTTTCCCTTTGACTCTAATTTTATTGAAGGTTTTTCAAAAAAAATTTTTTATTTACATAAACTTTTTTTTTGTATTTCAGATCAAAATTTTCCATTCAATATTTCATGCAATTACTTTAGAAAACTTGTAAATGACAATGACAATAAAAGAAAAACAAAATAAAAAATGGAATATTTAAAAAAAAAATAAAAGTCATTGTAAAAAGAAAAACACATAGAAAAATATGAATTGAATAAAAACTAGAATTATTATTATTTTAGAATACATTTTGTCTATTGAAAATACATAAAGAAATAAAAAATAAATAAAATTGATGTATGTACTAAACATCCTTTTAATATGAAATGTACATGTAAAGCTTTTATTCTGATGTTCTTCTAGTGAAAATTAAATTTCTAGAAAAAAAAAATAATGTACATATCCTATATACAAATTTAAATCTAATTTCTTACAATTGATATGACAAATTGTGCATTTTAATTTTTTTTTTTTATTTTATTCTGATATTTTTTTTTGTTAAATTTCAAATAATACAAATATTTTTCTTTTCAAAAAATTTTTTTTTTCCGAATGAATGGGAAAATGTGGGACATTTAAAAAAAATTTTTTCTTGTACTGGAAATATCCATTCATTGAAATTCAATGATTGGCATTTGATTTTCTGACCTGAACATTTTTTTTACTTTTTGTTATTTATTTTTTTTCTTTCTCATTTATCAGTTTTTTATTTTTTTTAATATTTTTATGTTGAGATGAACAATAAACACAATAATGAAAATATTAATAAAAAACTAAAATTAAAAAACAACATACCGTGAATAATCAGCAGGGAAAAAAAAACAGGCAAAAGGGTTAAAATATTTCATTCGGCATAAAATGATAATTGGAATTTTTTTTTTTTTTTTTTTTTTTTTTTTTTTTTTTTTTTTTTTTTTTTTTTTTTTTTTTTTTTCGAATTATGATCATCACGTACGCATCATATCATAAAAATATTAAAAAAAAAAAAAATGAAATTATATGAGTAAATATCTACATTAACGTAAATATTAAATTTAATGTACACACAGAAAGATTGAAATTTATGTTCTTCCTTCTTCTATTATTATTATTATTATTTTTTTTTTTTCATATTTTTACAGAATTTTTATTATTATTTTTCTCATTATTATTATTATTTTTTTTTTACTTTTTTTATTGAATTATGCTTGAAAAATTGCAAAAAAAAAAAAAAAAAACTATGGTGAGAAAAAAATGTGTAACAAATTTTTATTGCATGTAATAAAACAAAAATATATTAAATTGAAAATGAGATAATAGTAATTTTAAATTATGAAGTAAATATAGAAAAAAAAAAAAATACAGTATACGCCAGAGGTAAAATAAATGTAAAATATTATTAATTTAATTTTCATTGTTTTTGTTTGCAAAAATTTTGTGTATTTTGAATTTAAAATGAAAAATTTGTATGAAAAATAACATAATTTATTTGATTGAAAATAAGAAAATAAGTGAATTTCGTTTTTTTTTTTTTTTTGTTTGTTGAAAAAACGTTAAAAAAAAATTCGATTTTTAAAATTAAATAAATTTTTTGCTAAAGTATGTACATACGTATATATGTACGAGTATATTTTTTTTTTTTAAAAATAACGAGAAAAAAGGATTGTGGAAATTTCAGATAAATTATTTCAATGTTATGAAATTTTAAGTATAAAATTGTGTAATTTTCTTAAAAATTTAAAAGATAACATGGACTTAAAAACGGATTTTCAATGTGATACAAAGCTTTGGACACAAAAAAAAAAAAAAGGACGTTCCTGTCCAAAGATTGGAAAAAAGTAATTAAAAATTTTCAATTCATTAGAAAAAAGAAAAAAAAATACATTCATGAGAAATTAAAACACAGAAAACTAATAATTTTTCAACTTTAATCCTTTAGAAATTTTCTCTTTTGATGAAAAATTCATATTTCTTTCTCTTTTGTGATGAGACAAAGTTCAAAGAATTTTCCAATTGTCGAAAAAAAATTTACGTATTTCACAAGAGATCGTTCTTGTACTACTGATTCGTTATTTAAAGCGTTCCTGAAAATCCTTCGAAAGCTGTTCAAATCAATTTATTAAAATCCAACAAGAAACAAGAAAAATGAAAGATTAAAACGCAAAAAAGTATTAAAAAAAAAACTTAATTTAATAATGTTTCGTTTCCTTCTAATACCGTTATTTATTTTTTTTTTCTTAATTTCAATTTTACAATCTAGTCAAATGATTTTCTAATTTAATTTTCATTGTGTGACATGTATACAAGAAAAATATTATTCAGGTAATAGAAAATAAAAAAAAAAATTACATTTGTGTTGATTTTATTTTTTACATTATTTTTTGATTGTCAGAAATGGAGAAATTCTTCCTGATGAATGACAGAAATTTACGTGAAAATTTTTAATTTTTTTCTTTTTTCTTATTTTTCATCTTTTTTTTACTCCTTTATAAAATTAAAAAAAAAAAAAAAAACTGAAAAGATTATTTTCTCAAATTTATTAAATTTATCGTTTCTTTTATTTTTTATTTTTTTTTTTGTGTATCATTCCATCACATATACAATCATTCAATTGTCACAGAAAAATAAAAAAAAAAGGACACAGATGTTTGTATGATTTTTTTTTTTTGTCGCTATGTATTGTGCCGAATTATATACAAGTGAAGTTTAAGTTTAAGAAAAATTATTAAATACACAAAAAAGAATTATGTCACATCAGAAATGAAAAAGAAAAAAGGATAAAAGAAAAAAGAATAAATTAAATCTGAAAAAAAAAAAAAAAAAGTAAGGAAGAAAGTATTATGAAAATTTTTTTGTGTAACAGATGCTGCTGATCATATTTCGCTGAACACGATACATATGTGTGTCAGTTGTTCAACTTTAAAAAAAAAAAATTAAGAATAAAAAATAAATTGAAGTAAACTCCTTCTTTTGGGGATACAATTTTTTGCTGTATTTACATAAAAAAATTAATAAAAAATTGACAGACAGTGACACCAAAAATTAAAAAAAATATTTGATCCTTTTTGAGCTTAAAAAAAAAAAACAATTGTCTGTTGAAATAATTCATTTCAAAAAATTAAACATTAAAAATTTTGAAATTTTTTTTCAAAGACTGTTTATCAAGTTGATCTCATGACGTCAAAAAAAAAAAAAAAGAAGTAATTTTTTGACGAAAAGATAGTTCAGGAGTCAACCTTTGTTTTGACAACTGATTTTCTACTCGTGTATTTCAAGGATTTTCATTTAAAAAATGTTTGAAAAGGCAAGAGATTTTTTTCATGTAATTTATAACATTGACAATTTTTTTTAAAGTCTTCATTTTTCTGAAAAATTCTGCAAAATTGTTGTTAACGGTTTTACACACGATTTAAGCAGAATGGTAGTATGCTTGAATTTTGTGGGTTTTTATTGTGACATTTTTCTATTCAGATTTTTTTTTTTTTTTTTTTTTTTTTTTTTTTTTTTTTTTTTTTTTTTTTTTTTTTTTTTTTTTTTGAGAAAATTTTACACGACAAGGAAAACAAAATGAGAAAAAAAGGACAAATATTTTATATTAAATTAGAAAAGTTTATAAAATTGAGTTAAAAATCTAACAGTTTTTTTTTATATAATATTACTCATACACATTGTGTTCGTGTGTGTGTGTTTTTTGTATAAATTATGAGGCTTCTGTTATATTCTAATGAAATTATAACGGATAGTATTATTGTTGTATTATATAAAATATAAATTTTATCTATTATATTAATATTTATCAGATAATAAAGGGGGAAGGGGATGTATGGGAAGAAAAAAAAAAATAAGAAAATAAAGAAACTTAGTGAGATTGTATATAATAGATAAAATTTTGATGTTTTATTTTATAAAAGAAAAAGTTTTCCATTGAAACAATTTTCTCTTTTATTAAAATATTAAATTGAATTTTAGTTATGTGATATAATAAAGCATTTAGCTAGTGATGTGGCTTTTTTCTTTCTTTTTTTTTTTTTAAAGAAGAAAAGATACATATAAAGGAAAATCTACTTTGTAGTTAGCTGTTCATGTATGGTGTGTGTGTGTATGCATACTTTTGATAACATATATTTTAATGAAAAGAGCCAAGAGGCTAATTTTTTATTTTATTTCTTTTTTTCCCGAACCTAATTAGTCGATAAAGAATGTTGGAAAAACTTTTTCGATAATGAAAAATTATGAAAGTTTGTTGCTTTTACTTTTGCCTAAAGAAAAATTTTTCGAGAAAGGTAATTTAATATATAAAATGAATTTAGGTGAAGATATTTTTAAATATGTATGTAGAAAAAAAACAATCTAAAAGGTTTTTTTTAAAGCAAAAAGTTATTTTAATTTGTGATATTTTTAAAAATTATGAGTTTATTTTAAATAATAATACGTATAAGTCATCGATTTAATCTTTTAGTCGAAAAAATTACATTAAAACGTTCAGTGTGAAAATTAATTAATTATTAGGTGTCACATGGTGAGAATTTTATTTAAAAAAAAAAAACCAAACATGCTTCAAGACATAAAATTTCTTCTTTCAATAAATAAAGTGAACAAAAATTAATTGTGTGAGTTCTGAAATTTGGATTTGTAGTAGACTAAGAAAAGAAAAACGACATTCGATCAGACTGGGAATCAAACCACAGATCTTTGCCTTTCCGAGGCACAGATCTTAGTTACTACTTTTTAATCATTGCGTTGATGAAGAATACTCAAATCTCCTACAAATTGAAAATTTTTTTTTTTTAAGTATGAAAAAAATTTATTAAGGATACTTATGTTAATATTTCATTTGCTTGCTTATTGTCCTTGTAAATCTCATGAATTTCAAAAGTTTGAAAAGTATCCTTTAGAGTTTCATATTGAAAATAACATTTAGAAATTTAATATAGTTTTCATAGTATGAATTCAATAGTGCACATTTTTCAATTTTGCTTTTTTTTCGTCCTCCTACAGCAATCCTTTATCGCATGATAAATACACATCAATTATTATCCTTTGAATTTGAAATTAGTCAAAAAATTATATTGATGCACTTTTAAGAGGCTTTCAATGATTTTCAAAACAAAAATCTTCACACACATACATAATGTCAAAAGTATTGATCTCATTACCTTAAAAAGGATTCTTCGATTTCAAATAATATTTTGTCCTTGTTTTTGTTTATTATTTGAATACTTTATTTCAATTGTAATAGAAATAACTTTGTACACAATTGAATTGAGGATCTTGACTCGAATTATGACATATCAAATGAATTTTCTATTTTATAATTAAAATTATACAGGATCTGTTTGTTATCTACACACCCACCCACCCACAATATACATACACGTACACACACATTTAACTACATAGTTTATTTTATACATCAGTTTTTCCACAATGTTTACTTTCAATTAAAATTTTAATCTATACATATTTTTGTTTGTTTGTGTATGTCAGTTGTTTGTTTCTCTTATTTAAATTTAATCTAATCCTTATAGTTAAAATTTTCTCTTTTTCAGAAATTCTCTATAAAATTCTCCATAATCTTTTTTTTTTTTAAAAAAAAAGAAAGAAACCAAAAAATTTTAAACACTTCCTTCATATTGCAATAATAATGAATTTTCTGTAGTCTGCCTGAATATTAGTGATATCAAAAATTTAAATATAAAACAACAATCATGTGTGTATGTGTGTGTGTGTGTGTAGGTCGGTGTGGGTATAGATGGTTGTGTCTGTATATCTGTCAGAATTGTATTTATATATATTTTCACTTTATATTAAATTCGGTGTGAATTAATTAAATTTAATTGAAATTTGTAAACTTCAATTAAATTTGCATCTTAAAAACATTTCATTTTAATTTGAATTTTACTTTTTTCATTTTTATATATTTTTGTTTTTGTTATGTTTTACAGTTAGCTATAAAGTATAAAGTTTTATCATCATAGATGATCTCACAAGTATAACAATATATTTTCAAAAGAATTTTTAACTAAAATTTTAAATTGAAATTAATCTTTAAGTAAATCTAACAAAGTGTAAAATATGAATTATATATTTTTTTTTTCTTCAAATAAATGATTTTAAGAATTTATTTTTATTTGTTTTTTTTTTTTTTTTTAAGGTACAACAAAGTTGCTTGGAGACCAAATTGGCAGAAAAAGAAGTAATTAAATTTAAATGATGAAATATCGAAAGTATCGTGTAAACTGAGACAAATATAAGGATAATGATGGTGGTGGTGAACAAAGTGAGTACAATATTTAACGAATAAAAATTAGACGTAGTTTTAATTGTATAGGAATTCCTTTTTTTCTTCAAAATGAATTTCGAAAAAAAAACCTTTTTTGAAAATTTGCCTAGTCTTTTTTTCTATTAGGAATTCGCAGTCTGAATTTAGTTTTCCTTTGAATTTATAGTTTTTTTTATGTCACTGATATTTTTGTTCTTACTCTTATAGTTTATCTTAGTGAAAAAGGACTATAAAAAGCAGTTAGATTGTGAAATTCCATTTAAAGTTAAAGATCATATTATGAAAAAGGTCCTAAATAAGATTCAGGTGTTCTTTAAAGGATAAAAAAATTTCTAGGAAAAATTTTACAAAAGATAAATTTATTTTTTTCTGCACATTTCACTTTCAGTTGAAGTTGCTAATACGTAGAATTTAAGTTTAATCCTTAAGGAAAAATCTACAAATGTTATCCACATTCGAACACAAAATCTGTAATTGTTACAATTTTCAAAGAAAAAAAAATCCCATACGATAAAAGTTTCAGAAGTAAAAAGAAATCGAAAATGATATTTAAATCGCACACCCACACAAATAAATTTAATTTTGCAATTGCAAATTACAAAATTTTATGAATAACTCAATGATCTTAATTAAATTAATTACATAATAAAAGTGAATCCTTTTACGAAAAAAAAAAAGGATAAATTCCAAAAATTATTGAAAGTTTTATTCTTGTTTTTTTTTTCTCCGTAATATTTAAAAGAAAAAAAAGTTATCTTTTAAATGCAATTAGGAATTGTTGGTGTGAGTATGTGTGTGCAAAAATATATTTTCTATAGGATATTAGGTATTTTAAGGTAAATAACCACATTAACACAAAACACACATACATATACACATAGAAAAATATAATGTTCACATTTTTAGTATATAGTTAAGTGGAAAAACATTTTTAGAAGCTTTTCATATAATGTTAATTGTTATAATGTAAAAAAAAGGACAATCCCTAATTCATAATGTAATGTATTTTCTTGGTTTTTTTTGAACAAAAAAAAAAAAAAAGAAAACATGTTGAAAAGTTTTTGATGACATTGTCAAAATTTTCTTCATAAAAACTTTTAATTCTCTTTTATTTTAGTGTGTGTGTGTATGAGTGTGGGTAGTATATAAAAAATTAATGACATTTTGGTAATGGATTCAAATAACAAATTAAATTATAGATAAAATCAAAATTTTAATGTACTCATGTTTTATCATGTATTTTGTATCACAAATGTGTGGGATACTCGATTAATACTTTTCTTTTTCTTTCTACGAAAAGTATCTTTAATTTTTTTTTGTACATATTTTCTTTTTGTTTTTTTTTTTAATTTGTATTCATTATTGTAGAATATCAATTTTCCACACCTACTCAACGCATTAAATTTTATTATTCTTTATTTGTTTTTTTTTTTTTAACTTTTCATACGAAAATGTCATTTGTATTAATTTTTGTGTGTGTCGTAAGGATACAATCGCATAAAAAAAAATCGATAAATTAAAAATCTAAAAAAACAAAAATCCAAAAAAAAAAAAAAAAAAAACCGAGGTAAATTAATAATTAATTTAATTAAATATGCTATATCACCTTTAAATTTTGTTTTAATAAAAAAACAAAAATTCAAAGTTCAATTTCAATTTAAAGGACAATATAGAGAACGTGTGTGAAGAATTAATTGGATTTTTAAAAAAGTAGCCAGATAAAAATCTCTGAACATTGTTTTTAAAGGCCTTTGTTCTCTGTTATTGCAAATCATTATATATGATATCGACATAGTAGGCTGTTAATTAATTAAAGTATTATATTCGATGATTTATTGAGAACATGTTGAATGAATTTGACAAAAAAGGATATATGTAGAGTGAAAGCACAGAGAAGATAGTTATAGAATTTATATTGTCATTGATGAAAGTATGGTGAATTTAAAAACATATAGTTTATTTGACAGATGTACAAAAAAATTGAATAGAAAAAGTCCTTTTTTCAGGCGTGTGTTTAAAAACTATGTTTAAATTCAGGGAAATTTTATTGGATATGGGTGTTTTATTTCAAGAATAAAATGTGGATTACGAATTTCCAGGAAAATACTGTACTTTTTTGAAAATTTTCTTCTAATATTTTTAGTTGTTTTCAAGTTCTTCTCTATTTTGTTTCAAATTTTCTTTTTAAATCCCATGCATAAGGACAAGCAAAAGAAAAAATCGTTGTAGTTAAGTCTTTCTACCAAGAAATTAAAATGAAAAAAAAAAAAAAAAGGATTTTCTGTAAAACGGATTTCTGGAAAACGTTTTCTACGAATTTTCTGAATTTTCTTCGAAAAAAAAAGCTTCTAAAAAAAATTCTCGAAATTTTTTTTCTTTAAAAGTAATTTTTGATAAATTATTCTTAGAAATTTTTTTTTTTATCTCGTCCTTACATTTAATACGACCTATTACTTTAATATGTTTGTATGTTCAAAAAAAAAAATAATCTTGAAGTAAAAAAGAAAAAAAAAGAAAAAAAAAAAAGGAAAATGTAATCTAATAAAAATGTCACATATTTTTTTAAAGTCAAATGCTGTTTTTTTTTTTTTGTCATTTTAACAAAATTACATTCACAAAGGTCAACAGCACAGGGTCAATTTTTTTTTTCATTTTTTTTTTTTTTTGTGTTTTAAGTAGTTCATGATCAATTAAATATTTTGTGTGTGTTTATGCTATATTTTATTTTGGATGTCATACAAATTCTCATGTGTTTTAATCCTCTGTTTAATTCCTAAGTTTTCACCTTCACCTTTTTTTTTTTTGTTTTTCTTATTGTTGTGTAATTTTTGTGTATTCTTATTTTTTTTTTAGTTTTTGAAAAAGCTCAAGAATTTATTTATATTTTTTTTTTTGAAGGTTAAAATATTATGTAAAAAAAAAAAATTTCAATATCACAAATTTATTTAAAGAAAGGAGAAAAAAAAAACTTTGTAATAAAATAAAAGTGCGAATAAGAGTGTCACATAATATTGGTTTTTATTTTTAAGCTTAAAAGGATTTTTTTTTTTACACGAACTTTTTCACCCTCTATTTATAAAAATTAATTACGTATGCATTTTAAGTTACATTTATTGCATTTAAATAAATTTCATTTTACTTTAATAATGTTTTTATTAAATTTCTTTGTTATTTTTTTTTTGTTTTTTGTTTTTTGTTTTTTTTTTGAATTTCTATTTTGTTAACGGTTTTATGGTTTCTTATTCATGTACATATTCAATGTCACGTTGACAAAAAGTATGTAAGTTTTTTAATAGAATTATAATAACTCTTTTTATATGCTTATATGTGTGTGTACAGTATTCTTTGGATAATTTAGAAAAAAAAAAAAAAAATAGAAAATAAAAAAAACCAATTGTGTTGGATATTGTTGGACGTTTGTATTGTATTTTATTTTTGATGAAAATTTGTGTATGAAAAAATGTGTATATAGCATGTGATTATAGGCATTCATTTTTTTACCTGTATACATTTACGGGACATATGTATATACATATGTAAGTACATAGTTATATGAATATGTTGTTATTGTACATACATAGAAATGAAAAAAAAAAAAAAATTAGAAAGAAAATGTGAAATTTAATGTGACTTTCTCATTGATAAATATTTTATGACAAATAATCATGTTAAGTAGAATTAAAAAAAAAAAAAAAACAAGAAAAAAAACAAGAAAATAATTGTGTGTGTCCATATTCAATATAAATGTACCTATAATCTATTTTTATTGATATCAAAAAAAAAAAAAACATATAAAAAGGAAGCCTTTTTTTTTACAATTCAATAGAATTGTCAGTTTTTTTTTTATGGTGATTATTTTGTTTTTGTTTTTTGTTTTTTTTTTTTAATTTTTTATTATTATATCGAAATAGCCATGAACTGTGAACTATAAAAAGATAATAATACAGTTATATTGTAAAGGTAAGAAATGAACAAAGAAAAAATAAATCATTTGTAAGTTTATGTTGCCTTTATTGTGAAAGGTTTAGGGAAAAGTAAAAAAAAAAAATGATAAGAAACAAAATTGCTTTTTTTTATAAATAACAAGAATTATAAAATTTAGTCCTGTCTAATGTAATTGGAATTGAATAAAAAATTTAAAGAAAATTTAAACTCAGAACTTATAAAACGAATTTGAAAGACGAAGGATATCAGAATTTAAAAATTAACCCCAAAGGTAAGCAGGAAAGGTTAAAGTTTGTTACTTTATTTCATGTGCAAAAAACTTCTTATATTTTCTTTTAATTGTCCAGCTTGAAGCTGGAAGGTATAGATAGACAAATTTTTTTGTAGAATTTGATTTAAACTTTTAGATAACTCATAAAAGCAAAAATTAGTAAAGGTCAAAGTTATAATGTTCATGATATTGTATTTTTTTTTTTTTTTTTGAAAAAAAAAAAAAAAAATTTGTTTTATATTTTAAAATAAAAGATACTCCTATCATTTATTATGAATAATTTAATCCTTGTCTCCATGATTATGTTGGTAGGTTTTCCAGTTATTTTCGACAGAAATGTTTTAAATTAAAAAATTTATTTCTTATGTCTTTTATAAAATTCTACTATTGTAATGTCCTTTTTCGTATAATTACTCATGAACTATGCGTACATAAACACAGTTTATACATTTATGTTCTATGTATATGTATATTTTTTTTTTTAAATTTTTACTTACCAAATATTTTTCATCATTATATATCGATTAAAATTATTAAAATAAGAAAAAAACAAGAAAATCAATTACATATTGCGTGAAAAATGTGTAACCATTAAATATGCGTGTCGCACATACATACATAGGTATAAAAAAAGGATTTTTTTCTTCTCTCTTTTTTTTTTCTTTCATCCTATAAACACTTTTTTTTTTTTGAATAATAAAAAGCACACATACATATATGAATGTAAAATTTTTTTTGTAAATGTACCACACTCTTTTAAGCTTTTTTTAAAGGAAATTTTGAAAAAAAAAAGGAAAACCATTTGATGAAGCTAAAATAAAATAAAATTTTCATTTACATTATTTTATGAAATTTTTATTTTCTTTTTTTTTAATATTTTGGAGATAATGATGGTGACGTGTTAGTATGTCTCTGTGTATTACGTATTAGAAATTGTTTTTTTTTTTTTTCATATATAATTTCCTAATGAGACATTTTTTTTTTTGAAATGAATTTGACTTTTCGAATTAAGCACCATTATCGTTATTTTATTTTGTTTTTTCATAAATGAATATCTAATTTTTATAATAAAATTACTTTATTTTATTTTATTTTTTTTGTTGTTGAAGAATATACGAAAAATACGTACGAGCATACCATATATCCATCCTTTCCTGTTTGACATTTTTTAAATGATGAAGTACTTATTATTTAATAAAGAAAATATGTTTTTTTTTTTTTTTAATGAAATTCAAGTACTTTACAAAATTTTCATTTTGAATTATTGAAATGTCATCTTAAGATATATTGACAGGTATTTTAAAAAAGGTAGACATTTTTTTTTTTAAAGGTGTTATTAAAAATTCATCAAGTGGAAATTAATGTTGGAAAATTGGAAAAAAAAAAAAAAAAAATGTGTTATACAGGAAAATAATTGATTTGGTTTTTCTATATATGGAAGGTTTAGAGTTGTTAGATTTTTGAGTGTTAATTATTGAAAAGTATCATAGTTTTTTCACCAGTCTGTGGAAAACTTGTGGGACATTATTGAAATAATTTCGTAGGCAGAATTGAATTTAAAAGGCAGTAGTTATGTCATAACAGAGTAATTTTTTGGGCTGTTAATGCGTTTGTAATGCTGCAGTGGATTGAAGTTTAATTCCGTGACTATTAAAATTTAATCTTCGAAAGAGTAAACTATAAAATGACGTGTAATAAAATCTTAATTGTCAGACTTCACTTATCAGCTTGAGATGTCTTTAAAATCAAAAACAAAAATTCCATTATCGCTCATTACTTTTCTTTTTTAGATGTGTTCACTTAATTTTTTTTTTTTTTGTCTTAGCTTTCATACAGTCAATTAAAGCTTCTGTTAAAGACATTTTTAGTAATTATTTTGATTAAAATCAATTAAATTTTTTGTAACAAAAAAAAAATAAATAATTTGTAGAATATTTGTTGCTGTCGTTTACATACATTAAAACAAATATCTCCAGTTAATCACACAATAAAAAATTCATACCAGTTTTATTTTTTTTTATTGTTTTATTCTTCTTCTTTTCTTCCAAATATCAGTCATTTTTTAAAGATCACAATATATTTACTTATGTTTTTTTTTTTTATTTATTTATTTTTTTTTTTTGAAAAATTTATAAAATGTAATCGCATGTTACTAACAGATTATTCGTAATTTAATGATTGTTGTTCGTTTGACTAAACAGTGAAGTCATTGAATTTTTTTCTTGTACATAAATTTCTTTTTTTTTTTTTTTTTTTTTTTATTAAAAAAAGCACGCGAACAATAAATTATTTCCGCTAAAATCAACCAACCAAAATAAGATTTTTCTTTTTTTTTTCTTTTTTTTTTTTAAACAATAAAAATTTTGCTAGTTCTTGAGAAGATTTGAGTATTTTTTTATTAAATATTGTTTTTTTTTTTTTTTTTTTAGAATTTTGATGTTTTGTTTTGCAATTTTGTAATAAAAAAGTATCTTTTTTGTCTAAGAAAAGTATGTTTTCTATTTATTTTTCTCTTTTTTTAAAAAAAAAAAAAAAAAATACAAAAAGCTTAAAATTAAATTTTTCACTTTGTAAAAAACCGAAAAAATTTTAAAGAAAATCTGAGTTCATTAAATTGTTCATCATGCATGATTTTAATGCACGTACACATATATGCTATATATGTATTATATATGTACATACTTGTATAAAAAAAATTTCAATAAATTTTAAATTAGTTGTATTATGAAATAATCGTCTCTTAAAATCAATTGTGTGAAAAAATAATTTCATTTTTAAAATAAATTAAAAGAGGGTGGGGTAAATAGCAGATAACTATAAAGAAGATATTTTTAAATGATATCGAAAATCATGATGACAATGATGTGATGATGATGATATTTCTGTTTTTTTTGTTGTTGTTGTTGTTATTGTTGTTATTATTGATATTTACGATTATATTGATGTATCTGCCATAGACATAAAAATTTTTTATTATTATCAACACACCAGTTTGATAAAATTTAATTCATGATTCGAAATGATAGCGTCAAAATCATAAAGTTTATATTAATAAATACGTTTCACAGCTGACATTTCACTTAATAAAATTAATTCGACAATAAAAGAATAAATAAAATATTTTGTATTGACAAAAAAAAAAATAAAAAAATTAATAAATAAAAGATGAGTTAAAAAGAATTTAGTAGAAGAAGTGGGTGGTACTAAAGATATTTCAAGATACAATATTGTTGTTGTTTTTGGCTGTTTAAGTGAAATGAATGAAATAAAAGAAAATTTTGTTTCAAATAAATGTAATATAATCCTATTCAATTTATCAGATATGTATATAAAAAAAAAAATGAATTTTAAAATATCTTTTTGTAACCTGAACAACAGAAAAGAAAGAAATAAAAATTTTTTTTTTTTTTTTTTCACCATCATAGTACGTCAATAAATCATTAATTTCATATACTTATGTAGGTACTTGTAAATTTCTTTTAAATTAAAATCACCTTGAAATACATACTAAGAACTTACGTTTAAATATATTTTTTACGATTGCGATTCATTTCACACTTAGCCTTTAATTAAAACAAATTCAAATAAAAATAACAATTCAGTTTTTTTTTTGTTTTTTTTTTTTTTTCGTCGTTTCTTGTTCATTTTGTATATATGTATATATCACAAACAGATTGATAGTGTTTGAGAAGATGTCAATTTTGTTTTTGTTATATATATTTTGTGGTACATACAAAAGTGAACAAAACAAAAAAAAAAAAAAAAGTTGCAATCAATTGTGTATTCGTTATAGACCACTTAGAAAAGATTTTTTTTTTTTGAATTTATTTTTTTATTCATTTTTTTTTTTTCAAATGCTATATTTTCAACATTCAATTGAAATAAATTGAAACTGACAAAAGGTTTAGATTTTTTTTTTTACTAATGATCAACAAGGTTTTTTATAATTTATTCTTAATTTATTTCAATGTGTTTGTTTTTTTTTCGGTCTTTCAATGTGAACATCTGAAATTGTACAATGAAAGTTACGAAATAGAAGAAAACAAAAAAAAAAAATAATAAAAAAACAATAGTTATTTTTCTAAATGTCACACATTTGCTAAAAAGTTGAAAAAAGTTTTTTTTTTTGCCTTTAGAGTGCATATGTCAATGAAATGGAAATGTATCACGAACAAAATATTTTTTTTTATTGCACAGAAAATAAAAACTTTTAACATTAAAAATGGAATAAGAAAAGAAAAATGTGAAGATGAAAAAAGAAAAGAAGATAAATATCCTTCGGAAGTTGAACTTTCTGAATCTTTAACCTAATGCACTTGTACTAGATTGAACCAGTTGGTATTAAATTTTTATCTCGATGTGATTTTTGATGAGAGTATTTTAAACGTTAAATAATAGGCTATTTCTACAGATTTGACACTACATGCGGTAACTAAGACGTGGAAATGGTCATTAAAAAGAAAAAACAAATTTTCTTTAGATTCAACCAGGGGTGGGCGTATGAATGCAAAAGAGTTGAAAGTTAAAACATGGTTGAAGAAGAATTCTATAAAATGTCATAGTTAAATATGGTACTTTTCCTAATTGTACCACTTTCAATATTCTATTTTGAAAGGAAAACTTCTGACCACCCCCATAATATTTCAGTTTTCATAGGTGAGTAGGTGGTGAGCTGATGTATAAATTATGGAAGGTTTACTTCAAGTCAAAAGCAGTAGCCAATCTATTATAAAATATGTCAGTAGGAAATTTAAAAAAAAAAAAAAAATTTATAAATTAAAAATAGAAAAAAAAAATAGAAACTGAAACTTCATTTTAGTTTAAAAATTAATTAAAATTTAATTTCCACATCGATAATTACAAAAATTATAAAATAATTGAACATTTTCTAAATGCATTTCCATTAAATTTTTACAAAATAACTGGTAAATTCAATAAACATGTATCAATTATTGATCAAAAAAAAAAAAAATTTTAAAAATAAATAAAAAAACAATTTCCAATTAAAATGAAATTTTAAAATGCAAATTGACGAGAGTATAAACATAGATACCTACCACCTACAATAATCCAGTATCATAAATCTAATAAAAAAAAATGTAATTTCAAATGCTTTCAAGCATATTGTAAATTGTTAAATTGTTCATGATGCTCATGATGATGATGATGATGATGATCATGATGATGGTAGGCATTATTTTGTTATTATCTATTATTTTTTTGTTTTTGTCATTGTTTGAAAGCTTTTACATTTTAATTGTATTATGTATTTAAGTACAATAACTGAATAGTGGTTTAAATGATAATAAAATGTAATTTTAATGAAAGCAAAATAATAATAATAATAAAAAATAAAAAAATTATATAATGATTTTTTTTTTTTTTAGAAAATATAACAATGAAAACCCACAACAAAATGATGATGATAATCTTTAGACACTCTCTCTTCCTTTTATCTTTTTCATTTGTACATATATCCATTAAGATGTAAAATATAATGAACAAGATATAAATTTACATTTACTTAAATAATCCTTAAGGGAAACAAGTCCTTTGAAATTAAACATTTTGGCCTACCACAACATAAAATCTATTTACCATTAAAATGTTTATAAACATTTACACAAGTAATTTCTGTTGTCTTAAAAAATCTTTAAAAAAAAAATCTTTTAATAAAAAAAAAATGTTTATGATAAATTTAAAAAATTTTTTATTTATTTATTTATTTTTTTTTTTTTTTTGAAGGATAAAATGTGATTTTTATGTTGAAATTTTTGATTGTGTTTTATTTATTATTATCCTATAAAAATTTCATATTTTAAATTTGGATAGGATGTTGGATGAATCAAGGAATCAAAAAACAAACATGTAAGTGTAATACGATTTTTTCGTTGTTTTTTTTTTTTTTTGAGAAATTCCAAAAAAAAAAATGTTATTTTGAGGTCGCTTAAAAACGTAACGCAATAAGTTAAAGAAAAACTCTGTGCATATTAAAAGGAAAATAAACAAAATAAGGAGGAATTTAAAGAATTTAGAGGAAAAATTAAAATTTCATGGGAGTAAAAAGACAAAGGAAAACAAATTTATGAAGCATTAATCATTTTGTTACTCTCAAGGGTTCGATAAAAATTTTTGAATTATAATTTTTTTTTTAAAGGATATTGTTTTTTGCCTTGTACGTTCTTTCTTTATAAAAATTGATAGAATTTTGTTTTCTTTTAAGGCTTTTCACTACGTAGAAAGGAATTGTGGGAGAGTGGGGAAACAGGAGGTGAGATAAATAAGGAAGGTCTTAATTTTTGATAAATTGATTATGACAGCAAAAAAAAATAAAGGAAAAAAAAACTTAAGAGGAATCAAAAGGAAGGGAAAATCTGTGGATTTATGATTTTTAAAAACGGATTTACTGGTGATTTTTTTTAAATTTTTTTTTTTTTTGCAAAAATTTTGTGAAAAATTTACGTAGATACTACATCCGGTTCTCTCATAAGTAAAATGAAATATCTTTTTGTGTAATTTATTTATTTGAAATTTTCAAATACTTTCTTCGTTAAACAATAAAGAAGAAAAATTCACAGTGACAAAAGACGAATTATGTAAGCAAAAACATTTTTTTTTTTTCAATTAAGAAAAGCAAAAAAGCAAAATCAAACAATTTTTTTTTTTTTTCAAGAACACATAAAATCGTAATCGTTTTTTTATATGAGATCAATGTCAATGAAATGTTTTTTTTTTGTTTTTTTTTTTTTTGTTTTTCGTTATCTAATTTTAACATTTTAATATACTTTGTAATAGAATTTTTATTGATGTATTTAACATATGAGAAAAAATTTAATGACATCATAATTTTTTTATTTTATAGTTCTTAAAGATATTTTTTTATTTTTATCTTTTTTTAGCATACTTTTTTTTTTTCTGTTGAACATATGTTTAGAATTTGAAAGTAAAAAAAAAAAACAAAAAAACAACATATATGTTTTAATTTTAGCAAGCACACTTATCGAATTGTCGTTTTAAAAAAAAAGTGTATTGAAAAAATAACAGAAATTTTTCTGTTGAAATATGCATATGTAGATTTTTTTTTAAAAATGTTTAACAGTCATTCGGTCAGTATAATTAATTAACGCTAGATAAAAGTGAAAAAGATTAATTTCTATGTGTAAAAATTTCACTGAAAAATAGCTTTTATTTTTTTTTTTTGTTCTCTTTAAATTTTTTCTATTTTTCAATGTCAAAATTATTAAGTTGATTTTGAAGTACATATTTAATTTGAATAATGTTTTTTTTTTTTTTTTAGAACATAGAAGAAAATGTTGAAGGATAGTCATTTGATAAAAATTAAAAAAAAAAAAAAAGAAATTAGAAATTTATTTGTTGCTATATGAAATGAGGAGATCGTATTTTTAAAGTTTGTGGTTGATGTGTGTTGAAGATATTTTAATCAATATAAATTAGATCACATGCATATTTTTCATATTAATCTACAGTTTCATATGAATTGAGAAATACTATCGATAGTCGATATAGAGAACATACTTTTTTGTATGATAGGGAAAGTTTAACGTGACGTTATTCTAACTTGTGGCTTATAAATATCTGTGGTATAAGTATAATTTTCATTTGAAAGAAAAAAAAAACATTGTAATTGCTTTGTTATCTCTAAAAAAAGATGTAGCCCAAAAATTGTACAATCAAGAGGTCAAAAAGTTTAAATATTTACACAGGTCAAAGAAAACACAACAAAAACTTAACAATTTCTTACAATTTAATCGACTCAAACTCATATTATGGCAAAAAAAAAAATCAATTTATCAATTTTATGGCATTATTCTACCAAATTTCATTAAATTTTCAATACAATTCTTTAAAGCGAAAAAAAAAACCCCATGAACCATTAAGAAATTTCTTTTAAATTCACAACCATAAAATTGTATATATGCTCTTGAAAACTTTTTCTTTTGAAAAATTTTTTATAAATTTTTCTTCAGTACTTCTTGAAAATGTCATGTATCTCTGTTATACCTCATACACTTAAGTAGACACCTACAAAATAATTTCTTTCTTGAAAAAGATATTTGAAAATCAAAATACGAGTAAGTACATAAAAGTAATTCTTTTTTTTTTTTTATTTTTTATTCTTTTCTTGTAATTGAAAAACTTTATCTTCATTCTTATTATTCTCATCAATTATTTAAATAAAAATAAAAAAAAAAGAAGAAAAAAATACATAAAAAAAAAAAGTTTAAATTTTCGTTTTAAGATATTCCATTTTATTATAAAAAGAAAAAAAAAATCTAAGAATGATTATACGATGAGCAAACAAATATGAATTTCTCGTTTTATTATTTTACTTTTTTTTTTTTTTTTTTTTTGTGAAAATATATATTTTTAAGTAATTTTATTTTTATGCCAGATACATAATATAAAGAAGAAAAATTTATATATGTACAAACAAAAGATTTTAAAGTTAACAAAGATCTAATATTGACATTGTGTTCTCACTATAAAGAATTTATTTTGAACTTTTACCGAACTTATGTAGAGATTTTTATTTTTCTTAGTTTGTAGAGTTTCATTTTAATGGATTTTTTTTTTTTTGAAATGGAAAAAAAAATAATAAAACAAACAAATTAAATTGCATCATTTAAAGACAAAGTTTTATGATATGTGTGTATTGTTTTTTTTTTTCCTTTTTTCTCATGTCAAATGAATGTGCCTCTTTTAAAACTTTTTTTTTTCATTAAAACAAAAAAAAAATAAATTTATGAACCAAAAAACGAAATTTTGATTACAAAAATATCCCATAAGAGTATGATATGGCTTAGGGTGTTACCAGAAATTGGGATAAAGATAATCAAACATTTTTTTTAAAGGTTTTACCAGGAAAAGTATCAGATTTAATGGCCAGAAATAAAAGTACACATGTCAAACATGTCATGTTAAAAATCTTGAAAAACTTTTGGACAAATTAGTTTTACTCAGTCAGTACTTAGAATTTCGTAGAATAAAAAAAGTAAACTTTTTTTCTGTTGAGGATCTGACCTTTCAAAATCCTAGTTTTATATTTTTGATTTAGAATTTTCAGCAAAGTCAAAATTGTTGTTAAGAAGGTTTAGAATACAGGCTAATGAACAAAGACAGAGAAGTAGAGACAAGGAGAAGGTTTATTGTTCTAAAAATCAGAGAAAATATAGAAAAAAAAAAAACTTACAATTTAATTAAAAATGCTGTGTTAAAATTTTATCGAAATTTTCTTCATTTTTTATTTAAATAACACCCTGTATTAAAAATAACAAAAATAATTCTACTTTAATTTCATTTTTTAAGATAATATTAAAGAACGAAGCCAAAAAAAAGGACAATACACATTTATCATCCATTAATTCTTTTGAAAATCCATAATGAAAAAAAAAAACGTACATATAAAAAATGTTGTTAATTATTTCGAATCAACGACATCATTTTTTCATCATTTAATCAATATAAAAAAAACACATTTAATTAAATGTATCAAATGATGATTAATGTATCAACGAACAAAAAAGGATCCGCAATAAATAAACAAACAAAAAATTAAATATTTTTCATAATTATAAGAAAGAAGAAACGATGAAAAAGAAATAGAACAAAAAAAAAACGAAGAAAATATTAAAAAAAACGTCCCACATAAATCAGATTTAATCGAATTTCATTAAAAATAGAAAATTTTTTCCTTCTTAAATTTTATTACTTAATTTAATTTACGCCTATAAATCGCATCCTTAAATTTTATCCTATCTAATTTTAATATCAACATCATCTTTAACAATTGATATAGATACACACAAAATATATATATGTATGTACATACACCTACAATCAGATATACTATGTATGTACAATGTACATATAATGATTTCGAAGAAGGCCTCATAAATTGAATCCTTTTTTTAATGAAGGATATAAACTTAAATATCATGTTCTGTACCTTGACAGATTTCATGATTTCAACTATGTATAATAACCGACTGTTGCATTTCATGTTGTACATATGTATGTATGTATAGTGTATAAAAATAGCATGTAAATAAATTTTTCCAATTATTGATTTTCTCATCATCATAAATGTAGGTATGTATGTATATGTACGACTGTATACGTACAGATAAATACAATTAAAATTATATTAAGGGAGTTTCGTACAAAACTGATGTGTATAATTTAGTTAGTCGAAAGCTTAAATTGTTGTTTGTAAGAAATTTTTTTCTTTTAAATTTACCCGAAAATTTGAACAAAAAAATTAAGTAAAGAAATTAGTGGAGTCGTTTGATTTGAAAATGGATTTTCGGAGTTTTTTCGGACTATATCCTACGTAAAAAATAGTTATTTTGAAGATGACTTTGAACAAGCTCTCTTCAGATACATATTATTTTTATAATAACAGCGAGTTAAAATAAATTTCAGTTGATTTTCATACAGAACTTTGAAAAGGAAAATATCATCTAAGGTAATGAAGGATTATTATCAAAAGATTTTCGGAATTCTTCTAAACTACACCTTAGTAGTTCGTAGGTGATTTCACTTGATATATAGTAATTTTGAATTTCTTCTGTACTAAAAGAATGTTCGAATTTTCAGAATTCTAGGGTGGGTTTACCGTTTATACGTAAAGTGGACAGGTGATTGTCACAACATTTTCGGAGTATCGTAAAATATTTCTTCTGAAAAAAAAAATCATTAACGTAAAAGTAATTTTACTTTTAATGTCTGTTCAAACAAAAATGTATTGAAATCCTTTATGACGAACTCTCTAAGAATTTCCGAAAATCTACTTAAAACTATCAGTCACATTAAGCAAAACCTTTCAGATTTTAGAACAGTTACTTATACCTGTAGTAGGTTTAAGTATTCTTCATCAATGATTAGGTAGTAACTGAGAACAGCAAGCGACATGGCATTCGGTAGCTCAATGGTTCAAGAGCATTACCACGGAAAGGTAAAGGTTCCGTGGTTCGATTCCCGGCCGAGTCGAATGTCGTTTTTCATGTTTTTCAGTTACTATATACCTTTTGTGAATATCCTTACTATTCTATCCGGAAAAATAATACAAGGATAAAACATTTAAATAAATTTTCTATTATTCATTTTATTGAAATTAAACAATGATCCTAGACAATATAATATCCTAGTTTGATGTAAAATTGATAAAAAAAAAAAAATAAAAAAATAAGGATAAAAAATTATTATTATTATTATTGTTCATTCTGTGAATACATATACCTACTGGTAAATTTGACTTTAAACTTTGACGGTCGTCATAATATTATATTTTCTATACTTTCATTGAAAAATTCCTTCTTGTCTGTTATTGTAAAATGACAAGTTGAAGGATATTTTATTATTTGTTTGCTATTCATTATAAATTTATGATTTCTATAAAAGGTATTATACAATAGTTTAAAAAAAAAATATATGTATATGTAAATAATTAAAAGAAATAAGGAAATATATATTTTGATCTATTAATATAATAGATTTTACTTACATATCTTTTATAAGATATCGAATAAATTGTAAAAAAAAAAAAATGAAAAAAGAAAGGAGTACACACAGTATCTACACACGTACGCAAGGTATGACATGTATTCAATTATTTATGTATAGAAAAAGGATATACACTGATGCGAAAAAGTTTTGGAACATAGTTCATTTTATTAGAATTATTATACATATCTATATATTTTTTCCAAAAATTCACATATTTATTTATCTAAAATATTCTTTTGATTGTTTAATATAAAAATATAAAAAAACAACAACAAAAAAATTATGTAGAACACCCATAAAATAATGATAACGGGAACAACTTCTTAAAATGCTGTGAAAAAGTTTTGGAACATGATTTATAACTTTTAATGCGAATTATTAAATAAGCACCGTTATGTTGCAGATGCATTTGAAATTGTATGTGAATGATTATTTCTAATTAATTGGTCAGTTTTTAATTATTTGTGAAAGAATAATAAAGTTAATAATTTATTTTTTTCAATCATGGTAAAAAAAGGTAAAAACACAGATATAAATATAAGATCTTTGGCTATTTATCGTAGGAAAAGTGGAAAAACTAAAAGAAATTTCAAAAATTTTAAATTTAAGTTCAACCACAGTTCACAATATTTGCAAAAGGTTTTTTTAAAATAATGCAATTGAAGATAAACCACGATCAGAAAGACCTGCGAAACTTAAAAAAACGGATGTTAAATTCTTAATTCGTGAAGTGACTCAACAACCTGGTTTAAATTCAACAGAACTTGCACAAAAATTAAAAGAATTTAATAATACTGAAGTACACACCTATACAATTAGGAAAAAATTAAACAAAAACGGTTATTTCTCACGTGTAGCACGTAGAAAACCAGTATTTGTAGATAAAATTAACTTTAATTTATTTAAAGTTGATACAAAAGAAGAAAAAAGATGGAGAAAGGCAAATACAGAGCTGGAAGAGGTAAATATTTGTGGTACTGTTAGGCATGGTACAAATAATTCTTTTTTCCAAAAGTCTATTCCTTTATTTTTAAAATTTTTAGCAAAATAAAATCTTTTTTTTTTATTAATATCACTTAATACTGGTCCTACGTGCTACACGTGAGAAATAACCGTTTTTGTTTAATTTTTTTCCTAATTGTATAGGTGTGTACTTCAGTATTATTAAATTCTTTTAATTTTTGTGCAAGTTCTGTTGAATTTAAACCAGGTTGTTGAGTCACTTCACGAATTAAGAATTTAACATCCGTTTTTTTAAGTTTCGCAGGTCTTTCTGATCGTGGTTTATCTTCAATTGCATTATTTTAAAAAAACCTTTTGCAAATATTGTGAACTGTGGTTGAACTTAAATTTAAAATTTTTGAAATTTCTTTTAGTTTTTCCACTTTTCCTACGATAAATAGCCAAAGATCTTATATTTATATCTGTGTTTTTACCTTTTTTTACCATGATTGAAAAAAATAAATTATTAACTTTATTATTCTTTCACAAATAATTAAAAACTGACCAATTAATTACAAATAATCATTCACATACAATTTCAAATGCATCTGCAACATAACGGTGCTTATTTAATAATTCGCATTAAAAGTTATAAATCATGTTCCAAAACTTTTTCACAGCATTTTAAGAAGTTGTTCCCGTTATCATTATTTTATGGGTGTTCTACATAATTTTTTTGTTGTTGTTTTTTTATATTTTTATATTAGACAATCAAAAGAATATTTTAGATAAATAAATATGTGAATTTTTTGAAAAAATATATAGATATGTATAATAATTCTAATAAAATGAACTATGTTCCAAAACTTTTTCGCACCAGTGTATCTATCTATGTGTACTTGAACATTTATTATTAAATTTTATATCAGATAAAATGATTATTATACATGACATATATTTTAATATATATACATATATATATGTACATACATACATATATGTACGTACAATTTTTATATATAGCAACAACAAAAAAACAAAAAAAAAACTACGATGAATACAGAGAATACAATATGGTGGTTCAGTTTAGATATCGATTTTTCAAAGTTTCAATAGAATAAATGTACGGAATTTCAGATATACATATGTATGTACATATGTATGTATATATTCATAAATGTAGAAATACAGTTATGTCTGAAGATATATATTTTGAAAAACTTACACGTTATTTGTGCTTGCAGTTTAAGTATATAAATTATAACACTTTAACATTTAAAAAAAAAAAAAAAAAAAAAAAAAAATAAGGAAAACCCAAACAAATGGCAAAAGCGCAACATGTGGAAATATTGTACCTAAATTGACACGAGGAAAATTTTTTCTTTTTATTTTTCAATTATATAATATATTTTTGATTTTATTATCTTTTGTGTACATAAAATTAAATTATATAAAATATTATTTGATTTCAATTTATGTAAATTTGATTTGAAAAATTTTCGATATTTCTATGGGCTTTTTCAAACAAACAAAAAAAAAAACTTCATAATCGCTTTACGAATAATTAATTGTAAGGTAAAGTTACCAGTATCGATACAATTGGTACTACATAGTTGGGAGTTTCTGGTTTTTATCCTTTAATAATGAAAATGCAAAGAACAAACATTGTTATTGTGAATTCTAAAGGATAGAAAAAATGTTCGAAAGGATATTTTTAGTAAATTTGGTAATTCAATGGTGAAAAGCTTTTCAAATTTAATAATTCGATTTCTTAGAAAATTTTCAAGACTTTCACAACGAATTTTCCAAAAAAATACTCTTAAAGACTTTTTCTTGAACACTGAAAAAAAAATCAAATAAATTTTATTTTTAATGATAATTTTTTCAAAAGAAAAAGTGAAGACCTATACGTTTAAGTTGTATCTTCTATTTTTTTTTTCTTTAATAAATTTTAGTGTTCAGTTCAATGAATTTTTAATGAAAAATCAATAAAATATTATTAAAAAAAAAACAACGAACATTTTTAGGTTTTTCTCTCTCTTCCTTTTTCTTTGCATGATGAAAAACAAGATAAAAAAAATACATACCAGTATTTTTTTGATTTTTTTTTTGTTTTGTCATTTTTTTTTTTTGGTTTTTTAATTTTTTTTCTAAACTTATTCAACTAAAAGGTGGGAAAAAAAAATAAAAAATAAATTTAAAAAAGAAGAAGAGAAAATTATTCAGAAAAAAAAAATTAATAAAAAATAAAATTAAAACGGAAGAAAAAAAACCTAAAGAAAATTATATGAATAAAAATATAACGGCCACAAAATAAATTTAAAAAAAAAAATAAAATTAGAATAAAAAAAAAATTTTAAAGAGGAATAAACAATTTTTATAAGAACTCAATTAACCGCAAAAATATGTAAAAAAAACTTTCCTTTTTTTAATATTAAAGTTTTTAAAAGAATATCGAAATGGAAAGCAAAATAAATAAGAAAAATAAAAAAATAAAAACAAATGAAATTGTATTGTGTGTGTGTGTGTGTGTGTATGTGTGTGTACTATTAAAATGAAAGCAAAAACAAAGAAGGACTCTTGTGTGTTATTTTATTTTATTTTTTTTTTTCCTTTTTTTACATGTTTTTCATTTATTTTTATTTTTTTATTTTTTTGGTACTTGTTTCTTACTTTTTTCCAACACTTTGCTTTTTAAGGATTTTTAAGGATAGCAAAATTGAAAGCTTTCAAGAACACAGAAAATGAGAAAATAAAGAGAAAATATAAACAAAAACAATAAGCAACAAAAAAAAAAAAAATTACTTCTATTTTTTTCGTGAATGTTTTATGTCGTGTATTTTTACTTATTTATTTTTTTTTTCTCAACTTTTGTTTTTCCACAGGATAATGGGGTATTGTTTAACAAGAAAGGTGCAATACACCAGAATAAACAATCATACTCGCATGTATGCGAAAGAAAAATTTTATCTGAAAAATATATTTACTAAAAAAAAAAAAAAATTTACATTTTTGTTTAAGAAACTTTTTTTTTTTTGTAAAAAAAAAAAAAATTAAAATAAGATAAGAATTTTAGATTGAAACGAAAGGAAATATTGCCATCAGGAGAATGAAGTGTTATGTGTAAGAAAAAAACAATATATATTGAGTAACAAAACATTACATAGTTACTGGAAAAAAATATATATATAAGGTTTATTTTTAACATGCTTAAATGTACTCTAAAAATATGTTAGATTTTCCCTGTATGACGATTTTCTGTTGTTTTGTTTTTTTTTTAATTTTTTTTCTTTTTTTCTTTTATTATTTTTATGAAATATAACGTTGTAAAAGATACAATTTAAATATGATACCTGTAACTAATATTTGTTTTGTGTTATCTTCAGTTGTCTTGAGGGTAAAAAAAGAAAATAAAGTGTTTTTCATTTTTTTTTTTTTTTTAAATTTTATTTAAAATTTTCTTTTTTTTGGCGGCTTGGTATTTTTACTTTTAGCTTTCATTCTTTTTTTTGTGCTTGCTTGCTTGTCAGTGGTATATGACATTTTTATCATAGAGAAAAAAAAAATAAATTATGGATGCCTTTATTATAGAATATTACAGTGATTCTGATTGGAATGTGGTGTTTTTTTTTATCTTAAAAATCATTCTTTTTTTTTTCATAGCGTAAAAATTTATTTTCTTGAAAAATATTAATAAATCATAATTTTTAGAAAGTGCAGAAGAAAATCAAAAATTTAATAAACAAAAGAAAAACAAATTAAACAAATTGAAAATATTTTAAAATATAATTTTTTTTTGTTTTGCTTTTGATCTCGAAGAAATTATGATTTATTTAAAATTGTGACATACCGAGAGTCATAACTTAAAAAAAAAATGAGGTAAAAGCTCAGATTACCTAAACTTGAAAAGAGTTTTAATTTTATTATTTTCTTTCGAATTTATTTAAAAGCAAATAAAAAAAAATGTTTGGTAGTGGATTTTCGAAAATGGAAAAAATTTCTACTGTTCTCATATTTCACAATTGAAGACTTTCGAAAATGTGCTCCAAAACAAAAATTTGGGTAAAAAAATGTTCTATTAGTTTTATTATGGTGGGTAAATATGTATGATTGACATTTACAATTTAGAATTGAATAGGGATTTCTTTTATTTGAAGTTTATGGAGGCTAAAAAAATTTTTTCCGAACAAGGCTTTAGCACGCATGAAATTCAAAATTCAAAAATTTCAATATAGATTTTAAAAAAATTGGGAATCGTAAGAGAAAAACTTGTTGAGGATATTTCATGTTAAGTTCTACTTAATATTTAAGAAGTTTCGGTTTAAGATATACTAAGAACGTTTTTTTTTTTTTTTAAATTTTCTTGCTTCAAGACGTAGAGTTATCCTTTCGTTGCACATTACTTAAATTCCACAGCGATAAAGTCTTATTAAATGAAAGAAAAAAAGGTGAAAAAAGATCTGTCGAGGGAAAAAAAAATACAAGTGTTGGTGAAAGTTTTTATTAATTAATTAAGTCTTCTACAAAAAAAGTAAGCCAATGAATTTCATTAAAAAAAAAAAAAAAAAAAAAAATTGTAGTTGATGTTAAACAGAGTTAATTAGATTTTAAAAACTTTGTGTACTAAATTCCAATTATACTGTAAATTTATTATTATTATTATTCTCTGTTTAATTTTATGTTTATTAACAATTTATAAGAGAAAAATAAGAAGAAGAAAAAAAAAAAAAAAAAAAACCAGAATCTATCTTTATTGTATAAACAAAACTTTTTTTTTTTTTTAGTAGTAATAAATTAAGTTTTTGAAACTAGTTTTTTTTTTCTTCTCTCTTCAAATTTTGTAATTATTATTTTATTTTTTATTTATTTTTTTTTTCAAAGTAAATTTAATATATGTATCTTTTTTTATGTATGAAAAATTCAAGTTATCCGTTGAAAGTTAATTTAAGTTCTAATTAAATGAATAAATAACTTTTACTTTAAATAATAATTAATATACACATGTTAGTTAGTATTATTATGATTATTTTGTTTCTTGTAAACAAACATACATGCCTTTAGATACATATATTCACATATTACACATTATTCATGAATTTTTTTTTTACAAATAAAATTATGTGAATACGTAACAATGTTAAATATTATAGAGTTACTTATTTGCCATAATTGCCATAACAAATAATAATTTTTTTAAAAAGAAATTTTTATGCATATATTCAAGGTATGTACACGTACAAAGAAAAAACAACATACATATAACAATTATAATTTAAATATATATATTATTTTTCTTTTTTTTTTTATGACATTTAATGATAAACATTTTACACAATAAATTACATAATAACGTTTTGTAACTCTATTTATTATGTATGTATTTTGTTTTTAAAAAAAAAAAAAAATCAGTATTCCATAATTTGTATTTTGTATTATAAAAGAATTTTTAAAATTGAAAGGCGTTAGCTCTAAAAAAAAAATAAGACATTTATTAATATTTTGATAAATTTAATGTATGCTAATTATTAGTGTATACAAACTTTCTCATGTAAGATACACATGTGTATATAATTTAATGCTAACCCCTACAGCAAATTTTTAGTTTATAATTATATGAAATAAATTTTTTTTTTAGTTTTTTTGTTGTTTTTTTTTTGTTTGTTTTTGTGTTGTAATGCATGCAAAATTTATATCTTGACTTTGAAATGTGTGTAACATACGCATATTATATACTTATATGGTATGGTATGGCATGTTTTATATATGAATTAATTTCACACTTTTTGCTATGCTCTAATAGAATATTTTAAATTAAAAAAAAATATTACAAAACAAAAACGAAAAAAAAAAAACAAAGGTTTTCTAAATGTTTTGTTTTTCTAATTAAGCAAATTAAAGATTAAAAAAAAAGAAATTATGACGTTCTTGTGACTAATTTTCATATTTCTACAAAATTAACACAAAAAAAAAAACAAGTTGATTCAAGTTTTAAATAAAAAAAAAAGGTAATGTCGCGAGTGTATAAGTTTTGTCTATTATAGAAATGAAAAAAAAAAAAAACTGAAATAAAGTCCTTATGTTAAATCTGGGGTGGAAGTACGTATGTTGTTTCAATCGACTCAGCAATGACTGAATATAATCAATTCAGCTTTTAACAAGTCGATTGAAACAACTTATACGTACATACATACATTATGTACTTTCACCCCTGTTCATGGAAAACGCGTAGTTGATGACTGAATTGGTAGGGCTTTTGAAATTTGGAAGGTGTCTGATTTAAATTTTCTCAAGTCTATCCAGTTTTAAATGATCACCAATTCCTTTGAATTGAGGTTGGTAATTGGTACTGAAATACTTAGTTGATGGCTCTGCAAATTGACCATAAGCAAATACACAAAAAGCCAACTACAAAAATATCAGTACCAACCCTGTCATATAAATAAATTCGTTTTTCATCAAACAATTTAGTGGTTCGTATTTCACATAAAACTTTAAGTAAATATATGACAGAAAAATAATCTTAAGAATTTTTGAAGACAAAGAAAAAAAAAATGTTAAAAAATAGGCTCGCTAAAATAAAAACTAGTTTTCCTATTGTGAACTTATTTTTTTTTTTTTTGTGAATTAATTTTTAATTTAATTTTAATTTTAATTTTTATTAACTCGCTCACAGCAACAACAACAAAAACAAATTTTATTAACTAACATCTGACATTTTTATGATGCTTTTAAACTACATACTTTAAAAAAAAAAAGTTCATTAAATATAATTATTGTCTATATAAACAAAGAAATAAAAAAATAAATAAATAACATATGGAAATTTTAAAAAATCACAATAATAAAATTTACATTACATTATTAAAATAATTCACATAATAATAAATTTTTATTTTATTTATCCTAATTTTATTTCACTTTTATTTAAAGATTCTTAATTTTATTTTGTATTTTTGTTTTTTTTTTTAAAACGTGTAATATACTTTTAAAATCAAAAATCGAAAATTGACGTAAAATGGAAGAAAGAATCAAACATAAAATAATCAAAAATTCTGATATTTTTGGAATACCTAATCAATTTTTTTTTTTGTTTTTTATTAAAAATCAACAAAAAACAAAAAAAAAAATATATTGTTGACGTTCACATACTCATAGGTACATACTCGTATATCGTGTATTTTAATTATAAAAAAAAAATTTGTAAAAAATAAATATTCATATGAGAAGTGTGTATGTACATACATACATATGTATCATATATAAAATTAATGTTTTATGTATACGTATACATAAATTTTAATATTATTTTAATTTTATGACATTTCAATACATTTTGAGGGTCAGTGATTTCATTTTAATTTAATTTAATTTTTTTTTTTTCATGATTTTATTGTAAATGAAAAAAAAAAGAATGTTTTGAATGTCATTCTTAGAATAAAATAAAATCGAAATGAGGAAAATATTGGTTTTTTTTTCTGGTAGAGAAATTTATCACAACAAAAATGATTAAAAGTAATTAATGGAAATTAATAATAAAAAAAAAATTAATTTATGTAATGATAGTGAAAATGAATTTAATAGGATTTGATGATAGTACGACAGAAATAAAACAAAAACAAAAAAAAACAAAAAAAAAAAAAAGATAATATTTACATCGCGTGATAAGTGTAAGTATTTTGTAAAAAGCGAAATAATCATGTTCTAGAAAATAATCGTGTGAAATGTAAGTGGGGTTAGATGAGGGCTGTTGTCCATGTTTAGAATGCGATTTGTGAAAGACAAATTTTTTTAGAGGACAGGTTTGGAGTTTTTAATAAACAGAATGTTGTTCTCATAAGAAGAAGGCTAAAATTTTTTTTGTCAGTAGTATATTTTCGATTTTTTGACAAATACTGTGGAAAGACAACTCATTTCTGGAAAAAATGAAACCAAAATTACCACAGATTCCTGTGAATTTTTGTATGAAAGCAATTATTTTCGTTTTTTTTTATAGTCAGAACGGATGGACCAGGGACATCCTTTTACTACAGAGCAGATACTATAGTCTGAATTTTAAGAGTTGAGGTTTTTTTGCGCATGTTTTACATGGCCTTGTGATCTTTTTTGTGTAGATATACGAAAGAAAAAACGTGTTACAACATCAAAAACGCATGTGTGTAAGTATCTTTTTTTCTGCGCATGTTTTTCTAGTATAATACGAAACCTCAACTTTTAAAATTCTGACTATAGGTGAAAGTCCTTATTATTTTAGAATTTAATTATTGGAAATCACATGTACGATTCACAGTTATTTGTTGTTACTTGACAAGGACTTTCTGTAGATTTTAAATTAATTGGTAAATTTTAAAGATTTAAAAATAAAAACAAAAATAGTCTATGCTTATTAATCATCAACATTGTTCTATAAAAAAATTTCAAGTTCGAAAAAAAATTATGTAATTCTCTAAAAAATTCGTTTACATTTTGTTTTCACCTTAAAAAATACTCAAAATAAATTTTTACTTAAAAAAAAAAAAAACATTATTTTGCCTTTATTTGACTTTAATAAAAATATTTATCTACTTTCTTCATTTATTTTCACGTTTATTATTATTTCATCTTTTATACAAATTTATTCTAGACAGTAAACAAAAAAAAAACAAAAATTAAAAAAAAACAGAAAGCACAACATAAAATCTCATTTTTATTCATAATCATCGTCCTTAACAAACAAAAAAAGAGAAACAACAAAATATATATATTATTAATTACGAATCATAAAACATACAAAATTATGCGTGAAAAATATGAATTTATTTTATTTTTTTTTTGTGTTTTGTTTCTATTTTCATTATCATTTATTATTTGGTTGTTTTTTTAAAAAAAAAAAAAAAAAAAAAGTTTATACATGAAAAATATTCTTGTAAAATAAAGTTTGTCTGAAAAATAGGTAAATGTTGGTAATTACAGTGGAAAAATATATTTTCTTTTTTTGTTGTTGTTGTTTTTAGGTATTTTTTGTGCTTTTTTAACATTTTCATTTTTCAGTTTTGTGTAAATACAAGTTATCATATCTATTTTTTGAAATGTTTAAAGGATAATGAAAGCAAAAAAAAAAAAAACATAAAAATTAGAATTAAATGAAAATATGTAATAAAAATGAATTAAAAATTTCAGAAAAATTTAGAAAGTAGATTATGGTTACAGAAAATACAATATTAGGGGCTCCTTTAAGATTCACAGGCTTAATTAGAAGTTAGAAGTTATCTTGTGTTTGTACATTACATATATGTACGTAAAGTTATAAGTAGTCTTTTATCAATTATATATTTTCTAAAATGTGTAATCTGTGAGTGTTCAAAAATCAATCAAGTATTCTAACGTTCTCTAGATTATCTCTGGTTCAAGTAAGATATTTATCAATTATTCTTCAATATCCTTAATGTCCTCGTTATTTTCATTGAGTATTCACGTATTATTTAAAAGAAATTTATATTTTAAAGAGTAAAATAATTTTTTTTTTTAGGCAAATAACTTTAACTTTTTCTATTTTGTACATTAAAAAAAAACTGCAAGTCATAATACAGACAATTAATCAAATTTACACTAAATATTCTGATTTGATTGTAAATTAAGTGTAAATCCGATAAACCTTTTTAACACTTTTATGCACGAATGAATATTTTTCAATGTGAATAATATTTAAAGGATATACAATTTTTTTTTGTAAAGGACATATTTAAAATTTTGCTAACTTGTGTACTTTTTTTTTGTTTTGTATAATCGTCTTTGTATTCCGTTTGAAATAATTTTTTTTTTTTTAATAGAAATTCAATGAAGACTAAAAACTAAAAAAAGGACTTTTATTGAAAAAAAAAAATCAAAATGTGTTTAAACGACCACAAATTTACATGAAAAAAGAAAAATATCTTTTTTTTTAAATTTGAATCTACAAGAACTTATTGATTTTATTGTAAAAAAAAAAATATAATAAAAATTCTAAAAAGTCATCAAGACAACTTCATTGAGAGAAAAAAATTTTTTTACTACATTTTTTCACATTTCAAAAGAAAGAAAAAAAAATAAAATTATGTATTTTTTTTTTATACAAAAAAGATACATCAAGTGTCATTTATCTAAAATTAAAATTGAAATTATGTAATTTTTGTTTTATTGGTCTTTTAATGCATAAAATTTTTATGGTAGAACAATTATTTGACAATTTTCGAGTAATATTGAAGAAAAAAAAAAAACAGGATAAAAAAATTATTTTCAACAATAAAATGAAAAACTATTTAAAAATTGAACAATAAACCGTGAAAAAAAAAAATAACAACAACAATCAAAGCATAAAAAAAGAAATTTAATTAAAAATCATTCAATACAAGAAATTTTGCAATTTATTTTCTTGTTTTTTTTTTTTTGTTTTGTTTTTTTTTTTGTATAGTTAATATTTTATAAGCATACCAAAAAAATGATCTAATTATACAAGATAATTCCATTAAACATATTATCCTGAGAATAAACATATTTCATACATATAAAGTAGGTTTTGTTAAAATAATAAAAAACAAAAAAATAAAGATTTTTTTTTTTTTTTTTCAATTTAGATACATATATATTTGCGTGTGTTACCCATTTTTCACGTGTGTCATAGTATTTTTTAAATTTTGTACACATACTCTTCATATGTTTATATATAATGATTTCTATACCAAATTGTATCTGTGTGCTTTTTTTTTTTTTTTGGTTAATTTTTTGTTTGTTTGTTTACGTACATACATAAATTAAATATTCATATCCGTTTCATAATAATCAAGTGGAAAAATATATATACATATATATATGGATTATTATGGGAGTGTCGATTATGCTAATTACTTTTGTGAATTTCATTTATTTTCAATTTACATGAAACAAAAAAAAAAAAAAAGCAGAACAAGAGAACAAAATTAACAAAAAAAAAAAAAAAATCCAATTTCAGTAAAGACTTTATAACCTGTCCGTAAATATGATTATCTGCAATTTTCATATACTTGTGAATATATGTATTTAGATATACCTATTTAGTAACTAACTAAACATACGTTAAAAATGAATGACTTGCAGAATTTCAAAATAAATAACAGCCATCATCATCATCATCATCATCATTATCAGTCTGAATCAATCGCATAGTTTTTATTCTGATAGTCAGGTCAGATATTTTTTAGTTATTTTGTAATTTAAACCAAAAATAGATACAAGAGAAAATTTCAATTTAATATCATGTTCTACAAACATATGAATACCATGAGAGTTCTATGTATATACAACAGCAACCTGTTGTTTTTTTTCTCCATGTATCTTCATAGTGATGTATATATACTTTTATTTATATACTTTCATCACTTTAACCAACCATTTCATCTCATATACAACATGCATAAAATTGTTTTATTCGATATGTCGAAAAAAAAAAAACATAATATCAAAAATTTTCTCTCATCATAATAATCTGATGAGCAAATGAATTTTCTCCTCAAGTGTATATACAACACAAATTTATTGATATTTTATGAATCGTACTCATCCAACCATTTATCCGGTACAAAATTTATCTAGAGAAAAGGTTCTATTTAGTTCGTTATATCATAGAACATATGTTACATATATGTGAGTACATTTCCGTAGATACATACAACTGAACTATGAACGTACGTAAATTGACCACTTTTAGGCATGTGAAAATATACAATTTTTTTTTTTTCAGTATGAAGAAAAATAATGTTAAAAATCTTAAATTTGATATTGAATTTTTTTTTTTTTTTTTTGAGTTGATTATTTTAGATAAATTTTATTTAAAATCAAAGATCACATGTAGCATAGATCCTACTGCAATACATATAGGAAATTCAAAATAAAATTTTGATTACGAAGTATCAATAATAAAAATTCATACTCTACTAGGATATCCATACCTATAAAGTATCTTTCGTATTGTATATGTATGTATTTTTTACCATTCGAATGCCAAAACAGGAAAAATGAAAATCATATTTTTTTTAAATCCCTAAAGGGATTTAATTTTTCTTTTTATCTTTTTTTCTTTTTGATGACAAAAAAGAAAAGAAAAATCCTTATAAACAAACATTTTTGTTTTTTTTTTTCATTTATTTTCTTTTTTTCTTGCTCCTAGATGTTATTTTCCTTTTCAATAAAAATTAATCCTTATATCTATGTGAAAAAGAGAAAAGAAAATAGCAAACGAAAAATAAAAAATTGTATATGAAGATAATTTTTAAAATACGGATCAGGAAAAACAATCACGCATAGAAGAAGAAAATATATGTTGAAGTAGATAATCGAATAAAATGAAAAAAAAAAGGGGAATAAAGATAAAGATTTTATTGTTCACATTTTGTGTATCCTTACACAACACACACATACATATACCCGAAAAAAAAAATTCTCATAATAACAATAATAATAAAACATCAAAGGGAAAGCTAAAAAAAAAACAAACAAACTATAAATAGGTACATACCATATAAAGTCCTTGCAATGTGAACAAAATGTTGGCTGTTTAAAGAAACGTGGTATAAAACGATGATCCTTAACATTGTATACATTTTTCTTTTTTAATGCTCCTTTTCGTGCACGATTTTTCATTTTATTATCATATTTTTCTTCTTTCTCTTCTTCTTTCTTATTTTCTTCTTCCGCCATTTTTACGGTGTTTTCTTTTACTTTTGTTTTTTGTTTTTTTTTTTTACAAATAAATTAAACTTGAATTTTTTATTTCGAATTAATTAGTTTTTGGTTACTTTTATTCTTTGATTTTTTTTTTTTTTTTGTTTTTTAATAAAAAATTTATAATTCACTAATCACTGTGTCACTGTGTTATTTATTTTTATCTTGAAACTCTGAAAACACAAAAATAAAAAATAAAAAATAAATTCACGAATTAAAGATAATATGTCAGGTAAAAAAATAAAAATAGAAAAATAAAAAAAAACTTTCAAGAAAAAAGATCTATTAAAAAGGACCAAAGGAATATTCGTATTTTTTTTTTTTTTATTTCGAAACCACGTAAATTTTTATGTTTCATTGAAAAAAAAAAAAAAAACTTAATTCAGTATTACAAGAAAAATGTAAGAAAAAAAAATAACAAATTATCGTTATCAATTTCATGTAATGTTTTTTTTTTTTCTTTTCAAAATTTACCCGCCCGCGGTAACAGTAATTCAACAGAATATTATCCGGTTTTTTTTTTTGTTTTAAGAGAAAAAAAAAAAACAAAAAAAATGAAATTTTTTAATAAATTCTTTCCGGAATGTCTAGAGTTCGGTTGGATTACAAAAATGATCTGAAATTTTGCCAAAAAAAAAAAAAAAATTTGAGAATAATTTGTGACAGGTAAAAAAAAAAATTAAGCAACAAGAAGAAATTGTATTCAATTAAATTAATTTTTTTTTTTTTCGTTTCGCGTTTTTTCATTAATTTAAACACGTGAAAATCATAAAGCATAATAAAAATAATTCGTTTGCCAAAAAATATGACACTCAAATTTCAAATTAAAAAAAATTTTTGAAAGAAATTGATGAAAAAGAAAAAAATGCTTGGGATATATTTTTTTTATACTACTTTAACGTTCTAAACTTTTTTTTTTTTTTTTTTTAGTTCAAAACTAATTTGCAATTATAATTGCCCTTTTTTTTTATTTTGTTCTTAGTTTGAATACGTTATATCAACACGGCTGTTGACCAGTTAATGACTAAAATTCTTTTTCAATAATGTTGCGAATGCCGCACAATTTAAAAAAAAAAAAACAAAAAACAAAAAAAAAAAATTTAAAACAACAACAAAAATACAAAGACTATACCACACAAAATAATTTGTATATACATAAAAAAATTTGTAGCTGTTGCTTTATTTGATTGTATATATATGAACGATGGGTTGTGGTGGGCGATGGGTGTATATAGATATCGGTTTTACACTATAACTTTCAGATACTTTCACTTAGTCAACCTACAAAATTTATTATTTTAATAATCACTTGATCTCTTTTTATTTTTTCGTCATAAAGTGCTGTAACACTACAATAAAATTTTTCTTTACTTTATTATTTTCCAAAAAAGAAAATACTATCTTTTGCTTATTTTTTTTTTTTTTTTTTCCAAAATCATGCAAATTTTCTTTTAATAAAAAAAATTTCTTCTTACCGAAATCACATGTATTCACGAATACGACCCATTTACAACTGACGACTAAAACGGTTCAAATCGTAGTAAATAAATATGTCCTGGCGACGAATAAAATAGCTTTTGATATGAGAAAATTCATTATATAAAAAGTATGGAATTTTCATATTAAAAGAAAAAAAAAAAAAAAAAAAAAAGAAAGAAAGAAAATAACATATACATAACACACATAATATCAACTGAAAACTATATATATACATCACTTTTTTGTATAACAACAACAAAAATTTCTTTATCAGAAAAAAAAAAAAAACGAATTTTTCTGAATTGATTTTGAAAGTATTCTTCAAAACTTGTGTGTACTAAATTTTTTTAAATTTTTTATTATTTTTTTTTTTTTTTTTTGATTTTATTTTGTTGTTTGTCAGCACTTTCACAAAAGCTTTCAATTAAAAATTTCTCCGATTTTTTTTTTAGAAAAGTATCTCTGAATTCTGAAGGTATATGTATATAATATCTATTCTGTCTATCAATGTAATATTTGTTCTGTTTCTTGTTATCCTTTAATTTTTTGTTGTTTTTTCTTTTAAGGTTCGGTAGAATGAATTTTTTGTATAAATTTCTCTTTTCTCATAAATTGAGAGAAATGAATTTTTATAAGTTGTTTTGAGAGCGTCAACGCAAAAAAAAAAAACATATATACCCCTTAAAAAATTTTGTTACAACAACATTAATTGTCGGTAGAAAATAAATGAAAAATAATTTTTTGATTAGTATAAATTTGTATTCGGGAAAAAAATAAAGTAAATACCTGGTACAATATATCGAACATACTATACATGTTTTTATTGAAAAATGTATATACATTGTAAACAGCCCTAAAGTACACCACTATTTTTTTTTTGTTTTATCATTTAAGATACATTGATTATTTATTATTATTATTTAAAATCGCTCCCGTTTACCTCGAAATCTTATAACATGTTGCTCCACTTTAATATTATAAAATATCATGCAACATTTAAAAAATAAATAAAAAAAAAAAACAATCAACAACAATTTAACATGTTGTAGCCAGCTAAAGTATCGTATATTATTTATTTATTTATTTTTTTTTTTATTGGCTTACTGATTGGTATGAATTTTTTTTTTATTTTCAATTTATCTCAACTTAAACGAAACTTGTTAATGACGTCCGTCTTTGCCGTTTTTTTTTTTTTTGTTTGTTTTTTCATTAGGTCATATTTAATCAAGGTGTACATGTCATGACGATTTTAATTGATTATTTAAAAAATTCAAAACCAAAATTAAAAAAAAAAAACTAAAAAAATAAAAACACAAACAAAACAATTAAACGTTTTAAAAAAAAAAAAACCTATAAATTCTATAGGAAGAAATATATAAAAGAATTTGAAATAACAATAAAATTAAGATACAAAAATTCAAAAAAAAAAAAAAAAAAATACAGGTATTAAATTTAAAAAAAAAAACTAAAAATGAAAATACCGCGCACTCAGTTAAGCAAAACGTATTCTACTATTTTATCTTCTCAAACAAAATATTAAATTACAAAAAAAAAAAAAAAAACAACAAACAAATGTAATAGAAAAAAAAATTAATCAAATTTACTCTCGAAGTTGTTCATTTCAACTGAATGTTCTGTATCTTTTTGTATCTTTTTCTTAGATAAATTTTGCCAACGTGATTACGAGATATTATATTGTTGAATGAATAGAAATCATTTAGCATGCTTGTTATTTTATTTATTTTTTTTTTTTTTTAGATGATATGATTATTGCATAAATTTTCATTCAAATACAAAGGCAATTAAACTGTAAAGGCAGTTTATCTATTTAAAAAAAATATGGTATATTCGTATGTGCAAAATAATATAATAATATTTAGAAAAAAAAATTAAGATTTTTGTTTTGTTTGTTTTTTTTTTTTTTTTTTTTGACTTTATAACGGTCTCCAAAACAATCCCTATTGATTTTAAAGAAATGAGAAAAGCTAAAGTGAAAGTATTAGGTGAGAAGAGAAAATTAAATCAATATAAAATTAACGGTTTTAACGTAGAAAGAGGGGATTATAAAGCTTTTAATTTAAATTTTCTATGAGAACTAGATAAAAAATATTTTCATTTTGATTGAGCATCTTCAAATTTTAACTTTCGTTTTTTTTTTATTGTTTCAAATTTGAAAATAGAAAAGTTTCAAAATATTCCTGAATTTTCATATCTAAACCGGAAACCATAGAATTATATTCAATTTAATGTCTCACTTCAGATGGAGCATAGACCTGAAAAACAGAAAAGCTTTTTTTTATTTTGAATTTTTCAAATTTTATTTCTTTTTTATTTTAGTTTTCACCAAAAAAAAAAATGAATCCTTAAAATGGTCACTTTTTTTTCAATAGGTGTTCTAAATAAAAAAAATTTCAACTCAATATTGTGAAAAAAAGAAAGAAAAAAAAAACCAAAAAAATTTATTTAACTCAAACCTTTGAGAATTAAATAATTTCAAAATATAAAATAAAAAGGATATTCAGAATAGTCTATTTTACAGCAAGTTTTTTCTAAAAAATGAACAGGAAGAATATTCCTTTTAATTATTAAGAAAAGCTTTCTATGACGAATGGAAAGTTTAGAAATATTTACTTTATTATCTTGTGCGTTGCAAATTTAAGTCATTCTAAATTCATGGACGAAATAATTGCACTCTTGTAAAGCCACAGATGAAAAACAATTCAATTAAAATTGATTCAATGCTAAAAATGATAGGAATTTTAAAATCAAATAATGGCTACTCAAAGTTAAACAAAGAGGATTATCACGAAAGAATGAAAAATATTACAAAGATAACGATTAAGATTAGAGAGTATCGAAATTTTTACTTTTGAAAAAATTCCTTTCTTGAGATTTTTTAAAAAAAATTTATTATTGCAATAGTTTGTTCAAGGATATTATAGTGGAAATAAGACAAAAAAAAAGTATCAAATGGTTACGATAAAATCACCCTCAAAATTGAAAAAAACAAATTCGATAAAAGCAAAAAAAAAAAACAACAAAAATTTACTAACTCATATACGAGTTTTTTTATAATTTTTATTTATTTATTTATTTTTTTTTTTTCTTCTTTTTTTAATTATAAATCTTTTTTTTTTTTTTCTTATTTATTTTTTGTTTGGATTTTTTTTTTCTTCAATAAAATAAAATTATTAACAACATTTTTTTTTTTACAATATATTATATATATATTTTTTTCATACGTTCTTTTTTTTTTTTTTTTTGCAATATTAGATAGAAGGATATGTACACAAAAATTCTTGGTCATCATTTATGTTTTTTTTTTTTTTATAACATTAAATTTTACAATTATTTATTTATTTATTTTTTTTTCTATCAAATTTTATTTTGAAACTTTTAAATACAATTTTAATTTAATTTTATAATAAACAATAAATTTTATTTTTATTTTTTTTGTTGTTGTTTTTTTTGTCAAATTTTCAAATGACTTGATTATACTCAAATTTTTTATAATAATTAAATACACAAAAAAAAAATAAAAATTAAAAATAAAAATACAAATTAATAGTAAACAAAAAAAAAAATAATAATAACATAATTTATGAATAATGAACTAAAATAAAAGTTTTAAAATAATTAAAATAAAAATAATTAAAATAAAAATTTAAATTACACAATGATAATTAAAAAAAATGTATCACAAATTGAGACATTGAAAAATATGATTTACTTCATTTTATAAATTATTTCTTAATTTTTCGTTAATGTGTTGTTTTTGTTTTTTTTTTGTTTTACTACTGTGTTTTTGTTTTTCCAATTCAAACAAATTTACCTTTTTTTTTTTTTTTTTAAGAAATAAATTTAATTATTTATTTTATTATTCTTTGGATTACAGTTTTATTTTTTTTCTTCTTATTCATTTTGTTTGTTTAAGAAATTTAGACAATTACAACGATTTACAATATTTTTAAGTAGTTTAAAAAAAAATTAAAAAAAAACATGAAAATAAAAAAAAAAAATAAAAATAAAAATTATGAAATTGTGATAGCGATTATTTAATTTTTAATACTTGATTTTATTTTTATTTTTTTTTTTTTTGTTTTACGTACTTTTTCAGTAATTCTTTTTTTTTCTGGAATTTTTATAACTACAAAATATTAAAAAAAAAAAAGAAAAAAAAAATTGCTAATATTTGTGCTTTAGTAGTAATTAATTATTTCATTAAATTACATACTTTTTTATAGTTGATTCATTATTTTTTTTTTTTTTTTTTTTAATTTTTTTACATACATATATTTTTTTTTTTTATAAAAAAACAATAACAAAAGGAGAAAAATATTTTCCATATTTATTTATAAAATTCAATAAAACTTCTTAATTGCAAAAGTGAACATAAAAAAAAAAAAAAACAAAAATTAATTTAATACCCTCAATTTTACTACATTTTCTTTCCATTTTCACATGAAACACACACAAAATATTTATTATTCTCAGAATTCTCATAGAAAAACAAAAATGAAATTACTACTACAAACACATTTCATATAAATATATATTTTTTTTTTACCTTTTTTTGATTATCGTTTCTCTCTTTTCCTCTCTACTTTCTTTTTCACGGTTTTGTTCACAAATTAAAAAAATTTCAATAATTATTAATCATTATATTCCTTAAAAATTAAGTTTCTAAATTATTTATTTTTAATTAATTAAAATTAAATCTAAAAAAAAAAAAAAAAAACAAAAAATTACTACATTTAAAAAAATAAAAAAAATAAAAAACTACAATAAAATAAAGTCTCTTAAAATTCTAAAATTGATAAACTTAAAGCCAATTATACATAATTATAATAATAATGATAATTAATTAAATAATTAATTCTTTTGTTGCTTATTTAAAATAATAAAAAAAAAAATTCTTTAATTAATTTTTGTTGTTGTTGGGATGTTTCTTTTTTTTTTGTTTTTTTTAATTCTATCCGAGGTATTATTATACCTAATGCCGTGATTCAGTAACTAAACCATTACCATTCTGATGATGATTATGTACACCATTTGTAATTGGTGTTGTAACAACATCATTTGCTGGATTATCCCATGGTTGTCTAACACCAGAACCAAATATATTAAAGAATGTACCACAGGCAATATAAACGAATGCAGCAATAAAGAATACAATTTGCCATTGTGCAATTGTTGGCTAAAATTTAATACAAAAAAAAAAATGTAAATTATTCAGCAAAAAAAAATAATGAATTCTTTCTTACTTTTCCTTCAATTATGTGACCAGCAGCAATAGGTGCTAATAAACCAGCTAAATTTGCTGTACAATTTGTTATTGACATTAATATACCAGCAAATCTTGGTGTTATATCTAAATGATTAATTTTAAAACCAGAATATATACCACCATTTAATGCAACACCAATTGTTAATATTGTTAATGTTAATACACGATCACATCCTGTATATGAGGCAGCAATTAAACAAACACCAGGGCCATATTGACCTATAAAAGGAAGAAAAACAGAAAAATTAAATTAAAGTCTTTTCAAAAATAGGAAAACTTTTCAAAAACATAAAAATTATTTATGTTTTCTCAAAAAAAAAAAAAAAAAAAAAAGCCCAATTTTTATCTTCTAAGGACACTTACCAATACTGTTAATAATTTTTCTTGTAGCTGTATGTGTAAAACGTTTCGATGATATCATCCAATCAGCAATAAAAGCAATAAACATTGAGAATAACCACATAGCCAAATATGGTAATGCTGATAATGTACCATTTTCTTTAATTGAAAATCTTAATACTTGTTTCATATATGTTGGTAATTCAGTCATTAATGTTTCATAACCGTAATTATGTCCTATATGTGCTATTAAAATTGCATAAAATGGAAGTGAAGTAATAATTGATTTAACTGGAACGCTTGGATTCTGTTAATTAAAAGAAAAATTAATTTGTTAGTAAATAAAAAATATCCTTTTCGTTTTTTTTTCCTTAAAAAACAAAATATGGAATATTTACCGATACTTTTGCTGTTCCCCATAATGATTCCATAATATATTTACGTTCTTTTTCATCAATTTTTGGATGTGTTTGTGGATCTTCATATACAAATATTAAAAATAATATTGACCAAATAGTACCAACAACACCGAATACATAAAATATTGAGGGCCAGCCTCCATCAAAACCATATTCAGCTAATAAACCAGATAATGGCATTGATATAATTGTACCAAATTGTGCACCAGCATATACAGCAGCACCCATACGTGAACGTTCATTTGGTGGTATCCATTTAGCTAACATTGCATGTGTACATGGTACAATTGGTCCTTCACCTAAACCTTGTATAAAACGTACAATACATAAACCAAGAACACCACCTTTACGTGCAGCAATTGGTACTAGGAATGCAAATATTGAATTTATAAACATTCCCCAACCTAAAAAGTTGAGAGAACCATAACGTTTTGCGAGTATACCGAAGGGAATCTATTGGGAAAAAAAATAAATAAAAAAGAATATTAGTATTTTGAAAATTATTTAAAAAAAACAATAAATATTTCTTACCTGTGTTATAACATAACCGTAGAAGAATGATGACAGAATGTATCCTTGAGTACTTGTACTCCAAGCAAATTCACCATCTTGGGCTTTTTCCTGTTATTTAAATGGGAGAAAAAAAAATGATTTTTATGAGTAAAATTTTTGCAATTTATCATTAATTTAAAAAAAATTTAAAATTAAGGTTTGTGTACTGAATATTTCTTGTAAATTCCACAAGGCAGTCATTTAAGACCGATATTGTTCCAAGAAAGTTTAATTTTAAACATCTTATCACTTTTCTTGATTTCGGTTTTCTGTTGTTTTTTTTTTTTTTCCTTTCAATTTCTCAAAGTCATCAAAAAATACATACTTAGATATTTTGTTTTTGTTTTTTCAAATTTTACATTGAAAAATGATTTTAGCAAATCTATTCCTGGTACTTTAATACGGAAATATCTGTATTTTTTTTTTATTTTACATAGATAACCTATACACATGGTACACTATATATCTTTATCAATGCAATGTCATCGAAATATTTTTTTTTTTGCCGGTCGGTATTCACATTATGTATTTTCTATCTCAATAACAAAGTATTTGTGCACATTTTCATTATTAAAAAAAGAAGAAAAAAAAATGATTCAAGACACCACCTAGCTACAATGATGTGTTGTAATTCACAAATATAAGATTTTTCATTTGAAAATTTTTATATGATGAAAATTTTTTTATCTAAAAATAATACAAAAAAAAAATTTTTTTTTTTTTTTATATCGTTGACCGCATTTATGTATTTTTATCTAAAAACACACCACATTCAACAGATAAAATGATTGTTTGATAGAACGATAGCATCTTTTAATTTACTTTGTATTTTATTTTTCTTTAAATTAAATTAACATACCTATGTACATACTTTTAGGTCTCATGATTTGTATAAATGTGAAATGCGTAATCTCCCACATAATCTGAACATGTATTCTATTCATAATTATTGTTATTAGTTATGACGTATTTTTACGTGAGTGTACTGACTGTACATTTTACATGCCATTTTAAAAAAGTCTCGTGACCAAAAAGATTTTTAAAAAATATCAATTAATACACAGAGTGAATGAGTTTATTATGAAAATATTTCAATTATTGATAATATGTATTTGGTATTACACAGGTTTTCTTTTCATTTGAATTGACGCACATTAAAAGTATCTGAATTTTTACTAAATTCTAAGATACAATAGAAAATAGACAGATAAGAAAATGAATGGCTATTAGTCTGTAAAAAATTATGATTTCACGTTATCAATGAATGCGATGAATAAAATAGTACGGAATGAAGTTTTATAATTCAATTGAATTTGATGATGCAGAGATTATCAGATTTTTTTGAAAATGGCGACAATAATTAAATTAATTTCAAAAATTTAATTACCGTAGGTGATTTTCTTTTTATTAGTAAATTTTGCTGTTCAATTGAAGATCATTTTCATTAAAATCACATACAAAAATATGATCAGCAATATGTTGTAGACTTTGAATTTTTCTTATTGTTATGACTAAGCAAAAAACAAAAATATGACGTCAGAAAATAATAATTTTAATTAATTTGTTTTTTATAAGTGGTCTAGTGGCTTTTTTTAAACTATTGATATGCACTCCAAATACGATTTTGTTTATTTAATTTTACATAGAAAAAAAATAAAAAATTAAAATCATTCTTAACACGTTGGCTGCCAGTACGTCACCAGTGTTCACAAAAAAAGTGCTATTCCACAGGCCACTGTATCACCGGTGATCACAACAGTTGTCTATCTCTACACGCCAGTGTATAGTCAGAATTTTAAAAGTTGAGGTTTCGTATTATACTAGAAAAACATGCGCAGAAAAAAAAAATACTTATACACATGCGTTTTTGTTGTTGTAACGCGTTTCTTCTTTCGTATATCTACACAAAAAAGATCACTACGGCATGTAAAACATGCGCGAAAAAACCTCAACTTTTAAAATGCAGACTATATCACTGGTGATACACTGGCCTGTGGAATAGCATTTTTTTTTGTGATCACTGGTGACGCACTGGCAGCCAACGTGTTAAACATGCGAGAATCTAATTTTCATTGTGAGTCAATAATAAAAATTCTTATGAAATTCAACGATTGCATAATTTTTATTAATGTTTTTTTTTTGTACAGTAAATAAGTTCTAAACTAAATTTTAATTAAAAAACTAACAAGTTTCAAGGAACATTTGAGACTTTGATTATATTATTATTTTTTTTTTTGCGAAATTAATTTATTAAATTCAAGTTTGAATCTTCTATATAAAACCCATTTCCAAGAAAAATTACAAATTTTCTAAATTTAAAAATTTATTGTTGGAAATTTTACAAAAAACCACACGAACATGTAAATTTTTTTCAAAAAAAAAAAAAAAAAATCGAAGAAAGTTTTTAAAGCACGCGTAGTAGAACAAATCTTGTTAATCAATTGATTAACTTGATTTAAAGCAATTAAATAATCAAAAAAAAAAAAAAAAAAAAAAAAAAATTATAATATTAAAAGTTAAAAACTAGTTGGCTTAGAACATTTGAAGACTTGTTTGTGTTTTTTCTTATTTAAATTTTCTTAATCAATTTTTTTTCCATTTAATTAATTAATTTTTTTTTCTTGTTTTTTTTTCAGAATCAATAAAGTGACAATATTGTATTGTGAGCCAATTTATGTAATGTGTATCGAAAATTTATGGTACCTAGTGTAATTAGGGGATGTAGCTCAGTGGTAGAGCGTTCGCTTTGCATGTGAAAGGCCCCGGGTTCGATCCCCGGCATCTCCAAGTAAGTTTTTTTGTTGTTTTTTTTTTTTTAAATATTCTTGTCGAAAAAAAAATTATGTTTTTTTTGTTTTAATTGAAAAATTTGCTCTTTGAATCATTGTTTTTGTTCTCTAATTTTTTTTTTTTTTGTAATCAATTTAAAAATTCGCTCACTAAATTGAGAGTAGACAAGAAAATAATTTTATAGATTCTTAAAATTATGTTCATCAATCATTAAACGAAGTTAATTTAATTCAATTCAATTTTTAAATTGATTTTTTGGTTTTTGTTTTCTATTCTTGAGTACCACTTTTTTTCAATAGAAAAAAATTTTTTGAATTATTCATATTGAGTTCATTTGTGTTCATAAATCAAAGTATGATTTCATATTTAGATATTACGGTATTAGATACGACAAAAAATAATCAAGAAAGACAACAACAAAAAAAATGTAATTTTTCCTTTTAAATCTTCGGATCATTTAAGAGGAAATTTTCTATGGTATGTAGATATTTTTAGTTTTCGCACAGTCAGCGTGAATTAACTTCAATTTTTTTCAATCAATTTTTTTTTTTTTTTGTTCATTACATATTATCATATAAATCAATCCCACGAGACTTTTTCAACAAACAATCATTACTTGGTTTTTAAATACAAATAAAAAAAAAAAAATGACCATAAAAAGCAAACACTAAAAACATTCATACATACTCGTATGATACATTCATAAGTCGTATCTTAGAAAGGAAAAAAAAAAGTATCTTGTATCTGGTGTTTAATAATTTTTCTGCTAACATTGCATTATCAAATCACGTGAACGTGAACGACTATAAAATTTTAGTTTATGCTTTGTGGTTAATTTTTTGTTTTTTGTATTATAATGATGATGACATTGAACTTGATGACGTAATTGAAATAATATGAATTTCTGTTTTTTTTTTTTTTTTTGTTTGAAAATTTTTACTCCAGTTATAAAAAGTTAAATTATCATATAAATCGAATATGTGATTTTTATATAGAATTTTTTAAGATACAAAAAGAAGAAAAAAAAATACATGATAGGTATTTTGTGTTTTTTTTTTTTTTTCAACATCATGAACTTAGATTTATTTTCATTAATATCATTGTGATCAATCAATATACTCTTTATAGATGAGACATTTTTGTACTTACGAAAACAAACAAAAAAAGAAGTTATGAGGTAATAAACAGAAGAAAAAAAAAAATCTTTTTGATGGTCATCATTATCGAGAAAATTTATTAGTTTTGAAGAAAAAAAGATACACACACGTGTAGGTCATAAGTAAAAATAAACATGAAAAGTGTTTTTTTGTATGATAAGTAGGTACATCATAAATGATGTATTATGGTACCATCATCACTTTACTATGATAAACTCAAAAGTATATAAACTCATAATAATCGTAGGTACAAAATATCTTTTTTATCAATTTAAGCAAAAAAAAAAAAAAAAAAGCAACATATTTATAATATGTATTTGTACATAAAAGTCAAATATATATAACACCCACATAAATATGAAAGCTTAGATAAGACAATCAAAAAAAAAAAAAACAACAGTTTATTTTAAAGGCGAAAACGCATATTTGTTAGATTCATGGTCGAAATCTGATACTACACGTGTAAGGTATAAAAATTATTATATAACGGTTAAAAAAAAATAATAATAAAGATTAAAAATATTATTTATTTATTTTAAACTTACTGCTGGTGGAATACTATACGCTGGACATTCATCATCAATTGCTTCATGATGTCCTGAATCTACAGCCGTATGATTAACCATTGCTACAATTGCAACAGACATGTTTGTTCTCATCACATAGGCATTTGCCATGCCAAGGAACAACATGAATGTGACAAAATATCGTGTCTGCCAGGCACCTATAAATAAAAAATTCAAAAAAAAAAAAATTAGTCAATTTTTATAAAAAGGATATTTGATAATGTAAAACACAAAACAAAAATAAAATAGATTTTCCTTTGAATGGTTTCAAATGATATTAGATAGGATTTTGTGTAAGATTTTTCATGATATGTATGTTATTTTCTTGTCCAAGATTATTTGGACCAAATAGTTGACGGGTGTCTTTTATTTATTCTAAAAAAAAAAAATAAGTAATTCGATAATTTATACAAAATTTTATCGATTATCGAAAAACGACAGGAATCAAGTGGTTTAAAATATGTAAGAAGAAAAAAGTTGATTCGGTATTAAGAGGAGTATCTCCATTTTTTTTTAAATTCTTTCAGGTTCTTTTTTGCAAAACATACTATACTTATGGAATTTTTATAATGAGACTCTTTCCCTTTCTTGTTCATGGGAAATTTTTAAGAATTACACGTCCACAAGCTTGAATATTAAACTACTTGGGGTAGGTTTCGAATTCATAAAACGTTGCCATGGATCATTAGATTAGATTAGATTAGATTATAAGGGGCTATCATTGCACTTCGACCAATAGATCTAGGCTTTTGATAAATCCTAGGATTCTTTTAGAAGGTGCGCACCAGATTTCCTCAGGTTTGAGATAAGGCTAATGCATGTACATAGCACATTCTTTTAGAGGCAAATGCCTCACATTCACACAGAATGTGTTTTTTCCTTGTCCTCTTTGCAGAATCTGCATTTTTCATCCTCTTGTAGACCTATCCTACTTAGATGGTATGTCATGAACCATGATTTCATATATTTATGTATTTTCTAATTTTAATTTTTCGAAGAAGTAAAATCGAATAAAACGCATTTCATATTCCCAAAGAAAAATATAATACACACACTATCAAAAATAAAAATGCAAATATTTTTGTACATAAAATAAAATTCACAAGATAAAATTTATTGTGTACCCAGAAAGCTTTTTATATTTGTTCCAAAATGAAATTTATAAATAAATCATAAACAACTCAGTGGAGGGTTTTAAATAATTCCAACTACTTATATATTAAATACAATTTTTTTTTTATTATTTATTTATTTATGTATGCATTAATTTATATATATGAAGAAATTATGTGATGTAAATAAAAATGCCTAATTCTATTTAATATTTCGTAAATAGGAATTTTTCCATTTTATAAAATTCAAAAAAAAAAAATAATAATAATAAAATAAAATGATATAGTCTGACGTCATAGTAATTAATTTTATAGTACCTATACGCAATATTGTGTACAAAAATCTCATAACACACCTCCTAATAATTTTGTCTTTTTAATATTTTTATTTTTATCTATTTACATTTCATTTATGTACAAGAAAACAAAAAATTATTATTTATGAAATAAGTGCGCAGAGAATAAATAAATATTAATGCAAGTAGAAACAAATTTTTTTTTTAGAATTGCTATATATTTTATTGCAATTTTATAGAAAAATAAAAAAAAAACAATAAACCTTGACTGATAAAAAATTAGAGAAACAAACATTTATGCTCATGTTTATGAAATTTCAAAAAAAAAATTAATAAAAAAAATATGAAAAAATATTTACCTTAATTTAATATCCTTTTCATTTTGATCGTTTTTTGTTTTATTTTTTTGTTTTTTTTGTTTTACAATATTCTCATTTTTTTTTTTTTAAATTAAATTAAATAACTGCATATTTTCAATTCAATAAAATATAGGTACATATGTACACATATGTATGTATATTTTTCTTGCAATGAAAGAGCAAAAATATGTTTATTTTCTTGGGGGGAAAATACAAAATTTTTAAAATGAGACAAAACAAAAAACAAAACAAAATGTTATCATATCACACAAAGAGAGAAAAAAAAGAAAAACAAAATTTAATTCTGAGAAAAAAATTTAATGAAAGAAAAAAAGAAAAAACAGTGAAAATTTCGTTTATGAAGAAACAGATAAAATTGAAAAAAAAAGCTAGTTGAAAAACCATCGACAAAAAAAAAAGAAAAAAAAAATCAAAGACAATGAGAAAAATTTTATTCTAAGTAACAAGAAAAAAAAAAAAATTATAAGTAGGTATAAGTAATTATAAGTATCTTTTTTTCTGCGCATGTTTTTCTAGTATAATACGAAACTTCAACTTTTAAAATTTTGACTTATATAGTGATTTTTTTTTTATTGTTAATTCAAAAACAACAACAATAATTTTTATTGTGAAATTAATATTATCATGATTTTTTATTTTTCCTTTTTTCTTGTTTTTTTTTTTTTTATATTTGTTGAATTTACAAATATTTGATTTTTCACTTTACATTCATGTAAAAATTGTCATTAAAATTTATTATTTTCAACAAAAAATAAAAACAGAAAAAAAAAAATTTTAGTTTTTCTTCTGATTTTTTTTTTGTTTGTTTTTTTTTTTTTCAAAGAAAAAAAATCTAGGAAAAATTTTTTTCAAGAAAATTTGATATTTATTTTGCATTCATTACATGATGATGATAATGATGATAAAGTAATTTTTGTGTACATTTTAATATAAAATTATGTGGTGTGTATCATCATCATCATCAACATCATCATATAAGTTTTTTTTTTTTTTTTTTTTTTTTGACATCAATGACATGATCTTGAAGGATAATAAATCTAATTTTTTGATCTACATAAATTTTGAATATGTACAAAAATTATTATTATTATTTTTTTTTTAATTAAAAATAAAACAAAACAAGTTAATTAATTAATTCAGTTGAAAATTGCACAACAATTTTTATAATGATTTATTGAGATACATTACTTTTTTTGTTTTTTTTTTTTGTTTTTTGTTTTTAAAATGTATACATAATTCATATGTGATAATATAACGGAGATATAGTTCATTTGTTTTTTAATCTCAAATAAGAAATAAAAATTTTAAATACAAAAATTCAAATTTAATTTCATTTTTAAAGAGAAATTTAAAAATTTTTATAAGGACACACAGCTAATCCTTGAGATAAACTACAATTCTTTATTAGTGTATATACAAATGGAGATATTTTTGGAAGCTATAGATAAAAGTGAAATTTAAAAAATTATGTATTTTGATTTGTTCATCAAAAATGTTGATCGTACTTATATTGCCCTTTTTCTAAACTTTTTAATATTTTCACATTTTTTTTTTTTTTAAATATGTTTTGGCTAAGCGTTTTTAGATGTATGTAATATCAAATTTTTTCGGAAACGTGTAGAAAATCTAAGAAATACTTGAAAAATAAGAATTAGAAACAATATAGGACATAAAATAGATTCTAGATTTCACTCTAACTCTAAATGTACATAAGTATGAAGCATGTGATCTTATCCGTTTGAATTTTTTTTTTTTTTAAAAATCTAAAATGACTCAAAACGGATAGAAAAAATATTACAGATTTGTTATCACATTTAAAATATTGAATTTCAAATGAAAATTAAAAAAAAAAAATAAAATAAAAAAAAACCCAATATTTTCTTATCTTCAATTGAAAAAATTAGCTGTATAGACTCAAAAAAAAAAAAAAATTATGTTTCCATTGATCATAGATTACTTTTTCATATATTTTTTTTTTGGTTTTCTTTTTTTTCTTTTATCAAAGTTTTGCAAATGTATATTTTTTTTTCTCATAAATAAAATTAGCAACCAATTTATAAAACGTTTTTAACACGTGATCGAAAATTAATATGAATTTTTAATATATAAATTCGATAATAAGTTGAATAATTTTTTTTTTTTTTTTTTTCTGAACAAATACGCTAAAAAAATAAATTGGCATTAAAAACGTGTTAGTTTTTAGAATGCTAATAACCTTTGAATATATATTTTTAAAAATAATGTCAAATTTCTACTGATATTTTAAAAAATTTTGTAAAAAAAAAAAAAAAAAAATTTTTTTCAGACACTTTCATCGTAGATCATTCGCATATTAAAAAAAAAAATTTAAAAGCATATTCTGTTGATTGCTTTCACCTGTATTTATATAATGATGTCCGTTCCAGGTATGTACATATTTTGAATCTTAAAAAAGACTCAAAACAAAAACAACAACAAAAAAAATTGTTTTATGTTTGTTTGTTTGTGTTACCGAGTTTTCTCATTTTTTTTTTTCAAAATATATTTTTTTTTTTACAGCATATTTTTTGAAGAGTAAAAAATAACGAAATTTATTCTTAATTAATTTTCACACTAAATAAAAAATTTATAACTGTTAATTCTGAATTCATATTTTGAATTTATTTATTCGATTTTTTTTGTTTTTTTTTATATATTAATGTTTAAAGAATAAACAATCATTAAATTTTATTCTTATCAAAACATTCTTAAAAAATTAAAAAATTAAAAAAAATTTATGGTAAACAAAAAAAATATCTTTTTAAGCTATAGCCAGACTAGTAGACATTTGTATTTTTTTTCTGCTTATAGAATTTTTCAAGTGATTTTTTCAAGTTAAAAATTATTGGTTTTTTAAAAAAAAAAATAAACAAAAAAACAAAAGTTTTTGTTATTTTTCGCGAGTAAATAAAGTCATATAGTTATAATGCCTGAAGTATAATTAAATAATTAATTTTTTAATTAATAATTTAATTTTCATCTTAAGCTAAATTGAAAAATTGTTTTTGTAAAATAAAACTTGAAACATTTAAAAATATTTAATTGAAAAATAAAAAAAAATAAAAATACACAAACAAAATTTAATTTAAAAAAAAAAAACAAAAAGACTAAAAAATAAAATTCCTAAGGAATTTTTTTATTTTAAAAATTTAAAAAAATATAATGAATCATTAGATAATTCATTTTAAAATTTCGATTATAACGATGACACTCATCAATTTATCTGATTGAATAAAATTTCAATGAATTTATAAACTTTGAATTTTGATCAATAAACTAAGTTTACGATTTTAGAAAAAAAAATTTTTTTTTTTTTATTAAATCAATGAAATCATTGATAAAAAAAAAATTTCGAAGAAGAAAAAAAAAAACATATTTTTAATTCGACCAATATCTGAAAAAAAAAAAAATTGAATAATAAATCGATACTGGGTTATTATTTTGATAAATTGAATACAGACAAAACACCTCTTAATAAGATTAAAATTTCAATTTGAATCGGAAATGGTTTTTATATGATAAAACGTCGATATTTATTTGAAAAGTGCATGTCATGGTTTCTATGATTTCCGTTTAAGGCTAAATTTATACAAAACAACATAAAAAAAATCCTTTTAAGCTTTATAATGACATATATAACACGTTAAATGGTTTCGCAAAAAAATTCAAGTTTAATTCATTTTCTTATATTTTTCAAGGATTCTTTAAATTATTGATTTTATGATTCTTTTTTCAAAATCTCATTATTCTGTGAAAGACAATAAGCAAGTTCAAGTGAAACTTATTAAATAAGTTCAATTATTGGATTTTGTATTTGTTTTTTTTTTTCAAGTTGAATTTTCTATACCTAATTTAAGCTTGCGCTTTATTGGTTTTTTTTTTTTTTTAAATAATTTGCACTAATTTTTGTTTTTTTCCTATTTTCGCAAAATAAAATATTTTTGCATTTTGACGATAAAAGGCATATATGTAGAAAATCTAATTTTATTGTGTTTTTTTTTTTTTTTTTTTTTTTTAGTGACAATAAAAATCGGTTTAATTTCATATAATTTAAGATCAAGTGAAAAAAGCGTGAAAATGCATTACAAATAGTTGTATGTAACAAAAATAGAAATGTGATAAATATTCGGAATTTATTTTTGTCAAATTTAAAAAAAAAAAACAAAAAAAAAACTATAACCGCGTTTAATAAATTCGAAGAGTTTACCTATTTTGTTTTTGTTTTTTTTTTCTAAATTTTTTTAATATAATTTTCGTAAAATATTCATTCGTTAAAATCTTTAATTTAATTAGTCTGTCATTACCATCAGTTAGAAAAACACAAAAAAAAAAAAAAAACAAAACAATTCTTAGTAACAAAACGTATTATTCAAAATCATCTGAGTAAAGAGTATACCTTTCAAATTTACGATGAATTTTGTCTTATATATTTTTTTTTTTCATTTTTTCTTTTTAATTAATTGTGAAATTATTCCTTAGTTACTCAATCTAATTAAATTTCATCATCTAAAAATTTACAAATCATCATATATTTGTTTTTATTTTATAATTTCGACTCTGTTTAAGTTTTTTTTTTTTTTGTTTACATAAACATACCACCTTTTTATAGTCACATGTCATATACATAATATGCATGCTTTGACAAAACTGTTTTAAAAAAAACCAAAAAAACCAAAAAAAAAAAAAAAAAAAAAAAAAAAAACATTTTTTTAAAAAAAATTTTTCCAAAGTCTTTGATAAAGCTTGAATTATTTTTTAAATACAATTTTTTTCTATTATTATTATTATTATTTTTTTTTTCAGTACATATTTTAAATTTTAACAGGTGTTTTTTTTGTTGTTTAATACTCAATATGTGTAAATATTTCGATTTTTTTTTATAAATTTAATAATTATTTTGTATTAAAAGATTTTTGCTCCTTTTATTTTTTTTTGTTTTTTTTTTTTTTTCAAAATTCATATAAGAAATTTTTGATGTATACGGATGTATCACATGATTTAAAATTCTGTTGAAAAAAATCATCTAGAATCTATATGATTTTTTTTTTTTTTTTTTTTTCAAAAAGAATATAACCTTGTTTTATGTCCTTGAAAAATTTCAATTTCTTTTATTTTATTTTATTTTTTTTTCTCTTTAATTTAATAAATTTTAAAATTAATCTGAATTTTTATTTTTCACATCGTGCCACATAATAAATTTCATAAGATTTTAAAAAACAATTATTTTGTTCAGTGAAAATTTTATGAATCCTTGTAGATTTCCTTTAATGAAGGTAATAAAATGTTTTTTAATGAATTTTCGAAGAGATAATTGGATTCATTATAGTGTGACACATGTATAAAGAGTACATTTTTTGACATTCAAAAATACTTGAAGGAGTTTTTTTTTTTTTTTTTTTTTCGTTTTTTCGTTTTTAGCTTCCAATTAAATATAGAAGAAGAAGAAAAAACAAATACATAATTGTATTTTTTGCAATCTGTTTGAAATTTATTACAAGCATCAAATAAATTCTACTGAATTCTTGTTATATCTAGAAAATGTTAGTTTTGAAAATTGCAAAAAAAAAAAAAGAAAGAAATTGATTTAATACAAAAAATTATTGATGATAAATTTCTCAGATTTCATTTCCAATTAAAATCAATTGAATTTCAATTGTGAAAAATTAAAAAAAAAAAGAGAAAATTGAAACTGAAGGAAAAGAAAGTTAAGAAATTGCAATAAGGAAGATAAAAAACAGTGGGGTTTGAAATGTGAAATTTTAATTTCTTAATTTCAAAACGCATTGAATAGGAACGTAATTTTTGTCAGGTTATATATTAATTTTCTGTTTTTTTTTTTTTCAGTAAAATATTTTTTCAGAGATATAAATTTTTTTTTTTCACTTGGAGTGTAGCCAAAATGAACAGTGTGAAAAATTAATGGTATAAAACATAGACAAACATTTATTTCATAATAAATTTTTTTTGGGATTCGAAAAAATTTTTGAAGAAAGTTTTAATGATAATTTTATAAATTATAAAAATGAATTTGGGCTAGCGAAAGACTATCAAAAAACAGGAAGTCCAGAAGTGACTGTAAGGAGAACAGCGTCTTTTAAGAAGCGCACTTCTTCAAGTAGAATTTTGTTTTTGTGAAATCACAACATGATACAGTTTTTCGAAATTCCATAGGAGTTTAAATTACTCAAAAAAAAAAAAATCTTTGTTAGCCTAGGACTTGAATGGTAACTTAATTTCAAAATCATACTTACGATGATGTCCTATTTCTTGGGAAGAATGATCTTGTAAATTTAAGCTTTTAAAAAAACGTATTTTCTTCATCTTATTTCTTCATTTCGAAAACTTGAACAGTGGGGGTGGTGAAAAAACAAAATATGTCAATTAATTTATTTTGATTTTTCAGGGACAAAAAGCAAAAAAAAAAATTCTTTTGAATCTAAAAATCGATATTTGATGTCCTTTTCACAAGATACAACTTGATATAATGTGGCTATTTGTCGATTCAATATTTCTTACTTGATTTTTTCATTGAAAATCTACATTAAAAAAAAAAAAGATGAATTAATTTCAAAATTAAATAAAATTAAGTAAATTAATTAAATTTTTATATAATGAATCAATGATTGATTAACTTCACGTGTACAATTTTTTTCTTTTTAAAAAAAAAAAGAGTACACGATAATTACGTTGTTATTTTCATGAATTTTCAATCACGTAATGATAACGAAAAAAAAACAACAAAACATTGTTGTTTTTTTTTTGGTTTTTTAAAAATTATCAAAATATTTATATTTCACTTGAAAAATTATTTAATTAAATTTCATAATGTATTGCATGTACTTGGTGTTCAATATACTTAAATAAAAATTAAGTACTTAATAAATTTTTTTCTTTAAATTTTATTAAATTTTTATGATATTATTTTCAAAATTTCAATGAAACAAAAAAAACATCATGTAAAACAAAGAAAAAAAAAAACAGTGTAATAATGTCAACAATATGACATTGATTTTAAAAGTAAAACTACGTAACAAATACTCCTAATTTTGTCAAGAATCTTTAGATATCGTATCTTTCAATCTATACCTTTTTTTTTCTCTGTGTAATCTAATCATGACAATATAGCGACAACATTTTGCTTTGTTTTTTTTTTTTTTTCGCCATTGTTTTTTTATGGTATTTGCGTAAAAAATAAATCAAATAAATTTAAAAAAAAAAAATATGAAAAATAATAATTTTTATTGATTAATCATAAATCGTTTAATAAAAAGAAAGCAACGTAACGTTCACTTTCGTCATTCAAAAAATTAAAAAAAAAAAAAAAATTGCTATGCTACAATTAACGGTCAATAAAAAACACTCAACTCTTTCAATTGCAATTTTTTTATTTGTTCACTTTTATTGATTTTTAAAGAGAGTAAGAGTATGTGTAAGGGATTATTAAAAAAAAATTACTATAAATTTTTTTCTAGGGGTATGTTACCAATAATGGTTCTGCTGCACGAAATTTTCTTTCATTTAACTGAAAAATTTGCTTTCATTTTAAATAATCTCCTGACCTTGAGATAAAAAGTCAATACCTACATATGTATAAGCAAAGACTGCTCCATGAAAGTTCCTTTAGAGTTCAGAAAGTAATAAAGAGAACATTTAAAGAATTGGTTAGAAAAAAAAAAAATTACTTGTCGCATAAGTTTAAAATTACCCTACACAGTAAAATGCTGTTATTTCTAGTTTTTTACATTCATTTCTTTTTGTTTATATATAAATTCTGTATCTAGTATTTTCAGTTTTATCAAGCATAGACTAAATGATAAACATATTATAGAATAATTTTATTTGATATCATACGATGATACATAAACAAATATCAAACATTAAATTCAAACGTGAAGTAATAAAGGATCGAATTTTATTAAAATAAATCAGGTTATCTTTAGTCTGATTGTAATTTATATTAATTTATATTGAATGAATTCTTGGAAAAACACAATTGTTGTGACAAATAAATTTATTTAATAGTTTAATTGACATTATATACAGAATATAGAAAGACTATGAATTCTTTTATTTCAATGATGATGATGCATTTTACATTGTAAACTTTGTTGCAGAAAATTTAATACATAACATGTGAATTTTCAATAAAGGTTTTTTAATAAAACTGCAATTTATTTAATATTTTCACGTTAGACACTATACAATTTTTCATTATAAGTTTCTCATAATACTCGAGAAATTTACAATAATTGAGTGTTGAAAATTTTAAATTTTTTCTGAATTTTTTCATGAATATAATTCGCATAAGAATTTTGTAAAATTATTAGGGACAAGAACCACTTTATTATCTTATATTATTGAATAATACATATTATTTAACAGAGACTAACTTTAATAGTCCTTTAAATTTTGAATTACTTTTAAGAATGATGTTAAATTATCGACTTTGAATTTTCCAAAATGACAAAAAGTGAAGCATACAATGAAAATAATTTTCTGTTCTAAAAAAAAAACTGACATTTTAGAACTCTTGCTATGAAAACAATTTTTCTCTTTTTTTTTTTTCAATTTTAAGTTCACTGTTCTGATCTTCTGTTGAAGGCAATTCTTATTCACTTTTATTGATTTTTAAAATTATTAAAAAAAAAAAAAAACAAAATTTTCTAAGCTTTAAACCAAAGTTGTTATACAAATCTGTGACTGTACATTTCCATGAGTAATTTTATTATTTCAATTGTTTTCACAGAAGCAAAAAAGATAATTTAACATTCAATAACGTTTTATGACCTTTTTCAATCCGTAACAACAACAACAACAAAAAATTTACAAATGAGTGTTCAATTCGCATTTATTTTATTTTTTCATCATTTTTTTTTTTTTCAAACATAAACATGAGTTTATTAATCATTTTTATTATGTTTTAAAATTTAGTTTGGTGAATAATTAAAGAAAAACAGTGTGTTGTGGAAAATTTATTTGAAAAAAAAAATTAAAGTTTATTTTTTCTCAAAGATAAGGTGGTTAGTTTTTTTCCTACAAAAAAAAAAAAAAAAAAAAAAAAAATTACATAAATGGTCCTTTTGAACTTTTGACGTAATTACAACTACTACAAAACTATACTCAACACTATATACATTATATGAATTTCAACAACAATTGTATTTGTACGTATGTATGTATGTATTTTTGCAATTTATATATACTATATGTGGAAATTTTACACATAAACAGGGTGAATTTGATTCGATTTGTTTCGTTTTTGATTCATAAAAAAGTTGAATGACTTAATAATTTGTTTATTTTGTATTATTTTGAATTTCGAAAAATTCAATCTTTTTTAAAAAAAAAATAAACATTGGATTTAGAGAAAAATATATTTTATTAATTCTGAAAAAAGAAAAAAAAATCATTTAATTCCAATAAAAAAAAAATAATGAACGCGTTTTTTTTTTTCATACCAGATTCATCCTGTATTTATGATTTATAGACACAACAAATTGATTTTTGACTTTATATAGCTCATTAAATATTGATTTTTTTTTTTTTTTTTTTTTTAATAAAATAAATTATCTCTTAATTATATTTTCCTTTATTTTACAATAAGCTACATTTTATGTAAGAAAAAAAAAATGTTTATACATATGTATATTTGTTGTTTATGAAAAAAAGAAAAAAAAAAAAAGAAAAAGAAGGAAAGAAAAAAAAGTGGAAAATTGTTTTTGTTTATAATTTCTGTCATCTTTTCACTTTTAGCAATGAAATAAAAAAAAAAAAAATTTTTTTTCTAAATTATTTTCCTTTTTTTAAATTATATTTTATATTTTATCTCTCTCATGAAAGCTATTTTTGTATCTTATTTAACATTATATTTTTAAAAATTTATTTACTACATGGTGTACCATACATTAACTGCATGAGAAAAAAAAAAAGTCAAGTTATAAATATTTTGCCAAAAAAAAAAAAACGAAAATTATGTATTTTAATTACAAACAATTAGAATAGGGGGTATAGGGATAGCTGAAAGAGAGACAGAGGGTTGGTTGTAAGTTGAAAAAGTTGTCGTCAAAGGAAATATATGTACATATGAACATATTTGTATCAAAAGTGGGTGGTATGGGTTAAAAAACAATATACATATGTATATGTATGAATAATTTATTTAATTTTTTTGTTGTTTGTTTTTGCACGAGCTTAGAAAAGTTTTCACAATCGTAAAATTGCAAAAAAAAAAAAAAAAAAAAAAAAAAACCAATAATCATAATAATAAATAAATAAAAATAAATCTAAATTTAAATAAATAAATCATAGTTTACACGTAAATCGCGATCAACATATGTTTTTTTTTTTAAATGTACAAACGGCATCTATATGCAATTTTTTTTATATTTTTTTTTTAATTGTATTGAACATGTCATTGAGTTGTGATCAATTTTGTTGTCAGATACTTTTAATGTAAATTTATTAAATGTTTTTTTTTTCTATTTGTATTTTATACAATTCCGGGGAAATTGCAATATCGAGAATGAGGAAACCTTTGATCTATACAATAAAAAAAAAAAATTTTATTTAACACACATTATTTCGGATCATTCACATTCTAATGCACTTGAGAAAAAAAGTAATTGAATATTGAATCTTTGATCATAAATTTATGAAGTTTTTTTTTTTCCTTTTTTTTATAGGAGTAATTTTTTTTTTAATTGAGAAACAAGTACAATTTGTTTTTTTTTGTTTTTTTTTTTTAATGTTTAACTTACTTCCTGCCTTTTTTTCGTCATCATATAAACCAGGTTGTTCCCAAACAAGTACATGACCATTTCGTTGGCGATTACCTTCACTACTTATACGCATTTTCATTTGTGTTTTTTTTTTTGTTTTTTGTTTTTTTGTTTTATAAATTAAATTAAATTAATAAATTAAAAATTAAATAACTTATTACTTTTAAATTTTTTATTTATTTTTTTTATAAAAAGAAAAAAATTATTATTTTCTTTTTTTGTTTTCAAATTAAAATTAAAAATTACAGCAAACAAAAATTTAACAAGAACACTGAGGAAATTGACTTTTATAAAAAACAAAAATTTTGTTGTTGTTATAAATCACAATTAATTATTATTTTTTTATTTTATTTTATTTTAAAATTGTTACAAAACTAAAAAAATATATATGTATATGTATATATTTTAGTTTTGATTGTTTTATTATTATTTTGTTTAAGTGTTTTTTTTTTTATATTTTTTTTTTTGTTAAAACTTTTTTCTAACACGTTTAAACAATTTCATGTTCTCAAATCATAATTTTAAATCGGAACACATTTTTTAAGAAGTAAAAAAATATATTATGTATATAATGAGAAGACTGAAATCTTTTTGTTGTCGTTTTAACTTCTAAATTGATAATAAAAATTATACAAAAAAAAAAAAAATTATTTTATATAAAAAGAGAAGGAAAATATTTATAAAATAAACGAAAAAAAAAACAGAATCTAAAAAGTTGTTGGCAATTGAACGACAATAATAACAGCAACAACAACAGCAACTATACTTAAGCAACAGATTTTTTATTTATAATTAAAAAAAAATAAATAAATAAATAATAATCAAGAACGCCGCGATAATGAATTAAAAAAAAAGATCTATTTTTTCGGTACAAAAAAAAAAAACAGAAATCTCGACAAAAAAATCTACTATGACACCAAAATAATATCGATTTAAATTATTTTTCCCTATATTATTGTTTCCTGTGTTTTTCAGTATGTATAACACGTTTTTTTATTTCATTTTTATTTTTTTTTTTATGAATAAAAAAATGAATATTCTTCTCTCACGTTCTAATTTATTGATTACACTTGATGATATCAACTAAATCAGATACAATTTTTTTTTTTATTTATTGTATTGTTTTTCTGTTCAACTTTTAAGTAAAAACAAAAAAAATGTTCGATTCAAAAACTATTTTCCCGGTTTTCAAATAAAAATTTTTGTACAAAAAATAAAAAAAATTAAAAAAAAAAAAAACACTGATCGTTTGAACAAAAAAAAATTTTTTTAAAAAATATTTTTAAACTTTTTTTTATATTTTTTTTTCGTACACTTTAAAGCCGATAATATCGTTTGCTTCTACTTAAAAAAAAAATATCAAAAAATATCTAAAAACTCTCTAATATCTTTTAATAAACAATTTCAGTACAAAAAAAAAAAAAATAAATAAAAAATACTGAATGAATTATATTTTATTTTTTTTTTTCAAAAATTTCAAAAAATTATATTATGGTTACGTTTATTCTGCTGGTTGATCACTAAACTTTTAAATTCAATGTGACTTTTATTTTATTTGAAAAAAATAAATTGAAAAAATCAAAAAAAAAAATATATATATATATATATATAATAAAGTAATATACCTAGGCGGTAATATAAGTATATATGAAAATCTGCAATTCAAATTGTGTTTAGATTAAGAATATATATATATAAATATTCACATTTACATGTGAGAAATTTGTGTGAAAAAGATAGAAAATAAAAAGAAATTAACAAAATGTGTTGTGTTGTTGTTGAATTTGATTTTTTTTTTTTTTAAAAAAAAAAAAATTTTTTTTTTTTTGTAGATACTTTTTTTTTCTTCTCTTTTTTTTTTAAAATAAAACAACATACATTTTAGTGATCTTTTTGCACGATTCAGTGATTAAATTAATTTTTGTAATGATGATGATGCTAATGTTGCTGATGTTAATATAAGTATGTATGTTATTCTTGCGTTGCTAATATGTGATTCTTTTAATGAAAAATACAGAGAACAAAAAAAAAAAAAGAAAAAGAAAAAGTGTATTTTTTATTGTACAATTTTGAATAGGTTGTGTGTAATTAAAATAATATATAAAATTTAACGTTTTTTTTTTGTTGTTTTTCCAGAACACATTTTTTTTTTTTTAAGAGAGAGAAAACAAAAATTGTTTATAAATACAGTCTTATTTTACTGAAACTGAAATTGTCACACACTAAACAATATACACTTGAATATTATATGTGAGTATTATTATTATATATATATTTTTTTTAAAAAATTTGTATTAAAAAATATCTTCAGATAATGGTTAAAAAAAAATTTTTTATAGTAATTTTTATACCTACAACACTGGCAACAAAAATATGATTACAAGTTTTTTTTTATATTATATATTAAAAACTGATAAAAAAAAAATTTTTTTTTTTTATTCAGTTAATTGTATCTTTTTTTTAATATTTTTCATTATAAATGTGATATTTGCACACATTATTATAACTCTGTCTCACGGTAAACTAAAATTCTATAGATATTAAAATTTTTTTACTCACAGAAACAGCTAATGTGATATCACCGTCTCTAGTATATTCGTGATCTTTATAGAAGTTCGCGATCAATCAAGAGTAAATTATTATAAAAGATTGCATAGCACAACCGAACAGATACAAATCAGTAAAATCGCATTCATTTTTATGTATTTTATAAATTTAAAATATTACAAATTAAGTTATGACTACACCGATTTAATTTTAAGAATTGTTAAAAAAAAAAACGATCAACAAGAAAACAAAAAGTATCGAAAAATTCAATTTTTTAAATTTATATATACGGAACGATGAGTGTGATAACTAATAATACGTTAAAATGAACAAGAAAAAAAAAAAACTCTAAAAAGAAATTGAACAATTTAACTACATATATGTATGTACATATATTATTAACAGCAAGCACAGCATTCACTTATAGCTCCATATAGCTATATATTAAACCCTGGCCGCAACCCCCTTTTATCTATAACCGAGAAAATAAAAAGTATCTATAGATACTTTTGTATTGCATGTAGTATGTACGTGTACATATTATTGTATATATATATTACTCATTCAGAGTATTGATATTTTTTATTTCTTTCTTATTACTTACTTTTGTATTAAATTGACAAAGCAGGCAATAACTGGTGTGAGCCAATTTTTCTTATCAAAAAAAAAAAACAATCAAAAAACTAAAGGAAAAAAAATGTTGCCGAGTGCCGACTATAAATATACATTCTTCTTGCAATGTATGTATATGTGTCTTATCACCAGAACGCCCGAATATACATATGTATGTATATATATATATACTTCCACATATCACAGAGAAAATATTGCCCAAAGTATATGCATGCATATGAGTTTAAAATTTCATTGTATCAGTCATTCGCTATATGTTTACTTTTTCATATCATCAAACATATACTATGAAGTCATATGAGCCATAAGAAGAAGAATTTACATTTTTAAGAAAAAAAAACGTGCACAAAATAACGTTTATTGCAACACATTCTTTTTAGTTGTTATCAAAAATTTTCATTCTTTTTTACCTTAGTAATAAAGTCAGAAATATTTTGAAATTGAAACACGAAAAATACCGGTAAAATAATAAAAAATGCAGACAGGAAGATCGATTTTGTTGAATTTCACATGCTCTAACAATGCTATGGAATCGTCTTATCTAAGAAATTAATCGAAAGAGAAAATTATATTGACTATGGTCGGCTTTTATTTGTACAATAAAATGCAAGTAATGCGGTATTCAAGATAAAGTACACTGAACTAGGAGAGAGTGGGGTCTAACAAAGGTCTAAGTTTTAACTAATTAAAAATTAAATAAAAATTGAGTATGTATTCATTCTTTTTAAAATGAATTGTGGTTCAAAATTCACGTTAAACTATAGTTAATAATAATGGCGTTCTGATTTGACCTACATATGTACATATGTAGATATGTTTAAAAACAACATGCAGGAAAAGTGATAAGCAAATGATAATTGGCTGATTTTTGAAATCTTCGAGAAAGCTGATAAAAGCCTCTCAGAAAACAAAAATAATAAAATACAAGCACAGAAAAGGGTGATTGAACAATAATTTTACTTGAGTCTACTCTAACGTTTTTTGACTTACTTAATACACACTACTAAACTCAACTGATATGTATCACGTGAATCACGTGAAAGAAATCGTTCTTAACCCTTTCACGTTTTTCTTTAATGGTTTTCTAAAAATAGAAACGATTACGGGTTGAACGCCTTTTTTTCTCTCCTATTTCTTACCTGTTTCAATGAAAAAGATATTTATTTCTTTTCTCACCTGGAACAGACACATTGAAATAAAGGGGAAAATAATATTTATACATATGTATGTGTGTGTGATCATACACGAAACATCATATGTACATCACAAAATTGGTATATGTATGTTTCTGTTGATGTTGAAAGAAAAAAAAAAATTCCTGGTTTTACCTTGGCGCCTTATCGATAAGAATTTTTTCGTATATATTTTTTTTTTTTTTTGAATCTACAGTGTCTTTTATGAAATTGAAATTTTAATAATTCGAATAAAGTAAAAGTATTATTTTTTACCTGTTGGATAGGTCTCATTAAAAAAAATTACCTATTTTCAAAAAATTATGGAACAAACAAAACACATAAAAAAAAAACAAAAACAAAAAAAAAAAGAGAAAATTTTCATGGCTCATTCATACACGAATGCATTTTACCTTAAATATATTTTACCAGTGTGTGATGTACCTGTTGCAGTTGTTAAGATCAATGAATTTAGATTGGAATGCAGTTTCTTGTTTATTTTTTTTTCGTTTTTTCTATTTTTCAAAAAAATAATAGGTAAAACCCAAAAAGAATTTTTAACTGACATCATAAAAAAATAAATAAAAATAAAAAATTGGGAAAAAAAGAACAGGTTTACTAGGTTAATGATTTTTTTTTATTTTTTTTTATTTTTGAAAATCAAAAAATAGAAATGACTTTTTTATTTTTTCTATTTCGTCGTTTACCTTTTTTTTTTTTGTATTTATGTTTTTGGTTTTTCTTTTTTATGTAATATTTACGCAGAAATTAATTTAACGTGTATGTAAATTACATATACCTGTAATTATGATTATGAGAAAAATATTATTTATTAAAATATAGCTACATTATGGCGATTTTATCGACATATGTACATGTTCCAATTGAGAGAGCACACATAACAAAATATAACATATTGTTCAATACACATAATTTTAGATATTCGCAGAAAAAGTTTTTTTTTTTTTTTTTTTAATAAAAAACTAGCGAAAAAAAAAACAACCGAAATAATAAAATTGAAATTGTGTTCGATGAAATATAAAATTAAATAAAAAAAAAAAGCTTTCAGATGATGACTAATAATTATTAATTAATTACCATTACTACCTTCTCATTCCCACCCCAGTTAATTTTTACATATATCATATAAGAAGTCGGTAATCGGTATCTTTTCTCTTTTTTTTTTTTTCGTTTTTGTTTCAATAAAATTTAAACTTTCTGTTTACAATAAAACGTGAATAAATAATTTATAGTAATCATAAATACATACATATACTAAACCGTATGTATGATATGCTATTATTAAAATATGTATGTAACATATATCAAGGTTGTTGAAAAAGAATTAAATACAATGAAAGCACGTGTTTAAAGCCTGATTCATTTATTATTTTTTTTTTTAGGCTTGAAAATTATTTAAAAAAAAAAAGTCTCGTGATTAATAAAGTTTATACACTTTTTTTTTTGTGTTGTTGTTACTGTTGTTGTTATTTGTTCGTTTGTATCTTTTGCGGTATATATTATATCATTTTGTTACTCTTTAAGATACAAGATACACTCAAAAAAAAAAAAAAAAAAAAAAAACGATAGAAAATGGAATTTTGTAGAATTCTTATGAAATTTAATTTTAATAAAATTTTTTATTTGCTTTTTTGTTTTGTATTCTAGATATCATTGCAGTATAATATAATTATGTATTTACATATTTACTTGTATCTGACACTATGATGACAAAGTAAAAAAGAAAAAAAAAAAACAATATTAAAAGAAAAAAACAACATCACCGTGATGAAAACATTTAAATTTTCATTTTTAAATATTTTGTAAGATATTTTATATACCTATATATATATATATTTTTTGAATTATTTTATTAGTATCGTGTGCGTTATTCTGTTTAATATGTACATATACATTCATATGTAAATTTGCTATCTTATGTAAAAAATTCTTTGTCTCTTTTAAATAAAATATAATATAGAAAAAGTGATATAATTGATAAATTTTGAAATGAATCATATTTCTGTAAATATAATTAAATTACTATTTTTTTTCTTTTTTCTTCAGAATTATATCTTTTTTCTATTTAATTGCGTTTAAATTTAAATTATCTCAGTGTTTACATATGTACATAGAAATAGAACGTATAACGAAAGAAACATTTTGGGAGGGAGGAAGGGGTATATAATTTGCAACAGCACGTTTTGAATAGATTTCAATTCATGTGCTTTTTTTAAATAGTACATATATAGTTACGAGTATATATAAAAAAAAAACGGAAATTGTATTATATAGATTGATAAACTGTCATTTTTGTGTGAGTGAATTGAATCATTTCACATAAGTTGTATGTATGTACCTGTGAATAGGTGAAATTACGTATTATTTATCTCTGTTTTTTTTTTTTTTTAATTTTTTTTTAATTTTTTGTTTTTTTAATTATCACTAGAAAACTTTTAAGGTAATGCCATGTAATGCCATAAATTTAAGTTTTGTATTAATTAGCTTTTTTAGGTGAGCTTTTATCGTTTTTTGGTCTAAATAAAAAAAAATATTTGAAACGAATTTGAAAATATGTAAGTTTTTATTATTTTCTAACTCAGTGTGCCAAATGAAAGTACTCTAATTCTTTTCGGTATAATACACACATACCTTACATATGTACGTACGTTTTCATATGTTAAAGATTTTTCTAGTTAACATCTTTGAAAGATATCCATCTTTTTCTTATGAAAACCAGTTCTTAAATTTACATTAGATTCAGAGTACAAAAAAATACATTTAAACAGGTATTTTACGTTTTTAATTATTATTATTTTTTTTTTTTTTCAAATCCAAAATCACCTAATTTGTTACAGTCAGTGTTTGAAATTATTATCAAGAAGAAGTAGAAAAAAAAAATCATCTAAAACATATATTTGAGTGGAAAATTAGAATAGAAAAATATTTATTTTTGAAGAAAAAACGAAAAAAAAAAAATGCGGAAAATAATTATTAATTTATAAACACTTAAAATTATCATCTTTAAAAGTTGTGATTAACCAAAAATTGAAAAAATAAAATAAAAATAAATAATTTTTTTAAAAAGATAGTTCACCTGTTGTTGTAAAAAAAAATTAGTATCGTTTTGCGACAACGGCACCATCTAGTAAATTTTCATATTCAAAACAACCACATAAGTTGAATGAACTCGGCTTCAAATTCGAGGTAAAAAAAAATTTGATTTGTTGTTGATATTTTTTGCGTCAAGAAAAATTTAAAAAAAATTGCTTCAATTTTATGAATCCTTCTCCTACAAGGCTTCGTTCAGAAATTTAGTTTGTGAAAGTAATGCAAAAAGAAAATAAAATAATTAGGGTGTGCTTGAATAATTTTTGTTTTGTTAAGTAAGATTCTTATATTTTGTTTTTCAGAAACTTAGTTGTTTGAAATATAAATTGAATCCCTTTTTGCATATGTAGAGCCTGTTATTCTGCAAAAATTTCTGAACAGTTTCAAAGGAGGAAATTTGATAAAATAGACAGATTTATAAAAAAAAAATGTTTTATGGATAGTTTAATTGATAGAACAGTGCCCCGGCAAGGCAAAGGTCTTGGGTTCGAATCCCAGTCGAATTGAATGTCGTTTTCTTGTTTTTAGTCTACTACAATGAGTTTTTCTTAACTTTAAAGGACGAAATCAATGTGATTTCTGAGTCTGTAAGGAGGTCAGGGCTTAATTAAGGTTATAATTAAGGTCAAATAAAAAAATTAAAAAGAATATGAATCTCTTCAAGAAAACAACATTATTTTGATTTTGAAATTAATTTTAAATCCATGAAAGAGGTTTAATAAATAAAAAAAAAAAACATCAATTTTTATTTAGCTTTAGCAAATACGTTTTATTATTTTTAAAAAGACAAAAAATTTTCCACAATTTTTTTTTTTTTTTTTTTTTTGAAAGCATCATCGCATGATCATATTTAAACTTCAAAAATATTTGAACAAATAATTTGAACATACGTATAAAAAAGCAAACAATTACTATATTAAAATTGATTATTATGAAATTTTTGTATTAGAACGGATATAATTCATTCTAAATTTTAATTAATTTAAATGAATTTATTCTTATATGCTATCCGGCTTTCATTTTCATTCTAACAATTTTTTTTTTCGCTTGTTTATTTCTTTTATTATAAATTTTAATTGAACAATAGCTCAGATTTGGAATAGTACGTGTGCAGAAAAAAAAAAAAGAAAAGGAAATCTACGGCATAAAGCTAATTTTTTGTTTGTTTTGTAATGATCTTTTATTGCACGAAAAAAAAACCACATACAGAATAAAACTGGCTACAAAGTTTTATTAGTTAAATAAATTTTGCAAATTCAACAGAATACTAGACAAGTATCTAATCTAGTTTATACATATGTACATAAGTATCTAATTTAATTTAACTTTTTAATACTATAATTTGATGTTTTAATTTTTTTTTTTTTTTTGCTTATTTTTTTAACTTTTTATGAGTGAGTCATTTAAAATGATTACCCTACGTATGATGTCAACTTTGATCAAATTTACACGAGCAGACAAAAAAAAAAAAAAGAAAAATAAAACTAAACAATCAAAGTAATTCTATTATTAATATAATAAAAACTTATCATTAATTAATCTAAAAGTAAGTATAATTAAAGGGTAATTAAGATGAAATTTTTTTTTTTTTTTTAAATTATTATTTGCTAAATTGTTTAATTTTTTCTTATGTAATTAATTCGCAAGAGTTTATTCTTTAAAAAAAGCGACAGAATTTGTATTTGATGAATAAAAGAAGAAAGCAAAAAAAAAATATTGTAGATTAAATAGAAAGATACTTTTTTTCAGTAACAAAATTGATAAAATGCATCAAATATAAAATTTTTGTCTAGTTGATAACTGAGTTTTTTTTTTGAATAGGAAGCTAATTTTAGATTTAAAAATTTTTGCCTTTTTAGTATACGAGTAAGTCTGAGTGTTAAATTGAACACTGTTTACTTGAAAAGCTGAACTGTTTTTTTTTTTTGTCATAAAGAAGGTAGGTTTAACGTCAATTTGCTTGTTTCTTCGCTTCTTTTCCTTTTTACAGTTTGGAAAAAAAAGAAGCTAAGATTGAATTGTTTATTATAATGAATAAGATTTATTTGGCACACGGAATTAGCAATATGTATTAAAAATTCGGTTAGGATTTTAAAATTTACTTTAAAAAAAAAACAAAAAAAAAAACTTAGAACTGCGTAAATGTATTTTTTTTTCTGCATAATTTTTATGTGTGTGTTGAAGCACCTGTTTTATTATTAATTTTTTTTTAAATTTCTTGCTTGTCATTTTTTTTTTTCTTATTAAAAGAAAAATTTATTTGAATTGTAAACCTATATAAATTTGTTAAGTAACATTATAAAATTTTGTATAATCCTTAAAAATGATACATGATGTAATTAACAGGCAAAAAAAAAAATAAAAATAATAAAACAATTTTATTTTTAGGGAAAAAGGAAAAGAATTTTTTTGATAAATTTATGATGAATTATCTAAAACAATTAATGTGAAGATACAATTTATTGTTGTTTCTGTTGTTGTTGTGTACTTTTTTTTTCAATATTTGCTAGGTAACTAATTTTATTTAAAAGCTGTTTTTATGTTTTGGTTTTTGGTTTTTGGTAAATTTCCATATCTGTGACATGGGGTGATTTCATATGTAATAAAACTGATACAGATGATTTGGATAATTTAATAATGATTCGCAAACATCAGTATAGTAATTAATTTTTTACTTGAAAATTATGCAATGGAGAAATATGAGTTATAAAGTAATTTGAAAAAAAAAAAAAAAAAAAAGATGAAGACGAATAACATATATTGGTCATACGTGTTTGTTTTGGCAAATATTTATTAAAAAATAAATTTTTATGAGGTTTTTGACTTTATGATGAAAAAAAAAACAGAGAAGAATTATTTATTTGGTAAAAATTAACAGATTAGATTGTATTCAAGATAAATTTTTCAATGATTTACAAGTATGCTACTTTAAAATAATTTATAGACCACAACATACATGATTTGGAAGTTCAAATTTGAATTAAAGCAAAAAAGATAAAATATCAAGGTCCTAAAAAAAAAAAATCAGAACAAGGAGGAAAATAAGGGGATATTGTACGCTAGTCAAATGACATTTGTTTTTTTCTAGGAAATTTTTTATTAAATTTTGAAGCATGTCAGTGATTACAAAATCGTAATATGGATTTTAAGCTTTGAAAGACTTGTTTAGGTAAATGTAAACTTGGAAATTGTAGTGGAAATTTTAGGGAATATATTTTTTAAAAATTTTGAATAAATTATATAAATTCTTATAATTTTCTGAATAAAATAATTCGCAAAAAAAAAATTGAATCATAGGAAGACGTATAAATTTTAAATCTTCCCTATAACAGTTAAAATTTTAAAAATTAAATTGATCTTAATTTTAAACAGGATGAGCTAATTGGAGGAAATCTTCTAATAAATTGTCACTGAATTAAAGAATAAAATTATTTATAATTCATGCAAAAAAAAAAATTCGTACGTAAAAATGAAACATAAATTTGTGCGTATGATCTATTTTTTCAATTAAAATTAATTTTAAAATAAATTAAGAAGCTCATGTGATTTTAAACACAAAGAAGTAACATTTGAATTTCTTTTAGGTTAAATAAATTCCAGTTTGAATAAGATTTTGATACATCTAAAAATATTTTGTTAAAAAAAATCATGGAGATCTTTTCAGAAGCATTTCTAATTTTTAAAATTTTTGAATTCGTGTAATTTTAAATTTTACAATTAATATTAATTACAAAAAAAAAAATTATTTGTTTTTGCATATTTGCAGGGTTTCGATTTACATAATTTTTATAATTGAATTTATTTAATTAAAAATTTATATGTTATAACTTTTCTGTTAATATGATGAGAGAAATTCTTAAAAAAATAAACGTTAAACAGCAAGGGTTGAAATCTTTACTGGAAAAAATCACAACAATTTTTCATTATTTTCGTTACATATGGAAAAGCTTTCATCCACCATTCCATACTCCAAAGTCCCCAATCATCCACTTTTTAAAATGCCCACATGTGAAAGCTTTCATTTTTACATAAATTTTATTATTTGAATTTAATTTTATAACGGTGATGAGAAGGCGGGAACATTTTTGTTTTATTAATTTTTTTTTTTCTAATTAATTATTCATCCATTGTAACTTCAATTTCAATTGAACTTAAACTTAAAAAGAAATTAAATCATTACATAAAAATTTAATTACGTTAGAGGATGTAATTTTAACGTCAATTTAATTAAGTTTATAAAATATTCACGATTTTATTAATAACACTTTTTGTTTTTTTCTTTCTTTCTAAGCAATCGTGTATGATTTAAATGAGATAAATTTTATCGTTTTTGAAATTTTTTTTGTTTTTTTTTTTTTTTTTTTTGTAAAATTTTCTCATAATCATCATTATTAGAAAATATTGTTTATTATTTGTATTATTTTCTTTTCAAATATAACAATTAAATAATTATCTATTTTTTCTTATCAATAAAATAAAATAAAATAGAAATAAAAAAAAAAAAAAACTATATGACAGAATACACGTGAAATAATTTTGCACGATTCATATAGATAATAATTGACATTTTTTTTTTATATTTTGTTTAAGTTATTTGCAATATTTTTTAACTTAATAATTATGGAATGCCATGATAATTAAGTTAAAAATTATTATTATATTATTCATAATTTAGATTATGATAAATGAGAAATATAAAAACGTTAAATTTGTATTGAATTTTATAATAGTAGTGTGATGATGATTATAATGATGACTGTTCAAAATAAAATTTTATGGATTTCTGATTTTTTAGATAAAACAAAACAAAACAAAACAAAAAAAAAACTTAATTTTTGTGTTGTAAAAAAATACAAAAGCGCAAAATGAACGAACAAACAAAAAAAAAAAATAAAAAAAATTAAGAATATATGCAATTCATTGAATTTGTTTGAAAAATTTTCCTAACGCTTTAATTTAATATTTTTTCTTACCCCTACACGATCCAATTAGAGGGTAAACATACTATCGAATGTGTCATTTTACTAAAAAGACACTTTAAAAAGTCCTTAAAATGTAAAATAATAAAGAATGATAAAACAATCTATCTAAGTTGTATTCACAAATACTGAAAAGACAAAAAACAGGATGTAGTGTACTTCACTTTTATTTGATTTTTTTAACAACATTCAACACACGTGTCTGTTTGTTTTGTGTAAGCTTCCAAGGTAAATATGTTTTTTCAATAAATATTTTATTTTTATCATGAAAGTCCTTCAGTTGTGAAATGTTTTTTTTTTTTTTTTTAATTTTTCCTGAAAAAATAATTTATAAATTTAATTGAAGAAGCTCACAAAATGAAATGAACTTTTTGAAGGTTGACTTTATAGTCCGATAAAAAAAAAAAATTTATGAATGCTCATAAAAACTTGGTCCAAAGGTTCGATATGATAAAATTTTTGTTATATTTTTATTTTCGAAAATTTTGAAAAAAAAAAAAAAAAAATTAATTAAAATATCGAAGTTTAAATTTAAAAATTTATCAAAATTATAACCTTGAGTAGATTAAAATTTAATTCAAAGAGGATTAAAATTGAATTTCAATTATATTAAAATGTAATTTAAAAATTTAAAATATGTAAAAAAAACTCCTTATCATTTTGAATTTTTCAAATTCATTTTTTGTGAAAATCTGTAAAAATAATGAAAGTGAAAATTAATTCTTGAATTCTTAATGTTCTATTTCAAAATATATAAAGGAAAAAAATTTTCGATTTTTTCTTTAAATTTTTACAAGGTGAGTTAGATTTTTGAATAGTTTTTTTTTTTAAGTGTAAAATTTAAAAAAAAAAAACAAATAAAATCTCCAAAATATTTACATGAAAAATTAAATAAAATATATTTATCAAAATAATAAATATTGAAATAAATAATTTCTAAAAGATAAACACTCAAAGTTGTTGGAACTTGTTCAATAATAAAAAAAAAAAAACAAACGTAATAAATTAAAAAAAAAAATAATAATAATGTCCAAAAATAATTCAATTATTGTAAAAATTCCCCCTCATTTGTTAAAGTATGTATATTATCTAAATGTTTGGTGTTTAAAAATTAATCTTTACGTAAATTTTTTTTCTCTTACATTTTTTTCTATAATGAAATATTTTTAAAATGGCATGTTCAAGAAAAATAAAAACAGTATTTATTTATTATTTTTTTTTTTTTTTTAAAAAAAACTCATAACGTTTCTTGCATCATTTCATCGTAAATTACGCAATTAGAATGGATCTGAAAAAGAATGTACATACTTGGATACATAACACACGCTTCGTTGTGGTTATTGATTATAGGAATTATTTAATCATATATAGGTAGTTCCAGTTGAGAATTTTAAATACTATATACAGAGTATATATTAGCTAATATTTCTTGTAAATAGAATTCTTATTACGAATTAATGAAATACCTACTACTATAAAAAAAAAGCATGATTTAATATTTCACATTAAAATTATACAATAAAAAAAATAGTATATATGAAAATCTTTTATTCCTTCGATAACATTTTTTACCTTCTCTTTTATTATTCAAAACACGGTTAGAAAATTATATAGTATATGCATACGTCTTTGTCTGCGTATGAGTAATAAAATTTAACGTATTATTGTTAATTGCAATAATAAACATGATACAAAAAAAAATTATCGTTTGTTTAATTTAAAATTAAAATAAATTCAAACACACAAAAGTTTAAAGTTTTGTTATGATCAGAAAAAAAAAAAAAAAGAATTTTTTTTTATATTTCGTTTTATAAAAAGATACAATAATGTCACGTATTCACAATAAAAAAAAAATATATATGACAAAAACAAAAAAAAAAAAAAGAGTTAAGTTTCTGAACTGCATTATAATAATTTTCTGTTCCGTATGATTGATTGATTTTTTTTTTATCTAAATTTAAAATATATTTTATGACCTTCAGAAATTTCAAATATTCTATTTTATCAGAATTTAGAAAATTCCATTGACCTTCTTAATTGTCAATTAAAATTTAAACAGTTATATTATATTTTCATTTAAAATGATGATAATGATAAATATTTTCGAAGTTCATATCATTTGAAATCAACAAAAAAAATATATATATACATATATAACATTAGTATATATGTAGACAGATTTGTAGACATAAACAATTATAAAAATAAAATAAAATACTTAACTCTTGATTATATTAAAAATAGGAGGCCACTTTGTAAAATTATAAATTTTCATGAAAATCACGCGAGTAAATTCAAATGAAAAAAATAAAAAAAAAAAAAACAAAAGAATAAATAAAATTAAGTAAGTAATAATTTTATTTTTATTTTTTTTTTGCTGTTATCTGGTAATAATGAAGACACGATTTATTCGTGATTTGATATGATATTTGTACTAATTTATAATCTATAAAAAAATAGGTACATATATATGTATATGTATACTGTAATCATAATTAAAATGTTTTGATCACGTGAAAATTATATTTGTTCAGATTTTGTGATATTTGTGACACAAAAAATAAAATTAAAAAAAAAAAAATTAATTAATTAAATTTATTAGCGATTCTTTGAATAATAAAAAAAAATATCTATCTGTTTTTTTTATTTTTTTTTTTTAAATTCTGTTGCTTATCGTATTGAATTTATTTATTTATTGTGTTTTTCTATTTTTCAGAAAAAAAACTTATTTTCGAAAAATTAACTTTTTCGAAATATAAACGAAAATATGACAAATAGTCGAAAGAACAAAACAAAAACAACAGAAAAATAAACAAAAGGGTTTTATGAGTAATTTTAAATTTTGATGAGTTACGTACATATGTATGTATGTTCCTAACACTAGAACAAAAACTGACGAATAAGCGTACGAAAAAAAAAAGAAGTGTGGAAGTGTGAAAAGGAAGAGAACGAAAATGAAAAGTGTTTGTTAAAATCATAAGAAGCTGTTTAAATTAAGGAATAAAAATGAGATCAAAGAATTTCTTCACATACTAAGTTCCGTAACTATATAACAGCTTGAACATTTGCTGGATGCATTCTACAGGTTCCGAAAAAAAAATTGAAAAAGTAAGACAAAAAGATCACTGATTAAAATTCAATTTCGAATATCTTCATTCTCATTAAGTATTTATTTTTTACCATAATGAGTACAGGGATGGGCGTAAGTGATAGATTTTCGGACTACCACGAAATGACATATACAAAAATATTTACACATTTGAAAATGATTTCCAGCATTTGAATCTTATATTTATCTAAAGAGAATGATTCGAAATTCGTCCTTGTTAGGTTTCCAGAAATTTTCGAAAATAAATAGTGATGATTATTTTTTCATCTTATGTAAATTTATAATACTTTCGAAAATCGATAGGTACTTTTATTAATTTTCGAAATCAAAACGGATAAAGTTTTTTGTGTACATAACCGATCTGTATACACAAAAAGACTTTTCTAAATTATATTATACTTAGTTTTTTCTTCCTCTCTTTCTTTCGATCATCTAGTTTTTAACAAAAACTAATTTTTATTAGATTCGTTTTTTTTTCGACAACTAGACCATCATTATTACAAATTTTTATTATCTTTTTTTTTTTTTTAAATTTTAGCACAAAAATGAATTAGCAAAACATCGCAATTAGTCTCAATATTATTGTTTTTTTTTTTTTTTTTTGCTCTCTTTCTTCCTCTTCAATTCACAAGCCCACACGTCATCCTTTGATTAATTTTAATTAAATTTTATTCCTTTCTACACTTATTTTTTATTTTTTAGTTTTGGTTACCGGAAATAATAATAACATTATAACATTTTAAATTTATTTATTTGTTGATTGTATCTTTTAAAAGTATTGTGTATATATATAAGTTTTGTGGAAAGATACTTGAAAATATGTATATATCAAACAATTTGACACTATGCAATCGGTTAAATTATTCAATTAAACTGTAACCAATTATTTTTCTGTTTTTATTATTAAATTTACATGTGTTTTGGTATATATTTGCTAATATGAGATGATACGATAAATATATGGATCCATATAGAAACGATATAGGATTATAGAAGAAAAAAAAAAACTGTTAAAATTGCAAAAGTATCTATTTTGTATATTTTCTGTTTGAAGAAAAATCATAAAGAAACACGACGATAATAATGCGATGATGATGATGATGAAGTCTTGTTGTTGATTACTGTTATTATTACCTAGTGCTCGATTGCATTCAATTAAATTGAATTAAATTGAAAATTTACTCTACGGGTATTCATAAAGTTTATATGATAATAGATATTGTTCAATTGAAAAAAAAAAATAGAATTATTAAGTTTGACAACCGACCATCAAATTGAATTAATCGAGCGAATGATGATCATATCACTACCGTACTATTATATTAAAATTTGTTTTTTTTTTTTTTAAATGAATACAACAATTGAACATATACCGGTAATAAAGGATTGATTATGTGTGTGCTTTGACTACTTAAACAAGATATTACACATTTTATCTAGTTTGGTATAAAACGTCAAGATACATTTTTGTATCTTGTTTTTTTTTTATATTTTACTTCATTCAGTTGAATCGTACACGTTATAATATTATTACCTCTTCCTTATGATACTAATAAGTCATATAATAAACGCGGCAAAATGCTACGTGTTCGAAATAATGAAATTAATATACGTGATGACTACATAGACAGAAGCTTTTATATGTATGTATGTACATATGTATATACAAGTACATTAAATACATATTCAGTATAGATACTTGTAGGCTTATTATGTGAAATGATGTTTTAACAGTTCAGTTTTTTATAAAACAAGAAATATATACTTACTTATGTACATAGAATGATGACATGACAACATGTATACATATTGTAAGTGAAAACTTAAATTTCATTGCACTTGACACAATTTTATTAAATGATTTATTTAATTCCTCTTTTATGAGTACAGTGAATATGCATTAAAAAAAAAATGAAAGAGAAGAAAAAAAAAAGTACTAAAAAAAAAAAAAAAAAAGACTTAAGGCAATGTGGGCTTCTTTTTTACTTGTAATCAATTTTGTCTCTCATTTGCTTCGCTGTTTCTTTTCTTTAAGCACATTTTTTTTTTTAACTTCTAGATTGACATGGTTAGTTTCGTTTGATAGACAGGTAATAATAATATAAAAATAATTAATTTTTTTTTTTAGTTTTATTTTTTTTTTTTATTAGTTTATTGCAATATTTTAAAAATCGATATTGCAATCTAAATAATTTGTCTACGCAGAAAAAACAACAAGGTTAAAAATTCATTTGATTTCAGAATTGAAATTTTAAGACTTTAAATTTTATCAGTTCGAAAAAAAAAATGTAATTGATTGTAAGTAAGATTTTTATAGTTTTCGAAATTTCGAAATTAATTCGAACTTTTCGAAATTCCTACTTTTTTGTTTAGCTACAAAATTCAAATGTTTTTTTTTTTACCGGGGAAAATTTACGAGAGTTTAAGATTTCGAAATTCATTCGAATTTTTTTGTAATTCATTTTATCCTGCTTACATTTACAAATTAATAACGAAAATTGAACCTAAAAAAATGATTCTAGTCGATGACTTACTAAACTGAATCGAATTTACAAAATTTTTGGTTAATTAAAACAAAATTTAATTTTACACTCTATATTTTTTTTTTTTACAGTGTAACTTTATCACAATAAAAATTTTAAGATAAAAAAAAAAAACAAGTATATAATGCATCAGAGTATAATAAACAATAATTGATCGTACATATACATATAGATTTTGAATGAATGCCAAAAAATTTTCGTAATTGTTGAGGTCATGGATATAATACGTAACTTACAATTTATTTTGTTTAAGTGCTTGGCCAAATAAGATATAGCTAATGTGAATTTAATGTGCGCCAAATAATTAAAACAAAAAAAATGAAAAAAAAATCTCAATTTATTGCAGGAAAGTAGTTTTTATTAAAAAAAGAAGAAAACAAAAAAAAAAAAAAAAGAAAACGAAAAAAATAACCATGAGTTTTCGAAGAAATGATATTTCAGTAATGAGTAATGTCCCAAGAATATTTTAGTATGTACATAAGTACTTTTTTTTTTCATTTAAGACGAGACAAGAAAGTATGGATAATTTCATTTGAAATTTTATTTATTTTCAGAATGTGAAATGCATTTGAGAATTTTTCAATTTTGTATGTCTGCTAAAGAATTTTTCTAATTGCACGATAATTTATTCGTTCTTTGAAAAAACAAACCAAAGGAGAAAAAAAATGTATGGGTTTTTATTTTATTTGTAATAAAAAATTTCATTGAAAGACAAGGTAAAATGCTTGATAAATTAAATGCACCTGAGTTTGAATAAATCATTTTATTTCTTATAAATCACTTTGTATCTCAATTGTAATCTTAGAAATGTGTGATTCTATAGAAAATTATACGTTTTTGTGATCTGTAGTATTTTTCTATCAATTTCTAAAATGTAAAAAGAAATGACACTTTATTATCACATAAATTTTTTTTTTTTCAAATTTTTCATTAGATTCTGATTACAGGATTTCAATAGAACAACTTTGAACGTTAATTTGAGAACCTATAAAAAACGTATCGGAAATAATAAAATGTATCGTTTTTTAAAGAATCACCCAAATGTATATATGTACTTTTCTAAAGAGAACAATACAAAATGACCTTCAGATTTTTATCACGATATTTTTCTTGTTCCTTCTCCTACATATATTTCAAGAATTGGAAGTTAAAAGTCATACATAAATTTTTTTTATAAATCAGAATTCAATATTAAAAAGACCTTCAAATTCACCATGACTTTCAATGCAACAAAAAAGAGTTCGATCATAAAACATATGTAGTATGTCGATATGGGTTAGTATACTGTTTTATTAATTCACGTAAAATTACTTCATTATTATTTTTTTTTTTAAGATTTTATTCACTTATGCAATTTAAATTTGATATTTCAACATTTACAATATTTTTTTTTCTAGTTGAGGTTTTTGTTTTTTTTCTTCTAAAAATATTATTTACAATAAAAATGTAATTCGCTTTTTTTATTTTAAAGTAAAATTTTAAAACTGTGCAAAAAAAACCACACACACACACACACACACATTTTAATGAAATTTTTATTATAAATATTGCATAAAAATATTTAATTGCAGTATTTTGTAAAAAAAAAAAACATTTTTCTTTTCTCATACTTGTACAATATTTTGACTTATTGAAGGATTTTTTTTTTTTCAATTGTACGGTAATGAAACTATTGTAATAAATTTTAAGATAAATATTAAATGAATATATGTACATACTTGCTTGCTTACGATTGCAATATTGAAATTAAGAAATAAATAAAATTTAAAAAAATGCATTAAAATAAATTTAAAACAAATTGAAAAATAATTTTACAATAATTTTTTAATGCGTTTATTTGCAAATGTATTGAAATTGTTGTTTTATTTTTATTTTTTATTAGCTGATTATTTATTGCAATAATTTCCGGAAAAACAAAAAACAATAAAAAACAGTTAATGTCTTCATTCAACAATGATAAAATCCATTTAGGAATATTTATTTCCTAGCAAAAAAAATACTTATATTTTCATTATTACGTTTTTTAAACGGATTTCCGCAAAAACTTTAACGTGTTTCTGGGTGTCATCCGGATAAGTTTTTGTACGAAATTAGAATAAAATGTTTTGAATGGTGTTTAAAATTGAAATGTTGTGTTTGAGAAACAGTATTACCCAACAAAAAAAAAAAAAAAAAGAAGAAGAAGAAGGATATAAGTTTTTCTTTAGGAATCTTTTGATGTTCCAAGAAGTTTTTGATTGTATGAATACACTCATTGAGCTCAAGTGACAATCAGATCGGTAATACACATTTATATCTTTTTCTTAATTTAAAAAACAACAAATGTGAAGTGCATAAAAAAACATCAATTCACAGATGCCAACAGCATTAAAACTTATGTTTTTGGAGCAATCATCGTTCAAAATAAACGGATCCATTAAAATCACCTCAGTCGCAATACTCGTTTTAGAGAAGTCAGTGGACAAAAGAAAATTTACGGAATACAGTTTTTTTTTTTTTCAAAATCACTCTGAAAACATCGGAAAGTGAAAATTTCTTCAAAATTTGATTTATGTTTTTTTTTTTTTTTTTTTAAATCGGGGTGTGAATATACAATACAGTAAATCTTCTTCTCTCTATCGGGAAGTTAGTAATGTGGAAAGTGTATCAGTAGCATTCAGTGTTCCGCGAAAAATTAAGTTTAAGGAAATTTTGGTGGAAAGTGCGGTTTCTATGGCGAGTAATGAGTAGTGTGAGAAAAAAGTGTAATAAATAGTAAATTTTGTGAACAATGGAACATCTTATTTCGTCTATTGCTTAATTTTATGCAATTTAGCTTTAGTGGGCATGATGACATCATATTCTGCATCAGTTAAATGTGAGTATATAAAAAACTTAATAATAAATTATTTAATATGATAAAATGAATAAATTTTTTAAAATTAAAACAACCTTGACCACCGGGATTCACTTAATTTTTAGGACTATTATTTTTAAAGTAAACAAAAATTAATATATAATTTTAATTATACTTGGCAATCTTAATCTTGTTATTGTTTTTCTTTGTTTAGATGGAAATTAAGAAAGAAACAAACATTCTTGGGTATTCCGGATTTATATGGATCAAAATATAATTTAATTTGATTAATTGAATTGTAAAAAATTCCATTAGAGCATCATTAAAGTCAGCTCGTGTGAATTTAATTTTTGTTTTTGCTGAGAATATATTATATATGTATATAACTGATAAATAACATTCCAATGGAATTATTATTTTCTTTAAAAAATTAATAATTTACTCTTTATGAGGTATTTTTTTTTTCTCGGATAAAAAACATTCCATTTGTTGAATATAGTTTACATTAAGTTTTTACTTAATTTTTTTCAAGAATTAATTAATCATAAATCATAAATTAATTTTTTCTATTTTAGGACCTTTAAATACATATACTTTGAGAAGATTGTTTTTGTAACAATTAAAATATTTTGTTATGGTTCAGTAATCTTTAACTGAGAGAAAACAAAAAATTAATATACTAAAAGTACAATTACGTGTAAATTAATCTCGTATCATCATCACAGATTTTTTTTTTGTTTGTTTGTTTTCTAAAAAAAAAAAATCACACACCACACATTCCTAACAAAATTATGATTAAATAATAAAAATGTTGTTTTTTATCGAATTTTTCCATAGTTTGCAATTATTTCCGTCAAATTCATAACACTATGTAATTTTTTTTTTTTCTTCTTTGTTATTTAATTTTAGACTTATGAGAAAAAAATAAAATAATTGCAAAAAAATTTTTTTTTAGCGAAATTAATTGTAATTTTACTTTTAAATTATTGTTAGTATTTGAAAATAATTAGAGAAATTAATATATGTATTCGATTTTGAACTTGATTTTATTGTAGTTACTTGTCAACGAAAATTTATAATAATTTTTTAAATTCTTTTAATTATTGTTATTGTTTTTTTTTTGTACAGATAATGAAAATCACTGCCCATAAATAATTCTTAGCTCTAAGCAAAATACATATTTCCGTTTAGTTTGAAAAAATTTCGATGTGAAAAAGAAAAAAAAACAATTATCTGGATATGATTTGTTTTCAGAAATATTTTGAAACCTGTAGCATAGAATAGAAACAAAGTATATGAAGAAATAGCTAAGAAATGTGCCAACTCAAATTTCCTTGGACCAGAACCCTTCTGTGGACTACCACGAAGCCACACAAAACATAATATTAGGGAATGGAAAATGAAGAAATGTATCTCCCACTGGAAAAAAACTCCCGGTAATCAACATGGAGTTTATTAAACTTTCAGCTAACATCTCCAAAAAACTACTCAACCTCAATAGGAATGAGTTAAGAACCATCACGGGTTTTCTCACTGGGCACTGTCCACTTAATTATCATTTAAGTAGGATTGGGCTACAAGAGGATGACAAATGCAGATTCTGCAAGGAGGCCAAGAAGACCTCAAAACACATTTTATGCGAATGTGAGGCGTTGGCCTCTAAAAGAGTACAACATATGCATCAACTTTTTCTAAAACCAGAAGAAGTTTGGTGTGTACCTTCTCATAGAATTTTAGGATTCATTAAAAGCCTTAACCTATGAGAAGCACGGGCTGTACAAAAGATGTATAAAGGTCGAAGTGCAACAATAGCCCCTAAATATCTATCTATATGAAGAAATAATAAACAAATTGAATTTTATGGGAAAATTCTGAAAGTTCAAAGAGTATCAATCAGAATATCAACGAAAGTATCATTCTTTGGAACTCTGAAAATATCACATTAAAAAAAATTCATTGAAAGTAATCAAAAGATATAATTTTTATCATAAGAAAATTTATTGTTTATTTTTCACTTTGATAAATTTCGGTATTCACCGATTTTCGGTAATTTTTTTTTTCTTTTTGTATTAGAAATGAAAATAAATTCTGAAGAAATTTAAAATGTTATTATGCTGATAACATCGCGGGTTTATGACATTTCAAAATTTTCACATGAGTTGCTGACTATGAATTAAAAAAAAAAAAAAAACAAAGAAATTCAGATTATAATTTTCTTGTGTTGAAATACCGATTGAAATAATACCTAAATTTTTTTGTTTTTTGAATGAAATGAATAATTCACGTGATAAATTCGTTTTTTTTTTTTGTTGTTTGTTTTAAATAATATCTTATCATTAAGAAGTGTTAGCAATATATGCAACTGTTTAATTGTTAATTATTTTCATTTTTTTTTTTCAATTACTTAATGTTTTTTTTTTCTCATAAATTACTTGAAATTTATTTCTGAATTATGTACGTCAAAAAACATAAATTGTCCCATGAAAAATATGATTTTTTTTTTCTTTGTCGTTATTTGAAATTAACTTGAAATAGATTATCGTATAATTTTGTAGTACTTAATTTTAAAGAAAAAAAAAAAAAAAATTATAATCGATAAATTCGATCGATTGGTAATTATTGATAATTTTTTTTTTCTATTTCAAAGATTCTAATTAAACTTTATACGACATGAATTAAGTTGATTAAAATTAAGTCGATAGGGATTATGAATGAAAAAAAAAAATAGAAAAAAAATTATCAGTTAAAAATTATCTATAGTATAAAATTTTTTGTACTTACTCATTGGTTTTTCAATTTCCTTTGGTTTTTCATCCTGTATAACGACAGTCATTTTGTTGATTATTTTTATCACTTTAACAAATTTGAAAGTATAATTGAAGAAAAAAAGGATGCAAATATTGAAAAATTAAAAGTATCTATACACGATTAAAATGTTGCACTTTTTTTTTTTCCTAAATTTAGATTACGTATTTTTTTTCTCAATTGAATAAATTTTAGTCGTTTTTCAATTCCAATTTTTTGTTTGTTAATTGTTTTCCGATGACTTTCTTTGTTCTTTTTAGTTTTATTTTCAAATTAGAAAATTTTTTTTCTTTTTTTTAATTAAAAAAGATATCACAGACAGATTTTCTATTTCTAAATTCACTATTTCACTTTTTTTTGTTGTTGTTTTATTTTTTACTTGTTTTCCGTTTTGCAAATTTTCCTGTCAAATATGTGCTAACGTCTAGTCTAGAGAGTATGAGCTAGACTAGATACAATTTTTTTTTTTTTTCGTATTCGTTCTTCTTCTTCTTTGTGAAAATGATTTTCACGTTGTATGATGAACGGATCTTTTATAAATATTGACGTGATACAAAGCAATTGATCATCCAGGTGCTAAAAAACAAGTAGTGACATGCAATTGAACTTTTTTTTTTCTTCTTCTTCTTCTTCTTTCTAATATTCAATTGAAAGTTAGTAAATGTTAAAGATGAGTTTTTGTTTTTTCTTTCTTTCTTTTGTTTTAGAGATGAGATAAATTATATTTTTTTTTTTCGGTTTTTATTTTTATTACTTTTTTTTTTTTGTAGCTTAGAGAGACGTAATACTTTTCTGAAATATTTTTATTTTTCCTTTGTTGGATTCTTTTTTATTTTTTTCGTTTGTTTTTTTTTTTTTAATACTTTTCCTTTCTTCTTATTTTATTTTTTCTTGGCTTTTACTTAAACCAAACAGATAGAAAAAAAAAACAATTTTTTTTTAAATATTTCTCAATCGTCAGATTATCAGAATTTACAAAGGAAAATTTTTCTACAGAAATTTTAATTCAGGTTGCACCTGTAGAAAAAAAAATAAAACAAAAATAAAACAAAACAAAATTAAATTGATTTCAATCGAAAGTAAACAAATGAAAGATGCATTGTATTTTTTTTTTTTTTAATTTTTTATTCGACAAAGTAAACAGGTTTGTATTTTTCACTCAGTTTCTTTTATAGATACATTTTTTTTAATTATATTGCCAAATTATTTTTCATTCTGAGTGACAAATAAAATGACTTGTTAAATATTTATGTGATTTGCATGTTTTTTTTTTTTTTACTGTTTAAAATTTTTATTTTATGTACCTGTTTTTTTTTTTTTTTTTTTTTTTTTTGGTTGAATTTCCTGAGTATTATTCAGAATGATATAGCAAAAAGGTGTATACACTACAAGATATTATTTTTTTTTTTTTGTGTTGTTCTGGTTTAGATAAAAAAAATTTTGAAAATAAAAAATCCGTAATTTTTTATCACATGTGAACAAACAAAAAGTAAAAAAATTAGGACAAAATAAATCATAACAAATTTCTAAATGATGATAAATGCGATAATAAAAAATAAATCAAAAATAATTGCAGATAAATTGTAAATTTTTGTGGACAAGTCACTAAAGATATGATAAATAATTGTTATCTTTTTGTTTTTTGGTTTTTTTGTTTTTTTGTTTAAAGAAATTTTATTTTTATATTTATTGTATATTCCGTTTTTTTAACATGTTTTTTTTTTTTTTTTTTAATTTTTGTTTTCATATTTATTTTTTAATTTGTGATTGCGTAACTATAAAAACAAAGAAATTTTAAAGGAAAAAATGAAGTAAGAAAAAAAAGAAAAAATTAAATCAATTAATTTGTAATTGATAATTATTTTAAGAAAAATGACATCAAGGTTGCAAGATAATGGACCACATGTTATGCTGTATGTATTTTTCTATATTTATTCGAAAAAAATTATGTACATATTTTATTGGCACGTGTTTTTCATATTTAAAAGAAAAGAAAAAACATAAAAAGATATTCGGTCAGGTGTACGTGATCTTATGTATATTTTTTTTTTAAATTAAATTTATTATAAAAACAAAAAAAGTAAAAATTAAAATCTGTAATAACTTTCTTTTTTTTTTACTTGAAAAAATAAAAAACTACAACAACAAAAAATTGTAGATAACGCCTTAATCACTCGAAATAATTTAAAAAAAAAAATTTTTCAACTACTACCATAAAATAAATTTGAATATTTTTGAAATTTGAAAAAAAAAAAGTGAATTAAGGAAATAAAAGGCAATCAAATTCAAAATTTCTTGAAAATCAAAAGTCCTATTCTATCTTAAAAATTTCTTTTTTACTTTCTTTTCAAAACCATTTTTTTCGTTATCAGACAAAAAAAAAACAACATTTTATTAAAATTTATGAACTTGTTGAAGAAAATAATTTATGACCACCTACTTACTTCAACTTATGTCATATTTACTTTGTTACTAAAAAAAGCACGTTCTTATATTGTGTACACAAAGTTTTTATGCCACACGGGAAATACTTTAGAGAAAATATCTTTTTAATGATGCTATTACATATTTTTTGATAAAATACAATCAACTTTCAATAATTTTCTTATATAAATATGAATATGAATTAAATTATTAATGTGAGACTTTAATCTATAAAAATGCATAAGTTAAAAAATAATAAAATATTTTTCAAAGATAACAATGACATTTTCATAAATTTTTCAATCGGGATTTTCCAATTGAATTTTAAATTTTTTTTTTTTTTTTTTTTTTTTTTAGAAAATACAAGAGGGTGATAAGGTTGAAAATCACCGAAAGTATCTCACAAAAATTTCATAATTTTTATTTTTGATTTTTTTCCTTTTGAAATTGTAGATTGATGTTTTTGTATTCAATAAGCGTTGTACTTTTTTTTTTTTTTGTTTTCACAAACAAAAATTGTCTAGTAAACATTTAGGTAATTGAAAAAATGAATTAATTTTCACGTGCTGTATTTTAAATTCAAATTGAAAATTAAAAATTATTCCATTTTTTTTTTTTTCAAAAATTATTTTCCAATATTTTCAATACTTTTTTTAATTTTTTGGTGAAAATACACATGTCATGATATTGTTCATACATACATATTATGTATATTTTTCATAATTCACAAGTGTTATGGAAAATTTATTAAAATTATTAATATTTCAGAATTTCATAGAAAAGGTCATATAAGAAATATATGTGTGCATATATTTGAACAGATTTATTATTAACATTTTAAAACAAATTATTTTCATTAAAATAAAAACGATAAAAAAAAAAAGTAAAAACAAAATACAAAAAAAAAAAAATATATATCATAATATTTTCCGCATTTATTGCATATTCTAAATGGAATTTGTTAATGTCAGCAAAAAAACTTTAAACAAGAGAAAAAAAGTATAGGTATATATATTTTTTTTTCTTTTTTAAAATAATTATTTGCATTTTGCAAAGAAAAAAAAAAAAAAAAAAAGAAAAAAAAAACAATTCACAATTTAATATATGTATGACTAAAAAAAGACTAGACATAATAAAAAATAAAAAAAAAGAAAACAAAGAAAAAAAATTATCGCATAAATTATGTATAGAAACGATTTAACATTATGAGCGAAAAAAAAAACATTGTGATATACGATACAAGTATTATTATTACAAAACTTTAATGAACCGTATAAAAATATTAATTAAATTGTAAAATTAGCTTTTATTACAGGTAAAAAAAAAAAATTTGTTGGTATTTTTTTTTTTTTTTTTTAATATTTTAAACAAAATTTTTATTAAAGCTATGAACTAAGTGCGATTGTAATTATTTAAAATTTTGTTTTTCTCCAATGTTCTAAGAAAAAAGTAAATAAAGGAGAGAAAAAAAAAGTTTTAAAAATAAGAAATACATATTTGTTTAAAATTTGTTTAAATAATTTTTAATCATATTTATTTTTCACATAATTTTCTTACTTAATTTTTTTTCCTTTAAATTTGTAAAAATAAAAAATAAAAAATAAAATGACTCCGAATTTTTCGGAGTCATATAATTTCTGTAGGAAATGTTTTAATATTATGAAATTTTTGGTATTCGGTAAAGGAAATATTAATTTTTATTTATTTTTATTATTTAAAAAATTAACTTACTGTTTTTTTATTTTTTTTTAAATCAAAAAACGCCACACACCTCAAAATACACAAATCACACTTAAATTTATTGATTAAATATAAAAAGAACGAAAACAAACATAAAAACAAAAAAACAAAAAATAAAAAAATTTAATACTAAAGATTACAAAATTTTATTTGTAAAAATTTTCGACAATTATCTTTCATTGAAATTATTTTTAAATTCATTTTTAATTTTTTTTCGTATTAGTTTTTTGTTTTTTTTTTGTTGACTTTTTTCGAATTTTATAATGAAAAAATAGCTATTCAATTTTGCAAAAAACAAACGGAAATTCTATAAAATATAAAAAATTCACACACTCGATTTAACCGTTTTTCAGAAAAAAAAAAATGAAAATTGTTCACGATTTATTAAAATTATTCTTGATAAACTGACGGTTAATACAAAACTGAAAATTTCTTTTTTAAAAAAGTTTGTGTTACACAGTAGCTTTAACTTTTTTTTTTTTAAATGTTCTTCTTATTGCTGTTTTTTTTGTTTGATTAAAGAAAATTGCAAAAGAAATAAATTTTTTAAAAAAAAAAAAATTTATAAAAGAAAATTTTTATTGTTTTCTTTACGAATTTGTTTTTTTTTTTATTTTTAATTTTTTATTCGCGATAATTTTTCGAAATTATTCGTCTTAACTGTGTATTGTTGTCGAACACTAAAAAATTGTGTTTAAGTCTGATTCAATTTAACCGACAGGTAATGATTATATAGTATTATGAGCGATTATTTTATTTAACTTTTTATTTTTTTTTCTTTTGTTGTTGTTTTTTTTTTTGTTTATTGTCATCTACTATGTGTATTATATTCTCAGAGTTTTTCAATTAAATATTTTTATACAACAAAATATATGTATATTATATTTTCTTGTGTTTATGCTTGAGATAAAAAGCTCTTTTTTTTTTTTTTTTTCTGGTGTCATGTCATATGTATGTTTAATAATTTTTATTACGAGTATATGAAATATATTTTATCATAGTGATCGTTTACCGGTTATGTCAATGTATATTTGCAAACAAACAAACAAAAAATATAGCAATAATACATTTTTTTTTCTCTTTTTTTTTCGCGAAATATTTAGATTATATTTTATAGTACACCCTCATAATATAATATAATGGGCATGTTAATGTGTTATATATTTATAATTTGTTTATTACATTTATTCTCTTCAAATAATAAGTTTTTTTTTTTTAAAGAAAATAATGATTATTTACTTTGCTCTACTAATATTTATGAAAACAAAAAAAAGCTTAACTTTTAAGCTAACACTCTGTGTAATCTAAACACACAATTGAAATTGAACAATTTTTATATAAGAAATTTATTGTATGACAAAATTGCTGACACATGATGGAATAGAGAAAATTTACAAGTAGAAAAAAAAAATTTTTTAAAAAAAAAAAAAAAGAACGAAAGAAATTTCAAAATTTTACAAAATTTCATAATTTTGACTTTCAGGCAAAAACATATATTCAAGAAAGCTTTTCCCGTTCTTCTTATTTATTTTTAAATCGAAAGTAAAAAAAAAAAAACTAATAAAATTTTCCACCTTAAACAATTTTTTTTTTTTTTTTTTTTTTGGTTTATGAGGGAAGAAAAACAAATTAATAAAATTTGCAAATACATGAAACAAGAGCTTTTTTTGATCGTGTTAATATGATGTGGGTGTTGAGGAAGAAAGTACTTTATAATTATTTACACAAACTTAAGATCAGTAAAATCATATTATTTATCGTTAAATTTTACGGTAAATCAAATCTACAAAAAGAAAAAGAATAAAAGGAAATGAGAGCTTTTATTGACACTTTTTTGGATTCATTCTTGTGTGTCATCGTATGGTGTCAATAAAACCGATGTTTTTTTTTTTTTTTTTTTTTTTTTTTTTTTTTTTTTTTGATTAATCTATTTTATTGTATAAGTTTTTTAACTGTTTATTTTTGATTTCAAGTTTTAATCGAAGTTTTTTATTCAAATAAAAATTATAATGAGAATAGATTCGAAGTGTAGGTGTATTAAAAGAAAAGATTAAAATAAAAAATCATATATTTATCATGACACAGCGATCACTTTTATTGTACGATCATAAATTCACAAATATGTACAAGTAAAAGAAAAAAAGAAAAAAGTAATAAATTGACACTGCAAGTTTATTTACCTTTGTGATTAACACGTGCTTATTAATTAATTCTTGTCATATACATATATGTATCTACCATATATTTATTTTTGCAAAATTTTTTTTTTTTTCGGTAAATTTTCATTGAAAAAATAAAAAAAATAAAAATTTTTTTACGGAAACTGAAAGTGTCATTAAAATTATATACGTATTGACTGACATTCGAATGTTTTTTTTTATTTTTTGTTTTTCATGTAAATACGTTTTTTTTTTGTTTGTTTTATTGTTCAAAAAAAAACAAACTAATGTATCTTATTATTGTGGAAGATGCACTTGATAATTTTTTTTTTATTTACGTTTTTATTTTTTCCTTTTTTGCAGCAAAAAAAAAAATTAAAAATTTAGGAGTTTTGTTTTTTTTTTAAATTTTAATATCCGTGATTTAGATTTAATCAAAAAAAAAAAAAAAACAATAATGTACAAATTAAGAAAAATTTGAAGAACAAGTTTTTGATAAACGAAAATAAAAAATTGAAAAAAAAAAAAAAATGTTGAAAATCATTAATTTCAAAAAGTTATCGGAGGTTCTTCACATTTTTTTTTTCTTTCTTAATTGATTGAACTTTTGTTATGAAATAATATTTTTTTTTTGGTTTTTTGACCTTAATTCACGTAATATTTGCACATTCAAAAATTTGATCATAAATTCTTGTTTAAATTGAAAGAAAAAAAGATATTCCAGAAATTATTTTTACTTCTTTTTTCAACGAATACAATTTTTAGAAATGCTTTAGAATACAGTAGAATTTTATGAATTAAATTGGGAAAATATAAGGCGTTATAAAATGAATCAAGGGGACATTTCTTTTACTATATATAATTGTTGACTGTTGACGTACATGTATGTACATATATCAGAAAAGGTAAACGGGCAAAGAGCAAAATTATATGGAAAAAAAAATTATAAGGTCTAAAGTCACCTAATGAGTTTATTAGCCTTCCGAAAATTTTCAGTATTGCAGAGAAATAAATATTTGACTGGCATGATAGATAGTGTTGAAAAGGATCCATTTTAATTTTTGTGTCACAAATTGTTCTATAATACACGCCACTGTTCATGAACCTGCATATTTTTTTTTATTAACTTTTCTTTTTTTTTCGTAATAAAAAAATAAATATTTTATAATCTCGAAAAATAATAAATAAGTGAAATTATTAAAATGTCGAAAATTTTTTTTTTTTTTTTTTAAATAAAATTTGAAGACGTCAATGACACGCGCATTATTTATAATCACAATTTAATCATATACCTTTTTGCTATTTATATGTACATACATATTTATAGTTATTCAAATAAATTCATCATGAGAGGAACTTATTTCATACATAACTATTTTATCATAAGTCACAATCATAAGTCATACCTACAATTAAGTAAATTTTTTTTTCAAATGAATAGATAGAAAAAAAAAATTTAGAAAAACAAATAGAAGAAAATTAAAATGACAATTATCATAATTATTTTATTTTATTATTGTTTTATTTCTACTTTTTTTTTTTTGCAAAAAGAATTAATTTTTTTTTTATAAATAAGATAAAAAATTTTCATCTAAAAATTGTATCTACATATATTTTCCGTTGTATTATTATGTTGAAGCTAAATGCTGTCTAATTCTAATTTTCTAAATTCTGTGGTCACATCCACAGACTGCTTTAATCAACATAAGCAAAAATTTAGCTGATACCACCTACATCTTCTTTAGTACCTTGTTCGTTATTCTGTCAAAATTGGGTTGTTGTTGTGTCTTATTTTTTTTCAAAAGTTATGAATCAAAAACATAAATAGCTAAAGTCATGTTGGTTCTTTACTTTGGAAATCTAACATTCAAATAAACTTTTCTCAAAAGTACATTTTCATAGACGGGCAGTAGACGAAGCGGTAGAGTGTTGGCTTCTCAAGTTTGAGTCCGCCTAAGTTCACTTAGCTTTGAATGAGTACCAATTCACTTGAGTTAGGTATAAGTCCTCGGTACTAAAGTAGTTTGGTGGCTCTGCTTAGAGACCATAAGCTAGTCCACAAACCAACTACAAGAAAATATTAGAACCAGACCTGTCATACAAATAAAATTCGTTCTCTACCAACGAATTTAGTGGTTCGCATTCCACTTTAAATTGTAGGTGCATGTATGACAGAGGGGTGTTCTACAACCCTCTGACTCGACAACTAACTGCGAGGTGTGTGGTATCAAAACAGCACTCTCCGTGCTAATTAGGTTTTCAGAAGCTTCTGCGAACCGCCATTTCAACCAACCAACCAACATTTTCATACTTAAGCGGTTTGTGGATGTGACCACAGAATTATGTACCTACATTGTATGTATACTGTGTGTTTAGTCATTTGACTAATAAAATAACATTTTCACATAACATTTTAATGAAATTACATACACATCATTTATATATCTATGTATTGAAAAAACTAGAAATTTCTAGTAACTTTTTGTTTTTATATTTTTCTGATGTTTAATTTTGCAAATATTTTCATTTTTTTTTTTTTTTATATATTTTTATTTTTCGTTTTTACGAGTATTTTTTATGATTTTAATAAAATTTTATGAGAAATTTAATAGAAAAAAAAAAAAAGTAATTTCACGTGAATTTATAAAATTATATTTTATAGATTAATTAATCGTATCACGGTTTTATCATGAGATATATACCTAAAATATTTTTCTTTAATATTTAATTAACTAATATTGTCATCCATAAAATACCTACATATGTATATATGTATATATGTATAGTAAAAAAATTATATTTCAAAAAAAAAAAAAAAATAAATAATAAAATATGAAGAATGTTGCTGTTATCTTTCCGTTTTAAACACTTATGGTGCTTAATTCCTATAAAACGAAAAACAAAACAGACAAAAAAAAAAATTGAAAAAAAAAATAACAAGATTACTTGTATTTTTTTTTTTTTCTTTAATTTTAATCTTGAAAATAAAATAAAAAATGATAATAAATTAAATATATATTATAACGATTAGATAAAATGTTGATTTGATATAGATACATTAAAATAATACAATTTAATTATCGTTTATTTGAAGCATTTGAAGTGAATATAATTAAAATTTATGGAATTAGACTACTAGACAATAGCAAAATTTTATTTATCATGAAATTAAAATTTATTTCAATTGAGTCAATTTCATTTTTGTTTTTTTAATTAGAAAAGGAAGTATCTCAGTATAATAATTTATTTTTAAAGATTCATAATTTTGAAATGATGTATGATTTTTTTTTTTTTCATATTTTTCACAGGATAAAAAATTCAAGGTAAATATGATGAGATCTGCTGCATGATCATGGGATTTTTAAATCAAGTAATTTAAATAAAAAATTTAAAGTGAACAAAGCTATTTTTTTGTGCTAAAAAAAAACTATCAAAATTACTGATTATCCGACTCATCTCAATTGCCCTAAATTGGCTCAAAAGGATATGTCTAAACTCTTGATGTTCAGTTTTATAGTGAGAGCTTGGCTGAATTTTCGATAAAGTCATGAGGTTTTTGAATGAAACTTTTGGATATAAAAACTTTGGAATGTCCTCTTTCAAGTATGTATGTATATGTATATGATGTCCTTATTAGCTCAAATTTCATTCTGTAGCTGAACAGTATCGTTAAAAATTTTGTAGTAAAATTGGCATGTTTTCCGAAAACCGTTATTTCCCCCATTACAATAGCTCACGCCCTCCTCTAATCGGAAGTTTCCCTGAGAGCTTAAAACTAAGTTTGTCACATAGTCGAAATCATCTGCTTATTTCGAAATGTCGGATTGTGATGAATTTCCTTTACTGAATTGATTTGATATTCACATTCAGTTCTACAGAGACAGATTCAATTAAATTCAACGCTAGGTTGAAATCAGTTGTTTAATATATATTTGTTTTGCAGTCAAATAAGTCATACTTTAAGGACATTTTTTCAGTGTATTTTTTTCTTAAACAAAGCACTAGTGCCTACAGAAAAAAGTAATATGGATGTAAGAGGGGTGAGTTTAAAAGAAGGAAAAAGGAGGTTAAAGATTATGAATGATTGATAACTGCCGAAATGATATCAAGTGAGACTCGTGCTTATAAAAATTTAAAAGAAACAAAAAACAAAGAATACACTTGAATGAAAAACATATAACTTGAGTCCTATGATGTGTATGAGGAGTTTTTTTTCGGACAAGGCTTAAATTATTCGATTTTTGTTTTTAGAAGAATCTAAGAATTTTTTTTTACTTTAAAGATTTTTAAACTTTAAATTATTTTTACATGAATTTTTCTACAATTTTTTTTTTAAAATAGGGAGCAGCAACCCTTAAACAATGAAAGTTTTTTGTATAACTTGCTTTTTTTTTAATTTGCCAACGTTTTTTTTTGTTTTTTTTGCGAAATGAAATTTATTTAAATTTATTTTAGCAATTTTTTTTTTATTGTAGGTGTTTACTGTTATCTTAATCGGACAGACATAATTGTTAAATCTGAATTCATTCCTGATAATGAAAAATAAAAAAAAAAAATACAATACATTTATTTTACTTAAGTAAATTATCATTTTCATAATCTTTATTATAATTTTTAAATCATTATGTAAATATATAAAAAAACACAATTGCTGTTGCTTATTTTTCCTTTCTTGTCGAAAATTAAAATAAAAAACTCAGACATACCTATTTTATGAAAAATTGAATAATATATAGTTTCTATAAAATAATTTTTTCATATTGTAATTTTTTTTTTGAAATTTTATTGAAAAACAAATAATAAAATTTATAATCAAATCATATTTTTATCACATGTCAATAAAAATAATTATGTATTTGAATAATATATGAGTTTCGAGAATTCGTTGGTTTTTTGTTTTGGATAATTATCATTAATCTTTGTATTCTATTTTTTAACTACATATATGCAAAATCATGCTAGAATATAACAGAATTAAAAAAAAATTCATTATACGAAGGAAAAAAAAAAGAAAAAAAAAACAATCTCACAAGTGTTTTTTTTTTTTTTTTGATAAAAATAAACAATTTATAAAATGCAAACATAAAAATTTAACTAGCTGGTAAAAACAAAAAAAGTGTGAAAATAAAAAAAAAAATTTAAAGCTAAAAAGATAATCCGTTGAATGACATCTATCTTTATAAATGTTTGATTTGCAACAGAACAGAAATTTAAAAAAAGAAAAAGTATATTCAAAGATAAGAATGTTTAGTATCACGTGAATATTTGAGCATAACGTGAATAGGCTTGCAAAAATTGACGTCAGGTAAAATAAAAAATTATGGCCTTAAGAAAAACAAAGTAATAAAATAAATTATAAATAATTTTATTAAATTTTTTGGAGGGGTAGTAGGGGTTTAAAAAAATCAAATAAGTTTGAATACATTTTTCAGCTTTGAATCGGAACAAATTAGGGTAAATATGTAAGCTTAATAAGCTTTAAAGCGTTCTTTAAGTAAAATTTATATTGTACTTGTCTTATTGGGCTTGGAATACATGCTTTCTTTTGGAAATAAAAGTTTTTGTTTTCTTCTGAAACATATGTATCTCTGAGTCATATCCTTTTTTTGACGCCTACTCCTAGTATGAGAATTTATTTATCCTTCTCGACGTTGAAAATTTTTAGTTTATTTGTCTTTCACGAAACAAAAAAAAAAATGATAATGCAATTTTTTTTTCCTAAAAATCCTGTAACTCAAATTAAGGACATACGAAACAAAAAAAGGGAGTAAGGAAGTGTAAAATAAAAATTGTTGGAAAATATTTCACTTATGCAGATGAAAAATAAGTTCCGTTAAAATTTTCATCCTTATTTTCAATTTGTAAATTTCGAAATTCTAAAAAAAAAAGATCATTGAAAAATTGAATAAGGTAATAAGTATTTAAAAACACACTATTTTTTTCATGATTTTAATAATATGCTCCCCATAAAGTCCACAAAATATTTATGTAGAACTTTAAAATTTTGTTTTATATTGCATACTTTAAGGTGCTACAAAATTCTAAATCGTTATTTTGTATCGAAAATTTTCAAAATAAAAAAAAATTTCAACATCAACAAAATCAAAAATATTTTATTTTTAGCAAATCAAAAACTTTAAAATCTTTTGCCAAAAAAAATATTTTTTTTAAAGCTCATATTTACTAAAATAAAATAAATTTTGTAAAATGAAACAAAAATAAACATTTTTCTTGTATAGTCCATCTTATAGTATTTTTATATACAAAAATTTGTTTTTCATTCTCATTGTAATTGTAATTTTATTCTTTAATAGAAAAATTAGAAATTTTCATTTATTTTGTTTTATAAAATCATCTGTATCTGTATTTTAGTTAGTGGTCAAGATCATTTATATTATAACGCGTAGTAATTTTTTTTTTTCGATTGATTCTAAATTAAAAAGATAAAATTTTCAGTTAGTTATGAAAAAGTAATATAAAATTTTCTGAAAAATAATTTCATAATTGAAAAGAAAATTTTAACGTGATAATATTATATTTACGGTAAAAGAAAAGAGTGAAAATATATAATATAATCAGACAAAAAAAAAACAAAAAAAAAAAAATTAATATGAATAAAAGAGTTCTACATTGGAGCTATAGAGATTATAAAAAAATACCAGATGATCTACTACAATATGATGAATATTTAGAAGAAGTTTATTTAAAAGAGAATTTTATAACATATCTACCACAATGGCTATTTCAGATGACAAATTTAAAATTTTTACAATTATCTGGAAATACATTAAATAAATTACCAATTGAAATTTATTTATTAGAAAATTTAGAATTTTTAGATATATCAAATAATAAATTAAAATATTTACCACAAACAATTGGTAAATTAAAAAAATTAGAATATTTCAACGTAAGTGGGAATTGCATCGTATCAATACCAACTAGTAAATACAAAAATACAATTTTGTTGTTTTCTTTTAAAATTTTGTTTAAAAAAATTTTTTTTTTTTATTATTATTTTCATTTAAATTTAATTTTAAATTAAAATTATAATTTGTGTTTTTTCTTTTATATATAATTATTTCATCGCTCTGTGTGGTGTACTTTATTTATGTCAATGACTGTTATCGCAGGTATTGGTGGTTTAAGAAAACTTGAATCATTAGATATGGGCGCAAATCTTTTTTATCAATTGCCAATTGAGGTTTCACAATGCTGTCGATTGAGAAATATTACATTAAATGATAATATTTATTTACAATCGATACCAGAGGCGATAACAAATTTACTACATTTAGAATCATTTTGTGCCGATCGTAAGATTTTTTTTTTCTTTTTATTTTTTGATATTTTTTAAGGATAATAATTATAGTTTTTTTTTTTTTTCTAAATTAAAAGGATGTGGACTACTTTATCTACCGGCATTATTAAGTAAATTTCTGTCACATGTTCGTGTTTTTAATAATCAATATTTAACACATATACCGATATCATATGAAAAATATATTACAAGATATTATGATATCTTTTATCCACCCTATCAAAGGTAAGATATTTTTCGTTTTTTTTTTGTGTCTATTGAATTGACAAGAAAAAAAAATAAAAGGAGAAAAAAAATATTTGAGAAATTTTTGTATAACCTCAAAAAGGATATAGGAGATCCTTAAAAATTTACATTGATATTTCCATAGAATTATTACTTCGAATATGTTCGAATCAATCTTTTTTATTGAATAAAACGTACAAAATTTAGAAAAAAGTTATTTCGAAAATCAAATAAAAATCGTACAAGAAAAAAAAATGAAATTTTGATCCTTAAAGGATATGTTCTTTCAAGTATAAATTTTTTTTTGATTTTAAAATTTTATGAGACTATAGCGAAACTTTGAATTAAAAAACAGAAGCCTGAAAAAAACATATTTTAATTTTAAGTTTTTTCTATATTAAAATCTAACGCTTTATTATTCGAACTGGATTTTACGAAAAATAAAAGCTGTTTTTTCCAATTTAATTTTAAATTCGAATATCAGTATGCCCATATATGGAAACACTATAAAGTTGATTTTATTGAAATTCTTTTTTTTAAAACAAAAAAAAAATATGTACATATGTACATACGTATTGTTTTAAAATTTAAATTGTTCAAATTAACTTTTTTTTTTTAAAACAAATGTCAAAAAAAAAGGCGTCATGTGTTAATTAAATATTTAATTTTTACAAATTGTGTTTTAAAAAAAAAAAATTCCAAAAACTTAGATTAATCATTTTTTGGCTTTAAAATTGAACAAAGAATTTAGTTTGAATAAAAAAAATATGGAAAAATACTCAAAAAAAAAAAACTAATTACATAATTTTTTTAAAAATTTTAACCCTCATACTTTTTTTTTTTTGTCTCATTTTCTATTCACAGGACAACACATGATTCAACACATTTTTGGATTAAAGAACTAGAAAATAATACAATCCTTTTAATTTCATTTGGTACAAGAAATATTCATTCAATATCTTCTAGGATACCATTTTCATTGTATGATTTATGTTTAAAAAATATTTACAAATATTTTACAAGTACAACAATAAGAAATGAAAATTTACCAGAAAATATTAAGGAAACCATATTAAATGGACCAATTGCATTATGTTCATTGAAAAATTGCAATAAAAATATATTCTCGGAATATTATTTGGTTTTAGTGAAAACGTAATTTTAAAAAAAAAATAAAAAAAATCAGAATTATGAAAATTTCAATAATTTTGAAAAAACGAAAATATATTTTTTTTTTCCAGACTTAATTCAACTGGAAGGACAATTTTTAGTTGTTCATTCTGTTCAATAGAATGCGCTCAACAATGGCTGTTAAAGAACAAATTTAAGTATTATGTTGTTGATTGGATGATTCTGTGATTTTATTTTTATTGTAGAAAAATTAAATAAATTATTTAAAAAAATTTGATGTGATAAATTGCTGTTTGATTCAGTAAAAAGTGTGAAATTCAATCAGATAACAGGGTAGTGCCAAAAAGTCCTGAATTTACTCGACCAAATCGAAATTTTTTTTGCGGAAAACGAACGTATGCGTATGTTAGTAAAATAATTCATTTTTATACTTAAAAATCAGTCTAGAGTTCACTATAGTCCTTCTAGAAGGTTTTATTTTGAGAATATTAAAAAAATTTGTGGAAAAGTTTAAACTTTAGGATACCCATCTTTCTCTTCCTCCTGTAAAAACAGTACAAAACAGTGACAGTTCTTGTCTGCCTACCCAAAATCCATATTTTTTTTTTATTATGCCTTAATCTCTTCTTTCTCTATATTAGTTAAAAAAACTCTTTGTTGTTCTTGAAAATTATACCATCATTTCGCCCGTACTTTCAAGGTCAATCGTTCTCTAATAACATTAATCTTGGAAGTTTTCTTCTAAGTAGTTCTTGTAACAGGGGCGTAGAGAAATAGTTGTGGCTCTTGGAGTTTCGATTCCATTTACCACATACATTTATTTATTTTTTTTTCCAGAAGGAATCGATTCCAAATATGCGAATTCTTTTTAAAAAACTTCAAATTTTCGAGGTTTGTTTGTTTCCAAGTAAAACGTTTCTGATTTTTTCTTTTCCAGTCTCACAGTATGACCCTTGCCCATCTAACCAATTATAACATTTTAATCATAAACACTGCTTGAATAGGTGTGGAGTGTGTTTATTTTTTATACATACTGAGTTGACACTTAAACTATTCCAGGGATAAGCGAACTATCTTTTTAAGTAATTTATATTTTGATTTGAAAAACAATAAACCAAAAATGTTCTTGTTATTTTTTTTGCTTGTCATAAATAAAGTGCAAATAATGCACTTACGTATGAAAATGTAGCAAAAAAAAAAATAAATAAAAAATAAATATTAGAAAAACAAATGAATGACTAAATAAACAAATATATACCATATACATATGTATACATACATACATATATATTATATGAATGGGAAAGCTCTCTCGTAGAAAGTACCTAAAACGCAAACAAAACAAAAAAAAAAAAAAAGAGATAAAAAATAACACTTGAATTAATATCAAGAATTTAAAAAAAAAATAAAATTGTTTTTTTTTTTTTTTTTGTGGTGGGAGGCGTACTTCTTATATTACTATTATACATATTATTTCATATTTTTTGTTTTGCTATAGAAAATCAAAAATAATCATATGATAACAAAAATGTATATAATATAAAACAGAAAAAAAAAATTTTTTTTTTTTTATTCAACCTATTGTATTTTGTTTATATTATATTTTTATTGTGTGTGAATTTTTGTATAAAAGATACAAAAAGCAATGATTCTTGAGTATCTTAATTTAGTAGCATTTTAAAAATGAGTTCTAAAACATTATATAAAATTTTATTCAGTGTTTTTATTTTATTAAATGTTGGAAAAAATTTAATAAATTGTCAACATGATATGAATATGTGGTTAAATCGTAGTACAATTGTACATTTATTTGAATGGAAATGGAATGATATTGCTGAAGAATGTGAAAAATTTTTAGCACCAAAAGGATATGGTGGAGTTCAAGTAAGTTTTTTTAGTTAGTTTTTTTTTTGTTTTTTTTTTTTTGATACTTTGACTAAAATATGATTTTTTGTTTTTTTTTGTGTTATAGGTATCACCAGTCACTGAGAATGTTGTTATACAAAATCGTCCATGGTGGGAACGTTATCAACCAGTATCATATCGTTTAATAACAAGATCTGGTAATGAAGAAGAATTTGTAAATATGGTTAGAAGATGTAATAAAGTTGGTATACGTATTTATGTTGATATATTATTAAATCATATGTCAGCTGGTAATGATTATGTAATTGGTACTGGAGGATCAACAGCAAATCCAAAACAAAAACAATTTCCAGCTATACCATATTCAATATTTGATTTTCATCCAAGTTGTTCAATAAATGATTATTCAAATATTTATGAAGTACGAAATTGTGAATTAGTTGGTTTAAAGGATTTAAATCAAACAGTTGAATGGGTACGTGAAAAACAAAATATATTATTGAATCGTCTTATCAATTTGGGTGTGGCTGGTTTTCGTGTTGATGCCGCTAAACATATGTGGCCTTCAGATCTTAAAGTAAGTACGACTATAAAAAAATAAAATAAAAGAAATTTTTAAAAAAGTACACGAATTGAATATTTTTGTTAAAAACTTGAGTACCTCTTGAAAGATTAATTTGATTATAAGGAGCAATTTCCTTTTATTTAATTTTTTTTTTTTTTTTAAATTATTATCTTTCAGATTATTTATAACCGAATGAATAATTTGAATCCAACACATGGTTTTGATAAAAATTCAAGACCATATATTGTTCAAGAAGTAATTGATAGGGGCGGTGAAGCAATATCAAAATATGATTACACAGATATGGGTGATGTTACAGAATTTCGATTCTCTTCAGAAATATCACGTGCATTTCTTGGTAATAATCAATTAAAATGGTTAATGAGTTGGGGAACAAAATGGAGTTTTGCACCATCAGATCGTTCATTAGTATTTGTTGATAATCATGATAATCAAAGAGGACATTCAGGTAATACTGGTGATCGTCAATTAACATACAAAGATAAAAAACAATATAAAATGGCAACTGGATTTATGTTAGCACATCCATTTGGTAAACCTCGTGTAATGAGTTCATTTGCATTTGAAAGTAATGATCAAGGACCACCACAAGATAAAAATGGTAATATTGTTTCACCATTGATACATTCAGATGATACATGTGGAAATGGTTGGATTTGCGAGCATCGTTGGCGTCAAATTTACAATATGGTCGATTTTAGAAATATTGTAAATGGTACAGAATTGAAAAATTGGTGGGATAATGAAAATAATCAAATTGCATTCTGTCGTGGTAATCGTGGTTTTATTGCAATTAATGGTGAAAAAGATAAAGATTTAAATCAACAATTACAAACATGTTTACCATCTGGTTTGTATTGTGATATAATATCTGGTACAAAAAAAGGTAAATTATGTACTGGAAAAATAATTCATGTTAATAATACTGGATTTGCTGAAATTGTAATTAGACATAATGAAGAAGATGGTATTTTAGCAATTCATGAAAAATCTAGATTATAAGTTTAAAAAGTATAATAATGTAAATACATATGTACCTTGGTGTTTGTTTTTTTTAGTTTTTAGTTTTTAAATAAAATAAATTTTATACTGCTTTTGTTTTAATTGAGTTTTTTATTTTATTTATTATTTTGTTTTTTTGTTTTTTTAATTTTCCTGATAGAAAAATCCAAAAAAAAAAAATATTTGAATTCCAATTTTACAGTTTTATTTTTTATATTTGACCTTTATAATTATCAATTAATTATTATTATTATTATTTTGTTTTGATCGAAGTACAATGGAAATGATTCGATTCTGAATAATTTATTAATTTTGAAAATTCCAAAATAATTTATAATTTTGGCACGAACAATAGAAGAATCTTTATTGAAGTACAATAAAAATTCCACAATAATTAATCTGAAATATTGTCCTTAGATTTTTATCAAATTATTAAATATTTATTTGTTGTTTTATTATTCGTATTTTTTTTTTTTTTTTTTGCAATTTGATTTCAAAAAAATTTCAATTAAAAGTAATAAATTATTTCAATAAAAATACAATAATATCAGGAAAATTATTGATAAAATAAATTTTTGTCACGAGATTGATGAGTATGTGTGTGTGTGTGTGTGCAATGAAAATAAAAAAAATATAAAAAAATAAGTTCACTATCTAATCAATAACACTTTTACAAACCAACAAAAGATTTTATTTATTTATTCATTTATTTTAATTTTTTTTTTATTGATACGTTATTTTTGACCTTTTTGTTTACATTTTTGTTGTTTTTTTTTTTTAAATGTAAAAAGTAAATTTGTTTATGTTTTTAATGCGAAATACAGATAAAAGCATTTTAGAAAATTTCAGTTCAATAGAAACGAGATAAGAAAAAACATCTAATTAATTTATTAGAAAAATGTTAATTCGTAAACAACAAATTTTTGTAAAAATAGTTTTTATCATTTTCAATTATTCAGTTTATTGTGATCAATATCATGATCCACATTTCATTGGAAATCGTTCAGTAATTGTTCATTTATTCGAATGGAAATGGAACGATATTGCAATAGAATGTGAACATTTTTTAGGACCAAAAGGATATGGAGGAGTACAGGTACAATATTTTTGAAAAAAAAAACAAAGAAGTGGGTAAAGTTGAAAAAAATTTTTTTTTTTCATTTTTGTAGATTTCTCCGCCAACGGAAAATACAATAATCCAAAATCGACCATGGTGGGAACGTTATCAACCGATTTCTTATCACTTGTTTTCTAGATCCGGTAATGAAAATGAATTTCGGAATATGATAAGAAAATGTAATACCGCAAATGTAAGAATTTATGTTGATACACTTCTAAATCACATGACAGCTCCACAAGATCATGGTATTGTTGGTGTTGGTGGCACGATAGCAAATATTACAGCAAAACATTTTCCAGCTGTCCCATATACAAATGAAGATTTTCATGTGAGTTGTCCAATATGTGATTACAATAATCCGACAGAGGTAAGAAATTGTGAATTACAAGGACTTGTGGATTTAGATCAAAGTAAACAACGTGTTAGAGATCGTTTGGTAGCATTTATGAATTCTTTAATTGATATGGGAATAGCTGGTTTTCGGATTGATGCTGCTAAACATATGTGGCCAAATGATTTAAAAATTATTTATAGTCAATTAAAGAATCTTAGTACATCAGCTGGATTCCAACCAAAAAAGAGACCTTTTATTTATCAAGAAGTTATCGATTTAGGGAATGAAGCTATAAAAAAGTACTTTGTGAGAATTTAAAAATTAGAATCAACCTTTAATATCATAATTTTCGTGTTTTCAGAACAGAATACAATTTTCTGGGAGTCGTAACAGAATTTCGATATTCAACTGAAATTGGAAAAATCTTTCGAGGACACAATCAATTGAAATATTTAAAAAATTGGGGTCCTGAATGGGATTTCTTACCATCAAAAGATGCTTTAGTTTTTATTGATAATCATGATAATCAAAGGGGACATGGTCCAGGTGGAAATGAAATTTTGACACACAAAGAATCTTCCAGTTATAAATTAGCAACAATTTTTATGTTAGCACATCCTTACGGATTAGTTAGAATTATGAGTTCATATGGTTTCACAAATACAGATCAAGGTAATTATTTCGAAAAAATTATTCTTAAATACTGTTTTTAAATTTCGATGATTTTCAGGTCCACCATCTGACAAAAAAGGCAACATTTTATCACCTGAAATAAATTCGAATGGCACTTGTGGTGGTAATGGTTGGATTTGTGAACATCGATGGAAAGAAATTGCTAACATGGTCGAATTTCGAAATATTGTTAAGGGGACGGAAATTTCAAATTGGTGGGATAATGGTAATAATCAAATTGCATTCTGTCGTGGTTCTAAAGGTTGTGTAGTAATTAATAATGAGAATCATGAACTGTCAGTAAATTTTCATACAAATTTACCGCCTGGTACTTACTGTGATGTAATTAGTGGAAACAAAGAAGGAAATCATTGTACAGGAAAATCTCTTGTAGTTAGTGATGATGGTATAGTTGATTTAAAAATGCCAAAAGAGAAAAATGCCATTGTTATTCATGTGACGGTATGAAAAATTTTGATTCTTTGTAGAGAATTTATAATATTTTTCTTGAATTTATTTCAGGCAAAAATTTAATAACGTAATAAAACGCAACTTGATAACATCTTTAAACTGAAATAAAAATTTATTAATTAAAAAAAAATTTATCACTGATGACAATATTTATTGAGTTTTTTTCAATTACTTAAAATTTTTAAAATAACTTGGAGACTTTTAATTGTGTAGATTTTGTGATTAGTTTGTTCTAGTTTTTCAAATAAGTTTGTTCTTAAGATTTGAAAAAAAAAAACCAATAAATAAATAAAATTCAAAAAATGTCATTTTATGACAAAACTTTCAAAATTTAAAATAAAACTTCAAAAAACTAATACGTTAATTCACAATGATGAAAATATTAAGTTGTAAATTTTCTTAGGGTAATTTACAGCTTTTGAAATAAATTTTTTTAAAAGCTTTTAACGAAAAAAAGTATTACCAGTATGTATGAAATACAAAATTTTAATTTTAGCAATTTAAAAAATTCGGTTTTGTGAAAAAGAAAAAAAGAAAATTGTGAATTGCAAAAAGTGAAGAAGCCTATTTAAATTTCGAGTAAAAATTGAAAAAAAAAAAAAAATTGTGAGTGAAATAAAATTGAAATCAACTTCAACCAGCAGTAATCGTGTTCTCATCTCATCAACCATGCAAAATTGTAATTAGTCTACTGAAATTTAAAAGCTGAACAACGAGGTCATGAGGTCAAATTTTGCTTTATACCTTCCTTGATATTTTCGTGTTTTAAGGTACGATCATGAATATACCACTGGAATATAAATAGCGCCAATGATTTTTCGATGTGTACGTAATATAGTGTTAAATGTTGTTCTTAGTAATTCAGGTTAAAAAAGAAAAAAACAAATGAAAATCATTTTTATATGCTGTGGGCTGTGGCTTCGGTCAGCTGAAGGGCTAAGTAGTCTTTGATTTGAGTAGGAGCTTCGTATGTAAGCTCTTGTGAACAACTTCGCGTGAAGTTTTTTTCGAAAATTTTAGAGTAAGGTTTTACCAATAATTTCGAAAGTTCGGAAATAATTTCGAAAATATTAATTTTTAAATGATCTAATATCGAGAATTTCAAAATAATTCTAAAGGTAATTCCGAAAATTCGAAGAAAACCTCCAAAAGCTTCGAAACAATTTTTATTTCTTAATTTAAAAAAAAAGTAGTTTCTATTAGTTTCGAAAGAATTGTTCTCATAAAATCAGAAAAATAAAGCCTGGACTAAATATATATTTACGTGAGTATTAGTGTTATTAGAAGTTTTTGGTTTCTAAACTCTCTTTATTTTTAAAAAACTCAAAACTTATAAGTCCAACACATTTAGAGTTTTTGGGTGTAATGAAGAGATAATGAAATATTAAAGTGCAATAAAAAGGTAAAAAAAAAGTGTTTCTAATATTATTGAAAAAGCTGTCATTAAACATTGTAGTGGAAGAATTTGCAGTATTGGTGAATTTTCCAAGCAGAATCAAATAACATTGGCAGAATAATTCAAAAGGTAAGTGTAAAAAAAAAAAAATAAATAAATAAAGAAATTTGAATATAACACATTTCAGAAATTTATTGATTCACTGTAAAACATTTTTTTTATCTTTTTTATTTTTTTAATATTAAATTTTATATAATTTTTTTTTTTTCCTTTATTGAAACATTTTTCATGTGTATGTAAAATTTATTATTATTATTATTTTTTTTTTTTTTAAATTTTAATTCTTAAGTCAATTTAATTTCATTTTGTTTTTTTTTTTATTAGTAAAATTTATTAATAAAATTTCATTCAGCTTTTTTGTTTTTTTTTTTTGTCTTGGATGTCCTTCGAATTTTTAAATTATATAATTTCAATTAAATTTTTTTTCTGGGTTTTTTTTTTTTTTATGAACAATTATTTAATTAAGAAAAAATATTTCTTTTTTTACATTTAATACAATGATTTGTTTTTTGTTTATTTTTTTTTTTTTTTTTCAACAATAAAATATATCTGATATTTAATATTTCTTTTAAAGCAATTTTATTTATTTTTAACATGAATCTTTATTTTATTTTATTTTTTTTTTTTTTTTAATATTTTTTCTGTTTCTTTTTCCTTTCAATTCTCATCTCTTTTTTTTTTATTGAAAAATTATTGAAGTTTTTTTTTTTTTTTAAATTTTTTAAAATAATTTCTGTGTCTTCAAAGTCAATTCAACATTTATTTTATTAATTTTAATTATTTTCTTATTTTTTGTTTGTTTTTCCATATAACAATTATTTTTAAAAATATTTATTTGTTTCTCTTCTCAAATAATTTCACTGTTTTGTATTTTTTAAATTTCTTTAAAAAAAAAAAAACATTTCTTATTTATTTTTTTTTTTTAATTTTGAAAATTGTTTAAAATTCTTATCTAAGAAAAAACATCAAATTTAACATACATTAAATTTAAATATAACTTAAAAATAATATAGGATCTTCTTTTTTTTTTTTTCTTTCATTTTTTGTTTTTTAAGAAGATACAATATTAGTTTAAATGAAACAGTAGAATTTGAACATTGATCAGGATCCGTCTCTTTAAAAAAGAACATGTCTGAAAGTAGAAAAGAAGTAAAAAAAAAAAAATGGCAAAATATTATGATTTTTTTTATTGTTGTTGTTTTTGTTTTCTAATTTTTGAGTGTTTTGCAGCTACAACATATATGTACTTATGAGCTTTTATGATCATTATTTTTTGTGTTTTTGCATTTTTTCTAAAGTAAGCGAACTATTAAGATAGTAGATTTTTAGATTATAAGAAAATATTTTCTTTTAATATGCTTTAGAAATTAGTTAGACAGTTTTTTCAATCTTTTCTCTTGGAAATAATTGTTTTTATTTTTCTTCTATATTTTTTAAATTCAATTTAATTTTTTGCTTGTTGATTGAAAATATTGAAAAAAAAAGTCTAATTAATTTATAGGACATTTTCAGATTTAAAGTCTTTAGAAAATAGTATTGAATAATTGCAAATTACAAGCAAATTGTTATATGTGTTGTTAACAAAAATGACTTTAAAATCATTAGTTTTTTTACAGTAAGAAAACTATAATTTTAAAGGATTTTCATATTTAATCTATTTTTTTAATTTAATCATCAAATCAAAGAAAAATTTCTCAAATTAGAGTCTCTTGCAAATAAAAATTGAAAAAGAATAAACACAAAAGAAAACTATTCTAAAGTATCTATAATTTTTTTTTTTTAAAAATATGTAACATTTTAATTATAATTTGCAATTACTCTTTAATACAATAACTGTTTTTTTTTTTTTTATTTTTAAAAAAAAGCCAATTTTACATTTTAACACAAAATTAGCACTCATATGCAACACTATAGTTTTTTTTTTATTTTCTCTACAAAAACACATGCGATTTTCTAACGTTTATTTGATTTTTTTTATTTCCAATTTTGAAAGCAATATTTAAAAGCACATTATATTCTATTTGAAATGATTGAAATGCAAAGAATTTTAGTATACAATGATTTGAAAGTTAGAAAAAAAAAAACGTAAGTTGAAAGTATGAGAAAATTTCAATTTATCTAAAAAAAAAAAAAAACAAGATTTCTGTTATTTTTGCCTTTTTTTTTTTTAAATGAAGAAAAAAAAAACGTGTTAAGAGCTATGTTCTTTTTTAAAGTTTTAACAGATTTATGTTTTTTTTATATCGTAGTTGTATTTTTGTTTTTTTAATATTCAAGACTGTTAGTATTCTTCAAGTCCTTTTTATTTAAATTTTAATTTATCAGTAAAAAATAACAAAAAACTTGTTACAGAGTATTTAAAGTCTTTTTTTTTTTTTTTTTTTTTTTTAAAAACAATGTTTATTTTCCATTTATGTTTGTTCTAAGGAAAGAAAAAAAAACAAAAACACACACATTTTTGTTTTGCTTTGAAAAAATTTTAGAACACAATAGAATGACTAAAAAAAAAAAAAAAAAAAAAAAAAGATACAAAACATAAAAAAAGCATTTTTGATAGTTTACAGCAAAAATTATTATTCTAATTAGAATTGATAGATTATTTATAATAATTAAAATTCAAATACATAATTATATAATTTACATATACATACGTATAGTACATCAAATTACACATTAAATATATATTTAAAAAATTTTCAACAATATAATTAATTTTTTTTTTTAATATATATTTTTTTTTTTTGAATAAATGACATACAATGATAACACTTAAATTAATAAATTTAATATGTTTATTTTTGTTTGTTTGTTTGTTTGTTTTACACAATATAGCTCTTAAAAACTAAACATAAATACACATAACCACATGTTCTTTGTATTTGTATTATTATTATTTTTTTTGTTCTTGTTAAATTTTAATTATCAACATTTAAACGGCCCCTATTCCAGCTTGAATATATATATTTTTTTTTGTTCAACATAAAAATATTTGAATTATTTTATTTTAATATTATTTTTTTTTTCAAATTTATCTCGTTTATAATTTAAAAAATGAATTTTTCAATCTAATTAAACTTAAGGATAATTAAAACGTTTAAATCGAAAAATTCGGACTAAATTCGATTTTGATTGTATAATAAAAATCCAGTCTGAATTATAAACGAGATAATCTATGAAAAAAATCAAATTCACATTATAATTGTAATTGATTTTAAAGAATTACTTTTTAATTTCATTTTTTTTTAAATTAATTTTTAAATTCAAGAAAAATTGAAAAAAAAATAATTAAGGATTTTCTGAACAATTTAGATGGTAACAAAAAAAATTTGACTTCAATTTAATATTTTTTGAATTTCTTTTTTTTTCGGGGCTTGTCTCTTTATCGAATTCTTATTAAAATTCATATTTTTTTTTTCTGCTGATTCCTTACAAGTTTTATCTACATATTATATATTGGCCGTTTTCGGTAATTCAGATATTTTCTGACTTTTCAGTCAGTGCTGACTTTTTATCACTGACATCATAGTGCAATATAAAGCAAGATCAATAAGTGTTGTGTAGTCAGATATTTCTAACCTGTCAAATTAGACATCATTTAATAACCTAACTTGTCTATGTTAGTGCTTACAGATATCTCATTTTTCGAACAACCTTATCTTTTAGATCTGCTTTATCAAATTTACTGTCAACACATATCTGACTTTCCGAAATGCCTTAACACTTAGATCTGTTTTACCGAACGCACCGAAAACGGTCATTGTTGCGATTTGAAATCCGAAAATTATAATGTGAGTTCAATTTTTTCATAAAATTAAAAGAAAAAAAAAAGTAAAAATAATAATAAAGTGCATTTTTTTTCACAAAAATTTTATAAAATTGAAAGACAACAACAATAATTAATTAATTTATTTTCAAATCATTTTTTTTTTTGTTATTTATTCTTTTTAATTTTTGATTTTAATTTATTTGTCGATTTAAAAAGCTTCACAGCTTAATTTTTTTTTTTTAAATATATTTTTTATCACTTGATATTATTGTTTTTTTATATTAGATTTGTTTTTTTTTTTACCTTTAGTTTTGTATAATTTTTTGATTATTTGATATGAATGAAACAAAATTGTCATTGAAAACGCACATTAATAAAAAGGAGTAAAAAATTGTAAATCAAGTCGTGATTTCGGAGTTTAAGACTTTCAAGTAAAAATGAAAATAAAGTGATATTGTAGATGATAGATACTTATAATTTGTGTTTCTAGTGATATAATGATGAAACGTAGGTTGTTTGTATTTTATGTTTTATTTTTTTTTAATCTTATGTTAATACAGGATGTTTTTTATATATTGAAAAAATTAATTAAATTTTAAATTTATTTAATTATTTTGCTTTGAAATTTTATTTTCTATTTTTTTATTTTTTATTTATTTATTTATTTTTTTTTTTTGTAATTTGAATATTTTATTTTTATTTTGTAGATGAATTAATTTTAAATTTTTAAACGTTTTTTTTATGCATTTAACAATTTTAAAAAATGTTACATGAACACACGATCAGTAGAGAATAATTTTAAAAATTTTATCAATTAAAATTTACAAACTAACAAATTCAAGGATATTTTGTATTCTCTTTAGTTCTCAATGTTTTTTTTTGTTTTTTTTTTGTTTAAATATTCTGTACAATTTCATAGAAATTAAATTCAATTCATGGTAGATGGATAAATAAGAAAATAAAAATTAATAATATGTAGGAGCCTAATTATCGAAACCTCTAGCGGGTCTAATTTATTTATTTATTTATTTTTTTTTTTGTGTTATTTTTGATAGAAAATTTTTATCTATTTTTGGCAATTATTTAATTTTATGAAATAACCAGTCTTAAATTTCACAAAATAAGAAAATAATTTTCGAAAGAAGATTTCTGTTAACGATCTGGCAAAAATTATCAATAAAATGTTTTGTTTTTTTGTTTTTTTTTAAATTTTTTAAAATTCAATTCTATACTCCAGAATTTTTTTTTTTTTTTTTTTTTTTTTAGTAAAAGAATATAAGAACTTGATTAATGATATTATTTAAAAATTTAATGAATTACGAGTGTGCATAATAAAATAAAGATTAAAAAAAAAAAAAATGATATTACCTATTTTTTTTTATTTTTTATTTTTTTTTAAATATTCTAAATTTAGAATGTTATTCATATTGTACTCATTTTTTTTATTTTTATTTTTTTTTTGTTTTTTTGATTAAAAATTTTCGAAACTTATCAGTTATTTATTTCTTAATTAAAATTTTAGAATCTCACAGATCATTATTTATCATTTTATTTTAATTAAGTATATTAATATACTATTGCAATGAATTTCATATTTTCTTTTAATAAGAATTTGTAAAGTTTTCTTATTTTTTTTAAATAAATAATATATATATATTTTTTTTTTGTTTCAAAAAGAACAAAACAACCAAATAATTAATGATTTTTGTTTTATTTTGTTTTCATTTTCGAAAAAAAAAATAAAAAAAAATAAAAATTCTTTCATAACAACATCAAGATAATGAAAAATATCTATTTAAGGTATATGTACTTATAATTTTCCGAAATGTGAATATGGCTATATAATTTTTTGTTTATTTGGTTTTTTTTTTTTTTTTAAATTTGTTTTTATAATATATTAACTATCTAAAAAAACATGTGCGAAAATATTACATTATATATATCATAACACCACAGATACATACATAGGACACATACGAAAAAAACGATTCTTTTTTTATTTTTTTAAATATATATATATATATTTTTTTTTTCATTTGAAAAATTGGTTTTTTTTTTTTTTTATTTTAATGTAATATATATTTTATTTTCAGTATTTGGTTTTTCTTTTTATATATATTTTTTTTTTAAATTTAATTATTACAATTATTAAAAAGATTGTCAAATGTTTTTTTTTATTTTTTATATTTCAAAAAATGTTTTTTTTTTTTTTAATATACGTTATAGTCATACAGTTCAAATAACGGATTCAAAAAAAAAAAAAAAAAAATTGTAAAAAAAAAAAATGGAAGAAAAACAGTTTTCTTGAATGAAAAAAAAAAATATTTGTTGTATATAATATACAATATAAAGGAACTTCTGTTGTTTTATAGTTAAGAAATTTGGTTGATGAAAACTGTAAAAAATTAAACTGATTCGAAAACATATGTATGTAAGATTGAAAAAAAAAAAATTCTAGAACGTAAACCCTTTGTTTTTCTATAAAAAACAAAAAAAAAAAATCTAAAACAGTCCTTTTCCTAGCTAATTCAATTTTTTTTTTTTTATCTATTAAATTATTATTCTCGCATTAATTTCGAATTTTTTTTTTTTATTGCTTTTTCAAACAAACAACCGGACAAAAAACACCTCAAACCAACGAAACCTTATCATTTAGACAAAAAAAAAATCAATTAGAAAAAAATTCTTTCAGATAATTTACATTTTAAAAATGATATCTTTTCACACATCATCGATTATGTACCATCATTATTTCTCATTACTTAATTCCGAAATTTTCATACAATACGCGTTTCGCGTGCATTTAATTTTTGTTTTCTAGTTTTTTCTTAGAAAAAACTTCAAAATTTAACGTACAATTTACAAAATCGATTTACCCAACAACAACAACAACAATAGTAATTATATTAACGACACTACATAACTTTTTTGTTTTAATTAAATATTTCGAAATTTCGAAAATCTATGCTAAATTTGTTTTTTTTTTCTGTTTATCTACATAGAAATTTGTTTTTTTTTTTTTTTTGTTCTAAAAACTTTTCCCTGCATCATGTAAGCGTTTTCTACGGCTATCACGTCTTTTATGCTTTTCATATCTTTCACGACTTCGACGCTCCGCCGATGGGCATATCGCATCCGGTGAACTATCTACTTTTTTCAATACTATTCTAAATGTGAACGTATGTTTTGGTGAGGCACTGGCAGCACGTCTTGGTGACGGTGGTTCAAATTCATTACCACTTAATGTACATTGACTTAAACCACTTAAAATAGCAGGTGGTAATGCTCTTGATGATGTTGATGATGCTGATGATGTACGTGGTTCAAAAATTGATGCACATTTTGGATCTGTACATAAAAATGTACGAACTTCTTCAGATTGACATTTTAATGTTAATGGAAAATGTTGTTTTGATGGATCAGCAAAAGGACTTTTTTGTTCAGTTGATGTATAATGAGAATGAGGATACGATGAACTTGAATCATAGCTATCTCTTGAACTATAATTTGATGATGTTTGATTTGAAAGTGGACTACGTGCTCTAGAAATGTATTGTAAAATGTGAAAATCACGACTTGATTTATGTTTTTTGGCTGTTGTTGTTGTTGTTGCTGTTGGAAAACTATTTTTTGGTGTGGCACAGTCTTGTGGTGTATAATCAAAATGTGTTTCTAATGATGATTTTCTACCGCTTGAACCAGATCGTGCAAATGTATCGGCATCAACTAATTCAATGGATGATTTTCGAAGATCGATATTTGATTTTTTCTCTTCATTTCTATCAATATCAACAATCTCGAAACTTGATGTTTGATCTTCATAGCTTGTTGATTGATAACGAGATATATCGAAACTAGTATCACGAGAAGAATATCGATCCTCGAAACTTGATTCGCGATTACGATCACCATCAACAATTTCGAAACTGTCACCGCCAGAATCCCCACGATTTAAATTCATTAATTCTGGATCTGTTTCACCACCAGGACTTCTTAGGTTTTCTAAGTACGGTGATCTTGGTGGATCAAATGAAGATCTTCGTGATGGTGGTTCAATTTCAAAAGTTGGACATTGTAATGGTATGCTAATTTGACCAAGCTTCTCTTCAGCACTTGCACGTAGTTCAAGTAAGTTTTGATAAATCGGTTCTGGTTTGACTGGCAAAGTTTTTGGATCAGTGAAATCTTGTTTTATGTCAAACATCTGTTCAGGTGTTTCGGTAGGTGTATTGTCTTTCTCTTTATCAACTTTATCTGTGTCTGTATCATTAACTGTATCTGTTACAGTACATTCTTCGATAATACTTTCTGTTATTTTTTGTGCGTTTTCATTTGACGAAGCGACTATTTGAATTGGACTACCCTCTTCAGACGGTTCTTCTTTGATCTGTTCATGCTTAATATATGAATCACCTACCTTTTCGAAATGAACATTAGCAAGTTCGAACGGTGCCTCCTTACCTACCTCTTGATCATTAGATGATACTACTGTTGCTGTTGGTAATGTGGGGGATTTTGAATCAATTTCCATAATTGTTGATGGGGCGTTAATAGCTGGTACTTCATCAATATTCGATTTTTTTTCTTTTTTGTTTTTATCATCAGCTGCAGATCGACGTAATTTTAATGACATTTTTGTATTTGATAAACTGAATTTAAGTGACATTTTCGACTCGAAGCCAATTTCGGACATTTGTTTGGTAACAGCACTTTTTGCTGCTGTACTAGCCGCAGCTGGACTAGCTGAGAATGTACTTTGACGTAACAGTGGCGCACCACTAGAACCAGATTCAGCACGAGAGAATGCAGCTGCAAAACGACCTGTTCTTGTTGTTACACGTTTTGATGGTTTACGAACAAATGCCAAAATTTCTTTCATCACACTTGTTTTTTCCTTCTTTTCCTCTTTTGCTTCTTTTTCCTTTTTCTCCTCATTATCTTTTTCTATTTCTGGTAGTTTTTCTAATTCTTTATAAGTTTCTAGAGGAGATTTGGCTTCAGTCATAGTTTTTTCAACAATTTTACACGTCTCAGAAGGATTCGAAACAGTAATTGGTGGTATAGGTATAGTGGTAATTGGACTGCGTTTATCGCCAAACGGAATGGGTGTGAATAAACTAATTGAAGTTCTTTTTATTGGTAAAAGACCAGTAGGAGTTCGTGCAGTTTCATCTGGAGTATGATCTTGGTCATATGAATGCCCATCTTGTACATGAACGGTAGATGTTGGACTTCTTCTCTGAGATTCAATCATTCCGATAGGACTTAATCGATCTTGAGTATGAATACTAAAGGTTGGACTACGACGATCTGTAGGACTTCTTTTTTCAATAGTTGGACTTTTTTGATCAAAATATCCGAGAGGAAGTTCATTGGGACTTCTTAATCGATCATGAGTTAAAAATATTGGACTGCGTCTACCTTGTGGACTTCTTTGATCCATAAATGAACCAACTGGACTCCTACGTCCCTGACTTAGTGTTAAAGATCCCGTCATACTATTTTTTCGTCGATGTGATGCTCTTAAAGTTCCTTGACGTGATAAAGTCGTTGGTGTCTTCTGTGAGACACTACCTGGACTCTTTGAGTCTGGTTGAGGTAAAATTGGACTTCGAGGACTACGCTTCTTCTCAGTATTTAATGTTAACGGCCCCTGTGATGGTAGGATGGATATAGGGCTACGACGTTCTGAAGGACTACGACGAGTGCGGAAACTTTGAGATTTGGCTTTACGGATCTTGGGCAGGGAATGGGTTTTGGAATGGGAGGAGGGGCCGTTAAGCTTATGTTAGTTGCTATGATGAGGGCCATTCGTCGGATCGCTGCTACCGCTTGAGCTTAATGTTGTATTCGATCCATAAGGATCTAAAGAACTTTGTACTGACATCGATCTGCCCTGTGATTGTCTTGCCCGTCTCACTCGGCTTGAATTTGGTGATAATTTTCCTGGATCGATACTTCCTGGATCTGCCTGTAAATTATAGAATCAGAAAAAGGGCAACAGGGCAAAGAAAAAGAAAGTAAAATTTTGTTTGAGTATTAAGGAAATTTTGAATTAATGTGGATTTTCAATTGAATGTGATTCAGTTATGATTATTGAACGTGTATATATGTATAAAATGAAATATTTACTAACCTGATAGGCAAGAGCATTCATAATTATCGAATATGGAACTAAACCAAGCGGATGAATTTCTCTCATTAAAACATTTGCAGGAATTTTATGAAATTGAATATATTCCAAGAAATTTCCTAGAATTTCCTTTAAATCAACATTCTGTAAATTATAAAACTAATTCATTATTTAACTTATGATTTTTTTAAAAAAATATCAGATTCTTTTCTTTTACCGGATTATTATCAAAATATTTTTTACTCCACATTAATGCAGCTTGAAATTTTGTAAATTCATCAGCTCTTAATTCTTCTCTAGCTAAAATTAAACGTACAACATGTTGTGGTAGAAGTGTAAAACTTCCTAAATTAAGTACTTCATTTCCATGTTCATCAACAAATTCTAAAACTTTTTGTACTAAACTTTTCGTACATTTATATTGTATATAACGTTCAGCAGATGCAAGAAGTGCACAAACTGTATCAACATTAATACAACATTGAACAAAACCAGCACAAGCTCTTCTTAATTCTTCTAAACCATAATAATCAGCTGCATTCATAACACCTTAAAAATAATAATAATAATAATATTAATAGCTTTTTAGGATTAATTTTTTTTTCTTTTTTCAATTTAAAGGAATATTTTACCTAACAGTGTCCTTGGTTGAAGTGTTACACATCCTGTATGAATATATTCAATTAACTGACGGAATACATCTGGTTCGAATTCTTCAATAATAAGAGTTTGATGTTGTTGACCAGATGGCTAAAAAAATATTTATTAAATTTCAATTAAATACATTTTAAACAATCTATAGAAAAAATATCTATGCAAGTAAAAAAAAAAAATTATTTAAAATGAAAAAATTAGAATGTTTTTCTTAAAAAAAAAATGTGCTAAATATGAGCTTAAAAATATTTTTGTGCCCCATAATATATACACTTTCATGCAAAAAGGAGTATTAAATATTGAAAAAAAAAAAAAAACAAAACAAAACAACAAAAAATTAAAATTCTTTTTTATAAGATTTTAAAGAAGGTAGTTTAATTTAAAAAAAAAAACAATTTAACATTAACAGAGAATATCCTGCTTAACAATAAAAAAAAAACACTTTGTTTCCTTTAAAATATTTATATGTACATCAATTAACGTTGTTTGTGTAAAAAAAAAAATATTCGAAATCGAAAACATAATAGTTCGATTCACCATGAGTTGGCTCAAAAATGCAATTTAGGTAATTGTTTGGAAAAGAAAAATTCGAATTTTCCTTGAATTTAGTCAGTTTGAGTTCGACATTCAAATTATTATTGAAACGCGTACTCGTTTGTGTTCTCGACTAAGAATATAATTATTTTTTTTTTCTTCAATTTTAATTTATTTTCATTTCTTTTTTCTTTTTCTGTTTTTTAATTTTTTTTATTAATTTTTTCTTTTTTTTCGAAATTTGTTTTTTAAATATTTTTCCTTTTTTAAATTTTTAATTTGTAACTTTTTTTTTTTTTTTTTTTTTTTTTTTTTTTTTGAGGAAAATTCGAAGTATTGTTTTGTATTAATTTTCATAAATTTTTATATGTAAATTTATTCTCAGTTTAACAGCCAAATTGAGCAGATGTATAGAAGCTATTATCGAGTAAGAATATTACATTTTTATTATTTTTTTTCATTTGGTTCAAACTTCAATCTTGTATAACAGTCACAAAATCAACACGTATCTATTTTCGATTACGAATATTTTTTTTTTTTTTTAAAAAAAAAAAGTTTTATTCAACATTTTATTTCCAGTATATAACACGTAGATCATAAAATAATACATAGATACAATATATACAGTTAAGTTTATAAAAAAATTACCTAGTAGTCTTTAATAATGATATCTATTATCCTTGTTATTTTTATAACAAATGAACAGAAATTACAATATAATAATAATACATACATGTAGATAAATAATTTTTGAATAAATTTAACAATTAAAGCCAATTCCAATTATTATTTGTCTGAAGGATTAATTCAATGCACATAATTTTATGAAATGCCAAAATTCCTTTTATAGGACTAAAAAATAACGTTTACATTGAATGTAATCCTTTAGTTTGTTTGTTTGTTTGTTTGTTTTTTTTTAAGACACAAAAAAACAACATTCATATATGTTATACATAATATTTAAACATATTTTTAATTATAGTATAATTTAAATTTATAAATATACATACATAGATCAAATTATTATATCTTAAAATTTTAACATTTTATTAACCATTTAAAAATTTAGATGAAAAAAAAAAAAAAAAAAACAAAATTACCTCTGGAATTGGTGCCAATTGTTGGCTGAACCCACTTCTCTAAATCGTACAACATACACAAAACGTTAATTTAATTTTCATATTATTTATTTATTTTTTATTTTTTTTTTTATTTTTTAAATGTTTGGTTTTATTGGTTTTTATAATATTTACATGTTTAGAATTTTTTTTTTTTTATTATTTTTAATTTAACAACACAAATTATTATTATTATTTTTTTTTAAAGGAATTTTTTTACTTTAAAATAAATATATTCTTACTTTTTACTGTGTGTGTGTGTGTGTGTGTGTGTAAAAACAAAATTTGCCTTGTTCTTTTGTTCTTGTGAAGATTTATTTTAGAAAAATTTTAAAATTGAAATTAAATTCACATTTTCAATTATTTATTTATTTATTTATTTTTTTTCATTGCTTGTGAATGAAGGAATAAAAAATGGAATTCATTGAAAATTCCAAAAGAATTCAAAATAAATATTTTAGAATAATTTAAAAAAAAAAAAAAAAATACTTCAATGTTCTGTAACATAATTTTCATTTGAAAAAAGGAAATATATATACATTCATACATACATGTAAGCAGATAACAGAGATTAAAGGATTTAATTATACTTAGCTAAAATTTTTCTGATAAATTTTTTAAGCTTTTTTTCAATTTTTTTTTGTTTTTGTTTATTTTCACAATGGAATTTTCTTAATTGAAATCCTTGAATTAATTTCAAAATATTCAAATTTAATATACAAAAATTTTAACTGTATTATTCAATTTTTTTTTCTAAAATATATATTTTATTTTTTTTTTTTGCATGCAAAACATTACAAGAAAAATTATATTTAAGTGCATGTCATAATTAAAAAAAAAAAAAAAAAAAATGCTTCAACACATATTTACCAGGAAACAAATAAAATATTAATTTAATTCTGAAAAAAAAAGAGAAAAACAGGAAAAAAATAATAAGGATCCTTTTTGAACAGAACATTGAATTAATAAATAATTTACTTTACAAAAGATTCTCATTTATCTTGTTTGTTTTTTTTTTTCTTCAAAATTTATCTTTAGAATTTTCTTTTTTACTTAGAGCGTATTCTTCTTCAACATAATTATTTTTTGTTTTTGTTTTTCTAAAAATAAATCTTCACAATGATATTTCGTCTTTTTATTTTTTTCTGTTTTTGTTGCCTAAAATATTACATATTTATGTATATATTTTCTTATATATGAGAGTATAATATTTACATCATGTACACACGAAACAAAATTTTAGATATACATATATGTATTTTTTTTTTTTTTTGTATGTGTGTGCGTGCGTTTTTCTGTTATGATAATAATCTTTATATATATAAAATTTATAAAAATGTTCAAAAAAAAAAAAAAAAAAAAAAAAATTGGTAATTGTTATTTAAACATGATTTTCAAGGATAACATAAAATGAATAAATAAATATGAAATAAATGAAAAGGAAAAGAAAAAAAAAAAAAGGAAAAGTTTAATAAGGATTTCATATAAGGTACGTAAAATAGAAATCTCAAAAATTTCTAGGGAAATACAAAAAAAAAAAATTAAAAAAAAAATATGTAACGGAAACAAAAAAAACAAGGAACGTAAGGGAAAAGTATTCATTCAACTTTAATGTATTTTGTTTTTCTTCTTCTTCTTCTTTTAACTTTTTAGTTTTTTTTATATTATTTACACGTAGGTGGTGTTTGAAGAAAAATTTGTTGTGGTTTTTTTTTTTTGGTAAAAAAAGTTTTATAAATAAAATGTAAATTCAATTTTTTTTTTTTTTTGGCTTTTTGGCTTTTTTATTATTGAAAGAAAAATTTACCTGTTGTGCTGCATTTTGTAAATTAAGTAACGGTTCTGATGATCTTTTTAAAAATAAACGTAATTTATTTTCTTTTGTTGTTGTTTCACGTTTCCGTTGAGGTGATGGTTGTTGATATAACATTTTAGCAAATACTCTTGAACGAGCAGCTAATACCGCCTACAAAAAGATTAATATACATATGTATGTACAAATATAGAAAAATTGTATTTTATTAATAAAATAAAATAAAATATGTATGTGTGTGTGTGTGTAAATAGAAAATATCCTTTTTTTTTTTAAATTTATTGTATTTTCTATATAGACAAGATGAAATTTATTCATGTAGAAAATTTGTTTTGTGTTTTATCAAAGAAAAAGATATTCCTTTAGTAAATATTTATATTGAAATTTTACTTTGAACAAACAAAAAACAAACAACAACAACAACAAAATGTTAAAAATAAACATGATAATCATTTTACAAAAGAATAAAAGTTAACTTTAGGTTTTTTTTTTGTATTTAATTTGAATAAAAAATTTCAAAGGATAAAAAAAAAACGCCTTTAGATTTTTTTTTATTTTTATTTTTGGAAAAATTTTATTAAAGTAAAATAATTGAATTGTTTCATTGAATTAAACTCATAAAGTCCTTGACGTTTATTTTCAGTAAAAATATATGATTTTAGAAAATATTTGTATTCCAAAGGGAGACAGTGAGTCAAGGATATTCTATATTTTAATCAAAAATTGAAAATAAAAAATAAAAAAACTAATGAGATTTAAAGAAGATAAACTAATTTTTTTTTTGTTTCTCAAAATAAAAAAAACCGTTACAAATATACATACCTTAACAGCACAAACTGGTTCTCTAGTATCACCGACTAGAAATGTAACATCACATAATTCTGGCATTGATGCCAAGAATTTCATATCCTCGGCAAGGCCAGTTTTATTTTCGAATGTTGAGAGATCGGGCTCTTGATCACCCATTCCCGAATATGCCAACACTTCTGGCATTTGGCCGTCTAAAAAAACAATATTTGTGTTTAAAAAAAAATGCTTTTTAAAAAGTTCATTTTGAGGAAAAATTTTAAAAATAAAAAAACTAAAAAGAAAAATAAAAATGTTTAGTATATAATTTTATCTTAGTTTGAAAAAATGTATAAAAAAAAAAGGTGTAATAAAGGGAAAATATTATCAAATTGTTTTACTTGAAAAAAAAATTGATCATAAAATATCGTTGCTTAAATAATTAGAGGGCATTTTAAGAGAGTACTCTCAAGGTGAATATCACATGCATAAAAATGGTTACGTAAATTCATAAAATTTATAATAATTTTTAAAAGGATTCGTAATTTAAAATTTATTATATTACAAGGATAAAAAAAATATATTCAGGCAAATTCAGAATTTAATCTAAAAAAAAGTATGTATAAAAAATAATTAAAATATTTAAAATGAAAAATGAGAAATTAATTGCATTAAAAACAAAACATGCTTTTTTACGTGAGTATATTATAAAAAATTGAAAGTAAAAAAAAAAAAACTATATTTTATCCTACCTTTCAGTCTTTCAGATAAATTTTCGAAATAAAAAAGGACGTTAATTAAAAATTTGCCATTCATTAATCAAACGTTGAGAACCAGAACAGATTTTTCCTTTGAAGTTTTTTAGAAATTTTATTTTTGGATGGCAAATGTAAAAAAGTTTTTTTTTGCCCTTTTTTTTGTTTTAAATCATAAAGGATCAGTCTTTAAAATAGGTTCAATCTGGGTCTCAACGTCATTTTTTAATTTTAATTTAATCTTTTGAAAACAGAATAGCATTGAAATCAACTTTTTCAAATCGAAGGAATTTCAAGTGAGAGAAAAATTCCAACATAAAATGGTAATATTTTTAGAAAATCAAATTAAATTGAAAACATTTTTCATTATCATAAAACCTTCATCCATTCAGTAAAACATTCCTAAAACTTTTTTCTTTTTTTTTTTTTTTTCTTTTTTGTAATTTCATATTATCCTGTTAAAATACGATATCATCATCATTCACTAACGTTGCCTTAATTAAATTATAATGAAATGTCGACATGAATTGAGATAAAAAATATAAAATAAAAAAATCAGGATAAATACCAACAACAAAACTCCAATAGAAAAAAAAATTCCTTTGACGTCACATTACTTTTTTTTCTTCTTTTTTTCATTTAAACGATGCCATTGATAGCTTATTATACGAGTAAACTGCACAACAACAATATACTATAAGGATAAATAAAAACTTATGTATGTATGTATGTACAATAAGTTGAAAATATATAGGAACCATATCAATGATGGTGACGTGGTCAACTAAACTAAAGGAAAAATATTTCTTTGTCTGACATTTCAAATTTTTTAGAAAAAAAAAAAAATTCCAAAGTATTTGTAAGTAGAAATTTTTTTTTTCTTTTGAATAATTGAAATTTTCATATATTACAAAAATTATTGAGGGTGTGGACGGTATTTTTAATAAAAAAAAAAAAAATTTATGTACGAGTATGAATAATTAAAAGGACACTTTATTAATATATGTACTAGTTCAACTAAAGTTTAAAACAGGATGATTCTTATTTTTTTCACATGTTCAATTTTAAATAAAAAGAAAAAAAAAAAGAAAATAAAAACGTGAAAAATAAATAATTTTCCAGTTTTCCTATAATAGAAACAAATAACTACATCAGTTTTGAATTAATTGAAAGAATCTAAAAAATTGTATTTCTTTGTTGTTTTTGTTCGAGGAAATGCGTCTAAATGACCTTTATTATTCTCTTATATATATACATATATTTTTTTTTTCATGCCGCCATTCATTCAAAATCCTTTGTAATAATTTTCATTTGTCTCTCTTTTTTATTTTTTTATCTGAAGGTCAGACAGTCATTATAACCCACACAGAAAAAAAAAAAGAATTCGTATGATGAAAAGGATATTTTGTTTTAGTTATTAGTTGCTGTTCTTTTTTTTTTTTTTAGTAACAACTAGAAAATTTCACTTTTTTAAACACCCTTTGAATAATATTAATTCATTTCTATTAAATAATTATCACAAATTATCATTATTTGATTTCAATTTCTTATATATTTTTTGTATTTAAAAAATATAAAAATCAATAAGATTATCCTTGTGTATACATATTATATCCGTAACCTGTATGATTGTGGTTATGTGTTAGTATTCATGTGAATAAAATATTTTTATAGAAAAACAAAACAAAAAACCAACAAAATAATTGAATTTAAACATACCTGTTGCAATAGTCGCAAACAGTTTTGCAGCTCCAAATTAAACAGGGATACACAAAAATAATATATATATCAAATAATCAAAATTATAAAAAAAAATAAAAAATAAATAAAAAATGTCGACTACAGGATAATGATGAAATTGGTATTTTTTTTTTTTTTTTTTTTTTTTTACTTTTATGTTTTTTGCGTTACGCAAAAAAACTGGGAGAAATATTCTACGTCATTCTGTCAAAAAAAAAAACAAAAATTTTCTTTTCTAAGGAAAATGAAAATTGAAAAAAAAAAGGAGGAAATTAAAAAAATAAAATCAATATATCACATTAGAAAAAAAGGATATTCATAAGGATTATTTTAAACATATTTAAAAATTCTTGAAAAAAGAACAAATAATTTCAATTTATTTTTTTTTTTTAATGATATTTGTTTTTTTTTTTTATTTTTAAACTTTATATTTTGTGAAAAATAACAGATACACAAATGCACAAACACATACACCCACTTTATTTATATATATATAATATATTCTACATCTACATAATGGAAGTTTTCATCTAAAAAAAAAAAAGAACAAAAATTAAAGTAAAAAAATATATATTATGAAAAAAAAAGAAATAAGTATATTTTTTCACTGAATATTAAAAAAAGGATGCAGAAAAACTTTAAGATAAATTTAGTTTTTTGAATTTTTTTATTTGAGATTTTTACTTTTTTTTTTTTTTTGCTTGTTAAACTGTTGAAAAAAGAATCAAAAAGTAGTAGTAGATATAGCAGAAGATTGAAAAAAAAAAATAAACAACACAATTTTGAAGCAATAAATTAGATTTTAAATACACTTGATTTTTTTTTTTTTTACAGTTAATTTAAATAAAATCGAATTGAAATTGAATTAAATTGAACCAAATAGAAAAACAAAACATAAAACTAACTACACACTTCTTGAAAAAACGTTACTTAAGAAAAAAAAACACACAAAACCAACAGACGTCCAATTGCAACTGATATGGTGGATATGAGAAAAAATTTCCTGTGGAAAAATTATTTTTCAAGTATTAAATTTTTTATCAAAGAAATCCTTTTTTTTTTCATCCTTGAATAAATTTTTATTTTTGTTTGGATAATAGACGCATGCGTTGGAAATAATGAAATAAATCAATAAATTTTCGTGAATTTCGAAAAAGGAATAAAAAAAAAATATATGAAAATATGGTTGAAATTTGTTTACTTGTTGATTTTCGAAATGATATTATTTGTATCATTCAACAGGTTAAATAAATAAAAATATGTATTTATATAGGTATAGATGGTAGAAATCTATAACAAAACATAGTCCTTGTACGTTTTTTTTTTTCTTTTTCGAAACAAACACGTGGTTTTTTTTTTTTTTTTTTTGTGAATGTAACTTCAAAAAATACGTGAAATGTTTTGTTGTATCGTAATGTAAACAAACGTGTATACATTTTTGTGTAGGTTTTATGATATCTGAGAAAATTGTGTCAAAACGAAATAAAAGAGGTGTAAAAAAGCAATAATAATAATTTATTTTAAAAAAAAAGACAATGAAATCACGGTTAACATCAAGCATATTTCGAAATAGAAGTATAAATTTAATCAATTTTTACTCATATTACTTTGCATATACGTAGCATACTTTCAGGCGGCTTTATTATTTTATTTAAATTTCTGCGGTCTACTAAGTGATAAAGGATTTTAATATAACTTGTGTTAGCTATGTATGTAAAAAAAAATTTTTCTCTGAGCCTACTACATTTAAACTAAATATCAATCAAGGTAGTAAGAACAAATTAATGCTCTGACACATAACTACAGAATTTTATTTGAACAAACGTATTTCATTTTGTCAAAACATAAAATTAGAAACTTTAGGTATTTGAATTTTTAAATTTGTGAAAAAAAGAAAATAAATAAAAAATGTTTTTTGATTTTGATGAATTCGGTCTTCCTCTTATTATATTACGCAATAAAAAACAACAAGAACGCTTAAAGGGGATAGATGTAATCAAGAATCATGTATTAGCTGCACGTCAAATTGCTAACACACTAAAAACATCATTAGGACCAAAAGGACTTGATAAAATGTTAATAGGTCTTGATGGTGAAGTAACTGTTACAAATGATGGTGCAACAATTCTAGATTTAATGGAAATCGATCATGAAATTGGTAAATTATTAGTTCAATTGAGTAAATCACAAGATGATCAAATTGGTGATGGTACAACTGGTGTTGTTGTATTGGCTGGTGCTCTTTTAGAACAAGCTGAAACACTTTTAGATCGGGGCATACATTCAATACGTATTGCTGATGGTTTTGAATTAGCAGCACAATGTGCTATTAATCATTTAGATTCGATTGCTGAACCATTTCCAATTGATATGAACAATAAAGAACCGTTAATTGATGTGGCAATGACTACATTATCAAGTAAAATTGTGAGTAAATGTCATCGTCAGATGGCTGAAATAGCTGTTGATGCTGTTCTAGCAGTTGCTGACTTGGAAAGGAATTATGTTAATTTAGAGATGATTAAAATTGACGGTAAAGTTGGTGGTCGTATGGAGGATTCGAGATTAATCAAAGGTGTTGTCATCAGTAAGACAATGACTCATGCACAAATGCAAAAAGAATTGAAAGATGTTAAAGTGGCTATACTTACATGTCCGTTTGAAGTACCAAAACCACAAACTACACATAAAATAGATGTAAGTACCGCTAAAGAATATAAAGCATTGGATACATATGAGCATGATAAACTTATTGAAATTGTGAAATTGGTAAAGGACACTGGAGCAACATTTGTTATTTGTCAATTCGGATTCGAGGATGAAGTTAATCATTTATTATTCCAACATAATTTACCAACTGTATGTTGGGCTACAGGGTATGAAATAGAATTGATTGCAATTGCAACTGGTGGAAAAATTGTTCCACGTTTCGAAGAATTAACTTCGGAAAAATTAGGAAAAGCTGGACTTGTAAAAGAAATTAGTTGTGGTACATCAAAAGAAAAATTAACTGTGATTGAAGAATGTGAAAATTCAAAAATTGTATCAATTCTATTACATGGTGGTACTAAAATGATTGTCGAAGAAGCAAAACGTTCAATTAATGATGCACTTTGTATTATACGTTCATTGATTTTTGATTCACGTATTGTTTATGGTGGTGGTTCAGCAGAAATTAGTTGTTCAATGGCTGTTGCTGGAGAAGCTGATAAATTATCAACACTTGAACAATATGCATTCCGAGCATTTAGTATTGCTTTAGAAAGTATTCCATTAGCATTAGCAGAAAATACTGGTTTAGAATCAATAGAAACATTATCTGAATTGAAATCACGTCAAATTCATGAAAATAAATCGTATTTTGGTGTTGATTGTATGTTAACTGGAAATTGTGATATGAAAGAGAATCATATTGTTGAATCATTAAGTTCGAAAAAACAACAAATTATTCTTGCAACACAATTAGTGAAAATGATATTGAAAATTGATGATGTTATCTTGTCAGAAAAAAATAATTCAGAAATTTGGTGAACAAGAAAATAGTGAAAATAGTCTTGTGAATTTGAGAAGAATGAGAAGAAGAATTTGAAATTTATTTGAAGTTTATTTTTTGAATTTATTTGTGTTTTGTGTGTTGTTTATAAATAAACGCATTTTCTACTTTGTGTGATAATTTGTATAGCATTTTCTGTAAAATTTCAATAAAGTCTTCTTCATAGTACGTAAAAGTTCTTTGGTCTCGTTTTGTGTCGGAAATTATTGAACGTTTCCCGAGAAAATAATTAAAAAACGGTGAAAACATGATGAAATCTAAATTTGAGTTCAGTGTTTTTTTTTTTTTTAACAAAGTTTTCCAGTACACCGGAGACAGTTCATCGAATCGTTTAAAATTCATTGATAGCTCAAGGATAACTTGATTCGATAAGGATAACAATAGAAGGTAAAAGAATACAAAAATAAACTTATTAGAAGTATTTATTTTCTGAAATTATCTTATAATTTTTCTTAACCAAAAAAGATAACAATAATCACTAGAGTGTAAACTAATTCACTGAAAAATAATTTTAAATTAATTAAAAAAAACACTTTTATCTAATAATAATTTTTTAAGGATTTTTTTTTTGTACAAAACTAATCTCTCTAAATCCTTGAAAATATAGAATCATTTTACATGTAATAGTGTAATATCACGCGCGTTAATAATATCTATTTTGTAAAATCGCTATGTGATCCTAAAATATGTTAAAATACCGGAAATGTATTCTTTTATCAACCAAGCACAAACTGTTTAAGTACCTTTATCCTTTATATAAGTTTTTTTTTTTTTATTTTTGTTTTTCGTTCTCTTTTTTTTTTCTCATTTATTTTCATCATCAAAATCATCAGACTACACGTATCTAATGTACAATACATAATATCTAGATTATCCTTTTTTAGTATATATGTATATTATCCTTTTTATAGTATTTCTGTACAACGAAATAAATACGTGTGTATATGTATAAATATATATTTAAAGCTTTTTATGTATACAAAATTTAATACATGTTTAGCAAAAATTTTGAAAATTACATCAACTCATTCGTGGTGTTTTTTATTTTTGTTTGTAAAAGGATAAAACATTAAAAAGTAGAACACGTCTTTTTGCTTTGAAAATATAATAAATTGCGTTAATAATATCGCAAACAATACCATCATCATCATCACGGTTTTTTTTTTTTATTTCGTACAAACCACTATCATTGTCATATCCTTTCACTCAACTAAACAACAAGGATATAAATCATTCATTCTGAGATTTAAGATGAAAGTAATATATCATCGTTATTATATCTAAATATGAAAGTTATAGAACAATCTAGCTTACAAAATAAGTAAGCGGTTCTTATTTTTATTGTTCTTAAGGATTTGAGTGTAAGAGTTTTTCAAATAAAAAAAAAAAAGTTATAGCGAAAATTGTAATTAAAAATTTCATTTAATTGTAAAAAATAAAGTATCTGACAAAAGAAAGGAATTTTTTTCTAGGCTTTTATTTATTTCTTTTGAGTCAGAAAAACAAAATGTGACGATAAAAATTTAGAAATTTATTGTACGTTGGTAGAATATCTCTGTAATGTGGATAGTGGGATGGGGTGGGTACTTTTAACATGTTCATAGTTGAAGAGATGAATCAGTCGAGCTGCAATCATGGTGGGATTCATTTTTGAAAAATATAAAAACAAAAAAAAGTTTTGATTTTCATATTATTCAGAATATTTTTTTTTAAAGGAAAATAAAATGGTGGTTATGATGGATGAAAAAGATAAATAATGGGAAGGTAATCTACTTAGTGTAGATACTAGGTAAGCACATTTAAAAAATTATTCATCAGCCAAGGAAAAATTTGTGAGTTATTTAAAATTTCCTTCTGATTAAAGAGATCTGTTTTCCATTTTTAAGTTTCTTTAATTTTTTGAAATTTTAAATAATTTGTCATGTTTAATTGTTAAAATGATGAAATAAAAAAGGGGTTTAAAAGTTTTCCCATTAATTTTTATAAAATCAAATTGTAAATTTTTATTTTACAAATTTCTAGAATTTATTTACAATTTTTTCTTCATTTTACTGACTTAGTTTTATGTGGTTGTGTCCTTAAAAAACTGCATTTTAAATTTTTTATAGAGAAACTACAAAAAAAAACAAAAAAAATTACTATTTAATCCTTTTTTATCTTTCTCAACATAAAACAAAAGAGTGAAGACATTTTCGTTTTCTTTCAATTTTTTTTTTTTTTTTTTGGAACAATGCCAAAATAAAATATTTAGAAGGTGGAGAAAAAAAAAGAAAAACAGAAAAAATGTTTGAATAATTTTTTTTGTTCAGCCTTGTCTACCGACGTTTTATTTTTTTTTTTAAATTTTAGTGAAGAAAAAAAAGAATATAAATCCTGTCTGTATAAAAAATAAATGTAGACAGTACAAAAACATAAAAAAAATGGATTTTTGTTTGTATGAAACTTTTATGTAACATTATAATTTTTTTTCTTTTTGTTTTTTTTCAAGTTTATTGTCTCAAAATGTGTGGTAATTTTTAGTAAGGAATTTCTCTTGTGTTTCGAATTAAAAAACGGGATTATATTGACAAAAGAAAAAAGACTGGAAACTATGTTATTTCTTATTCATTGAATTCAAGAAGGGTTGTTTTCATAGGATACACACACAGAAAATTATTTTTGGAAAATGTGAGTACTTTCTTTTATCCTTATGATTTTCTGTAATCAAATTCTTTTTAAAACATTTATGAAAATTTTTCCACTCTAATGATTATTTTATGAAAATTTTTACATTTAAATTTAGCCATTCAAGGTAAAATACCGATGTTTTCTAATAAAATCTAAAATCAATTTATATTCCTTACACAGCATCTTAAGATATAGTCAAAAGAATATTGGAAGGAAAAAGTAATCATAAAAAAAATATGTTACACAATTTTAATTTTCTTATAAACTTTTTTCAGTTTTATGTCTTTTGAATATTTTTTAAATAAAATTTTTTTTTTTTATTACTTTTTAAAAGTCCTTCATACGAAGATGAGTGACACAGAGAGTCTACTTTGTTTTTTTTTTTTTTGTTTTAAAATTTTAAATTGAAAATTATCGACCAAATGTTTCTTTGAAAAGTAATTATCTCAATGAAGTTTAACTTCAATTAAAATTGAACTATACGATAATGGGTAATTTTTAAGCACTCTATTGCTTCGAAAGATAATATAACTTTTTCAATTTCCCACATACGAGTACATATAAAGAGATATCTTAAATTTATTCAAACAATTCAAAATGAAATTTATATATGTACGTGTACCCTTATAAATTTCATTAAATTTATTTTCACTTCAATTGAAATACACACATTATAGGATCCTATCCTTTGGAGTGTACAGTGTATACACGTATGTATATATTAAATTGATTGTTTTTATTATACAAATTGACTAATCAATCATCTTTTATTCAATGGAGGCAAATTTTTCTTTTCTGTATGTACTTACATGTGTATTATCTATTTTGTTTATTTAATGGTGTGTGTAAAACAAAGCTTAAATGTTCAAGCTTACAAGATAAGCATAATATAAATATAAAAAATAATAATCGATATTAATTTTGAAAATTTAATTTCAAAAACAATATTTTATTTAATTTTCACAAAATATGAATTTTAAATATGTGAATTTTAAATGTATGTATTTTAAATATGAAATATGCGAGTACAGGAAAAAAAACAACATTGAATAAAATAATTCAATCAGAAATAGATTTCATGAATTTTATTTTGGAAAATCGATTTTAATAACAAAAATTTGATTAAAAGTGGATGTTTTTGTTGTCAGAAAAATAACAGTCATGATAGGAGCTTTGAGCTTAGTAGAACAGTTTTTTTTTTCAAATAATCAGACACGATCCTAGAAGACTGAAAGATAAATTGAAATATTTTTAAAATGTTTGTGCGGCTTTTTTTGGCTCTAGTCCTGAAAAAGATTTTGGATGTTTGAAAAAAACAAATTGTCCTCTACTACATAAAAAAAGAAAAGAAAATGAAACAACTGTAGAAAAAGAAATGAGATTTTCCTGAATGACTTTCATTTGATTTCCTTTGAAAAGTCTTTTTAATTTATTTTTTTGTAAATTTTACTTTCAAATCTTGTTATTTGACTTCTCTAAGAACTAGAATCTTGTATAATTGCTTCTTTATAAAATTTTCTATGAAAAAATAAAGTTAAAGAATTAAGAAAGTGTAAATAATTTTACATTTTTACATTTTACACTCAATTTACAAATAAATTTTATTTAAAGAAAATTATTTTAAAACAAACAATCATTTAATTTATTTTTTTATATTTTCAGTTATTTGATTGCAAACAATTATTATTATTACATATTTCATTTGAACAATAATGTTTCTGATAATAGGAATATACATTTTCAAAAAAATACTTAATAAAATTGAAATAAACTTTTAACTTGAAAGTAAATAAAATTTAACATAAAGTACATACCATACATCACATAATATGTCATTTGTCAGTTTCACATGCATTTTGACAATATTTTCATAGAACTCTGATAATCACATTTGAAAAGAGACTTTATATGCATGAATGTTTCTGATATATGAAATAAATTTTAGAAATTTTTTCAAAAGATACATGTGTGAGTATGTGATAGAAATAAATAAAAAAAAAAAAAAGAAGGATATTTTATGTGTCATGTGACACATTATTTTGTGAATGTTAAGAAAGACAATCAAGTGGAATATACTTTTTTTTTTATATCTTTTAAGGACAAACTTGTTTGAAATAAAATGTATGTTTCAGTTTTAAAGAATGTCTGTTTAATTTTGCAAAATGATTTAAAGTTTTTTTTTTAAATTTAGTCTTCTACTTTTTTTTTTAAAAAAAAAAATATCATGAACAAAGTTCTGTGGATGAAAATGTTTTTTTTTTTTTTTTTTTGGAGGAACAGAAGAACATTTGATGAGACAGGAATAAATAGATCTTGTCATACCCCGCTATAGTTGCAATCAACCTACGAAATATACAGGGTGATTCAGTTTAGGTGTCCGACCCGGAAACTACGGATAGGTCTCGACGAGACAAACAAAAAATCGAATGGAAGGGGAAGGGGGGGGGGGCAATCTCAACCGGTACGGAGTTAGAGGGGAACAAAGATTTTTGGTACCTTTTCCTTGTTTTACCCTATAACTTTTTACAAGGGCACGCTAGCATCACCTTTTTTTCTGCAAAATTGTAGAGGGCCCCTGTTTCTTTCCAACAACATCTTACATGTCTCTAAACCTCTTACCGTTCAAAAGTTATAAGTCCTCGAGTCCAAAATATTGTCATTTTTTTACCCATTTTTTTACCCATTTTTTTTTATTTTAACCCTATTTTTCCCTAAAAGTGCTCGATATTAACCCTCATTTTTTATTGCAGAAAAGTTCAATTGATTTTGCATCGATTTGTTTAAATTATTTTTTTTCCTAAAAATGCATAATTTTCGAGATATTTGCACTTGAAAAAACTAGGGTCGGACACCCTATAAACTAAATCATCATATTAAGTGAAAATGTGAAATAAAAAAAATTTATTTTAAAAATTAGTAGTATGCAAATTTTATTTTAAAATAAAACAAAAATTTCATTTTATTCCGTTGAACAAAATACGAAATTTTAAATTTTCTTGTTTATGTCAATCAACAGTTATTTGGTTAGTTGGTTGTGGATGGGATGGTGGTAGACTGGACTGTTTAATTATTTACTTTGTTTTTTTTTTTTTTTTTAAATACAAATTGAATGTGAAATTGAGATTTTTTAAATAAAATTATTTAAATTTAAATAAATAAAAAATAAACGTAGAAATTTCGCAAACAGATAAAATTCATGAAAATTCATTATTTTATTTTGTTAATTAAATAAAATACAAACGTGATGTAGGTGATATATGTTACTTTGAAATTATTTAACATTCAAAAAAAAAAAAAAAAAAAAAAATTGTAAATAATATGTTCAAAAATATGTTTGGTAAATTTAGAAAGCAAAATGATACGTCAGATTTATGTAATATAGAATTTTTGCGGTTTTAGAAATGCGATTAATCTAATTTATTTATTTTTTTTTAATTTAATTTTTTTTTTTTTTTATGTTTTATTTAAAAATAATCAAAATTAAAATGTTTATGTTATACAATAAAATTGTGGTTTATAAAAAATATTTAAATTTTTAGATTTTAAATGATAATTTATTTGATTTTGAATTCTCATAATTAATATGTGTGTGTGTGTGTGTAAAAAATTATAGATAAATTTTGAATAATTTAAATAAATACTTAAAATTTTTTAATTACGATTTAATTGAAGTTTAAATTAATAAAATTTCTTACTATATAACAACGTAAAACGTTGTGACAGTTTTTAAACAAAAGAAAAAATTATTCTGATTAGAATTTTTTTTTTTTTTTTTAATTTCTTTAATTTGTTGAACTAAGCAAAATGAAGAAGTAAAAAAAAAAAAAAACTAATTTTTAATCAACTTAATGGAATACACTTACATATATTTTTTTAAAGGATTATTGTGTGCATCAGAATATGTATTGCATCGTCAGGACTTCAAGAGTTATTATATACGAATTGCAACAAAAAAATGTAAGTTGAATTTCAATTCAATTTCATTCGATTATAGATTGATAAGAGAAAAAAAAAATGAAAAAATAAAATCTGATAATTCAAAAGGCTAGACAGTACGTGAGTTTTATGGTGAAAAAAAATCTTTTTTTTTCTTCTCTTCAAACGTGAAAGGATTGTGATTTTAATTTTTGATACGAATTCAGTTTTATAAGTAGAATTTCAATACAGTCCATTGAATCAAAACAGAAATTCAGAAAAAAAAAGTATAATCACATTAAGAAAAATTTAAATAAAATTTTAAACACTTTACCTTTCAGCTGAGTAGATACGGTCAATGAATGTCGCCTGAGACTACAAAAAAAAAGAAGGACCTTTTTCATTTATGTACAAACTTCGTTTTTAATATTTTGCTTTGTTTGTGTTCCCTCTTCGTTCATATATGGTGCAATATTGAACAAATAAAAGGTTAATTGCATGGAAAATTATAATTCATGTTCATTTTTTAGGGTCATCGTCATCCTTTACCTTGTTGTTTTAGGTACATATATATACTTTTACTTGGTAACCTGTCACTTGTATTCAAATTGTTTTTCCTTTTAAATTTAATTTTGTTCTCATGTTTCAGTAAATTGGTATTTTAAATGAAATATAGGTATGTATGTCTGTTTAATGTGCACTCTCAAAGGATATTTCAAACGATTGTCAACACCAATAATATCAGTTTACGTTTGAAATCATAATATAAGAGTGAGAATATCTAATTTCGAAATCACAGTAACTTGAAAAATTTGTGTGCAGATATAAAAAATGTTCTTTTATTTTTGAAAGGTCCTTTTAAATATGTACAAGATAAGAAATTTGTGTTTCGAAAACAAATTTGGATAAATGTTACACATTACTTATTAAGGATACAGGTAAACCATTTTTTAATGTAAAAATAAATCTAAAATGAAAAGATCCTTCGGAAGTGGTTAAATATCCAAAAATGTTTAAATTTAAAAACAGATCCCATTTTTAATTAAAGTATAAATTCTTGATAATGTTTTACTTGACCGGATATAAAAGACCGGAAATTAATTTTCTTAAAATTTTACAGCAAGGAAATGACGAAAAAAAAAAAATTAAACAATTTCTAAAATAAAAATTATTCAAATAAATTTTACCTATCTTAAATTTTCCTAATTTACTTACTTTTCAAAAGTTTAAAAAGAAATGGCTAATTTACAAAATAAATTTCGATTGTAGTAGTAAAACTTGAACTTTTTATTCGTCTTATTTTTTTATTTTTTTTTTTTTCAATTTTTTTTTTCTTTAATTCTTTGAATACAGTTAAACAATTTCGACAAAAAAGTAATGACTTCAACAATAAATTGCAGTGTTTGTAAATTAAAAAGTTTTGTTAAGTAACAAGAAAAAGTTTAAAAAAAAATTTAAATTAGCTTAAAAATCAAATTTAGTAATTGTTTGAAATAAAGTTGCATTTTTTTTTTCTTTTCAGAAAAAAAAAGTGTACAAAAACTTCAAATAGTTTCCTGTAAACTTTATTCTTAAGAAACACTACAAACAATATAACTACGGAATTTTGAAATGAAAAGTTATCCAGGTAAGTATGAAATAATTGAGATTTCATTTTATTTTTAATATTGACATTAATGCAAAAAGGAAAAACTTCACGGTTTTATTCCTACATAATTTGTAGATGAAATTTTTTTCTAATTTGAAAAAAAAAAAAATGTTTTTTCTTCGGAAAATTAGAAACTTAAAGCAATTTTTTTTCCTTTTCTAACTAATACTTTTGTAAATTCTCGCCCTTGTCCTTTTTTAAAAGTTTAATAAAATTTTCCATTTAGAAATAATAACTTTAAAAATATGAAAATATGCTAAAATTTTCTTTTCAATGTTCTTTTTAATGTTTTTCAAAAAGAAATTTCACATAGACGATTTAAAATTTTCGCAATTCGACATTGCTATCTTATGTTTTTTATTCAAATAAAAAAATAAATTACATCAATTTTTTTCTTCTTCAGAAAAGTTATTTTTTATTGACTTTTAAAATGTGATAATGTCGTAAAAATTTATGTTTCTTTTTGCTTATGTTTTCTTATAGGGACCATTGAAAGTATGAAATTAAGTTTTAAAAAAGAATTAAAAAAAAAAACATTCCAATGGTCATATGATGATTTATTCATGACCCAAGAGACACTTTATAATTCTTCTTCTTTTTTAAAAAAAAAAAAAACAATTTATTCAACATGATTATGTGCTTCATTCTTAAAATAAAAAAAAAAGTTTTATTCACAGAAATTTTTCCAAGAAATTTACACTTGAATCGAAGTTTTCCGGATTCTGTAGAAAAATAATAAGAAGAAAAATTTGCTGAAATATCAAAGTGTTGAAAGGGTAAGAAAATAAATGAAAAAAATCAGAATATTTTCAGTTGTCAAGTAGAACATACAAAAAATTTTGTAATTTATATTATCACAAGTTATTTTGCGATTTAAAAAGTAATAAATGTAAGTCAACTTGGTCAATTTATTTGAGGAGCTTACTTTTAGGTCACCTCTATTGTTTAAGTGAGTTCTAAATTTGGAAAATTATTTATTATTCTATATTCATCCTTGACCTTTAAAATGTATTGCTATATGTTTTCAAAATATAGGGTTAAAGATATGCGTTGAAAATTTTTGAAAGCCCAAAAGTATGCACATTGTATGCAAACTTATAGTTTGAATTTTTTTTGTAATTCTAAAAACTTTATGGTGATGTTCATTTGTCCTTTTATTATTTGAAAACTTTTTCTGGCAACACAATAATAAATAAACTGCTAAATATCGAATTCAAGAACGATACTTCATTCAACAATCGATTCACCTAGTGTTTGTTTAATCTCAGGTATTTTAAAATTACCTTTTTAAGAGAATGGCAAACAGGTGATAACGAGAGAAATGGTAATTTTTAATTGTTAAGAGTATGTATATCACATTCACTATCACTTCACTCAGCTAGTGTGATATGTAATTTTATATTTATTCAAAGTGTTGCCATTTCTCAAAATTATTTTGTGAGCAAAAAAAATATTTTCTGAACTCTGTTTTTTATTTCGAAGAGAATTTAATTTTGTTGATTCTCTTCTCATCTTTTTTTTACTTTATTTTATTTTATCAGTTGTTTTTCGAGCGCTTGCTTATCAACCATTCTAGTCACTCACTTTTTGTCATTCAGCAATTTCAAAATTTTTATATTGGAAAAAATCCACTAAACAGTCATTTGTTTCACGTGGATCCAGTTGGTCGTTTTCATTTGTAGAAAAACTTTACTTAATTTTTAAAGGCAAAAATATTTTTAATTATTGCAGATAATTGTTATTTTCGTTTTATTTCATCTCGATTTGTTGTCAACTTATATTTATCTTATCTATTTTGAAATAAATCTCCTAGTTGTTTTCTTGTGCTTGTGCAGACGTTGAAATTTTTCATAGTTTCTACTTAAATTTGTCATATTTTTGTTAGATATTGCATTCATAAATTGTGCTTGTTTTGTTTGTCTTGTAAATTATTTATAATAAATTACAGTAAAAAAAAATTAATAAAATTTTTTTTTTGTCGTACAAAAGTAGAAAAAAAAGTCATTTGCTGGCATCACACCAAAAATATATATTTCTGATAAAAATCGATATTTCCTTCAAAAGAAGTGAATACAAAACACAATTTTTTTTTTTACTGTTTTAATCTTTGAAATAAAATAGAAAATTTATGACAACTGGAGCAAGGACACTAGACACTAGAGGATTTTAAGAAAATGAAAAATTAGTTTTTGTATTTTATTCCAAAATTGATAAGAAAAAAAAAAACATTCTATAAAAAGCTACAACAATCGCTGGCTGACAACATATGTTTTTTTTTTTTTGCTTTGTCCTTGTACCAAAATGATGTAGATTTTGTATAAAATCAAGAGCATAAATATAAAATGTAAACCAGAATTTATAAACAACGAGTGGGAGGTTATTTTTGAACTTAATTTAAAGTGAAGTGAAATCACACAATAACCAAACAAAACCAGACGACAGGATGTTGTAAAAAAAATTTTCTTATCAAAAAAAAAGTACAGTGCATTTTCTGTGTTACATATTTTTTTTAGAATTATGTATGTTATAAAAATATTTTTCATTATCAGAACAGAAATTGAGATACTATGTATTTGAACTGTACGTGATATTATAATAAATGTCATTTCCTTATTGTAGTTTTACTGTTACACTGTACTCATTTTCAATTGTTTATCACATTTTTTCGTATCCTTAGGGTTTAATGTCTGTCCTATATTTAACTCTCGTGTATTAGTTATGTATGTTCTGTTTTAGATTTTGCTCGTAATATTTTAAATAAAGTTCATTCATAAGAGCGGTGGGAAGGAATCCGTATTCAAACACAAAATAGCGTTTCTGAGAATTAAAAAATATATATAGGTACTTATGTATATTAAAATAAAAAATATTGAAAATATGTGAAAAATTGTCTCAAAGGAATTGAATTTAATATCGAAAAAATTTTGAAAAAAATATAGCTAGGTCCTTTTTTACTTGAAATGTGCAAAAAAGCGTTCAAAAACAATATTGTATAGGAAAAAAAGGATAAGTCTACTTCGATAATTTGTTTTCTAATTCTCAATTCTGTGAACTGTGTCAGGCTCACAACATACACTTTTTAATTCCTTGACCTTCCTTTTTACTTGAGTGTTTTTTTTTTTCAATCTTACTTCAAAATTTTATAAGGGCTCCAATTCAAATGAATCCAATGACCCAGAAGGGCAAAATTTTTATACAAAAATAATATTAACCAATTTTGTTCTGTCAGCAGTTTCAATCGATTAACACACCAAACAAAATTTTTTTGTTCTCCTGATTGAAGTAGGAAGAAAAAATAATAGAACAGTTGAGCTTTTTTTTCTTTTTGTGTGAATATGTTTTTGTTTTCTGACAATAAAAACTCAAACATAAAAAAAAAACATTCGTAAATTGGTTCTTTCTTTGTGTAGTGAATTTCTCATTTTTGTAAATTGATTGTTGTTTTTTAATTTAAAATATTCAACAAATGTTCAAATATTTACATTGTTTCTTGTCCATGCCTATTCTCTGTTTTTAAATTACAATTTTACGAATAAAATAAATAAATTTAAATAATAAATAAACAATTTTTTTTTTTCCCAGCAAGGATTACCATCATAAATTATTCTAAATGTCAGCTTTTTTTTTTTAAATGAAATTTTTTTTTTATTTGATTTCGAATAAAACATTGAATATAGCAGACTGTTGTGTGTATAAAAGGATTACTTTTTCACGAATGGAATTTCATCTTCCTTTTGTTTTTTTTTCACAATTTTTTTTTTAAATACCCTTGATTATTTGATTGGTGTGAAATTGATTCTATTTTATCGGTTATTTTGTTCATCATACATTGAATAAAATTCTTTCGAAATGAACAAATAATTTGAAGGATTCTCTTAAAAAAAATTTGAATACAAAATAAGTTGATTTATTTATTGGCCCTCACAGAGCGTGTTTGAATATGAAAAGAACATCTTTTTGTTCCAAAAAAAAAAAAAAATTGACAAATTGCAGATTCTTAAAAATTTCACGAAATAATTTTTGAACTTAAATGAAATGAAAAATTCAAAACTCTTGAAAACAAAATTCCAGAGTTTGTAAACATAAAGAGGCAAAAAAAACGAAATCAATGTGACTCCAATCAAATTTCAACTTATTGCCTTTTATGTCTTTTTGATATTTTTTTGTTGGAAAAACGTACATTTTTTGCTTCAAGAAATCATCTGTTTTACGAATATGAAAAAATCTTATTTGTCTATCTTACACTGCACACTCTTTTCTTTTATCAAAGAAAAATATATTCAAAAAATAAAAGTCCTTGTACACACACGTCATGTTCAATATTTTATGCTGTTTTTTTTTTTTTTTTTTTTTTTTTTTTTTGAAACAGAAGAAAAAACACCGTGTAAATAAAAACAAAGTATGTACATTTGTTATAAATTAATTTCTTTTCTTCGGTTGAGTATTTCTTGAAAGAATACTGAGTTGTATTCGACCTTTTTATGCTTTTCTATTGAAATGGGGAAAAAAAAAATCAGAAAATAAAAGAAAAAAAAAAACAATAACAAAAATAACGAAAAGAAATTAAATTGAAAAACTCTATTTACCTGTACTTTTTTTTTTTTTTTGAAATACAAAAAAAAGAAAGTTTAATAAAAGCAAACAAATACTCACGTACATATGTATAGATGTACATATATGAAAAAAAAGAACATTTTATATTGATTTTTTTTATTTTTTAAATGAACTGTTTTGATTATGTTTTCGCGAATATCAATGTTTATATGTATGTGTGTATTATTTTCAGATAAACAAAAACACAGGAAATAAATTAGTTTTCTTTTAATATTCATTGTACTGCATGTATACATGCAAAAAAAAAAAATTTAATATAGAAAAAATTCATTGCATTATTTTTAAAAAAAAAAATACATTTTGCTATTTTATAAGCTTTTTTTGAAGGCTTTCTACCTTTTCAATATTTTTAAATACATTTATTTTTTCTGTTTTCTGGTAACCTATTTTTTAAAACGCTTACATTTTGTTAAATATTTTTTTTTTTTTATAATTCGTGTAACGCTTATTTTCAATTCTTTTTATGTTTTTTTTTTTAATTAAAAAACAAAAAAATTGATTTTTTTTATTATTCTTTTTGTTTTGTCTGTATGACAGACTTTTCATTGTTCTGTTAGTCCTTTTAAAAAATTTTTTTTTTCTATTTTATTTAATTTGTTTAATTTTTTTTTTATTTCTTCTGGTTCTTTTTCGTCATTATTTTGCTACGTTGCGCGTCATTTGTATATTTTTCATTATGTTTTCAATTAAGAGAATAAATAAAATGAAAATTCAATAAAAAAATTAATTTAAACATCTGTGACAAAATTAAATAGAAATAAGAAAATAAAAAAATAAAATTTTTAGTGAACAAATGAAACAGACAACGTCAAAAAATTATTGTTTCTTTTTTTTTTTTTTTTTTTAAATAGAAAAGTTTTTTTTCAGAAAAAATAATTAAATAAAAACATTTGTTCCCGTGGAGAAAACTAAAGAGTTAATGACTAAAAGCCAGAAACAAAATGACAAAACAGAAATACATATTTGCATTTATCGCGTTAAAAAAGTCTTCTAGGGTAGCGCTGGTCAAAGACATATGACATGTTTTGTGTTGAAAAAAAAAAAAAAAAAGAAAGAAAAAAGCCCTTGGCAACACTTGCACCTAAAAACAGAAATATGTACGTCAATTTTTTTTGATATCACAAAGCAATATAATATTTTCCTCTTGGTATTGCAATTTTTAACACCAAAGCAAAAATTAAATTTATAGAAACATTTTTCTTCCTGATGTCGTGACTCTTTTTAACTTTTTTTGTTCCTCATTTTTATCCGACATTTATTTTTTTTTTTTTGCTTTTTATTTTTGCCAATTCAAGCATTTAAAGACTTAGCCTTTTTTTACAATAATAATTCAAAACTTTCACTTAATTTGCAATTTTCTTTAAAAAAAAATATTTTTTTTTTTGAGTAAAATGTTTTATGATTTAAACGTTTTGGCGATGCGATGTACAAAAAAAAAATTAAAAAAAAACAAGAAATATTAGATCCAACATTTCATGTAATTTAAAGACACCAAATAATATTCCGTAGCTATATCTTTAAGTCATCTTTAGGTATTTTGAGGTCATTGTTAATCTTTTCAATTGATCGTAAAAGGAGTGCAACATACCGATGTGATTTTTTCAATATTGAGTTAAAAAATAAAAAAAACATCGAGAAAAAAAAGTATGTAAATTTGCACAAATTTTATTTTACTATACGTGTACGTGACTTTACAGGATTTTTTTTTTTTTTTGCCTTTTAAGGTTTATTTTAAAGAGATTTAAGACTTATAAGAGAATATTAAACTTTATTTTCTGCACGAAAAATTTTATTAAAATTTTTATTTGTTCACGATAAAATTTGATAAGAATTTCATTAGTCATAACTTAGTACTCACAGCAGCAATGTCGCTAATGTCAGTGGAAATAACTATAAAGAAAAAAAAATATATATTGGAACATTTTTGCTTAGTAAACAACATTTTTTGAATCATTTTTTTTTCTTCTTCAGTAAAATAATAGAAAATGCTGTGTAGCATAAAAATATAGTCCCTTGAAGTCTCTTACAAAAAAGACAATAAAGAAAATGAAATGGAAAATTTTGTAGCATCATTTCACGTTAGCAACCATATACATTCGAAAAATTCTCATTACAATAAACTATTCTAAATGTTTTCTATGTAAGTCCAAAATTTTCATAATAATAAATGCAAATCACAAAATTTCCAAAATAATTATACGTATTAGGGACCACCAGTACACAAATAAAATTATACTTTAACTTTATTGTTTTGATCCTGCACACCTTCATTAAAATAAAGTACTTAAACTTGTTACCTTTTAGGGACAGTTTTTTAAGTAATTATATCAAATGAAAGGATATACGTTTTGAATTTTAAACAGATTTTTATTACAACAAATTATCCTTTTGGGAAAATGAAAAAAAAAAAAACAACAACAAAAACAAAAAAAATTACGAAGAACTTTTTAATTGCCTTATTTTGTACATCAAAATGATGTTCATTTGTTCTTAAACTGATTTTTTTTCACGAAAGTCATTTAAAAAGGTAAGAATTTTTACACAAAACACACACAACATCGATTTGTTTATGTAAAGGATTTGTTACTTATCCTTTTTTTGTTTTTGTTTTTTTGTCAGTTTTGAATATGTTTACACTATGGAGACATGAAAAAAATTTCATTTCTATTTAATTAAGTCATTTAGGTAAACGTTGCTTTTTTTTTTAATATCAAAAAAGGACTCCATGAACATAAATTCACTTGGAATAGTGGAAAATTTCGTTAAAAATCTGTCATTTGTGTCCTTTTTTTGTGTACTGGAAAAATGATTTTAAAAAAATTTACCAACAATTTAACCAGTGGTATAAAAAAAAAAAAATTTGAATTCAGTTTTCTAAAGCTGCTTTATTCTTTTCGTTTTATCCTGTTTATGAAAAAAGAAAAAAAGAAAAACAACAATGAAAATAAAAAAGAGATAATCCTGATTTAATGAAAAAAAAAAAAAAAGCAAAAACTAAAATTAAAGAAAAGCTAAAAGCATTTTTCTTTTCTCATTTTTATTTTTAAGAATGTTTCATTTTGAATTTTTTTCTTCATTTTTCAGTTTTATCCTGTTATTTTTGCTTCAGAAATTTTATTAAAGCCTATAGCCGAACAAAATATCCATTTTGTATTGTTAATGAATATTGCCACTTGGTTGAATAATAAAATTTATAAGGATTCGAAAAATATAGAATGGAATTTATATTAGAAATCATCTAATGAAGAGCAACCAACCATGTAGTGGATCAGCCAGCTGTTTGTTTAATTCTCAAAAAAAAAATGCCATATTACGATACCAAAATCCTGTATAATTTACACACTCTCAAAACACAACACAATTATATTTTCTATTTAATTAAGGATATACACATTTTCATTGGCATTCTCATCGTTCTTATTTATTCTTATTATAAGGAGGTTGTAAGTGTAAATCGTCCTTTAACTGTTATTACTGTTAAATACTGCTGTTGGTATGATAAAGTTGATGCTGTTAAAATCCCACAGGATCATGATTATGTTTTCTCATTATGTTAGCCAAACCAAAGAATTTTTTTTTTATATATGTATATAGAGCGTTAATCCTTATACTGGTCCTGGTTGTTCAAGTTTAAAATTTAATTTGTTTCATTAGCGCAATATGATAGAACAAAAAAGTTACCGTAGATTAAAAATTATCTATAGTTGAAAAAAAAAAAATCATGTAAAAAAGTATCTCCTGAATTTACGATTTTAAAATGTTTTTTTTTTATGAAGAAGAAGATTTTTCGTTGACCAGTAAAATTAATTATTTATAACGGTACATTAATATAGTTTTATTGTAATTTTTCTCCAATGTATTTTTATTCCAAATAAGGATTCGTTTAAATTAAAAAATTTCCCACCAAAACAAGCACACAAAAAAAAAAAAAAAAATCTTAAATAAATAGACAAAAACACAAACTGAGACAAGACTATAGTTGGTTTCCGTAACGTCTGCATTGCATTCAATATTTATGATTTTTTTTTTTGTTTTGTTTTCTGTTTTTTTTTTTAATTTTTAATAAAACAGGAAGTACATCAGACTCTATTGAATATTTCATTGAAAATCAATAGCTAAAAATAAAAATAACAGAAAAGTACTTCCTTCCAACTTGTTCTTTTAAAAGTTTATAAAACACACATAACGTATTAAATTTTCACAGAATAATTGACTGAGCTTCAAAACTATAATATTGAAAATCAAGGTATATTACTCAAAAACTCATTCTAAATTAAAAATTAAAAAAAATATTAAAAGTAGAACAAAACAAAAACAAAAATTGGCTTTTAAACTAAAAAAAAAAAAGTCAAACTTTTTCTTTTACTAAAATAAAACATAAAAAAAAAAGAATATCAGTATCCTTATAGCTCATCAAGCTTTATTTACAATAAAACACAGTATTTTTTGTTGTTGATCAGTTTTGTTTTTATGTTTATTAAAAATATCTGTATAATGTAAATATTTTAGTAATTGCATTTCAAAGTATAGAATAACTTTTTCTTCAATATGGAGATTGCGGGATGTTATCTATATTACAGATACTTTGTATAAAGTTTGAAAAATTTTCTGATTCATTGAAGCTTATTCATATATTTTTCAATCAAGATAAATTTTTTTGTTTAAGTATAACTGTACACATATTCAATTCAAAAAGAGTAGGAAAAAAAAAAAAAAAGAGATAATAAAATGTTATCTATGGTAGTTTACAAAAGATAAATATTTTATATATTTTTGAATTTTATAGAATTTTTTAGAATTTAAAAAAAATTTATTATCGAACGTTAGTACAGGTTATTGAATTTTAAGGACTCTTGATCTTCAAAATTTGTTTGTTGTGTAAAAAAACAAGCACAAGTTAAAAAACCTTTCATTCATGAGTAACTTATTGTTTCAATTACAGATTTTTTTTTTTTTTTAAATTTTATGATGTAATTGTAAATTTAACCAATCAATTAATTCACCTTTAATGTATACCGTTCGCATGCATATACATACATATCCTCGAATCAATGTGAACAACAAATTGTAATCGATTTGTAATTCTATCCTTGATTTTACCGCACTGACATTGATTACATAACCTATATATTGAAGATCTTAAGCGTAATCGACAAATTAAAATTCACTAAAGAGGGCTTACATATGGTTAACCTTAAACTTGAAAATGAGTATTTTATTACCTGTTAATTGTTTCTTTTTTTTTTTTTTTCTTGTGCTTTCACAATTAATGGATTTCCTTTTTTTTTGTTGTTGTTTTGTTTTGCTTATTACATGCTATACCATCTGGTTATTATTGAAACCTGATGAAGTGATAAAGTACGAGGTCACAAAATATTATTCATGCATTAAAAAAACAAACAAAAAAAAAAGCAATGCACTTATTGCTGTTAATTATAAATCTTTTATTGAAAATAATTATCGTATCTAAAGATACATTTTATCTGTCAAAGCTGTCCATTAAAAAATGAAATAACAATTTTTTTTCTTTTCTTTACAGATACAATCATTTGTTGATGAAGAAAGAAAATAAATCAATGGTCTTATTATTGGTAGCAGTTACATTACATGATGCGTGTAACGTGTAAGTTTGATAAATATTATTCAATAATAAAGAAAAAGAATAAAAAGTACAATAAAATCTTATGAAAAAGTAATTTAACGGTTAAAAAAAAAATAAAAAAGGTAATCAGTTATTAATGCATTGTAAGTAGGTGAATTAATTAACAAGAAAAGAAAAATGAAAAAAACATGATATAAGCGTATTCACAATGATTTGTTGTTGAGCCACAAACGAAACGCATGCACATACATACATACCATATTTTAAATATACTCCCACTGTTAAATAATGAATAAAAGATAATGTAATGTGAAAAAAGTTCACGATTTTTTTTTAACGGAACATGACATTATCAAGATTTATTTTTAGTTATATTTTTCTCTTAAGATTTTTTTTTTTAATGACGAAATTTGAATAAATTTAATGCGGTTAATGCTGACGCATGCATGACTTGAAATTTTCTTTTGATTTTTCCCTTAAATACCGCATTCTGAAAGTAAAAAAAAAAAATCAATTCAATCACATTTATTGTAATATTTTGGAACTTTTATGCATAAAAGTTTTGTTAGATTGAAAATTCAGTGTCTGTCCTTTGAAGAGTAGGTACATATTTTCTTACAGTTCTTGTTAGTCGAAGCGAATTTTTGAAATTAAAGCATATATACAAAAACGGTATTTATAATGAAAATTTAAAAAAAAACAAAATACAAAAATGTCATGAAATTCGCTTTTTAATTATTTCAGCAAACATATTATAAAAAAAAATATTCTCTAAACCTCCACCACAATCTATTGAAATATTTTTTAATTATTTATGATTTATTGCATGAATAAAGAATAAATGATAGTCAATTTATCATTACAATTCAACATAACGAAAACAATATGAATATAATTTTATTTAGAGGGATCTATATAATAAAAAAAAAAAACAATAACAAAACATGTTTAAATAAGCACGAAATAGGATTTAAAACAATATAAATAAAATATATCAAGGCATGTCATATCAGCTAAACAATAAGCCATTTAACCTAATTTTGTTGGAGAAAAAAAAAAGTATCTTGATATCTAATTTAATATACTAGATAGCAAATCAAAAAAAAAAAATTTAGAGAAAAAAAAAATGTCACAAAACAATATAATAATACTTTGACATGATATCAATGCTAAATAGGACGAAAAAAAAAAAAAGGGAAAATTCAAATATTCATATGGATTAGCAACCTTTATAGTCATAACAAATTTCCATTTCATTGGAAATAAATAAAAATTGTCCCGAAATTGGATGAAAAAAAAAAAAAGAAATCAAATAATAGGTTTAGGACATAACAACAAAAAATTGTATCTAAAATGGAGAAAAAAAAAAAACTACAACAAAGAAGAAGATTTATCTTTAAAAAATATTCATTGTGTAATCGTCATCGTTATATTCTATACCGCTAGTACTATCATATATGTATATTTCGTAATAAAATGTGAATGATATGATTTTTGTTTCTAAAAAAACTGATAATAGCCATATTTTTTCTTTTTTTTTTGTTTGAGCAAAACATTATAACTTATCTATATAATACCGGACACTGGTGAAGGACATTTAAACAAAGGACTCACATTTTCATACAGAAAAGAATAGGTATCTAATACACAAACAAACTGACGTAATATTTTTATCTAACACCAACATTTCTGGCTTTGCAGAAAAAGCAGGAAAAAAACAACTGTATTTAAGATCCTTGCAAAAAAAAAAAAAATATATAGTTGAGAAAATCCAGTCTAGAATCTTCAAGCAAAAACCAATTTACCATATATTTTTGTATATTCAATAGCAATTTGGATAGAAAAGACACATAAGAAATCGACAAAAATACAAACAGGAAAAGACAGACATATAATTCTCACTTGTTTTTTTTTTTTGTTTTTTTTTTCCAAACTTCTATTTTCTTGACCATTCAATTTATCCTCTTATCCTTTCATTCACATTCAATGTTTTTCTTTCATAGATTAAAACTTCCGATTTCATTTTTGCAACTCACAAGAAAGAAGAAAAACAAAAAAAATGAAAATATAATGAAAAAAGGAAAACCCAAGAATCAGAACATTTTAATAGAATATGGCCGCATGGACTAAATAAGTAATGATAAGAGACTTATGAGGTAAAAAGAAAAGCTGCTTTAAAAGAGAAGGCAAAATACAATGAAACAAAACAAAAAAAAATGAAAATATAGGAAGGTGAAAAATTTTATTGAAAAACGTGATAAGATAACATTTTTCATTGGAAATTTTCGGGTTGTATTTGGGTTGAAATGATGAGCACGTATAAATAAAGAAAATACGTGAAATTAAAGGAATTGAAAGAAATTAAGTGATAATGAAAGGGCTGGACGTAAAAAAAAAACAACAAAATAATAAGAAGAAGAAAATAAAGTAAAGATTAAGTATGATTTCCATGAAACTTTTAGTAATTTAGTATTCTGTGGTAATGATGATTTTATTCAAAGGACGAAACAGGAACATAAACAACAACAACAACAAAAAAATCAAAAATTAAAGTGTTATACATAATTTCATTTATTCTGATTATATTTTTTTTTTCTTTGACAAAAATTTACATTTTACGGTTTTCCATTAAATTTCTAAATTCTTCATTATCTTGAACATTTTTTTAAAATTTTTTTTTCTCTTTAGAAGAAAATTTTTTTTTTATCACAAAATGAATTTTAAATTGAAATACAACAAAGAAAAAATTTTCATTTTCTAGAAAAATATTTAGCATTCAGATAAAATTATTGTTAACCTAAAATCTTTTCTTTAGTTTTTTTTTTTGTCTCATAAACAAAAAAAATATAATTTCAGATAAATTTTAAATAGATAAATTCTCTATTAGGAATTGTAAAATGATTTTAAAGCGATAATGATAATTCAATTGAAGTTTGTCTTCATAAGAATTTTCACTACATTCTACAAAATTAAAGAAAAAAAAAACACACACAGGTCTTCGTAGTATATACGTATATAATTTTCAATAGATATGCATACATATATTTTCGTATGTACATATAATATTTTTCACAGTATCTATTCACATTTTTAAAAATCTACTTAAAAATCTATCTATAAAGAATGCAAACGTTAGCAATGTGCTTCATTTTATTTTTCTTTTATTTCTTTTTTCTTGTGATGATAACATTTCGTACTTGAAACTATTTTATTGATTTTTACTTAAATGTACAAGAGTATCTTATTCATAGATAATCACAATTTTATTAGTATGTAAAATATATTCTTATATAGTGGATTCATAAAGTTATTTTTATTATTTTTTCTCTTTTTTTAATTTTTTTTTTTTAAAGTAAATTATATGACTTGTAGAAAATAAAATGCATTTGATATTCAAATATGGTAATTTATTTTCAATGAATAAAAAAAAAAAAAATAAATCTCCAAATCAATAAAATACTGATGGATTCGTTTTTTGTTTGAAAAACAGTAGTAAAAGTTTTTTTTTTTTCTATCCATAAAAATTCTTTAATTGGAAAAGAAAAAAATAAAAACGAATTAGCATCATAAAATCAAATTTTATTTAATTTTTTTTTTTTTTTTAAATTTATCTAAGTAGATGTATACTATCTTTAAGATACTAACTACTAATTTGTTTTTGTTAACATAAATTCATTGAAGCATAAAATAAAATTCTACTTTTTGTTTTTGTTTATTCAAATATAGATACTTATAGTCTCTTGAATATATTAACACTAAAAAAAAAAAATAGAAGTATGTATTTTGAATTTATTTATAATTTTCTTCATAAATCATTTTTTATATATTTTTATTTTATATATTTTCTTTAGTATTTGAAAAAAATCTCAAATAAAATCAATCAATAAAAAATAAAATCCTTATAAGAGAAAAATATTTTTCAAGTAAGATTTTTTCAAAAAAAGAAACTCAAGTAGAAATAAATAAATAAAAAAAAAAAAACACCATAGTAGATCCCATAATCAAGATGAACATCGTTATCATAATTTCCATTACCTGTTGCGGAATTGTAAATCAAATGACATATCTCTTATGAAAAAAAAAATCTTTTGTATCTTGATGATTTTTCTTTCCTACAAAAAAAAAAAATAATAAATAAAAACAATGCATAAGACATGAAATTGGATGATTTTATAAATAAAAATTATCATCAGTTGCATTTAATATTTTCTAGTAAAAAATTGTATAAAGGGTGTTTCACGGTTCGTGTGCCAAACTGAACATGGTGGTATAGATCTCGATGAAAAATGAAAAAAATCGTATTGGTCTATTCTCAATGGTTACCGAAATATTCAATAACCAGTTCCACTTTTTGTAACATATTTCAGAACTCGCGCAATATACAGAACTAAATGAGAACCTTTAGATCTTTGAAAAAATGTATTTTATAAAGTTGTATATCAAATGGTTCAGAAGTTATTGTAACTCAAAGTCAAAAAATGTTGAAAAAAATTCGTCATTTTTATGTTCAAGGTCGAATATCTCGAAAATTTGCCTTATTATTTTTTATATTTTTTTAGCTTAAATAAGAGCTTATGTTGTCTATTTTGATGTGGTTTTTTTTTATAGTATTATCTTCATCCGTTCAAAAGTTAAACACCACAATTTAAGAGCAATTTCTTCAAAATTCGTTAATTTTATACTTGTTTTTCATGTTTTATTCATTCACGTCAAAGCGCATGTCCAAAAGTATAAAATTAACGAACGATCTACCATCATGTTCAGTTTGGCACACGAACCGTAAAATACCCTGTATATACTATTTTGAATTGCATTTCAAAATTACTTTATTTTTTTCTTTTGATATGTTTTAGCCTTCAATTCTAGTTAATGTTTTTTGTTTGTTTTTATTGTATTAACGTGTGCAAAAAAAAAAATTTTATAAAATAAGAAACTATTCAAAAAAAACCTTGTTAATTAACTAAGTAATATTTTACATTTGAAAAAATAGGAAAAAAACAAAATAATTCATCGGGATTCTTTTACAAAAACCTTATTTCATTACAAAAAAAAAAAAAATCCTTAAACTCCATATTTTCTTCTATAATTTCTCTTATTAATTTTTTTTTCTCTTTTCAAGATACCTTTGTAAATACAGTTAAACGAAAAACACATCATTTTTCAACCGTCATTATATATCCTTGAACGAGCAGCGACTGATGTTAATATTCATGTAATTATCGTGTTTTTTCTTCATCATATTCTGTAAAAGCTTTAAAACATGTTTCCAATATATACAAAGGATATCCTTTTATATTCATTTTTCTTTTTCATTAAATAATATTTCAGGATACACAGGTAAATTTTATTTTGTAATTAATTTGTCTCCTTTTTTCCTTATAATTTAATTATTTTAAAAACATTGACAAAATTTTAGACAAAAAAAAAAAAAAAATAAGGCTTTCATAGAAGAATAAAAAAAACATGAGAGATGACAGAGTCAATTAGCGAATAATTAATTATACATGTGTAATTCGAAGGATAAACATGAAGTATGATGAAAATAAATATTTTTTAAGAAATTTGTTTATCATGTAAGTAATTTGTTCAATAATTTTGAATTTTTTTTTTTTTTGTAAAAAAGAGAATTTTTATTTTGAAGTGAATTAAGTTTATGTCCTTTTGAGAAGAAAGTATATTGCTTAGAAAGTGTAGGAGGTTTGAGTATTCTTCATCAATGATTAAGTGGTAACTGAGAACAGCAAGCGACATGGCATTCGGTAGCTCAATGGTTTAAGAGCATTACCCCGGCAAGGTAAAGGTTCCGTGGTTCAATTCTCGGCCGAGTCGAATGTCGTTTTTTCATGTTTTTCAGTTACTACAAAAGAATATTCAAAAAAAAAAAAAAAAAACTTACAATAATTTTAAATCGAAAACAGGACCTTTGTTTTTTGTTTTTTAATCCTATTTTAATTCTGACTATTTCGGACATAATCTCGTCAAAATATTTCGATTGATTCAATAAGTGTAAAAAGTTAATTATAAGCACTGATTTAAGCATCCTGCAAAGAAAAAACACATAATTAGCGCATCATTCGCTGAACGTGATTATCTTGAATGTTAAAATCTTTAGGCGTGACTTTTGATCTTCCAATGCATTATGTTCGATAATCATGGCTTTTTATATTTAATTACCCGAATAATCCATGAACACAAATATATATTTTTTTTTTTCATATAAATTTTACTCATAATCTTTTTTATTTATTAATGCCTTAATCAACGATAACATTTTCGATAACAAAAAACAAAAAAAAAAAAACAAAAAAAATAACACTTGAACCACACCTTTTGACATTTAAACCTTGTCAGATTTTATTCAAGTATCTTTGTGTATAATCGGTGTGATGGAAGATATTTTTAATGGAAAACAATGAGAATGCAAAACAGGTAGCTTTTACGACAAGAAAAAAAAAAAAAAAAGAAATACTTATCGCAGATTATAAACTTCTTGTTTGCTAATCTGTTCAAATGAAATTTGATTTTTAAGAAATGTCAATTTAAAGATGTTCTGTAATGAATTAAATCTTAATTAAATTTATTTTTTACTTATACGAAAGATACTTACTTGACGATAAAATTTAATAGTAATTGTTTTAAAGTGAAAAATTTAGAAGACAAAAAAATATGTTAGGGTTTTGCATTTGTTTTTTTTTTCTTCTTAGAATGTCAAAGTGTAAGTATATGTATAAAACAAATTGTGGTATAAAGCATTTCTCCTTTATGCTTGTGGCTTAAGTAAATACTTGGTTAAATGATAACTATACACATACCATCAAAGATACATCAAAGTATAAATTTATTGTAAAAAGGATATTTAATCAAAATAATGATTAAATATAAAATCAATTTTGATGTTTTGGTCAATCATGTTTGCAAAACCAATAAATTCAATTGAGTATATGTATAAATGAATATTGCACATTATCCAGCAGCTGTACTAACAAAATTTATCTTTTATTTGATAATATGCTTCAATGAATTATGTAAGTAAAATTTATTCAAACATTAAATACTTCTCTTTTACAAGAATATTTTTTTAAATTTAATCATCTATTGTAAAATTTTACTCTATATGTAGAATCAATAAAACAAATTATTTTAGTGTGCAAGAGGTTTTCTAAATAAATGAAGTAGTGTATATCTTAAAAATTATTATGAGTAAATATCTAATGGATACATATAATCAATAAAATTTCATTAGTTATTCAAATTTTAACAAATATCTTACTTTTACATTTGTCAGAAATTTATAAGAAAATGGAACAAAATTTAAAGAAAAAATTTATTCTATCGAAAAGATATTTCAATAAAATACAAAAGAACAAATTAATAGATTCTTTCAAATCTTAACAGTTAAAATATAGTAATAAATAATGATTTTGTGACGTAACCTTTACTTTTAATAGACATTGATCTTAATGGTTTCATTTGATATCGAATTAACATCAAAATACCAAAGATTAAATTATATCTTTGTATCTTCTTTTTCTTTGTATTTTATCACTCTTACGCAAGATATACACATTTCAATTTTATCAAAAAAGAACAACAACAACAAAAAAACAAAAAAAAAACAAAAACGAAAAACAAAATTCAATTAAATGTTAAAATTCAAGGAAGAAAAACAATATTTCATTGACTACGTAACATTTTTCATTTTAATTAATGGCGAAATAAATCTTTTTGGTTCAGGCAATAGTGAAAAAAAAATTAAAGGAATACAGAAAAAGATATTTTATTTTTAAATAAAACTCAGGTTTTGTTTTTGGCGAGTGTAGATTAGCACATTTATTATCTTATTTAATTTTTTTTATTTGTGTTAAAAAGAAAATCTCCAAGTAGGCTAAGAGTAAAATATTTATTTTAGATTTTTAGAAAGTGTGTTAAATTGAATTTTCCGGATTGCTAGAATGTTTTTTTCTATGAAGAGTTTTCGACTAGTGAAAGCTTCTCTTGGAAGCTTTATCATAAGCTTTTTCGAAAGCTTTTTCATTGAACTGTTCCAGCTTTGTCAAGAAAATGTATATCCCAAGTTTCATCAAGATCGCTTTATAAATAACAAAAATATCACTTATTTACATATAAGCGATATTTCTACGAGGGGGAAGGCTGAAGTTGAAACGGAAATTTTCATTTCTCCAAATATTGATTTTTTGTTGGGTTGGGGAGACTTTCATACATAAGAGAGGGAAAATTTTATTTTTTAGTCAGTATGATCTTGTTCACAGTGGGAGTAGGTAGTCGCTCGGGGGCTCGGTATCGGTAATTGTGTGGTTGACGCGGTAGTATGTATGACGAGTTGCTATTGCCAGCATCATGATACGTTGACGCGAGTGCATAATGCGTTTACACGCAAGCATATGGCGTTGATACGCGTATTTTTAAAAATTATTTTTCATTTTTATAATTTTTTGAATTTTTTTTAATTTTTTTTTTATTCTTTTTGTTATTTGTTTTGTTTGCTTTGATTTCTTAATTCCTTCTCGCTTTTTTAAAGAATTTAATGCGCAAATATTGTTTATAAATAAAATATTGATTTTCTTTTCATATTTATTTTCGTCTTCCAAACGTAATGAGAAAAAATAAATACTTAAGTAAATTAAACAATTTATACAAATCAGTGTTTTACCTTTAATTACTTACACGTTCTCTTTGAGGGTATTAATTTAATTTAATGACGTTTAATGAAAATGTAAAATCAGATACCAAACTTACTATAACCAACTACCACCTACACAACGAAATTTAGATACAAAGCAGATACTTGAAGTAAGTAATATTTAACACACTAGTCACGCTATACCATTCATTATACTTACTTTTATTTTTCAAATACCATCATTATAAGTATAATTACTTTGGCACATACATTTTACTTGTTACGTTTTATTGAAACATTCGCTATTGAAATAATTTATTTTTATCATGAGAAACCATAACCTAAAAATTCATATATAATTTTTCATAGATTGGTTTTTTGATACAACGAAAATGAAAGTCTTCTCATATTTAGTTAAATTTACATAACATAATTTGATTCCATGTGCCAAATTAAAATTCATAATTTTTTGTTTATTTTTTAAAGAAATAATCGATCTGCAGTTTAATTTTTAATTTCAATGCTGTCTCATAAAAAAAGTCCTTGAAAGAATAAACTTTATTTAAAAATAGAACTTCAGGGACCATTTAATTACAATCGAATGGAATAATTTAGCACAAGTGGTAAGTGATTTAAATTAAAGCAAAATTATACAAACAAAATATTAAATAATACTTCAATATATACTCTCTCGTCTTTCCACTTATCCGCATTTAATGTGAACCACAAAATAATGTGGTGCAATATTGGAAATTATGTTGTGATACCAACTATATTTTATTAAATGCGGAATTGATGGAATATCATGTTAATTTATTTTATGTATATCATTCTTTGATTAATAATTCAATTTTCATTGTTAATTAATGTTGTATTGTATTTAATTTACATATTTGACATCAGAGAGGACAATATAGATTTGATTATGGTGTTTGTTGTATGTGAACAATAAATGGAATTTATCAAATAGATAGATTTCCTTTTACTTAATTAAAAGTAGATTTGAGAAATAATAAGAACTTTACATTCAAATTAATAATAAGCATATTGAATGAACTTTTCAATCGGTACGGTGTTTACAAATCGTATCTCAAATTATTTGTGATTCACTACAAAAAAAAAAAACGAGTACTCAATCAACCATAAAAAGTAATTAAAATAGAAAATATACTCATTTTTTTTTTTTGCTAAGGTAATCCTGTAAATTTCAAAGAAAATCTTTGAATTTATTCAAAAACACTTGAGTTTAAACGAGCCTAACTGTTATACAAACAATTGACTCTTTATATTCGAGTTATTAAATCTTAATTTCAATTTAAAATTAAAAAATAATATACCTACATAAAAAGAAAAACCATTCATTTTGCAATAAATAAGATTTTTTCAGACATAATTTTCATAAACAACATGCCATGTCATATCAGATTTTTATTCTCCATTTTTTTTTTTTTTTTAATTTACGAAAAAAAAAGACGTTTGTTTCTTTGTAAATGTCCTTTTGAATTTTTTTTTGTTTTTACATTTTTTTGTGATTATTATGATTTTATATTTTTCATTTTTTTTGTTTGTTTGTTTGTTTGTGTGTATAAATCTTTCTTATGCCTTTTTTCTACCTGTGTTAAAATAAAAAAAGAAGAAAATATAACGCTTAAGAACTTGAATAAAGTTGTCAGTTTGACAGATAAACAGATGAAAATATAAATATAAAGCTATCATAAAAAAACAAAAAAACAAAAAAAAAAAAACAAAGAAAATAATCTTCTTTTACGAAAAAAAAAAAAAAACGATTTATGAAAAAAAGTATATTTGAATTTATGTGAATTTTATATTGTTAAATCTTAAGACATCTTACAATCTCCTACTGTTTATACCATTTCCGTTTGTTTTTGTTTTTACATTTTTTTTTTTTTTTTGCACAACCGAAACAGAAATAATTTTTATTGAATTTAATTTTTTTTTCTTGTAGAAAAAGTAAAAAAGTAAAAAAAAAACAGAAAAAATAAAATTATAAAAACGTTGAAAAAGCAGCTTTAATCAGAAATTTCTAATTTAAAGTTTGTATTTTGTAAAACATTTTTTTTTTTCCTTCAAGAATTTGTTTCTTTAATTTCTCTTACTACTTTTATCTATATTTCTGATAAAGAATTTTGTTAGGATTTGCGAAAAAAAAATCAATAAAATCGAATTTTTATTCTTAATTTTTTAGAATTGTTTTTTTTTTTTTTTTTTCTAATTTCAGTTGAATCGATGAAAAGTTCAATGAAACACCTTGAAGAGCGAACGCAGTCAGTAAGATTGGACTTGTATCCTTCAGATATTCTACGTCCGTCCAATTATTATATAATTCTGAGAAAAGTAAGTACTTTTTTTTTAAAATTATGTTTTATTTGTTTTATTTTTGAAGAATTTCTGATAAAATTTTTACATTTTGTTTAAAAGAAAAACAAAAAACAAAAACTTATTGATTTTCTTTTGGGTAAAGATTTTTTTTTTTTTGACTTATCATTACAATTTTTTTTTTTTTTGCTTGTATTTTTTTTTCTCTCTTATTTGACAGAGTACAAGCTTATTAATATTTTTTATCATATTTTACTTCATAAAATTATTTACTTTATCATAAGTACACAAATATAATTTAAAAATAAAACAGAAAAAACAAAAAAAAAACAAAAATAAAAAACATGAAAAAATAAAACATAAAAAATATCTAAAAACACAAACATGCCATGAAGGGATTCTGTTACAATTATGTAAAGAGAATTATTTTTTATGATTATTTTATTATATTATCAAGAGTATTTTTATATATGTACATATGTATATATAGGTATGTATGTAGTACATATCAAATTCTCTTGAGTGATCCCAGAATAATGTAAATAAAAGCCTATATTTGTGTAAAAAAAAATATATGAAAGATAAAAATAAGCTAAAAATAAATACCACATTTTTAGTAGATTCTTATATCATTTTTTGTATCTTGTTACACATTAACTTCATAATATATTGTAATTTTTAAAAAGATACATTGTATTACTAAAGATCTTATACATAAGCTTTATAATTGTTATTGTGCATTGTATCTACGTTCACATTTTTTTTTTTTGTTTTTTTTTTCTCTTTTTTCATAAATTCTTTATAAAGACATTGATGCAGCAGTGTCATGTGTTTCATTGAACTTTTGTTTGACTTTCTGATTTTAGTTTACATTCATTAAATACTGCAGGTATCTATCTATATTTGTTTTATTTTAAAAATAAATTTTCACCTTTATAAAATTAACATTGTTAAGAAATCAACACGTATTATGAAAAGTTGCATTCAATGTTTGATAAAATGTTTTTTTTTTTTTTTTCTTTGTTTTATTTGAAAAGATGTTTTATTTTTATTAAGCTATATTGATGATTGGTAAAACAAAAAAAATTGTTGATTGAGTAACATTATTTATTTTTTAAATAACATTGATGTGCTTTTAATGAAAAAAAAAAAAAAAAAGAAATATTGAAATTTCAATTTTTTAGAATTAAAAATAGAAGAAGCTGAAACGCATAGATTTTTTATAAAGTTAAGATTGTGATAGCTAATTTTTTTTTATAGTGTAAAGAATTAAATTTTTTGTTTCTTTGTTTCAGAAAAAATGATTTGGACGATTTTTCCTTTAATTCCTTTAATGATTTTACATTGCAACAATTCAAGATTGAAATCCTTCAGTTGTATGTCAACAATTCCAATTTTAAAAAATTCAACAACGAATTGAAAGATTTTTCTTGGAGATCTTACGTTTCCAAATTTTAAGATCTTTTTCCAAAAAGTTCCAGACAACTAGGTAAAAAAATCCGAATTTTTTAATTAAATTTTTTAAATTTATTTGTCCATTTTTGATCTTCAAAACAAACTGACATGGTCGTACTTTATGTAGAATTAACCACAGGCATTTTTTTTTTTTTTTTTCAAATTTAACCAATAATCAATTTTTATTTCTCTTTAATTCTGCAATATAACGAATTTTGTTTTCAAAATTATATTGTCTTGTTTGTATAATGCATATAAAATATTGTTACACATACGCCTGAAGTATGTACATATGTACATACATACTCAATATTGTTATGTTTTATAGAAAGTTGTAATTAAGAATTTATTATATTTTCAAAATATATAAAATTATATTATAATGGACTTTCATGGACTTCACATATACATATACCATGCACAACACAAACAAGATATATACCCATTATATATAATAATTTTGCTTCAGGTGATTTGTTTTTAATCAGTTGTACGTGTTATTATTCTAAAAACATGTTCAAAATTCATAACAAAATATTGTTCAGCTAATCAAAAAATAATTTATGTACACACACAGAAAAAGGGAATTTTTGTTATTAAGTAGGTTTTTTTTTTTTTCTTGTTAAATTTCATCTTTATTTTAATTCTTTAATTTTTGTTTTTTTTTTTTAGCAAAAATTTAAAATAAAATACTCCATGATTATAAATATAAAGGACGATTTCTGTTAACAACCCTCTTTCAAAAATAATTTCTATAATTAAAAAAAAAAAAATTTTTTGTTTTTTTTACGACAAAAACAGAAAAATTACTTTAAAATAAAAACTTGAACAATTTTCACCATATTCACAAAAATTAATAAAACATAAAATGTAAAAAAATTTCACTAATTAAAAGTAGTAAGGTAATTCAAGTGAACACTATAATAGCTTCTTTTTTTTTCTTTTTTTTTTAATTAAATTACCTCATAATAATTTTTTTTTTAAACATTTATTTTTTATTTTTTTTTTAACTTTATGGAGTGTATTTTATTTAATTTTATTATGATGAAATTTTATGTTTTTTTTTTTATTTTATGAACGATGAAAATATACCTGCTGATATTCATATTAAAATCTATATTACTCCTGCAGTGTACAGTGAATGCAAAATTTAAAAAAAAAAAAAAAAACGAAGTCATATACCTACATATGACATGATGTGATGGTGTAATTGAATTAAAATGTGCAAAATGTTGATTACATTTTACAAGGATTTTGACATAAATTCATTTTTACATGTAAGTAATATGATAATGCACTTTATGTGATTTCATGAAAAAAAAAAAAAAAACGAAAAGCAACAAATTGTTAAAATAAAAAACATTACCTACTTAATTTCAAAAGTGTCATCAGCATCAATTTAATAAAAAAATTACTTTAAATTAAATACCATCGTGCTAGAACTCAATGACATGTTTTTTTTTTTCAAAATGCATTTTAATTAAAAAAAAAAATTATTATTTTTATTAAATTTAAAAGTGAAAAATATCAATGACAATTAATTAAATAGTGAAGAAATAAGAAATTTAATTGAAATGTTAATTAATTACTATTTTGACTCGTAAGTCGTAATTCAACGAAAAATTAAGAGTTGGTGAGAGAGTTTCATTCTAAGCGGTGAGTATGTTTAAATTTTTTTCCCAAATGAATGTTTTTTCGAAAGCACGAAAATTATTTTTAGAGTTCAAAAACAATTTCGAGGATTCGGAAATATTTTTAAAAAATAAAACATTATTTAGAAAGTTTAAAAATTCGGAAAATACTTCGAAAATTCATAAATAATTTTGATAAGTCGGAAAAAATTTCAAGAATTCGAATTTTTTTAAATTTTATTTGGAAAAAATTTTTTTTTATAGTTTAGAAATTTTTTTTCGGCTTTTTTAATAGGTCAACCTTAAGAGTAATTATTTTCCAGTGATTATGGAAATTCAGTTTTTTTTTGACAATAATAACAATCAAATCGTCATCAAACTTTTTTTGAGCTAGTGGAATTTTAAATTGAATGAAGAAACAATATAATGTATGTATTCAAGTTCTTAAATTATATACTAAAAACTTTTATTGTATGAATGCAAACGAATCATAAGAACACGCTATCAGCATTATCGTTAAAGAAATTGTAATTGTAGTTTTATTTTTATTTGTTAATTTTTTCGTACTCAAGAATTCTTTATGAAGGTTTATTACAATGCAATGATGTTGATAATGGTTATAGAGATTTTCAACAGATAACAAAGATGATGCAAGAATGATTCTATGATAATAAAAGCAATGTAAGTATGTGTAGCCACATTACAATTATGATTTGTCTGCGGAAATTCAACAATAACAACAAAAAAAGTAAACAACAATAAACCAACAATTTAACTTATATAATTTCATTGCTATTATGGCGCTTATTAAACCATTCATTAATTAAATTGCGGTAACAGACTGCAGATAACATAACTTAATGTAATTTAATCATAATATCCTTAAATATTAATCATAGACTTTTTACTTACTTCTATACAAAAAAAAAAAAAATGATGTGCTTATTAAGTCAACAACTTTTTGTTCATCAGTTGAGAAATTTTGTTTTTATTAAATTGTTGGGCTTTTACAACATTAACTATGTGTGTACATATATTATGATGCTTCGTAAAATGGTACCTAAAATACGGAGTAGTGAAGTGTCCCAAATGGCAGATCCCTTAAGGAAATGAAGCCTCTCACCTCTCCTACTCCACTTTTTCCCGCCTTCTCGTGGTGGTACCGTTAATCTTTGGAGGAAACAGAGTAATCAATGCCTGTGGATTCCAAAGAGACAAAAAGGGAAAAAGACTAGGTTTAGATTAGGTTAGATTAGGTTACATTAGATTAGGATTTAGATAGTGTAGGGTATCGCTAACGATTTTATTTTTCTTCAACGGAAGAAAAGACGGTTCGTCATCATATGGAAGGTGTCATCAGCCGAATTGTAGGGAGTGTAGAAATTGTAGATAAGGATTGGTTCTTGTGAAAAGGACATCCACTTGAGTTGGAAATGGTTAGGCAGACACTTTGGCTAGTAGCGAAAGGCTACTGTCACTGTTCTGTCGGAGACCCACGGACCCTTCTTAGCGGATGTAATTTTTTCAAGAATTTTTTCCTTCGCTTCAGCCTTCATAACTCGGTTTATGCATAAAGTTTGTAAGTTCTTGATGGGTCGGAGGGGCAGGGGATTTGCGACCCTTGTTGGATGGTAGTACGTGGAGTGACCTCGCATTGGTCGTGAAGCCCTGTTAATCCTCCGCTATATATGCTGTCGGTGGACCCCGGGGAAGGTTGTACCATAGAGCGGCACCATGCCTCGGGTTAAAACACATGATACGGGTATTGGAAGATGCTCGAAAGGTGGCCACTATTAGAGCATATAAATTTTGTGCATAAATCGGGGAAGGAGTGAGTCAATCCTGTGCTCACTATAGGGAAAAAACAAAATATTAATTATAATAGTAGGTTATCTCACGTGTCGCGTTCGGTTTGTTTTGTGTGTCGTAGGAAAAAAACAAAGTATCTATGCAGCTGCGGTTTCTAACGATTCATTGTCCCCTAGATTATAGGTTGCTTTTGTTTCGAAGTCTTTGTTCCGGATTTTCAAGTTTTCACGGATATCATTCGGGTACTGAAATAATTCACATTGATGAATGGGAAAGGCCGCGGCGTTTTAGTCTAACTACTTATGGTAGTGGCGGAAACCGAGTGTCTTGACCATTCACCCATGTGCGTTGTGGATGTGCTCGTTTGCTTGATGTGGAACAAAAAGGCTTGGAAATTTCGGAGTCATTGATTTCCGCTAAAAGTGAATTATATTCTGGGGGATAATGGAAAGTTTTAAAAAGCCCTGCATATGATGGGGTTAGTAGATTAAGTTCTACAATAGATCAGTTTTGTTAGGGTAAATGATTAGGGCTTAGTACCGGTTCGTATACAAAAGAAGTGATGAATGGATAACGGTTGATTTTTAGCTTGTAGCTTGGGTTTATGTTAGGATGGGGGATTTGTAGGGAACTTCGTCGTCGAATACATAGAATATTTCGGTTGCGCGATATTTTGATCCATACCATCACTTCGGGAACGGGCACCCGGTAAGAAGAGTATGGTGAGTCACAAAATGTTTTTTTATTCATATTACACTCAAGCATTGACACATTATAATGTTAACTCTTTTTTGAATAATTTAATTATGTTACTAGAGAATGTTTCTGGCATTTTTTAGTTTTAAAAGCAAACATAAATTTTAAAAAATCAACAAATATTGAAGTAATTAAATTATGATGTGTCAATGCTTTTCAACTAAAAACCCTTTCACTAAATAATTAAATAATTTCCACCAAAATTGACTTGAATAAACATTGTAGAGGACAACGATGGATATTTGGTTTTGAAAATATTTGTTTGGGCTTATAAAATTTTCTGGCAACATTTTTTTTTTCAATTTTTCATTATGACAAACTAAAAAATCAACTGACCAATTTTGTTAGAGACCAATAAAAAATCTGTATTCCTTAGATAAAAATTTGAAAAATGAGTGAAAGGGTTAAACCAAAGAAATTATAGACAGAAAGAAGTCTTATGTAGTATCGAATAAAACTTTAAAATTATTACATTAGAGTATAGAACAGTACGGTAAGAGAAGGAACGAAGAAAAGGCTTTCTCAACAATGTTGGAACCCCAGAACAAAAAATTTTGTATGAGACATTTTTATACTACATAAGAATTCTTTCTCTCTATAATTTCTTTGGTTAAACATACATACATATGTATATAAAAGCCGTTTATTTTGAAAGTCGTATAAGTCCACTTCCAGTACAAAATAAATTAAAGTAAATTTCAGATGAAGAATATTCTATAAAATCCTTAAACAAATTGTCTGAACTTATACCACTTTGAAAATAAACGGCATATTTTTATTAAAGGTAAAATAATAAAAGTTGAGGCATCGTATATATTATACTAGAAAAACATGCGCAGAAAAAAAGATACTTACACACATGGGTTTTTGTTGTTGTAACAGGTTTCTTTTTTCGTATATGTACACAAGAAGATCATTACGCCATGTAAACCATTCGCGAAAAAACCTCAACTTATTATTATTTTACCCACATATATAATACTTAAATTATTTGGTAAGGGCAGGTATTCACCAATGACATTTAAAGTACATAGAATTGAAATAATATATGTAATATGAAAAATTCGTAATTTGAAAGTTAACTTAACTGAAAACTGAATTGAATTCCTCAATAAACTTACTTTCAACTACAAATAAACTTCGTTGGTGAATACTGCTCTACAATTTTTATTAGTTAGTAAGTTTTAAAAAATTCTTATGAATTGGAAATTAATTGATATCGGGAAAAAAATAAAGAGTTCTAAAGAACTCAGAACGTAAAGGTAGGTGTCATCATAATTTATAATGGAGAATATCTTCCCGATATCTGAAAGGTATGTACGTACATATTTTTTTTTTTTCAATTTGGATTATTTAATAAAAAGACGAAATTTGTTAAAGAGAATTCAGAAAGTAGGATTTTGTTTTTCTTTGAAGATTATTTGTTTAGAAATAGGTTGAATATGTGTTTTGCTTTTTGATTTGAATCTGCTGAATTTGGAAACCTTGTAGTTTTTTGAAGGACCTCTTTGTTGCTCAATATTATTCATTTATTGATTGTTAGGGGATCGAAATTGTCCACAAATAATCAAAAATAGGTTTTATTAGTTATTAGGAAAAAAGATGAATCAAGGATTAAAAGGAAATTGAAACGCAATTTATTTTCATTTAAAATTTATTTTTTATTTATTTTCTTTTATCATACAACATTGCTTCAAATTGACAATTTATGTAAAACAAATTCTTTTAAAAAAAATATCAACAAGAACTTATTCTTAACAAAAAATTTCATAATGGAAATAATCATAATTTTATTCTTTTGATTTTGTTTTTGCTTTCCATTTTTTTCTATTCAATAAAATTGTTCAAATTTTACAATTCAATGAGCTTGTTAACGATAATATTATTTTTTTTCTTTCTCGTAATTTCCAATTTTAATTTTTTTTATATCGAATTCTTCTGGTTTGTAAAATTACAAAAATTTATTTCATTTTGACAAAAAAAAAAAAAAAAAAAAAAACGAATAAAGGAAAATTTTTTTTTGATTTAGCTAATTTTCAAAATTACTTTCTTCCTTAAAAGCTCATTAAAAATTTTCAAAAAAAATTTGTTAAATAATTTTTAAAACGCAAAGGTACGTCATTATCGATAATTTGGAGAAAAAAAAAATTTATTAGTAGAATAAAAAGGAATAAGAAGGAATGAAATTTAAATTGTATAAAAAATAATAAATGAAAAAAAAAAAAAGTACTTGAAATGGAAAGCAATTATTTACCATAAAAAAAAATAAAAGAAAATTGAAAAATAAAATCAAAGAATTCTCTTAAATTTCATATCTAGACATTGGTGTTATTTTTTTTTAAAAGCAAAGAAAAAAACAAAAAAAAAAAAAAACATTAATATCCATTATTCGGGCATAAAACACGTACTGACTATAAAATTGGAAGAGAATGTCATAACATTTTTTCCTGTTATACAAAATGATGTACTATGTATCTTTTGCATGAACTTAGCATAATTGCGTTGTCTATATTTGAAATCTGTTGTTTCAGAAAAAGTAACATGATGAAGAATTCAACGAATAAAACGAGGTTTTACATCTGAAAAAAAAAGAAAAGAAAAAAGAAAATAAATAAAAAGTTTTTATTGAATTTAACTTCATTTATTCGAAGGATATAAAATAGATGTAAGGATAAATGCAAAAAAAAAAAAAATTTAAATAGATCCCATACTTACTTACTTTTTTTTTTTTTTCATTCCTATAACCATATGTGAAATTTTGAGAAGGAATTTCAAAAGTAGATGATAATAAAAATCTCTGGTGTAGTTTCTGTTATTACAGTTGTACATATCCTTTTTCGATTATCATTATCATCTAAAATTTATTATATACAGGAAGAAAATTGAAAAGAAAAAAATGTAATTGAATTTTTATTTCATTTATTATAGAAATAAGGAAGGATTATTGTGTTTTGTTTTGTAAGGATACTTGAAAAAAAAAAAGTGGCTATAGAAAAGTAAAATTACATATACCTACATATATGTATGTAATTTAATTTTCAATTTTCTTTTTTTCGAAAATCTTTAATCTACTTAAAACTTTATCCTTATGGAATTCACCTTTTTCATTATTTCATCCTTTGCTTTAGTACAAGATCAAAATGTCCCTATAATAACAAAAAGAAGAAAACTAAATTAAAGAATTTTGAAAAATAATCCTACGTTGAATATTTTCTAAATTTAATTTTCATAAAAAGTAATTTTTTGTTTAATCCTTTTTTTTTTCTTCCTGATTTCCTCAACAACAAAAAAAAACAAAAAAGTTTTTTCTCCTGCAAAGGTGTAAAAATAAAGGAAAAAAAAAAGTTCTCTTCATTACTTCAATTTTTTTTTTTTCTATATTAACTTATATCCTTGTCATTTTTAATATTTCATATTTTTCTCTCACACAATTTTTTAGTCCTTTGATTACACAAAATCCTTTTTTCTATTTTTTTTTCTTGCATCCTAATAAACATTATTTTTCTTTTTTAAAGAGAACCTTTTTATCTTTCATATGATATTATTTCCTTCAATTTTCATTATCTTTAACAAACTTATTTACCTGTTTACACACCCACACATCCTTTTTACATATTTTTTTTTATTATGATTATTTTATACAAACAAAACACAATATGAAAGGATACACACATAGAAACTGTGTCAAGGTTTGTTTTTTTTTTTTCATTATTATTAAAATACATTATGTACCTACAATATTTTCATATGAGCTTTTCATTAGGGGAAAAAAAAATGTTGTCACTATTTTTTCATAATTTTCCTCCTGTATTTTTATTTTCTTTATCACACTTTTTTTTCACTTCATAAAAAATAATTTTTATGTGTGTTATTTTTTCTGTCTTTTATCACAAACTCATATGTGTGTGGATATAAATTTTGTGTATCTTAAAATTATGTGGTCGAATCTATATCGTACGTACTATACACATACACATACTTTTATGTGTAATGTGTGAATTTGAGTATTTTTTGAAAAATATCCTTGTCCTTTTATCCTTTTTTTCATATAATCATATAATCTTGAATATTTTGCATCACTGTAGTGGTATTTTTTTGTATTTTCGAATTTTTACACAAACGAAGGTGTTTTAAAATTAGAATCTAAAAAATTTTGTATAAAAAAAGACGTTTGAGATATTTAAATGATTTTTGTATGTTATGACAATGAAAGATGAAATTTGAAAAAGAAAAAAAAACGACAAAGAAAGTATAAGCAAAGATTGTAATAACTAGATATAGGAAGATATTCCACTGAAATGGGAAGAATTTATACAAAAAAATTAAGCTTCTTTTCAACAAAGCTTTTCTCACCAGCGTTGTTAGATCGTGGGATTTTTCACAGTTCGTATTTCGTACGTGGTATAAAATATGTATAAGAAGGTATTTTATATAATTTATAAAAATTTTTCCCCTCGTGCTTTTTCCCACGATTTACTTCAAGGAGGCAAAATGTTTCCTTTTTCCCTTTTTAAATTGTCGGTAGCCGAAATTCCCAAAAACAGGAAAAAAATCTCACGATCTAACAACACTGCATTCAATATAAATAGTGAGAAAAGTTTATCTTTCTCTCTCGCAAGTATTTTATTTTGAGCAGTAAACGTCAAAGCTTTTTAAAATGGATTTAGCGTAAATCCACCTAAAAATTTTACTCAAGACAGTGAAATACACTGGAGCGCAATATCTTCCTATAGTTATTACGATCTTTGGTATAAGTATGCAAAAGCTTATATTTTCTTTTTAATAAAGAAAAAAAGTGTAGAAAACTGTTTTGATCTATTTTTTTTTTATATCTTTTGTTTCAAGCAAACAATGAAAAAAAAAAAGAAGAAGAAAAACCATAACAACAGGATAAGAATTCTCAATGAACAATATTCAATTAAATCTATAGCGAACATTAAATTTATTGTTCTATAGCAACGACAAAAAAAAAAAAAAAAGAAAAAAGCTCATTTCATTTTAATTTTTCCTTTTTCTTTTTAATTTTCTTTTTCTATCGAAAATTTTCCGAAAAAAAAAAATTTTTAATACGTTTCAAAAGTTGTTAAATATTTAAAAATGCGACGTAGTTCCAAGTAATAAAATTGAGAAACTTTAATAAAAAAAAAAAGAAAAAATAAAACAACTTTTGTTTTATTGTTGTTGTTGTTGTCAGAAGTAATTTGTAAAGATTATCTTCTTAAGAATCAACAAGAAATTATACATTTATCTTTTTCAGATATTATTTTTCAAAGAAAATTTAAAAAAAGTGTAAAACAAAAAAAAAATGTGAAAAATAAATGAAAAATGAAAAATTTATGTGAATAATTCAAGAAAATTTATGAGTTTTCTTCAGGAAAAATAAAACGTACATATAAAAGATTTGAAGTTTTAATGAAATAATTAAGTTTCTAAAATATGTTTTAAGGACCTGGGAGCTACGTTTATTTTCAAGGACAAAATGAAAAATTAAAAATAAGAGAAAAAAGGAAAAATAAAGATGAAAGTTTATAAATTAATAATTCATACAGTTAGTGAACTAACAGTATTAAAAAACTTTTCATATTGTTTTTCAGAGAATTTTATTTGTTTTTTGTTTTTTTGCTTTTTTTTGTTTTTTTCGATTATGAATGAATAATTTGAAATTCTCATGAAATATATTTGAAAATTGAATTAATAAATTGCATAACTGATGCATAGTGATGAATATTTTAGTAAGGATAAAACGGTGAAAATCAAATTAATTATATTTACTGAAGAAGAAGAAGAAGAAGGTATTTAACATGTTTAGAATTTTTTAACGTCTCTTAAATAAGTCGGACAATTCTTTGAAAAAACAAAAAAAAAAAAATACAAAATACATTTTTTTTTTTTTTTGAAAGTTCAAAGTTCACACTGAAATTCAGTTGAAAAAAAAAATAATTTGTTTATTCAAATTTTGTGAAAGATTTCTTAGTTTGTGTGAGCTTTGTAGTATATCTATTTTTCATTCTCCGTGTCTAAGAAAATAAGTATGTACTTAAAATTTATTTAATCCTTGTGTCTACTACCACTGCTGACGTCAAATATGGTAATTATAATTACCAGTAGGCCTAGTAAGACCTATGTGTAGACATTAGGGTTAAAAGTACAATTTCATGAAATAACGTCACCTATACATTTTTGAAGTAGAATATTTTGTTATCTTTAAATGAGACAAAAGAACTTTCTCAATCCACAATAATTGAATAAATAAATTGTTGGTGCAAATAGTTGAATAATCCTTAAATTGATAAAAGTAAATTCGAAAAAATAAAATGTAGGAGGTTTGAGTATTCTTCATCAATGATTTAGGTGGTAACTATGAGAACAGCAAACGACATGGCATTCGGTAGTTCAGTGGTTAGAGCATTTCTCCGGTAAAGAAAAGGTTCCGTGGTTCGATTCCCGGCCGAGTCGAATGTCGTTTTTTCATGTTTTTCAGTTACTACAAAAATCATTCTAAATTTCAAGGATTTCAGCATTCATTCAATTTTCAATAAGTTTTCTACGAAACTCGCTTAATAAACTTACCTGTATTTTCAAGTTCAAAAATTGAATACTCATGTTCTTATTTCCGTAATATATTTTTTTTTTTTGCTTTACATACGTTTTTTTTTTTTTTACCTTATACCGTAATATCAGATTACATAACATAATCTCTATGACATGATTCACATTATTAAATATCATTAATATATTTTTTTTTTTTCTCCTTTAAAATTATCTACTCTGTCATTCTATATTTCTATCTAATACAGTTTTTTTTTTGTTTTAGTAGCGAAGCGATCGTTATGCAACTTTGCTCTCAAATTACACTTTCAATTGTGCGAAATTGAAACTGTATTGTCTTACTTGCAGAAAAAAAAAACTGAAAAAAAAAATAATAATAATAAAAGATTCATTTTCATTGTTTTTCTACACTTTTTTTTTTTTGCTCGTTGAATTATTTAAATGAATTTTATCTCGTTGTATGATAAAAAAAAATAAGTACTTTACACAAATACATAGAATTAATATGAGAGTATATATGTACTATACATATGTGTATGTGTGTATTCATATGTAACAATTATGAATTTGATATTTCACATCTGTTTGATTTTTTAAATGAGATTATTATTTTAATGACGATTATAATTTCCTTTCATTTCCTTTCTCTTTAAATATTTGCAATTATCTGCATGCAATTGAAAATATGTGTATGAATTTATTAGTGTGTGTGTGTGTGTACGTATGATATGTTACATTTTTTTTTTAATAATTATTAAAAAAAAAAAAATTTTTATCACGATGAAATGACAAGGGAGAAAAAAAAAACAATTAATTTCTATTTTGTTTAATTGAAAAAAAGCAAAAAAAAAAAACAGAAAAAATAAATTGTGAATAATTGTCACACACGGCACCTTTGACTTTGAATATACTAATAGAAAATTTATAGATTGCATTTGTGTATGTATGTAATTAAAAAAAAAATGTAAAAGATGCGTGAGAAAATACTTTTGTTATTATTTTTTTTAATTATGATTTTGAAAAAATAAAAAAAAAATGATAATAATAAAAAATACTATGAATTTTATTTTCTGGATGACCTATTTTGACATCTCGTCATGGGTATTGCGTAGCATGTATGTTTTTCTATTTTCTAAAAAAAAAGTATCTTTTATGGTGCATTTAATGTTTACTTTATGTAACTATTTGTAAATGTGGTCAGAATAAAAACTTAAATACTTAAAAAGATGGTTTTTTTTTTCTTTTTAAAGATAACAAAAATATTTTTAAAAAGTAGAAAAAAAAAACTAAGAAGGTGTCAGTCGCGTAAAAATAATTTAAAAAAATATGTCTAAATTCAGAATATCTTTAAACGCAGATAAGAATAAGAATTCATTAGAAAAAAAGTGAATTTGAAATTTTTCAAACATCTTTTCTTTTCAAACTCTTAAAAACTTCCGGATATAATTTCATTTTACACACACAATCGCGCGTGTTTTCTTAAACAAAACAACAACAAAAATTATTGTTCTTTGTATGGTAATTCTTTGAAAGAAAGATAAAAAAAAAAAAGATACATTTTTGAAAGCACTTACATTGCAATGCGAATAAAAAAACATTATAGTAAAGATTTTTTTTTTTTTTCGAAAAACAAGTTATACAACTTCTTTGAACAATCTTCTGTCTTATTTTATTATGATCCACGCATTTAAAAATCATAAAATAAAATAATTTTTTTCTCTATGTTTTAGATTAAATTGCTTTTTTTTTTTTATCAAAGAAAACAAAAATAATTTTACTGCTTTTTAAGTTCAAGAACAGAAAAGAATGAAAGAAAAAAAAACTAGTGAGAAGAAAAACAAACGACTTTGTTTTTTTTTTTTTTTAATTCAAGTGAAATAATTGCTTGCACATAATTATTATGCTCCAGGATATGAAATCATCGTTTGTATGATTCTTATACTTTTAAAATTATTTTTCCCTTGCAATGCCACATAGTAATCGTGTATTCGTTTAATTTTTTTGTTTTTTTGGAATATTTTTCTTTAGAAAAAAAAAATTCATTTAACATTACGGAAAAGAATCTAAAGAAAAAAAAATGAAAAGAATATTTTATACCTGTCATAAAATTATCCTGTTTTAAAAAACAATTTCTCTTTACAAAAAAAACAAATTTTATTTCCTTTGTTTAGTTGTTTTTGTCCTTTTCTAAAAAATTCAAATCAAAAACTGAACAAATTCTTGTTGAAGATTTTCGAACTAAACGATACAGGGAGGTTAATGACGTTTTTGGATTAAATCCAAAATACTATGTAGTACAATAAAAATAGGTTGACAATTATTTTATCAAGTTTGTTTTTAAACAACGTTCAGGCTATTTTGGAAAAAAAATTATTTTTTTGAATAATTCTTTGATTGACATGCATCTTAAATATTTTACTAACGGTATCAAGGTTTGTGAAATAGTATCTATTTTAACGTGAAATATAACTGATGACATGTTATGTCCTTTTTACCTTATACATTATTAGACAGAGTATAGAAAATTTGCCTATAAGGACTAATATCAAAATAATTGACATGTTTTACATATACACCTCTAGAGAAAATACTGTTATATTCAAAAGGTGTTCGAAAAAAAAAAATACATATTTTGAATTTTTCTTTTTTCTCCAAAGTTAAAAAAAAATATTGATTTACAATTCATTTGTAGTAACTGAAAAACATGAAAAACGACATTCGATTCGGCCAGGAATCGCGAACCACGGAACCTTTACCTTGCCGGGGTAATGCTCTTAAACCATTGAGCTACCGAATGTTATGTCGCTTGCTGTTCTCAGTTACCACCTAAATCATTGATGAAGAATACTCAAATCTCCTACACATTACATTTAATTTCTTCTCAGAAACTCTCTTTTTTTCATTGATAAAATTTTTTAAAAGAAAATTCCAATTCTACAGGTTTCGAAAAGTGTATATTTTTAAATTCGAAATTCCTACCAGAAACTTCGAAAAAAATAAAATTCGATAATTAAGAAAAAAATAAATCACCCTATAAAACTCATCAAAAAAATATTAGTATTTACTTTTTGTTGTCTAATCAAAAATTCAATCTTAACACTTTTTGCGCGCTACCACCTTTTGACCATATAAATCATTTATATGACAGGTAAAATAGAAAAATAATTATTATGAGCTTCCTTTTTTCTTTTTCTTTTTTTTTTTCTTTTCATTTTTTTTTTATTATTATAGACGAGATTTTAATTTACCTTCGGTAATTATAATGATATTTTAACCATAAGTATATAATTTAATGTATATTTAGTATGTCATTTAACGTGTGCTGTATTCATATACATAATAATGATGCAAATATATTCAAAAAACCTCGGAAAGATATTAAAAAAAGATTAAAAAAAATAGTATTTTAAAAGAAATATATATATATATATGGAAAAGATACATACATGATTATTTTTAGTAAGACAGGTGCTTTTTGTTTTTGTTAACACTTGGTTTTTTTTTTTTTTTGCATCTTGATTTTATTTTTTCACATTATTTATCTAATTATTTAAATTACTTTCAAATAACGGAAATTTTCTCTATACATATATGGACAAATACACATGCATATATTATATGATTTATTATTTTTATTATTTTTTTTTTGTTTTCTAATTATCATAAATTATTCAGATAATAAGAAAGATATTGAAAGTATATGAATAATTTAAAAATGAAATGAATGTCGTTATTTTTCAAATAAAATTTATTATCACATATGTACATACGAGTATAAGGAAATTAAATTTTTTTCTTAATTTGCACAAAAATGAAGAAAAATAAAAGATAATAATTATATTATTTATATAATTGTCGTCATCATATTCGAATTTAATTTGTTTTTGTTTTAGAAAGTTGTTTTGTATTTGATTAAGATTCACATAAATCTAACGATTGTATTTTTTTTTTTGTTTTTTTTTTCAAGATTTAAGTAATTTTTTACTATTTTAATTGACCTTAGCGGTTTTTTTTTAATTGGTTGAAAATCTGTTTGAAGATTAAAACAAAGAAATTAATCATAATTTCATTAGATACTTTCTTTCTTTTTGTTTTTCGCCTTATTAACATATTCTTCGAAATAAAATCAAAAAAAAAGTTTCGGTAATAAATTTCAGTTTTGAAAATGAATCGATAAAGTACGAAATTTAAATATAAAACAACGGTATAAGTTCATATGTATGATAATCAAACTACATATAAGAAATTAATTTTCTAATGAATTTGTATGAGGTTTTAAGTATTCTTCATCAATGATTAGGTGGTAACTGAGAACAGTAAGCGACATGACATTCGGTAGCTCAATGGTTTAAGAGCATTACCCCGGCAAGGTAAAGTTTCCATGGTTCGATTCCCGGCCGAATCGTATGTCGTTTTTCATGTTTTTCAGTTACTACAAATTTATATCTAAATTTACTAACAGATATTCAAGAAGTTTAGAATTTCGTTGAATTAATTTAACAATAAATTTCGAAAACTTTGAAATTTTGTTGTTGTTTTTTTTTTAAACTGAAATTACACGTTCGAAGAAATATACAATATTTTCTACTTGAAATTTCAACATTCTATAAACAAACAAAAAAATACATCTAAAACATTGTTGTTCAATTATAATAATAATATCCACTTAACATTAAAACCAAACATATCCACATAAATCTGTATACGAGTACATTTATAACATCCGGAAATGTACTAGACACTTATAAAAAGTGTAGTTTTCATACATGTTTTTCGATTTTGTATCTCAAAAGAATGAATAAATGAAATATTTATAAAACAAAAAAAATCTCGAATCTAATGTTTTCGTTAGATTCATAAATTTTCAATATGAAAAGTTTTGTTGAAAAAAAAAAAAAAACACAAAAAATAAAAGTTTATGTAGCAGTGTGTGTGTGTGTGTGTGAGTATGTGTCTTTGTTACGTAGAATTTAGAACAGATTTGGTGAATTTAACATAAAAAAAAAAATTTAGATACAATTTGCAAACAAAGAAAAGAAAAACTCGAAGAAAAGATATTTTATCATTTTCTTGTTTGTTTTTTAAAAAAAAAAGAAAACCTAATCATTCATCATGTTAGGTAAATTTCAGCCTCCACATATCCTAGATCCTGAGAAAATTTCAAAAACTTTAAATTGCAAAAATATAAATTTTTAGGAAAAAAAAAATAACACTTTTGCTGAATCTGTCATTTTAAATTAAAATTGCACACTGTTCTAATAGTTTTAACTTTAAGAAGCTTTATCCGTCTCGTATATTTTTTCATCATAACTTTTTTGTTTTTTTTAAAGGACATTTAGTATTTTCGTAGCTAAAAAATCTATCATTGAAAAAAATTGCTTTTTACTCACACAATATCTTTATCACATCTCGTATATGCTAGCAAACTCTTCTCATATGTTCTATAATATTTTTTCTTTTTTTTCCTAATATCCTTTTTTTTTCCAATATCCTTAATTTGAGTAACGTTATCGTCAAATATCAAAATGTCAATAAACTTTCTCCCTACGATGTTTTTATTTTTATTAACATGTTCAATGTCAATAACCGTTAAGAAATTCTTTTATATGTATATGTACCAAAAACACATTAAAAAAATTCTTAATCCTCGAGCGGATTACTTACGTATAAAAGTTTTCTCAAATACGATAAGTACCTACGTATACTTTGGAAGAAAAAAAAAAAAAAAACGTAACACATTCACACATATTTATACAACACATTCTTCAAAAAGTGTCAGATAACATGTACATTAATGTCCGTATAAAAAAAAATGTACATACACCAATATTTTTTACTTATAGTAAATGAACAAAAGAATTTTTCCTACGCAATTAATCCTTCAATTGTTCTAAGTAGAAATAACCTTTTAGACGAATTGAAAAAGAAAAAAACACGAATAAATATGAAAAGAAAAATCATGTTCAAGGCAATAAAACATGAAAAAAAAAAAAAAAGATGCTTATCTTTTATACAATCCATCACCCACACAATGCGTAGGTGTATGTATCTCGTACGATTTTTTGATATTTAAAATACCTATAAAGTATGTGAGTAAATCTCAAAAGATACATTTTACATGTAAGTTAAGTATGTGTATAACATTCGTGTAATATGTGATAAAGATGATGTGTGTAATGTTGAAAAGTTTCAAAAAAAAAAAAAAATACTCGAGAACATGCGGAGGAATAAGTTCTTACTAATGCGTGAACAATTACACAAATTCTCAAATGGAAAATATACTGTGTCGTTTTTTTTTTTTTCTTTTTCTTTTACTTTCTATTTTTGTTGTTGATGCTTTTTCAAAAAAGGATATTAAAGAAAGGGGGTAAAAATAGAAAAGTGTTGGCACATAAAAAATAAAAATTTTTTTTCTCGACCTACTTTTTATTCGAATTTTTTTCATAAGTTTTTTCTTTCCTTTTTTTTTTGGCCTATGAATTTCCACAAAAATATTTTTCAACTTGAAAATAATGATGAACAATTTATGAGCTTATTATTTTTTTTTCTTTTCCTGTGTTTAACATAATTTTTTCTGTTTTTTTTTTTTATTTTGGTTTTTTTTTTTAATGTGTTGAAATTATTATTGTTTTCTCTTGAGGAAAAAGATTTATGAGAGTTCATAATGGAAAATAAAATATCCGTAAATGTTTATTTCTATATGTCTAAAAATCCCACTCATTAACACACACACACACACACACACACATAAACTGTAATTAATAGCGGTTATTGCACTTTTAAAGTGAAAAAAAAAAAAAAAAAAGGAATTCCCGTATTCAAATATACAAAAAGGATCCTGCTGCTTTTACAGAATTTAATTAATTTGAATTTACAAAATTTTTCACACAAAGCAATAAGAATTCAAAATAGTTTTGAAAACGCACAAATAAATTCTTTAGCCAGGCTATTCATGATTTTCAAATGATAATAATTTAGTACAATTTTTCAAAGTTCTAATTTTCAATTTTTATTGGACTTGGAATAGCGGAATATTATGGATCTTTTTCAGTTTAGATTCTGTAGAATTGTGTGGAATTTTTTTTTTTTATTTTTTTGTTTTTTGAAAATTTAGTGGAAATATTTTCAATACAAATATCCTTTGTAGATTTTTGTTGTTGTTTTGAATTTATTTTATTGCTTTTTTCTGTTTGTGTAATGAAATCGAAAAAGGATAAATTACAAGCAGGATTCGTCTTTTTGGCATATTTTCATTATTTTTAAATTATCAAATTGTTTTTTTTTGGCCATGCAAGATTGAGTTGGACATTTTTTTTTCTCTCTCTCTCTCTCTCTCTCTTTTTGACCTTCTATGCTTATGTGAAAGACATTGTGTCTTTTTTGAAAATTTTATGTCCCTTTTTTACCTTATTTTGTTGTTAGAACTTTTGTTTCTCTATCGTTAAATATTGCAGAATGTAATAAGATTCGAATCTGTAGAAAGTTTCATTTCAACGAAAATGGAATGAAACGAAAATTAGATCTGAAAAAAAAAAATTGAAAGCTACAAAAAAACATCAAATTCTTAGTTTCTCTAGAATTTAAAGTGAATACAGTAGATATATTGCCGGTTCTTAAAAAATTATTATTTGCTATGTTTTATATGCTAGATAAAAACGAGAATGTATAAAGATAATAGATTTTATTTCTTCCTTCTTTGATGATTACATCGTAATTAAAAGCAACTTTCAATTGAACACTGGACTTTAATTTAATAAACCAATGTCCGAACCGAAAGTTTCTATTACATTACAATGTAATTTACTCACAATATCCTCAAAAAAAAAAAAAAATCAATAACACAAAAAAATAAAGATTTACACACAAGGATCTTTCAACTCCTTCATTCTAAGTCCCAAATAGATAGAAATTAAATATCTTTTCCTTTATTCAGAGATCACTTTCATGCAAAATGAATTGTAGAAAAGTCCTTTATTGTATAAATTCCATCAGAATATCTTAGTTTTTATATTAAATTAAAAATTGAGGCAAAAAATTTTTGTTCATAACTTTTAAAAAGAATATGGAATATCGAAAAAAAAGGAAGTGTTCTTAATTTGTTCTTACATGAATCTTTTCAAAACTATGAGAAAAAACCCATTGAAATGATTTGCAAAAAAAAAAAAAATGTTTGATCCCACATAAACCCTTTGTATTTCTCAGTTATCTCTCTGTTTTCGAAAAATTTTCCCGGAACAACCTTGAAGAATTTGAAGAATTCACAAAATTTTAAATAGCGTTTTATAAAAATTTTTAAATTTTTCAAATTCTTCAAATTCTTCGAATGTATGTATGTGAATCCTTTAAATTTTTTGATTTTTTGAAATTCTTCAAATTCTTGGAATTCTTCGGATTCTTTGAATTCCTTAAATTCTTTGAATTTTTGAAATTTCCTCAATTTTTGAAATTCTTCAAATTCTCGCAATTCTTCAAATTCCTCGCATTCTTTGAATTTTTGAAATTCTTAGAATTCTTAGCATTCTTTGAATTCTGAGAATTCTTGGAAATCTTTGAATTCTTCAAACTCTTTAAATTTTTGAAATACTTAAAATTTGAAGAATTTGAATAATTCCAATAATTTAAGGAATTCAAAAAATGACAAGAATTCAAAGAATTTCAAAAATTTGAAAAATTCAAACATTTCATAGAATTTGAAGAATTTCAAAAAATTTTAAAAATCCGAAGAATTCCAAAAATTTAAAGAAATTGAAGAATTTCATGAATTTGAATGCAAAGAATTTTAATTGAAGAATTCAAAGAATTCAGAGAATTTGCAAGTTTTCAAAGAATTTGAAGAATGCCGCAATTTAAAAAATTCGGAAAATTCAATGAATTTGAAGCATTTAAATAATACTAATAATTCAAGGAATTTGAAGAATGGCAAGAATTCCAAGAATTTGAAGTATTTCAAAAATTTAAAGAGTTTGAAGAATTCAAAGATTTTCAAGAATTCTCAGAATTCAAAGAATTTCAATTCAAAAAAACAAAAAATGAATTCAGAGAATTTCAATTCAAAGAATTTGAAAATTTCCATGGATCCAAAGAATTTGAAGAATGCCACAAATTTGAAGAATTCGAAAAATTCAATGAAGTTGAAAAATTCGAATAATTCCAATAATTTGAGGAATTTCAAAAATTTGCAAGAATTTAAGGAATTCAAAGAATTTGAAAAATTCAAATAATTAGAAGAATTTCAGAAATAAATTTACACATTCACTTAATTAAATACAATTACTTTGCAACGTAATAGGGACTTTTGGTTTGGGCACTGGTTTCTTAAAGTCCCAGTGTTCAATTGAAAGTTTCTTTTATTTGCAATGGATTCATCGAAAACCAAAGGATTTCAATTTGTGAATTAAAATTTTTCGTATCAATTTAAGTTAAATAATTTCAGCATTTTAAATAAAAAAAATTTTCAGAAAAAAAAGATTCGATTTTTTTGCAATTTTTTTCAGATTTTAGAACACCTTAAATTATGATTTCTGTGGTAATGCGTTGGTATGATGTAAGCTGGTATGAAATGCAGAAGGAAAGGTAAACAAGTTCAGATTTTCAAGTCTTAATTTCAATTTTCATAATAGAACATCAAACAGGAAATTATTATTTCTTCAGGTATTTTAGTAATTTTAGAATGGACTTGTGGACAAAGAAATCAACGACCATATAGTGACTGGATTTTACAGTTAAAATCCATTAAAATACTACATTCCTTGTCAATCAGTATACTCGTTGTATGAAAAATTATACGTTTTCTTCACATCGAAGAAAGATAACTGTAATTTATTTCGATTTGAAGGAAATTAGAATTTAGAAAAAGAAAAAAAAAACTAATTTTCAAATGTAAAACTTTTTTAAAAAAAAAAACTTATTCCAAGTCAAGAAAAAAGTCAAACCAAGTTCAATATTACAAAAATCGAATGAAAAAGAAGAAAAAGAAAAACCAGTAAAAACCAGAAAATTTATTTTTCAAATATATTTTAGTTTAGATTTTAACGTTAAAGAAAAATTACGTAGAATATTGAATTACTATCAATTTAACCCTTTTTTTAAATATATTCAAGAAAAAGATAAATTATTATGTAAATAAAAGTATAAATGTACTACTTACATACATACAATATGTACTTTTTGTTTAACTTATATAATAAAAAAAAACACTTTACAATCCACATTACACACAAAATACACATTCATACATATCACATACAGATGTGGCCAAAATAATAAGACATATTCATAAAGTTACTATTTATCACGTACGTGAAAAATTTTCTATATGAAGGTTACATAAAAGATTATATTTTTCACATTGACAATGAAAGAGCTCTGTGTAGGCTATTTAAATTCAATCCCTAATTAATACTAACAGCAGGTATATGTATTCATGCATGATGGGGCTCCTTGTCATGCAAAAACGTAAGGGTAAAGTTTTAAAATGGGCGCCATGCAGCCCGGATATGAACCCCTGGGCGCCATGCAGCACGGATATGAACCCCATTGAACATATTTGAGCGATTTTCAAAAAAAAAAAAAAAAAAAAAAGTTATGGACCATCAACCAAAAACTAAGCAACAACTTGTAGAGACGATTCAAAAAGTATGGACAACCGATAGAGAACTTCCACGATTAGTCATAAATCATATAGCGGGGATGCAAAATAGAGTTAAGGCATTAAAAAAAAAGCAAAAATATTAAAAACAAAAATAAAATGTCATTGAAAATAAATTCAAACTGCTTCTCATTAATCTTTTCATTATCATACAGCTTTTGAAAATGTATTCCGTCATAATAATTTGGCCACATCTGTACATATACCAAGTATCTAGGATTGAAGATTTATATACGTTAATATTAGTTTAAAAGTTTTATTTTTTTTATTTTTATGTATGTATGTTTACCTTTTTGTTAGCTTTTTCTTTGCATATACATATGTACCTTATTTTCTCTATAAATTCATGGTACACATAATAATGAATTTAAAAACAAATAAAAAAAAAAAAGAAAAAATAAAATAAAACCAAAAATAATGTAGAAGGAAGAAGTAAAACAACAACAACAACATATTACGAATTACACCTGAATCATTTAAATCACATAGACAAAAGTTTATTTAATGAGAGAATACTTGTAAATTATCTTTTGTTTTTTATTTGTTTTTGTGTACTCTATGTTCTTACATTGTGTTTATGATTTATGTTTTATTTGAAATTTATGTACGTGTTAATTAATAAATAAAATTATAGAAAGGGAAAACTTTTATTTTGAAAAAAAAGGACAAAAAGCATAGATAGAGGGAAGCAAAAAAAAAAAAGAAAAAAAAAAGGGCAATGTTAATAAATTATTTGTTTGATTAAATGGGACATTAATTTTGAAAGGAAAAACAAAGAGTGAAAATTTCTTTGTTTTGAAAATAATTAAATTAAAATTTGTCCTTTAAACCATAGGATTGCCTGATCGTATACAAATGTATATATTCAGACTTTAAGCCTTAATTAAAATATGATCCTCTTGAGCTAGGTTTCCTTCATAGAATCTACGTAACTATCCCAATTTTTAAAAGTCCTAGTCAAATTTATGTTTGGGCTTGTAAAATTTAGGAAAATTTTACGTCTCTTTAATCAGGATAATCAAAGAGGACACTTTAACAAATATTTATGCCAAAGAATTTCGGTTTTTGGTATACGAAATTCTGAGAAATGGCATTTTGAGAAGAAAAAAAAAGAAATTTCAAAATTTTCCATATAAACCACCCGTTTTTTTTTTTTCGAACATTAGCGATTAGTCAATCCTAGGGTAAAGAAAATTTTCTTCGAAAATAAGCAGAAATGCCTGGTTTAAGAAAATGTTATTCCTAATTTGTAAATTATTTAAAATATTTCATTTTTGTTCCAAATACACTTTCAGTGATTCTTTGAACAAAAAATATTAAAAAAAAAAAAAATGGCCTCAGACACCTTGGCTTAGCATAAGTTAGGTTAAGTTTGTAAAATTGGCCTAATTTTAATAAAATAAATAAATAAATCAGAAAAAAAAGGATTTTACCTTTTTCTCATGTATTTCGCCAGGATTGCATACGATAAAGCCATTGCATCGATGGATTATAAAAATTTAAAAATTCCTCCATCTAACCGTTATTTACAACTAATAATTTTCTTTCTGTAAAATACGCTCGTTTTATGCCAATTTTCAATTTTCTAGGAAACAATTAATTTAAAAAAAAAAAAAAAAGCAAGCAATTTTCTTATAAAAAATTTCATATAAAAAATTTTCTCATGAAATACCGATTCAATAAACTCCTAAATAAAATAATTTACAATCAAGCTTTAAATTTTGATGAATCAACCATGAAAATAAGAAAAATTCAATATGAATTAACTAAAAAACAGAATTAACAAGAAGTTGCAAAAAAACTAAAAACAAAATTACACAATAAATAAGCATTTCCTGTACTTTGATTAAATTATAGTGAATTTTATTTGTACTTATCTTCGCAAAAATAAACAAAATTATAAAAGACCAGAAGTTACAACATTTTAAAATTAAATTCAATTTAAAATAAAAAGAAAGAAAAAAGCACTTATGCCCAGTTTCACAGTCGAAGCTTAAGCTAAGTTTAAGTTAAACCTAAAACATGACTTAAGATTCACTTAAATTTTATTTCATTTCTCAGTCAATTTATATTATTGTAGTTTAACTATCTTTTAGTTAAATCTATTATTTGTGAATGAATTTATGTTGGAACTTATGGAATTTCGTGAATATCATTGTTTAGCCGTTAAATGTCAGTGTCAATTATTTTTCTGACATTTTAACTTTATTTTCTCATAAATTTCAATTAAAAATAAATTTAGTAACAAAACAGATAGCAGCTGTTTAGTTTTTTTCTTTTTGACTTTTATTTAAATCTTAAATAGAGTTTAAACCCTCAATTTTCACGGTTTAAGTTAAACCTTACTTAACACTTAAGCCTCCACTGTGAAACTGAAAAAAATTACTTAAACTCAACTTAAGCTTTCACTGTAAAACTAAGCATAAAGAGTGTATTTGATGCCATATCATATGTAATGGTACGTGCCAAACATAACAAATTTTTTTTTTGTATGTGATATACTCAAGCATGACCTGATAAATTTTAGTGCATAAAAATTTAATTTTTTAAAACAAAAAGCAAAATAAACAAGATGATTCAGTCAACAACAACAACAAGGTAATCATCGATAGTTGACATACACAGAACCGGAAAATAAAGTGCACTGACCGTCTCAATCATTTCATTTGGAAACTACCTTGACATCATAAAAAATTACATTAAAAAAAAAAAAATCTTTACAACTATCGATCGTACTGTGTGTAAATCTTCTTTACCGAAACTAAAAAAAAAATAAAATAAAATAAAAATTAAAAACTCGCTACATACTAAATATCAGGTGGATATAATGTGTGCAAATTCATTAATAAAAAAAAGTACATGCATTGTAATTTTTTTTTTTTTTAAACATGAAAATTTCATTAAAAAAAAAAAAAGAAGTATGTAATTAATAATGAATACATTGCACTTGAATGAATTAAAACCATAACAACGTTAACGTTCATGTAATAATTTTTTATGATGTCAAAATATACCAATTTTTACCCAATTATGCCGGAAGAGAAAGAGTATGCAAATACATAATGTGAAATATTCATTAACACATCATTTATTGTTTTTTTATTTTGAAACCCATATTGAAAATTAAATACACCAAAGTTGTGTTAGCTTTCAAGAAAAAGCTTATCATCCCCTGGCATGTACATATGGCAAAAAAAAAAAAAATTAAAGGATTTTTTTTTCTTACCTCTTGTGATCCCATTTTTTTTTTTTTTAGAACGCTGGATGAATTCAATATTTTATATTTTGTAAAAGAAAGAAATAATGTGTTTTTAATTTTCATTTCTTCAATTTTTTATGTGAATTTCCATGTGAACAAATATTTTGTAAAATAATTCTCATTTAAAGTATTTTACGCATGATTGAATCCCATGTGAAATTAAACAATTAAAAAAGAATACTACTAAAAATTGAAAAAAAAAATTGCTACAAAAAACGGATTAGTTTTACTCGATAAAAAATTCAATCCTGAAACGAAATTATGCTTGTCCTGAAATTATGTAAGAAATTAATTGCCAATTCAAAAAAAAAAAAAAACTTTCGCATGATAAACGAAAAATGAAAATAAATTGCGTTTCAATTTTTTTTTCTTAACTCTTATTTAATCTTTTTCTTTCTAATAACATCATAAAACCTATTTTTAATTATTTGTAGACAATTTCGACCCCCTAACAATCAATAAATGAATAATATTGAGCAACAAAGAGGTCCTTCAAAAAACTACAAGGTTTCCAAATTCAGGAGATTCAAATCAAAAAGCAAACAACCTATTTCTAAACAAAGGTTCTTCAAAACAAAACCAAAATCCTACTTTCTGAATTCTCTTTGACAAATTTCGTCTTTTTATTAAATAATCCAAATTTAAAAAAAAAAAAAATATGTACATACGTACCTTTCAGATATCGGGAATACATTCTCCATTATAAATTATGATGACACCTACCTTTACGCTCTGAGTTCTTTAGAACTCTTTATTTTTTTCCCGATATCAATTAATTTCCAATTCATAAGAATTTTTTAAAACTTACTAACTAATAAAAATTGTAGAGCAGTATTCACCAACGAAGTTTATTTGTAGTTGAAAGTAAGTTTATTGAGGAATTCAATTCAGTTTTCAGTTAAGTTAACTTTCAAATTACGAATTTTTCATATTACATATATTATTTCAATTCTATGTACTTTAAATGTCATTGGTGAATACCTGCCCTTACCAAATAATTTAAGTATTATATATGTGGGTAAAATAATAATAAGTTGAGGTTTTTTCGCGAATGGTTTACATGGCGTAATGATCTTCTTGTGTACATATACGAATGAAGAAACCTGTTACAACAACAAAAACCCATGTGTGTAAGTATCTTTTTTTCTGCACATGTTTTTCTAGTATAATATATACGATGCCTCAACTTTTATTATTTTACCTTTAATAAAAATATGCCGTTTATTTTCAAAGTGGTATAAGTTCAGACAATTTGTTTAAGGATATTTTAGAATATTCTTCATCTGAAATTTACTTTAATTTATTTTGTACTGGAAGTGGACTTACAGGACTTTCAAAATAAACGGCTTTTATATACATATGTATGTATGTTTAACCAAAGAAATTATAGAGAGAAAGAATTCTTATGTATGTAGTATAAAAATGTCTCATACAAAATTTTTTGTTCCAACATTGCAACCCCATTATTGAAATAGCTTAGAAAGTAAATCGGTTTTGTTAAGACAGTTTTTACTTCCTTCCTTCTCTTACCGTACTGTACTATAGTCTAATGTAATAATTTAAAAGTTCTAGTCGATACTACACAAGACTTCTTTCTGTCTATAATTTCTTTGGTTTAACCCTTTCACTCATTTTTCAAATTTTTATATAAGAAATAAAGATTTTTTATTGGTCTCTCACAAAATTGGTCAGTTGATTTTTTAGTTTGTCATAATGAAAAATTGAAAAAACTGTTGCAAGAAAATTTTATAAGCCAAAACAAATATTTTCAAAACCAAATATCCATTATTTAGTGAAAGGGTTTTTAGTAGAAAAGCATTGACACATCATAATTTAATTACTTCAAAATTTGTTGATTTTTTTAAATTTATGTTTGCTTTTAAAACTACAAAATGCCAGAAACATTCTCTAGTAACAAAATTAAATTATTCAAAAAAGAGTTAACATTATAATGTGTCAATGCTTGAGTGTAATATGAATAAAAAAACATTTTGTGACTCACCATACTCTTCTTACCGGGTGCCCGTTCCCGAAGTGATGGTATGGATCAAAATATCGCGCAACCGAAATATTATATATGTATATTCGACGACGAAGTTCCCTACAAATCCCCCATCCTAACATAAACCCAAGCTAAAAGCTAAAAATCAACCGTTATCCATTCATCACTTCTTTTGTATACGAACCGGTACTAAGCCCTAATCATTTACCCTAACAAAACTGATCTATTGTAGAACCTAATCTACTAACCCCATCATATGCAGGGCTTTTTAAAACTTTCCATTATCCCCCAAAATATAATTCACTTTTAGCGGAAATCAATGACTCCGAAATTTTCAAGCCTTTTTGTTCCACATCAAGCAAACGAGCACATCCACAACGCACATGGGTGAATGGTAAAGACACTCGGTTTCCGCCACTACCATAAGTAGTTAGACTAAAACGCCGCGGCCTTTCCCATTCATCAATGTGAATTATTTCAGTACCCGAATGATATCCGTGGAAACTTGAAAATCCGGAACAAAGCCTTCGAAACAAAAGCAACCTATAATCTAGGGGACAATGAATCGTTAGAAACCGCAGCTGCATAGATACTTTGTTTTTTTCCTACGACACACAAAACAAACCGAACGCGACGCGTGAGTTAACCTACTATTAATATTTATATTTTGTTTTTTCCCTATAGTGAGCACAGGATTGACTCACTCCTTCCCCGATTTATGCACAAAATTTATATGCTCTAATAGTGGCCACCTTTCGAGCATCTTCCAATACCCGTATCATGTGTTTTAACCCGAGGCATGGTGCCGCTCTATGGTACAACCTTCCCCGGGGTCCACCGACAGCATATATAGCGGAGGATTAACAGGGCTTCACGACCAATGCGAGGTCACTCCACGTACTACCATCCAACAAGGGTCGCAAATCCCCTGCCCCTCCGACCCATCAAGAACTTACAAACTTTATGCATAAACCGAGTTATGAAGGCTGAAGCGAAGGAAAAAATTCTTGAAAAAATTACATCCGCTAAGAAGGGTCCGTGGGTCTCCGACAGAACAGTGACAGTAGCCTTTCGCTACTAGCCAAAGTGTCTGCCTAACCATTTCCAACTCAAGTGGATGTCCTTTTCACAAGAACCAATCCTTATCTACAATTTCTACACTCCCTACAATTCGGCTGATGACACCTGACAAACCGTCTTTTCTTCCGTTGAAGAAAAATAAAATTGTTAGCGATATCCTACACTAGCTAAATCCTAATCTAATCTAATCTAATCTAATCTAATCTAATCTAATCTATACCTAGTCTTTTTCCCTTTTTGTCTCTTTGGAATCCACAGGCATTGATTACTCTGTTTCCTCCAAAGATTAACGGTACCACCACGAGAAGGCGGGAAAAAGTGGAGTAGGAGAGGTGAGAGGCTTCATTTCCTTAAGGGATCTGCCATTTGGGACACTTCACTACTCCGTATTTTAGGTACCATTTTACGAAGCATCATAATATATGTACACACATAGTTAATGTTGTAAAAGCCCAACAATTTAATAAAAACAAAATTTCTCAACAAATAAAACTGATGAACAAAAAGTTGTTGACTTAATAAGCACATCATTTTTTTTTTTTGTATAGAAGTAAGTATAAAAAGTCAATGATTAATATTTAAGGATATTATGATTAAATTACATTAAGTTATGTTATCTGCAGTCTGTTACCGCAATTTAATTAATGAATGGTTTAATAAGCGCCATAATAGCAATGAAATTATATAAGTTAAATTGTTGGTTTATTGTTGTTTACTTTTTTTGTTGTTATTGTTGAATTTCTGCAGACAAATCATAATTGTAATGTGGCTACACATACTTACATTGCTTATATTACCATAGAATCATTCTTGCATCATCTTTGTTATCTGTTGAAAATCTCTATAACCATCATCAACATCATTGTAATAAACCTTCATAAAGAATTCTTGAGTACGAAAAAATTAACAAATAAAAATAAAACAATTACAATTTCTTCAACGATAATGATACTGTGTGCATGTTCTTATGATTCGTTTGCACCCACACAATAAATGTTTTAAATAAATTAATTAATTAGTAAAGCAGAATTATTGTAAACCTTCTTTTGATACGACTGTATTCACATAAGTCCTTTTTTTTTTTTGTGAGTACTTGATAAAAAATACTTTAGATTCATTATAGTGAGCTTTATGCATCATTAATTTACTTTGAAAAGACATGAATTTTAATAGTTTCACAAGATGTTTTACATACACTCTTTAGTTTCGAAAGTTTTTTTTTTTCAAATTTTATTCTTCTTGCTTCATTGATTCTCTATTTTACAAACTTGAAAACAAAAGTTTTCTCAAAAAAAAAAAAAAAATTCAAAATAAGAGAAATTTATTTAGAATATTAAAATATTGAAGTTGATAAATTTCATTGCTTTAAATTTAACTTTCAAGAAAAAAAGCACTGAAAATTTATCAATTTGTTCCAAAATTGAAAAAAAAAATAAATAAAATAAAATAAAAATTCCATCATCAATGTCAATCTCTTCTTCGACAAATTAATAAAACTAGAACTCTATCAAAATCATCATGTCATTTTTTATAATTTTAAATATTTTCAAAATATGAATTCTAATTAGATCCGTACATGTAGCTATACAGCGTGTAAGGTACATGTACATACTATGTATAATGTCATAAAAATAAAGCTGTAATAAACGTATTAGAACATAAAAAAGGATATCAAATTTTACACTTTATACATACCTTCCATAGTTTGTATCTTTTTTATTTCTCATACAGCCAATCCCAATTTTTACAATATTCATCAATATGCAAGAAAGATAAGATTTTTTTTATTGAAACATGTATTTTGTTCCGGCTATGTATTATTTATGCAAAAATGTTTTTTTTTTTTTTAAAAACTGTGTTTGAATAAGGCTATCATAGTAAAAAAAAAAAAAAACATTAAAATGACACTGGGCAAAAACTGACAAAAAGATAATGGTTTTTCCATTATGGTGTCGGATGTCAACACCAAAACACTGAAAAATTTTTGCTATTCCAACTGCGTTTTTTTTTTACTGTTTACATATACGTATAATAATAGCTTTTGAAATTGTGGTGGTGGTGGGGGAGGATTTGATAAAGGACCATCTATAGGACGTCATTTACCACTTACTTCTAAAGATAGTATTGGTTTAAGTTTATATTGACTCACAGGGAAAAAAATGGTGGCATAAAAAAATATTTACTTCTGGTAATAGGATCTTTATCACTAATGATATCGAATCAATAAATGTTAACTGTTTGTGAACTATTATTTTGCAACATCATGGAAATCATAAAATAAAAAATAATATCAAAAACGTGGGTGGTATAGTGACAATTTAAAACAGGAATAACAATTTTGCTGTGGGAGAAACTATTACGTTTTATTTATTTATTTTTTTCTCTAACTATTTCCTTTTTTCTTTAATTTAATTTTTTTTTTTTTTTTCAAATTGCGTCTTTTGAATTGATTTTATTTTTCTTTATTTTATTTCGATTCATCCTCTTTGTCTTCAATATTTCTGAAAAATCATTATAAAAAAAATATATATATTCTACTTACATGTTTTTTATTTCTTTCTTTTGTCCTGTATCCAAGCAACATTTCACAATATCAAATATCTGATTAATTATCTTCATTAAAAATATTTGATAAAAAAAAAAACAAGCAACGTCTAGAGTTTTTCTCCTATTTAAATAGCGAATCATAGATGAAATGCTATTGGCAACCTGTAAAAAAAGACGGATTATTAAAATAAAAAAAAGGAAAAACCAAAAGACCAGATTATCACACACATACACAAAAACAAAATGAAATGTCATAAATAATTTTCAATTTTCAAAAAAACAATATTATTTAAGGTAAAAATGACACAGAAGAATATTTCAACTTTTCTGATTTTTCAAATTTGTACACAAATTTTTAAATACTTTTTGCATCAAAGAATAGTTCAACTCATTTTTGAACTGGAAAAAAAACAATAAAATCAAAATAATTTTTGAACAAAATTTTCAAAATAAACAAAATTCGGTTGTATAAAAATAATTAAATGTTTTTTTCAAATTCTTTTTCCTGGAAAATTTTGATTGATTTTATGCTCTTTGACTGGAAAATTTTCAATAGAACGTAGATAAATCAGTAGTGTCTATGATAGAACTTTATCAAAAAAAAAAAAAAGAATTAACCAAAAAAACTGTTCAATGAAATCACGAAAGGAAGATAATTATAAATTATGTTTGTCATTAGAAATTTATTCTAAAAATCCTGTAAAAATTTAATATTTATTTATCAAAAAAAAAAAAACACAAATATTTATAGAACATTCACCACAAAACATAGAATATATTCATAAAACTTATATCACAACATTATCTGCATTTTAAAACATTAATCAAACGAATTTAAATGGTAATTTTATCATGAATCGAATAATTGAATATTATTTTATGTACGAAAAAGTTAATTGTTTTATCTTTCATTTTTGTTTTACACGCACGTTTTGTTTTTTTTTTCAAACATATCAAATGATTTATTTACAAACAAATTTTATAAATTTTCATAATAAAATATTTTGTAATCGAATTAATTTTATTTAAAATTTTATTACAACTTGAATTTTCATATTTAATTATGATTTATTTTTATTACAATATTTTCTATAAAATTTAATTTAAATTTTACTGAACAAAAAAAAAAAAAAATACACCTTTAACAAACCACGAAAAATTTACATAAATTCTGATTTATTTTAAAACCAAAAAAACACATTTTATTTAACATGCAAAATTAGCCAACACACATTATTAATATTTGCTAAATTTAAATTCAATAAAATATTGCAAAAGCAACCGATTTCAATTACATTTTAATTAAATCTAATGTAATTTGTTTTTAATGTAAATTCCATTATAATGAAAATTTTCATGTTGTAGGTGTATTTTTCAAAACTGAAACTTTAAAAAATGCGAAAAAAAAAAAATAAAATAAAAAATATTATATATCGATATTTAATATACTTTTTTGTATCTTATATACCGCATAAAAAAAAATTTTCTAAAAGTGTAAAAATTATAGAAATAAAAAAAAATTATAAAAAAAAGAAAAAAAAAAAAAAATACGCGCATCAACGCACTATGCTTGCCTGTTAACGCATCATACACTCGCGTTAACGTATCATGCTTGGGCGTCAACGCCGTCAACTCGTCATGCCGGCATGTACATAATAGCAACTCGACAGTCGTCATACTACCGTATCAACCACACAGTTACCGATACCGAACCCCCGAGCAACTACCTACTCCCACTGTGAACAAGATCATACTAACTAAAAAAGAATATTGTCCCTCTCTTATATAGTGAAAGTCTCCCCAGCAAAAAATCAATATTTGGAGAAATTAAAATCTCAGTTTCAACTTCAGCCTTCCCCCTCGTAGAAATATCGCTTATATGTAAGTTAGTGATATTTTCGTTATTTATGAAGCGATTTTGATGTAACTTGGGGTATGAATTTTCTTGACAAAGCTAGAACAGTTCAATATAAAAGCTTCCAATTAAGCTTTTTCTAGCAGAAAAAAAATCAGAAAAAAAATTAAAAAATTAAAAATAGAAAAATTTTAAAAAATTTAAATCAAATTTTAAAAAATAAAATAAAATATTCTTTCTTCTGAACTAAGCCCTTGAATGACTACGACTGAATTTCGAAAAATTAATACACTATGCCCCCTATTTCAAATGTTTTGATATTTCGATTAAAATCAACTAAAACTGAATTCTAAGATTATTATTTTTTTTGTTTACAACTTTCCAACTTTCGAAATTTATAATTTTTTTTTATTTTTATGTATGTAAATCCTAAAATTGTCAAAGTTCATGATTCTATTAAAAATCTTTATTAACTTTCTTAATTACTCGTTAAAAAAGTAAAAAACAATTTTTCTTGAGAAATTAAATAAAATTTAATTTACATTTTGAAAAATAAGAAGAAGAAAAAAAAAACAATAATGGAAAATTTCGTAATTACTTTTTCATTAACTTTTAATAAACTCTTGTATGTCAAATAAAACTTTAAATATCCTTATTAAAATTGAAAATTATTATTTTAAACGTTTTCTATACAAATTTTCATAAATTATTAAAAGTTGACAAAATAGAATTATTTTCAAATTAATCAAAATGCAATTTTATCATATACAATGAATAAATATTCTATACATATATCATGTAATAATCCTTATGATAATATTTCATTTTTTTAAATATTTTAATCCCCTAAAAGAATAATATATGTATGTTTCAAAGTTTGTACTTGTAATAGTTTCATTATTTATACCAAATCATATAATAAGTATAAAATTTTCATTAGTTTTTGTAATAACAAAAATTTTATATGTAATAAATTTTATTTAAATAAAAAAAAAACGAAAATACAATATGATGTTTTTAATTTTCCTCTTTTTAAGCTACAGTCAGACGATAAATTCATTGTCGTGTGACTATAAGACATATAGAGGTTATATCCCCAGGTATTTTTCCAGAAGTTTCTCTTTTGTTATAAGACTAAAAAAAGAACTCAGCCTCCTCGAACAATATGACCTTTAAGGTATTTTTATATTTTCATTATTTTAACTTCTGAAGCAAAGTAATATTTTTAAAAAAAAGAAGAAGAAAAAAGGAGTTGTAGTAACTGAAAAACATTAAAAACGACATTCGACTCGGTGGGGAATCGAACCACGGAACCTTTACCTTGCCGGGGTAATGCTCTTAAACCATTGAGCTACTGAATGTCATGTCGCTTGCTGTTCTCAGTTACCACCTAATCATTAATGAAGATTACTCAAACCTCCTACATTTTTATTTCATCCCGCGGATATACTATTTAAGACATTTCCAAACAACTGAAGAATGTATTTTACTTAAACATTTTCTCTCCACAGAACATTTTTTTTCCTTACATTCTTCTTTTCCCGTTTTTAATTTTCTGCTATGTCGAAATATAAATTAAATTTTACCTATGTGAAAGTATTTAATTTATATTTATACTCGTTCATAGTCATAGTCTAAGGACTCATATTGAAAAAAAAAACGAAATATTATTAATAAAAATTTTCCAATATTTGTCCTTGTACCAAAGATACATATTTTTGTAATGTATTTAAAAACTAAAATAAAATTAAATTTATAGGAAAAAAAAAATCACATTTTCTTATGACAAAATTTAACTTAAAATAGGTCAGCTTGAAAATAAATAAAAACAAAAAAATGAAAAGTTATTAAAAATATGACATTACCAATAAAAAATGAAACTAAAAATCATATAATCTAAATCAAGGATATATTATGAACACATAATAAAATAACGAGACATAAACCTCGATTGTAAACAAATACACATTTTCTCTTACAACTTTATAATATACAAATTCTCATAAATGTATCTCACATAAAATATCGGATGTAATCGAATGGAAATTTTACAAAGTATAAAATTTCATAAAAATGTTGAAAGTAAAGTAAAGTAAGAAAAAAATGGATTCTTGGAGGCAAAATAAAACCTCTAACATTCATATGATGTGATGATAACACTGAAATGTTTAAAATGGGGTGGTTGTGGCGGTAACGGTAATGTTATGTGCTCTTTTGTTTCTTTTTTTATTTTTTTTATTTGAATTGAAAAACTTTGAGAAAAAATAAATGAAAATATATTTGAATCGGTTTTCTTCATTTTCCTTACGAAATTGAAAAAAAGAAGAAAAAAAAACATCAAAACAAACCTAAAAAGGATAAAGTTTTTTTTTTTTTTTATTTTGTTTTTTTTTTTTTTTAGAAAATAAAACAACAGAAGTACATGTCTTGAATATTTTCAGGAAGGTGTTATAAAACTCATAATTTACTTGAATTTCACACCACTCAATTTCTTCCCAAAAATTGTTATTTTTCTTCATTTTTTAATTTTGATTTTTTTTTTTCAAATTTAGATTCGAATTTTTTTGTTAAATTGATTTTTTCCCTCTTTTCCAATGTTTTTTTTTTTTCTTCAATAAATTCACATGTCAGTTACACATTTCAAGCAAATAACAAAAAACAAAAAAAAAAAATACCTAATCAAAAATATTTTAAAATTCCAGTTCATTTGAAAATAAAATCACATTCCATGTGGAAGGAAATTTTCATAATTGAATACATAAGGACTTACATGTTTTAGATTTTGTTTTAGAACATTAATCATTCCTTTCATTTTGCCTTTATATATATATATATATGTATATATTACTATAGAATTGATCTAAAACTTTTTAACTTGCCAGACGAAAATCATTTATTAGAAAAATGTGCATGAATTGCAAAGCATACTCCCCATCAGATTGTACATGAAAAAAAAAAGTATAGTATTATTTTTTTTTTTGTATTTTTTGAAAGATGAAAAATATACCTTCAATGCAGCATATGCCATTGAACCTGCACAAGTACTCTATTAATCAATTTCATTTTTTTTTTTTCTTATTTTATGTCATTTACAAAAAAAAAAAAAAATACGTATACCACGTAAAAATTCTATTCCAACAGAACATTGTATCAAATTTTTTTCCTGTTTCAATTTTTACGACTTTTATAGAATTTCACTAAATTTCCCTTTTTTTTTTTTTTTACAATAAAAATCTTTATGTTTTTTATTTTCTTTAGGATAACAAAAAAAAATAATCACGAACCATAAAACGAGAATAAACATTGTAAACTTTTATTTCTGCTAATTTATTTTAGCACACCGGTAATTTTACTTACTATACGTGGTTTTTTTTTTTACAACTTCAAAAGTTTTTATTTTTTAGGAGTATTTATTTTATTCTTTTACAGTTCGATTGTAAACTGTAAAACTGCAAAGTTTCACATGAACTGTTAACAATTTTATTTTTCTTTCATTTATTTTTTTATTCTTCCTTTTTATTTTTTATTCCAACAATGCTTTTTTTTCACAATTTAAACTTTAAACAAAAAAAAAATGTATTTATTTGTAAAACGTAAGCAACTATTTAAACAAAAAACAACAAAAAAAAAAAACCAAAAAACAAAAAAAAACCAACGTTAAAATCTATTATTTATTGAAAAATCCTGTATCAGGATACCGTAATTTTCAAATAACACAAACACAACAATAACTGTAAACGACCATTGAAAAAACGGAATAAGGATCACAAAAACAAAAAGATGAAAGTCATGCACAGTTCTATAAGGTAACCTACTATAATAACAGTTGCAATTTTAAATTGTATATTTTTGTATTTTTCTCTTTTTTTGTTTTTAAATAAAAATAAAATTGAATTCTATTTAATATGGTTGAAAACTATAGAAACCAGTAAAAACCAGGAAAAACCATTAATCATTACGTTATCGAAAATGGTTTTAAAAATTATTTTCAAAAAAAAAAAAAAAATACAGTTAAAGAGAAAAATTTGTAGAATTGATTGAAACATAAATGAATTGTTTTAGTTTACTTCATTTTCTACATTCTACGATATTTGAAAAAAAAAAAATAAATAAAAAAAAATAAAATAGAATAGAACAAAAAGAAAATTAAAAACCATTTCAAAACAGGATATTGATTTCAAAATGAAATTCTAAATGAATATCGATTATATTTCATGTTCATTATACAGGGTGATTCAGATTAGGTGTCCGACCCGGAAACTAAGGATAGGTCTCGATGAGACAAACAAAAAAGTGTATTTCAATCGCAATCGGTATTACAGAGAGAGGGGGCGGGAAGATTTTTGGTACCTTTTCCTTGTTTTACCGTATAACTTTTAACATGGACACGCTAGGCGTCATTATTTTTTTTTGCAAATTTATAGAGAATTTCTGTTTCTTTTCAACAACATCCTACATATATGTCTCTGAACCTATTACCGTTCAAAAGTTATAAGGCCTCGAGTCGAAAATATTGTCATTTTTTTACCCATTTTTTGAATTTAACCCTATTTTTCTCGAAAATTGCTCGATATTAATCCTCATTTTTTATTGCAAAAAAATAAAAGTTCAATTGATTTTGCATCGATTTGTTTGAATTATTTTTTTTCAAAAAACGCATAATTTTCGAGATATTTGCACTTGAAAAAACTAAAAAAGGCAAATATTTGAAATACATGCTTTAATTACAGTGTAAATTGAAAATATGTATGTAGGTACTAGAAATGTTAATTTTCAGTTTTTTCAAATGCAAATATCTTGAAAATTATGCAATTTTTGAAAAATAATAATGATTTAAACAAATCGATGCAAAATCAATAAAACAAGGAAAAAGTACCAAAAATCTTTCCTACCCTCTAACGCCGTAACGGTTGAGATTACCCTCCCTATTCCCAAACAATTTTTTGTTTGTCTCGCCGAGACCTATCCGTTGTTTTCGGGTCGGACACCTAAACTGAATCACCCTGTATATACAGAAATACAGCAATACAAATACAAATGTTGTTGTAATTACAATTTGTATATTTTCAAATTTATCATCATCATCAATATTATTACTCATCTCGTTATCCTATAATTTGGCTTTGTTCTTTCAAATAAAACAAGAATGTAAAATATGAAAACAGGATATGAATACAATAAATGTTTTTGTTTCTAAATAATTTGAACTTTTGCCGAAAGTTTTTAAATTACAAAAATGCAATTTAATTGAAAATTCATTGTAAAGATGAACAAAAAATAAAATATGAAGGTTCAAGGAGTATCCTGTGAATTTTCCAAATAAGTTTTTCATCAAATTTTAATTAGAGAATGATACAAAATATTTCCGATCTAAATAAACTATTTAAAATTTCGTATTAAATTTAACAAATTTTAAATTGTACCAGTGGAAAAAAAAATCCTTTAAGGATACAAAACATCAAAAAATTAAATAAATAAATCACTTGAAAAACACCACAAATATATTACCTCTGATTTGTGAAGAAAAAAAAAAACTATTGTTATCAAAATCGTTATCATTGTCATATCCTTTCACTCAACTTGACAGCAAGGATATATAAATCATTCATTTTGACTTAAAAGTAACACATATCATCACCGTATCCTACAAACGAAAAAAAAAAAATAAGAAAGGTTTAATAAAACGAATCTTTTTTTTTTATTACACGGTAACGGTAAAGTATCATTTTATGCAACAAAAAGAAAAGAGAAAAAAAAAAACGTGAAAATAAATTGAAATCCTGTGAAACTTCTGTTAAAATTCCATACAGTTTTTGATCTGAAAGGAAAATGAAAATGTTTTTTTTTGCACATTTCTCAGCAAAAAAAAAAAAGGCTATTAAACAAAAATATATATTTCATGTACATACATACACACATGCATGAAATACTTATAAATTTAAATCAAAAATTTATTTACTTAATAAATCATGTGATAAAATATATTATGAAAGCTTTGTATACACAAAATAAAGTTTTTGCAAAAAAAAAAAAAAAAAAAAAATCATAATCTTTAATCCCCACCTACTAATATTTATTTTTCTCCGAATATAAATCTAAGAAAGCTGCTTCAATAAAATAGCTAAAATTTTTAATAATAAATCACATATAAATTTTATATTCAAAATTTATTTTGTGTGTTTGCTGATGGTGGTGGCAAAAAAAAAAAAAAAAATAGAAAGAAGGAACATTCTTTTAGGGGGGATGGGTTTGAATTTATGATAAATTTTATTGTACCATACAGATTTTTCTTTTATTATTATTATTTTTTTTTTTTGAACACATGACTTCACTGCTAAATAAATAAATAATTTTTTATTTTATGTATGGCAGAAAAAAAGAGAGAAAAAAAAAAGAATAAGATATATGTTCTTATAATAGAGGGTGCCACCGACCGCCGTAACTTTATGTATGATTTGAAAAATTTAACGAAAAATAAAAAATCCATTTTGTATTTTCTTTTAAAATTTTTGTTTTATTTATTTTTATTTTCGAATTCGGATTCTGTTTATGACAATTTTTTAATGGAGAAATAAAAAAAAAAATTCAATTGAAGAATAAATTGCTTTATTCAATTATCTTTTTTCTTTTTATGAACAAAAAGAAAAGAAAATAGAAAAAAAATGACAGTTGAAAATATTAAACAATAAATAAAACAAAAAAATAAAAAAAAATTAAGAAAAAATTACATTTACCATTTTTTGTAGAAGAAAAGAGTTATAGTAAACGAGAAATGAATATGTGCATGAAAGTTCCCTCTTTGGTCTTTTTATTGATTAAAAATTAAACTTACCAAAATTCCTGTGTCCTTTATTTTGCTGAGGATACAAAATTTAACTTCTTATTCACCTTTTTTTTTTTAGCTGACGTTACATAAACTTAATTATTTTCACTTTCCAGTGTCCTTTATTTTTCTTAGAAGAATAGAATGAAAAATAGGCATTAAATATAATTCACCTATTTTGAATAAACACATATTTCTAGAATATCTTGTCTTTGGCTAAAAAAACAAAGTCTGAAGATAAAAATCTTTAAACTGTCAATTCTTTGGAAAGAAAAAAAAATAACAAAAAGTACCTTCACCAATATATTTGATTGATGATGGATTATTCGCTGTTTTCTAGTTCTTTTTGTCTACGTTTTAATTTGCTAGTTGTTTTTATCTTCTTCTTTTTTAGAAAAAAGTAAATAAAATCATATGGTTTAGCCTTGAATTTTTTGACGTTTACAGAATTAGCCTTCTTGTTTGAAGTTAAAGGAAAAAATAAACAAAAAAGTCCTTTAAATTAAAAATAAAATGAATTAATAGAATTGAGAACAATTTTTAAAAAAATTCATTCATGTAAAAAAAAATATTTTTTGACTGAAAAAATTAATTTGAAAAATTATTTTCAAATTCTTTTAACTTTTATTTCAAAACTACTCACACATTGAAATAACTAATTAAATTTAATCAATTTTTAAAAGCTTGTACATTCGATAAGAAAAAAAAAACACTTTACATGAAAAAAAAAGTGCTTTGAAGCATGCAATTTACAACTGTTAAGAATATTAAGGATATGTGGTATATTTTTTTTTTCTTTCTTCTAAGGTATAGAAAATTTATGTTTCATTTTTTTTCATATCCTTTTAACTTTCTAAATATGGTTTTTTTGTTGTGTATTTGAGTATAAAAATAAAAAATGAAAATCAATATTTTATTTACACAGTTTAAAATGCTTTTATAAATTTAAAAATATCCTTACATGAGTGATTGTGTGTATGTACTAAGGATATTCATATACGTAAAACTTGAAAGTATAAATTTCACAGTAGAAAAAACTTTTTTTTTTGTTCTTCATTTTTTTTTCTTTTTTTTTTTTTTTTTTGCAAAATTCACTTTAAATTTACGTTCAAGGAATAAAAATAAAAAAAATACATATTTCCACTTTGATCGTTATTCTATGGAAATTTTAGTTATATGTAAATTAAACAAATCAAGGTGAAATATTTTTAGATTACTTTTAGAGAGGGTGGAGACGATATAAAGAAAAAGTCTAAAGTGTACAAAAAGTGATAAAAATATATTCAAATAAAGTATACGTAATCCTACTCAAAATTTCAATACTTGAATAGTTATTTTTGTTCTTTTCGAATATTTAAAATTTTTTTTTTAAATGAAAATCTTACCTTAAATCCTGTAGTTATCCTTGAAGATTAGATAAGATAAAATATTGTGTTGCTGTAAACGCCATTGCGGATGTATAAAATCGAATTTTTATCTAAAAAAAAAAATCAACAAAAAAAAGCTTAAAAAAAAACATCCCATACTTCTAATGCGTATCTTATATCTTAAACAAAATAATAAATAATTCAGAGAAATTACAAATCAAGATGTTATTGCTAAGATACATCTCATGAGAAACAACACTGTTTTTTTTTCTACCATGAAAAATATTTCGTAAAATGTCATGCGAAATAATTGAAAATGACATCGAGTAAATTTGAAGGAAAAAAAACAAAAAAATTTAGATGTGTGGTAAAAAGGTAAAAAAATAAAAGGTTTCTTTAGCTTCTTTCAGAATATTGAAATTCGTTAGAATAAAGTAATAAGTTTCCAACAACAGTATCAAGTTTTAATTTTAGAATGACTTTTTTTTTTCAGAATTGGCAATAATTTTTATTTTTATTTGTTTTTTTAATTTTTTATTTATATATGTATTTTTCGCGACATTCTATCTTCTATGTCTGCTTTCTTTTATAGATCAATAGCAGTATGTATACTATAACAGACTACATGGATACTGGATACACTAATGAAAAATTCTTGCATGATTCGTGAAGACCTTTTTCAAATATTTTAACTTCAACAAAAATTCGACATTAAATTTAGTTTTTTTTTAAGTTCACATATACCGTGAATTTTTTAATGTATTCTTCTCGAATTTTGATTTAAAAAAAAAAAAAAAATTGTGTTAAGTAAATTTAAAGTACAAAATCGTGTAAAACAAAATGATTACTTAAGTCGGTAGTTTTACAAAAGAAATAATTTAAAAAAAACATGCAATTAATTCGTGCGCATGCGTAACATGCTTTTTTTTCCTTATAGATTTTGCATTTTTCACATAATTTGTTTTTGAAAGTTACACCTATTTTTTTTTTTTTAAATAAGTCACATCTGTGATGTATCTAAAAAGAACTTTAAGGAAAATATCTTGAATTATCTAAAATTTTTTTCTCACCACAAATTGTAAGTTGTGAGTTTTTCTTTTAAATTTTACATTTGTTAGTTTTGAAGGTTGAAAAGATAAGAAAAATAAAAATGAACAATAAAGAAAAAAAAACATCATAGCACAGATTTAAAAAAAAAAATTATGAACACTAATACCAACCAAAAACCCAGTATAAAGGGGAATGAAGAGAATTTTAGTTAGGACAAAAATGTGTAAAGGTTCGTACGTAATTTTCGTGTTTTAACAAAGCGTAACTTGCGGGACTTACAGTTTCGGTGAAAAGTACATTAATTAGGTGAAATATATTTATACTTCATGTTTGAACTTTAAAAGTCTGTCTTTACAGAAACTACTGACGATAGATAGGACTAAAAGGACTTCAATTCGTTTACACGACAATATTTACAAACCAAAACTAAAAATAGAGCCGAAGTTTTTGGAAAAAAAAAATGTTAAAAGGTTATTGAAATAAGGATTATTAGTTTTTCATAAAAAGGACTATGTAAACTTATGTTTAGGACATTAAAATATACTAAAATTAAAATTTTTAAATTTAGTTTTTTTTCTCTCTTTTATTTCATTAAAATTTCATTTTTCATCAAACGTCTGGAGTGGAAGCCATCTACGGAAAATTTATTAAAAAAAAAATAATAATAATAATAAAAACTTTCATAATTTTATTTCCTGTTCATGACTTTCTCATTTAATCTTTACAGTTAAGGCAGCAAAATCAAATAAAAGGACGAACAAATAAACAAACAAAAATTACAAATTACTTTCATGTACTAAACATTTATAATATAACCCACTCCCCACTCCCTTTTTTGCTATAGGAAAATTCTTAAATTAGTTTTTATGATCCTGAAATATGTTTTTTTTGTTCTCTATAATTTTTTCTATAGTAAAACTTTTCATATTATTTTAAGTATCTTCATTATAATTTCTTAAGAAAAATGAAAGAAATACATTTTTTTTTCTACAAAAATAATACTCAACACGCCTAAAACACAAATATTATGTATGTGTGGTATATTTTGTAAATGATGATAAATTGCAATTATATTTATTCAGGAATAAACAATTTATCATTTTAATTTACCAATTTTTCCTAAATTTCACCTTTTTTATCCCTCCCATTCATATTGTTGCTATTTGTTTTTTTTTTCTTCTTTTTTTCTTTTTTCACTATAATCTCATTTTTATTGGATAGCATTTTTCTTTCTTTTTTTTTTTTTCAAGATTTTTATAGGTCATACAAATTAATATAATTTGATAATTCTGGATTAAAAAGCCCATGAAAAATAATTCTCTAATACCCCCCCCCCCCCAAAAAAAAAAAAAAAAAAAAAGAAATCCTTGAACATTTTTAAAAACTCACTTTTTTCTTTCGTTTTTTTTTTCTATTACGAAGGACATCAATCAATTAACTTATTGTTATAGAGGATATTGTGTGAATGAACTAAACAAACACAAGAGAAAAGTTCATTTTACCATTATAATGCTTAAATTGATTTTCGATGAATCTTTATTTACATAAACTGATGCTGTTGCTTGTACAACAGAAAAACAAAAACTATTACTTACAACAAAAAAAAGTCTTCAAGGAGGAAAACCAAACTAAAAATGACACAATTTCAAGTTCTCAAAGGCACTGAGAAATTACTGGAACGAAATAAACAAAACAAAATCTATTTACTTACATGAAGTCCTGTAGGCATTTCTTTTAAATTTTTCTGAAAAAGAAAAAAAAAATTAAACATTCTCCAAGCTCAACACTCCATTCAATTTTTGACCGTTTTCGTCAAAAATCTGTTTTTTTTTAGTTGAATATCTCGGGACCCTGTGGTCCAATTGATTTGAAATTTCTGAACAGCATTAGGCTTGTCATTTTCTACAAAACTCTTTTTGGCACCAAAAAGATCCCTGCAACAGGGCGCGAGTTACAGGGCGCCAAACATAAAACTCACACGAATCAATTTTAAGTATCAAAATGTTACATTTTTTGACTCCTTAGAAAAGTATATTCCCGTAGGACTAGGAAGCTAAAATTAGGCCAGAATATTTCTTGAAGGGTCTAATATTATATGAATTTTTATAATTTTTATAATGACTTTTCAACTTTGAACTCTTATAGCTATATTAGGCTGTGTTGCACCGATTTGAATCAAATTAAATGCACTAGGTTAGAAAATAGTCCAAAAATTTAAATTCATACTTTTTTAAGGATCAAAGTATGAACTACGGAGAGTACCATAGAGAGGAAAAAAAATTTAAAATAGTACGGAGTGTTAACCTAGATTTTAAAAGATAATTTTAACATTTTACCAATTTTCATTAACATATTTTTTCATTTCTGGTTGCCATTCATTGCACCAATACTTCATAATTTTTTCTATTTCACTACACACAATACTTTTTAATATTTTGATTTCATTGCAAAAGATTTACTTTTTATTTTTCTGTAAGTGGTTTGCTAAATCATCTGTTGAATGATGAATCCAATTTAAAACTAGATATGTATCTGGGTCACATTCTTCAATAACCAAGGTCATGTATATTATTTGAACATCACATATGTGTGTTCAACAATTCCATTCACTTAACAAAATTACACTTATTATAAATAATATTTACATATATTTAATATTTAAGCAATTACACTACAATTGGATTTCATCTTTAAAAAAAAAATAATTTCAATTTACAATTACCGATGAGCTATAAAAATGTATTTATGAGGATTGAGAAAGATTATTGCAATTATTATTTAATGGAATTCCATTGAAGAAGAATTGTAGCTTCCAACTGATTTTGAATTATTAATTCTTTTGTTTTTTCAGATGCTAACAAAAAAATTGATTATTCAAAGTGAAGGTAGAAAAAAAATTAAAAAGTATTTTGTTCAATTAAAGTTAAATAAATAAATTAAATGAATTAAGAATATATTTTCTGAATTGATTTTGTCGAATTTGTGTGGTCAATTTCGAAAAAGATAAGTTCATTCAGAGTAGTTTTTGTAAATACTTTTAAAGTTCGAAATTTCACAAAAATATTTCAGTAAAGTCTATAATGATCTTTGAATAAAGATTTTAAAAAATAAGTATATATACAGGGTGTTTCTTGGTTCTTGTGCCAAACTGAGCATGGTGGTAGATTTCGATGAGAAATAAAAAAAATCATATTGGTCTATTCTCAATGGTTACCGAGATATTCAAGGTCAAAGACAATTTTTTTCAAAAAGTAACCAGTTCTAGTTTTTGCAACATATTTCAGCGCTCGCGCAATATACAGAACTAAATGAGAAATTTTAGATCTTTGAAAAAATGTCTTTTATAAAGTTGTATATCAAATGGTTCAGAAGTTATTGTAACTCAAAGTCAAAAAATTTTGAAAAAAATTCGTCATTTTTATGTTCAAGGTCGAATATCTCGAAAATTTGCCTTATTATTTTTTATTTATTTTTTAGCTTAAATAAAAGCTTATGTTGTCTATTTTGATGTGTGTTTTTTTTATCGTATTATCTTTATCCGTTCAAAAGTTATGCACCATAATCTAAGAGCAGTTTCTTAAAAATTCGTTAATTTTGTACTTGATTTTCATGTTTTATTCATTCACGTCAAAGCGCATGTCCACACGTTTAAATCTTCTTGTGCAATTTCGAAAATTTTACCTATTTTAATTAAAAATTTCCTTTTATGAATTTTTTGTTTTTAATGTAAACATTTCTTTTTGTTCGAAAAACAAAAAGGAAAAATTTCATTCTAAGAAATTCAAAAATATTTCAACAATACAAAAAAAAAAATAAAACAAAAAAATTATTTACATTCTATTTTGTTAAAGAAGAAGAAAAGACAAAAATATTCATTGGTATTTTGTTTAAATTAAAAAACAAATTCCTTAAAAAAAATTCCATTTAGAAAATATTTTATTGTTATTCAAAATATGAAAATCAAATTATGAGAATATTTAATATTTCTAAAATTCACCTTTGTTATTTTTTTTACCCCAAAATTCTCTTCATTCTTTTACCCTTTTTCAATTACCGTATTTTTCATATTATAGAATATATACTAGCAAAACTACACCTTTTTTTTTTCTTTGAAAGATTTATTTAAAAAAAATAATAATAATAAAAAAAGCTGTTTCACGTGACCTTTGAGAATAACTAAAAAAAAAAAAATCAGGCTTGAAGGAAATCCGGTATTTGCTACTCAAAAATCGTGCAAAGCAAAAAAAATGTAAAAGTTATCATTATTATTTTGCGATAAAAATCAAATTAAATTTTAATGTGAAGTAATGAAAAAATATTAAATTTATAAATAAGTGGTCTAGTTTCAAATAATGAAGAAATCCGATATTTCCCAGAAACTTGGTATTTGATGGAATTTTTTCAATTGCCAAGAACCAATAAAACAATCCCTAAAACTACGGCAACTAAAATCTATAAAACAGTGATCATTGAAATTTACATTTCAACTATGTACACATGTGTATACAAATATATTATTCATTATTATCAATTATATTTCATATAAACACATTATTGACTTAATTCACTTTTCAATTGAATAAACAAAATCTACCTACATTAAGTATATTAAACTTACTTACCAGAATCCTCAATAAAAGTGGGTGTCGTCAAATTTATTGAATGCAACTTTAAATATCATAAGATGCTTATGGTTTTGAAATTTTGGAAATGTACCAAATCTTACCTTCATCAATTTAATTATTATATGTATTTTGTGTGTGTGTGTAGGTTTTGACTTGCATTAAATTTACATACATAAATAGTTTTGATTTAATTTTTATCTGCTGCTGTGCACTGATGGATGTCATTAAACATTCAAAATACATTAACAAATATTTTCAATTCAACTTGAACAATTCAAAATTTAATTTGATAAGATACTTTGTAACCTCTACCCACATAATTCTAATATTTGTATTATTAGATTCTATGAAATATTACAATTATTTCAATTTAATTACACTTTCTCGTATTATATTATTGAGTGGGCCTTCTGAAGTGCACACACATATTAACCTTTTTATTGTTAGACAAATTTATTAATCATCCATTTAAGAGAGCTTTTCAATATAGAAACATACTATATACATACATATTTATTATTCATCCCATCTGTTCATATCCTTTTTGTTTTGATTTTTTTTCGTTTTTGTTCATTTAATGATGTGTAGAACAAAGATAAATTAAAAAGGATTACAGGATGAACTCAATGAATCAATGATGATAAATTTGAAAATATATAATTTCAGATACGATATCACATTAAATAGATACATTAAAAGTAATCGGTATATTGATTTTCGAAAATTTATTTTAAAATTTAATATATCGTCCTAAGTACATATTTTCATAAATGGATCGATTTCGTGTGAAAAAAAAAAATCCTGAACCAATAAGATACAATATTAATAATTATACCTTTAGAAGACAAATAAAAAAAAATCAATTTTTTTTTATGAAATTCGAAAAAAATTTAAAAAAAAAAAAAAAACGTTAAGTGGGATCTGAAATATTGGAAAAAATCTCACTGCGATTTTTATGATTATCCTGATCCTTGTATGAAAAATAATCATCATTATTTCAAAAAAAAAATTTTAAAAAATACATAAAAAAAAAATAAAATAATTACAGGTTCAAATTTATTATCATCATCAACAAAAGGAGTGTGAATTAAAGATAACTGAAAAAAAAAAAAATTAAAACTGAGTAATTTTTTTTTAAGTACATAATTACATAAAAGCTTCCTTTGTGTGTGCTTTACTACATATATTTTGATGCAGTAAATTAAGAATATCTTTCAGCATTAAAATTATCTGTGTTTTTTTTTTTTTTTTTGTTCATATTATATACGTAATAATTATGTATGTTTTTTTATCTGCCTGTTTTATAATCTGTTTATGTTATAATTTACGTAATGAGATGCAAACAATTCAAATTGAACAAATAATGTATTAACAAATATATATATTTACAAATTATATAATGTTGTATGACAATGGGATGACCTTTTTGTAGTGGTTTATATCTGGCTTGTGAACATTTTAGTATAATTGCAGAAATTGTAATATGAAAAAAAACAAAAAAACAAAAAGATATATTTTTGTATGTAGACCATAATACTCGTATATAATAATTTTATTGTCATACATATTCACTTTGACAATTTTTTACAGGTATTGTAGTCATTAATTAAATTTATTTTTACTCATTTTTATTTTTATTACTTTATTTCGGACCTTCCTTTATGCACTTGATCAAAATTTTCAAAAATTTAAGATTTTTTGTTAAATTTCAAAAATTTTTCAATTTAAATTCGCGTTTACATCAAAAACTTCCCACTCTCTAGTCGTATGAGATCTATAAAAATAAAATAATGTAACATCGACTTACCAAATAAAATTTTTATGTGATTTATAAAACTAAAAAATTTTTAAATGTTATTTCGCGAGTTGTAAGTATAGACAGGTGGGTGATAAGGCTATGTACATCCTTATATTCATTTTGGTTGATTTTACAACATTTACAATTTATTAATCTAATTTCTGAGTAAAAACAAATGCGAACAAAAAAATTGTAATTTCAACATTTTATAGTCAAACTAAAACAAAATATTATATAATTGAATATAAAATATCCTTTAGCAATTCCTTTTTTTAAAAGAAATAATTATCCTGAATTTTAATTATAAATTAAAATAAAGAAAAAGAACAAAAAGAATACTAACACAATAATAAACATTTTATATGAAATTTATGTCAATCATAAAAAAAAGGATATCTCAAAAGGACAATAATTATAATTTTTTCCAACATAATAACATTTATTATTCAAAGTACAGATTTATGAATATTCATAATTGGTCATTAGTGTGTTTTTTGAAAATTTTTAATAAAAAAAAAAAAAATAAAAAAAAAAGAATAAATAATTATTTTTTTTTTTACTCGGTTCTTTTTAAACATTCTTTTTATTGTGTTATTTTGTAGATAATGAGTACTTTAAAGGATTATTTTATACAATTAAAAGAAAATCTTAAATTGTTTATAATTGAATATTATTTATTTATATGTATATGGAAAAAGATAAAGAAAAACTAAAAAAAAGGGGGGGAGGGGGGTGAAATATGTAATTAATTTCAATTTTAAAAATTCAAACAAAAAAAAAAACATTATTCTAAAACTTTTTTGGAAAAATAATTAATTTATCTTATTTTTCTTCTTTTTTTTTTTTTTTTTGTGAAAATTAAAGGAAAATTTTTGAATTAATTAAAATTAAAAGATACAAAAAAAAAAATATTCTTCTAATTATTTCTTTTGATAAAATAATTATAAGAAATGGTTCTTTGTTAATTTGTAAAAAACATAAAAGTAAATAATTTTATTGAAAATAATTAAAAACATTTTTAAAAAAAAGTATTTTCTTTAGCCCTAAAACTGTATATGTATATGTTTAAATTTACCTAATACCGTATTGTGGGGCATTCTATGACCCCATACTAATTTTCATACAAAATAAGCTTAAATGAAATTAAATATATTTTTAAAAGTTAAAATGGCTTGGGGCACTGAGTACCCGATATACGATTTTAGGGTTAATTTCAATTAAAATTAGGACTACTTTTTTCCATTAACCTATTAGTCCTTGTTTTTTTTTTTTTTTTTTGACACAAATTTAAAAAAAAACATTAAATTTTATAAATTTTATTGAACATTTAAAAAACAAAAAAAAAAAACGTATATATAACATACAACTTCATTTCAGTTGATGAAATAACAACAAGTTAAGTCCTGATCATGAATAAGTAAATCATATTATTTTTTTTGTTTTTTTTTTTTTCATATAAAATTTTATTTTCCCATGGAAACATGTCATTGCAATGAATCATACAACAACAACAAAAAATGCATATTTAATATAAAATATGTTTTTTTTTTTTTTTTTTTTTTTTTGTCGAAGGAAACAACATATGATATGAAACAACATTATAATAATAATATAAAAATGAAAAATCATATAAAAAAAATATGCTGTTATTCTTTTATCAATGTTTTCAATGTATGTATGTACATATGTTTGTGTATAAGCTCGTCAGAGAAAATTGAAGAGAAAAAAAAAACATTTATAAATTTCTGCATAAATTCACAATATTTGCATATTTAAAAAAAAAAATATATATATAAAAAAAAATTATTAGTATAAATTTTGCATAATATTTAAAGTTCAGTAAAGCATAAAAGGATAAATAATATATGTGTGTAGGTATGTGTTTATACAGGATATAAAAATGTGATACTTTGAACATGAATATTTTGTTTTTTTTTTTTTTTTTTGTAAATTATATTTTTCGTTTAACCCTTACCAGAGCCAGAGATGACTCCGTTCACCTGATCAATCACTTATGTCATCTATCAATGATGATGCTTATGATTATGTCTCCAGCGATAAAAAGAAGATGGAGCTAGCTATGCTATGGAGTTTTTGTATATTAGCATTTGATTATGATTTAGAGATGAAATGAAAATGCTTTTAGAGTGGAATTTTGTACTTAATTTGTTTCTCTTTCATAAATTCGTTCACATCCATTGTTTTTTCTCATTTAAGTAATTTCTTTGTTGTATTTAAATTTGTTTTACTCTCATAAATCGATCGGATTTTTGGTTTAACAAACCAATTAATTAATGTTAGTTTAAATGACAAAATCCATGAAACTATAAATTGTGTTAAATAAAATAATAACAGTAAAATATAACAATAAACAAACTAGAAATTACTACAAATTATAAGCGAAATCTCATAAAGTGAAATTATCATTTGCTTAAGCCCCAAGAGAATAGCAACGTTTAACTTATCTATCGATGATTTGGTTAAAAATTAAAACCTAATTTACCGTATTGCAAAATTCTTTTTTTGTTCTAATTTTTCATGTGATTATAGGTATACTCTTTGTAGCTCACTTATTAAAATTGAAATACCAGACTAGCTAATTCTAAAGAAAAATATACAAAAATGAAACCAACATAAAGTTGATGTTATTAAGTTGGAAAAAATAATGACAATTTTATTATCGGATATTGCAAATAGGAAATCTTTAACATTTCTGTTAAATTAAAATTACATATATACACTTAATATAACGGTAAATGATATACGAGATACCTAATTTGATTTTAACACTTTTCAAACGAGTATGTGCTGTTAAAGTTAATAGTCTATTTGCACACGATCTCATGCATGTACCAGTAATTAGTACATTTAATATTCAAATGATTTAAAATATAAATTAAAAATTGCATTCCCTATAAATTTCTTTTGTACAATAATCTTATTCTTGTAGGTACTTTAAATGGTTCAAAAATGAACAAAACTGAGATAAAGATACAAAAAAATTCCACTTACCTTGAAGATCAGTGTTTTAAAATCTCAGGAATTATTCTCTAAACTTTCTAATTGAATATAATTTGAAGATCTTTTTCACACAGTAATCACTAATTTTTTTTTACAGTTTCCAAATTATATATATAAAAAAAATGAAAACTAAATTGTTCACTCGTTTATAACACTATTTAAATATATTTCACTGTAAAAAGTTAAAAACACTTTTCCAATTTTCAATAAAACACTTCTTACTAACTTGAAATTACAGTAAAAATCGTACGACTCCTAAACATCTTATAATGTTCTTAGTTTGTTTATCCCCATATTATTTTACCTTCCTTCATATTTTTACAAAAAATCTGTTAACTCAAAAAAAAAAAAAACATTTTTTATCATAGAAGTTAACCGTATTTCTTAAATTCTTTTTCACATTAATTATCGGTAAGATCATTTTTCGACGACGAGAAAAAAAAATACTAAAAATAATTCAACTGTAATTGCGAGAGACACGTCTTATAAGTTCGAGATGCTGGATGATACTGACTGACATTGACTTGACATTGACTTGACGTCTGAGACGTGAGTTGAGTTGGTGATGGGGATTGGGGAGACGTCAAAGTTGAGACTTCAGAGTTGAGTGAGACTTGTGAGTTGAGTTGGGGATGGGGATGTGGATTGGGATTGGGGAGACGTCAAAGTTGAGAGTTGAATGAGACTTGTGAGTTGAGCTGGTGATGGGGATTGGGGAGAGGTCAAAGTTGAGAGTTGAGACTTGTGAGTTGAGTTGGGATGGGGATTGGGGTGACGTCAAAGTTGAGAGTTGAGGAGACTTGAGACTTGAGAGTTGGATTGATTCGAGATCGAGACTCATGGAATTAGAAAAATTGGTAAAAAAAAAAGAAATTGAAAAATAAATTTTGAAAAAAAAAACTTTCAAGGTGAAATAAAAATTGTTAGTTTTTTTTGTAAACGATTATACTTTTTTTTTTTCTTTATTGGCAAATTGATTTTTTTTTGTTTATTTTTCGTATAATATGTTTTTCATTTTTTAAATTTTTTTTTTTATTTGTTGTAATAATAATAATAGTCATAATAATTACGAATATAATAAGTTTTTTTTTTCATAATAATATACTATTTTACACACAATGTTTTTTTTTTATGTACATGATTTTTATTATTTCTTTTTTTCTTTTAAGTTTGATTTTTTATTTTTTTGTTTGTTTATTAAATCTTAAAAATTACTTTCTCATTTAATTATTTTTTATTTAATTTTTTATTTTATTTAAATATTATACATAAAATTTGAAGGCACATTTTCTTAATTTTTTTTTTTTAGTAAAACTTTCTTGTTTTTCTTCTTCTTTCTTTATTTTATTTTCCAATATTTATTTTAATATTTTTTTCTTTTGTTTTTGTTTTAAATTTAATTTTTCATCTTTTACATTGCAAATAAGTTTTAATATATGTATGTATGAAAATTTTTATTTGCTATATGTTGAAATTTTTCTTTTTGAATTTTTCATTTTTTATTTTATTCAAAAAAAAAAAAATTTCTTATAGAAAAAACAAAAAAAAAATAAAATTAAAATAAACAAGAATAACAAACAAATAAACATAAAAAGTCAATAACAATACAGTTATTCATTTGTATAATATAAAAAAAATAAAAAAAAAATGAAAAGAAAAAAAAAAATAAGAAGAAAGAAAAATAATAAACACAAAATAAATAAGTATACAATATTAAAATAGAGACTGTAAAAAGGATATGTGTTTTTGTGTGTAATATGAGAATTTTTCTCTTCACATGTGAAAATGGAAAAAAAAAAAAAAAATAGAAAAGAATATTTAAAATACATAAATACAGAATTTTATAAAGAAATTCTTGTTAATGCTATGTTTTTATTATTTTTTTTCTTCTTTATTTTCTTCATTTTTTTTTTTATTTTTCTTTTTGATATAACATATTCCATTTTATGCTAAAAGCTTTTTTTTTTTTCTTCATCTTCTTCGCTACTTCATTTTTTTTTTATATTTCTAAGTAACAGGATTTTATTTTATACAACCAAGTTAAAAAGGATTGTGTATATTATGTGAATAAAAGAATTCTCTATTTATTTTTACTATTATATATTATTTTGAATAATAAAAATAAATGCGAAAAAATATAGAAAAAACTGTAAAATTTGTATTTGAATTAATTGTAATGAATTTTATTTGAAAATTATTTGAGTTTATTAAAAAAAAAAAAATAAAGAAAAAGGATTTTTAAATTTATGAAGTAGTTTTATATAAATTTTGTTACAAATTGAATAAATATTTAAATTGAAGAACTTTATTTTATTTTTATTTTTTTTTTTTTTGCTTTTTTGTATTAGATTATATTTAAGTGAAATTTGAAATTAATTTTTTGAATTATTTAATTTTGAAAATTGAATAAATAAAAGCAAAACTTTACAAAAAGGAATTTTTGTTTGTGTTTTATTTTTTAATGAAATTGAATATCCAATATTATTTTGGTGGTGGTTATTTGTTTATTTTGTGATTGTCAATTTTTTTTTTTTTTTATCGAAATAAATGTGAAAAATTACTTGGAAATGATCGTTTTTTTTTCTTCTTAATTTAGACTTTTATCTATGAAAATTGTTCTGAAATCTTTTCTTTTTCTTCGTATTCATATCATGTGAAAGGAAATACATAGTTAAAAAATTGTATAAATCCCCAAAAATATTTTTTGAATATTCTTGAAGATCCAGTTACTTTCACAATTCTTCAACGTTCTATGAAAATTTGAAAAAAATAATAATTTGTTATTCACGATTTTTTTTTGGTTTCTATATTGAAAAGGTTTTAATATCCTTTTTCCTTTTTTTTTCATCAATAAATAATACTTGTATGTTTATATAAAATCCTGCTACAAATTATGATATTCTCTAACAGTGTTTTGCATCCGAATGCCAATATGTTCTACTTAAAATTACAATTGCTATATTGTAACTCACCTAATCACGAATTTTTAAGACCGGGTTTATATGGTCACTTTTTGTACCCTTTGTAGAACGTAAAAAAAAACGGTTTTACATGGAAAATAGTAGCACGTCCCACCATATACTTCCTACTTCTTTTCCATATAAAACCGGTTTTTACATTTTACAAAAGGTAAATAAGTGACTATATGAACCCAGTCTAAGACCGGGTTTATACGTACGGTTTTTTACACGACCTTATCATCCATTACGCTTTGATAAATTACGAAAATGACGTACGTACGTTTACATGGTCACTTTTTTACCCTATCTAAAATTCTCTTCATTCTCTTTTATACTTATTTCTTGCTTGGTAATTGGTGTGGTAAATGGTAATATGTTTTAAGGTCATATGTTATGTAAAAAAAAATTTCAGAGTAACGAATATAGCACAAAAAGAAACAGCCGAGATCGAAGAAAAAGATTGATTAACCTGTTAATGACTTCCTACCGCATACTTCCTACTTCTTTTCCATATAAAACCGGTTTTTTTACGTTCTACAAAAGGTAAAAAACTGACTGTATAAACCCGGTCTAAGTATACTCTTTTTTTTTTTTTTAGGTGAAAAATAATTATTTTAATTTAAAAAAAAAAAATTATTTAAAATATTTCTAAGAAATTCCTTCACATATTTTTTTTTTCAGTTTCATTTTTTTTTTCTTTGTGTATGCTTACGTTCAAATTCCATCAAATAATTCTTATATGTTTAAGTAATTATTTGTAATTTCCATATAGGAAAATATTTTTGCATCTTACTAACTAATACAAATTTCTAACAGTCATTACATTTAAAAAAAAAAACAAATTCATTTTAATTGATTTTTTTGTTTTTCAATTAATTTTTTACATAAAAATTCTTGGCTTCTTATTAATTTTTTTTTTTTTTTTTGTTAGTTCTAATCAATATTTTTCATTCTTATGTGATTTAATCCTATTTTATATAAATTTTGTCCTTTTTCTTGTCTTTTTTTGTTTTTTTTTTTGTTTTTTCTTTTCTAAATTATGGAACAATTACCCATTTTTAATTAATTTTCAATTATTTTTTTTTTATTTTTTTTTTCAAAAGTAAATTGAAAACTAATTAAATTAGTTTCCTTTATTTCATACAAAACATTCATTTATGTGTATACATATATACCTAATACATATATATACGATGCGATATAATGTATATAACAAGCACAATTTTACATATGTATATATCAAATTACTTATGTATTACCTATACGTACATACAAATGGCCCTATATATATATTCTATATAATGATATTTATTTCCAAATTTTTTTTAAGTTTAATAATTAATAATTATTTATGAATGTATATAATTAAGTACACAAATACATTTATTATTATTGATAATATATAATATATATTTTTTTAAAAAAAAATCTATTTTTTGTATCTAAAAAAAATTTTTTTTTATATATACGTAAAATTGTATTTTTTTGTATTTTATAATTTGATAAAATTTTTATTAATTTTTTTTTTTTTTAGTAATTATTCGTATGTATCTTTTTTTTTAAATCATGTATAAAATTTTTTTTTTTCTCTAGAAAATTTTATTAATTTATTTCAAGTCTTAATTTTTATTAATTTGTTTGTTTTTTTTTTTTTTGCAAGCAATTTTTTTTTTATTGCTTTCATTTTATTTTATTTTTTTTTTTCAATTGATTTTTTTTGTTACAACAAAAAGAAAAAAAAAACAAAAATTTCATTTGATAATTTTTTTTTTTGTTCTTTCTAGGATTATGTATTAAAGGATATGACTTTTTTAATTATCTTTATTAGTTTTTTTTCACGATGACATTTTTTTTTTTTAAATTTAAAATTACTTATTCTCAAAAAACAAAAAAAAACAGAAATTTTAAAATCATTTTTTAAACTTAACGAAAAAATTCTTTTTTTTGTTGTTTTTTCATCCGTTTTACTTAATTTTTTTTTTTCATATTTCGTTCATTAATTGGGTGGGTATGATAATTATAAAAAAAATTTATTCTTCTGTGTTTTTTTTTAGTTTTTTTGTTTTTAAGTTGAGCATTTGTTCATTCATATTTTTTATATTCATTTTTTTTTATTCCGCTTTTTTTTTTTTCAATGAAAAAAAAAATAAACCTTTGATTAATTAAAAATGCAATTAATATTAAATAATTAAAAAAATTAAAAAAATAAAATAAACCATGTGTTTCAATACATTTTTTAAAATCATCTGTATTCAACATAATTATTTTGTTTCATCAATTTTACATCCTTTTTTTTTTGTGTTTGTGTGTGTGTATTTTCATTCATCACGGTAAAAAATAAAATACAATTAAAAATATTTTCTTTTTTATAAATGCAAATTAATTCATTTGAAAGGATAAAACAGAACACAGAGAGAAAAATATTTCAAAAAAAAAAAAAAAAAAAAATACTGATATTTATAATAGAATTAAATCCTTTGAATTTAAGGATTTAAGTATAAATGGAATGTATTATATGAATTATATTTTTTGACTGATTTATTCAAGCGTTTATTGTTGAAATATTGTTGTATTTCGAAAAATTATTCTATAAAAGATTTTATATTTTTTTTTATTCACTTTTTCTCTGTGTCGTTGAAAATACAAAATATATATGTATATTAATTCGTAATAAAAAATAAACAGGAAAAAGCTACATTTAAAGAAAAAAAAAAAAAAAGGATACTTGAAAAAGTCGAATTACAAAGAAAAATAAAAATTATTTTCATGAATATGAATTTTTAGTTAATTATTTATTATTGTATTTTTTTTTTAATAGGAATGGTCTTAAATTATCACTAACCTCTTATTAAGTAGAAAAGAAAAAAACAAATTATCATTCCTTTTTTGTTTTTTTTTTTTGTTTTTTCAATGAAATATTGAAAAACTGTACAGGATAATTGAAAATTATTTTGAAATAAAATTAACTATTAAATGGAAATTTTGATATATTTAAAGTAAAATGGAAAATTTTTCTTAAATGGAAGTGGTTTTTATTTTTTTTTCGACCTGGAACGTGTGAAAATTATTAATACGAAATCCTGTGGATTTTTTATATTTTTTTTTTACTTTCAGTACATTGAAAATAAGAAACTGCAGTAATAATTTTTAAGATAGTCTCGTTGGACTCTTTTTTTGTTTTTTTTTTCAAATTTCTAAAATAATTTTATTAAAATCAAAAATTTGATTGAAGATTTTAAAATTTCCTTTTGTTCAACAAAAAAAAAAATTGAATAAAATTTTCAAATTATATTAAAGACTAGACTGTGTAATAAAATATTTCAATATTATTGAAAGGACTTACACAGTGTGTATTGCGATAAAAAAAAAAATAAAAAATAAAAATCATTACTTACACTAAATAACTGATAATAATAATATTTAATTAAAATTCTATCTATTGATCTATTTGACATAATTTTTCATTTTAAAATAAAAAAAAATAAAAAATAGGAAGCCTTAACAAAAATCCTATGTGTGGAATGATCTGAACAAAAAAGTTATAATCGGCAGTTATTATTTGTTTTTTTTTTTTTTTTTTTTAATTCAAATTCATTTAATTTAAATTCAAGAGTTTTCGTCATGAATTTTCAATCCAAACTGACGCGATACAATTTGAAATTATTTCCAATTTTTCTTTTTTTTTTGCTTCTTATCTCTTGAATTTTTTGAAGTCCTTTTATTTAACTTTATAAAGGCTTTTCTTAGTCCTTTTGTTTTTTTTTTTTTTTTTTTTTAAATAAATCTATGAAAATAAAATCCTATTTAAAAAATACGTTGAAGAACACAAAAATAATGATTAAAAAAAAAAAAATTAAGTACATATACAATTATAAAATAATACTTGCACATAATATTTTCTGTTGTTGTTGTTGTTTTCTAAACATCCTTTTTTTTTTTTAAAAAAAAAAATTTCTATGGAAATAAATTATTCTAGAATTTTTATTCTAATTAATAACAACAACAAAAAAAAAATAAAAATTTGCGCGTTGAAATTTCTTTTGTTTCCGTCGTCCTTTTTATTTAGATTTCTCTTTTCAAGAATATTCTTGTTGTTTATTTATTTTTGCAGTTTGTTTTTATCTTTTTTATGTTATAAGTACTTAAAAATATCATTATAATATTGTTTTGAGCTATAATACATAATTGAAACTCACAATTTTGTTGGATCATAATTTTCTAATTTCCATTGTTGACGTTGTACATGTGAATCACATTCTTCCATTATTATTTTATCTTTAGCATCATTTATTGCTAAACATTTCTCTGATGAGCCATGTCTTAATTGTTTTGTATCTTGGAGATATGACCAGAACTGTTTTTAAAAAAAAAACAAAAACAAATATAGATTTTGTAAAAAACCTTCCTATTAACCCTTTGCAAGTAAATATTTCTTAGAAAACAACTTCCTTGAGAAGTCACGATTGACCTTTTCTAATAAAAACAAAGAGTTCACTATTAGAAAACAAAAGGGATATTGGAAAAGAGTATGACCATAAAGCAGATGTTTCAAATAATTGCTATGATATTTTTGAAATTTCAAAAAAAGATATTTCCAAATTTTCTAAAAAATTGTATTTGAATTTTATCTTTAAAGTTATAAAAACAAAAAAAAATATTTTTTCGAACTTTCGAAATTATTTTCGAACTCTAGAAATAATTATCGAAATTATTGGCAAAAGTTCCCGTTGAAGTTTTCGACAAAAGCTTTCTTCTAAGTTTTCCACAAGAGTTTTCCATACGAAGCTCATGCCCGAATACTATTTTACTCTTACATCTGATTGAAGTCGACTAACTAAAATTCAAAATTTTTCCCTTTTTTATAGCAATAATCTTACCCCACCCCTACGAGAAGGTAGTAAAGTCAGTTATGTTATTTTATGACTTATGAGACCTTCAACCTCTGTATAGAGATAATACAGAAAATTAAAGTAACCATTTATTCGTAATTTTTTCGTTTTATATTGAGTAATCTGGATGAAATTTGGAACATATGTAGGTCTCTGAACGAAACCACAACCGTTTAGTTAAAAAGCTTTGTCCAAACTGTTGTTGAAATCTTCCGAAAAAGCTTTTTTAATGTATATATTTTTAGTTTAGAAAATCGAATTATATCATTTTATTTCTCATGCATTAACCTTATAATAGACATTCAACCATGACTTACGAATATAAATTATAAAGACAAAACTGACATCAATTTTTGTTGGAACCAAAAGGACTTATTATGTCTTTTACTAGAAATCACATACGTTGAAAAATTATGGATACTATTTTTATCTTTTTATGGTTCATTTATATGGTATGATCGAATTCTCGTTGAATATCGAAAGAAAATTTTCAGTGTGCAAAGGATTAAAATATTAATATAAATTAAGAAAACATTTAAAATGACAAAAATTATTTTAAAAAATAAGTAAATCTTACCTGATTACCCTTTGAACCATGGCATGGATATAAAATGACATCATGTCCTGCATAATCTAAACATGCTTCATCTCTGCGAATTTCTCCAGTTTTACTGAACATCCAATACTATAAAAAATATTTTTTTTTTTTTTTGAGGAATTTACGGAAGGAGAAGGACGAAAAAAAAATTAAAAAATATAATTTTAGATTTTATTTTGAAATGACGAAGAATTTTTATTTTTTTTTTTAAATCTTGTTTAAGTGTTTTTGAACTGAATTCAAGTACATATTCGTGAAAGGATTTAACTATTATTTATTTTTTTTTTTTTAAATGAATAATTTCAATATTTAACGTATAAGCGTAACGACACTCTAAATATAATTTTTCTATTTCATGAATTGTGCATTTTATTGTTACACAATTTATACATATTTGAATCGACAGTCATGAGAGGATGATTGATGATTATGCATGTTTGTGCATTTCTTAATGGTCTTTAATTAAGCACAGCTTACATTTTTTTTTTCTCCACAGTAATATACGGATTTTGATCATTAAGCTTTTTAATATACGTAAAAACAACATAATATAATATACACGCACGATACTTGACATTTTCTTCATTAAAACATTTTTGTTTAATGTTTTAATTAAGTGATTAATTTGCTGAGTGAGTGTGAATTTTATGATGTCCTTTTATTTTTAAGGATAGTGAAACTTTATATATATAATTTTTGTTTGTTTGTTTGTTTTTGATATAAAATTGAATTTAAATTAGTTGCAAAATTAACATTTTCAAGAGATTCATGCAAATAAGTTGTAGGACGTAAACAGATACTCTTGTAACACGATTGAATGTATATGTGTGTGTGTATGTGCATATTTAACAGGATTTTATAAATTGAAGACTTGACACATAAAATTTGCAAATTTTATGATTCATTTATGCATACTTCGCTCATATTCATTCATTAAATAAAATATATTTTCTGAATAGATTTTATGAAAATACATGAATTCTAAACAATTTTTTCAGTTTAATTTAAAAATACAGTAATATGTTTTTTTTTATTGCTTTTTCATTGAAAATTTTCTAGAATTTTATTAGGATGATTTTGAAAGCTTGAATGAATTTTCTTACATTTTTATATAGTACAAAATCGAAGAAAAACTGTTAAAAAAAATACCACCGATTTCAAGAAAAACTTGGAAGCAACACTTTTCAATAAAATAAGAAAGAAAACATAAAAGCTTTTCTAAAATACATTGATCCTTTTTCTACTCAATAAATAACCAAAACAAATATTTCTTTAAAAAATTTAAGTCCTCAGAACAAAATTACATTTTTCAAAATTCAAACAATAATACCAAAAAAAAAAAAAAAAATATTCCCTAATTCCATTACTAATTCCGAATTAATCCTTTTTACCAATTTACTCGTCATTCTTTTTATTTTATTATTATTTTTTTTTCTACTTCTGCACGTCTCCTTTTTCATCAAAGAACAACAAACAACAACTGAACAATTTTTTTTTCATTCTTTTCTTTTGTTTTTTTTTTTGTCATTATTTTAAAAATTACTTTTAAAAACTTTTCCCAATTTATTACTTATATACTTTCTGCATCATATCTATATTGTTTTAAACATGTTTTTATATTCCCATTGAATGCACAGCATTCTTAAACAATATTAAATGACAAAATAAAAACTACACAATATAATATAATAATGATTATACTTGATTTCAGAACAATTAACTAAAATTTGCTTTTATTATTTAAAGAAAAACAGAAAAAAACAAGAACTTTTTAAACAATCTCTGCTTGTTGTAAAACGAACAAATGAATAAATACATCTAAAGTGAAAAAGAACACATAGAAACAAAAAAAAATTTTTTATTTAGATCATAGAGAAAAAGAATAGAGAACATTCTGAAAAGGAATATTAACACTCCATTCAATTTTTGACCGTTTTCGTCAAAAATCCGTTTTCAAAGTTGAATATCTCGCGGGACTCTGTGGTCCGATTGACTAAAAATTTCTGCACAGTATTAGGCTTGTCATTTTCTACAAAACCAAAAGATCCCTGCAACAAACCGCGAGTTATAGGGTGCCAAACATAAAACTCACACGAATCACGAATTTTAAGTATCAAAATGTTACATTATTTGACTCCTTATAAAAGTATGTTCCCGTGGGACTAGGGAGCTTAAATTTGACCAGGATATTTCTTGAAGGGTCTAATATTATCTGAACAGGTTAAAATTCGTTCACTATGACAAAAGTTATAGGGTAAAATACAAAACGAGTCATTTTTCGATAAAAAAAAATTTTTTCCCCTTATATGAGGCCCTCCTTAATTTGTACCCTGATTCTCAAAAAAAAAAAAGGTGCATTTCAGTTTTTGAACTATTTTCTGACCTATTGCATTTTATTTGACTTAAATCAAGAGTCAAAAAATGTAACATTTTAATACTTAAAATTGATTCGCGTATGTAAAATTTAAAATTGAATGGAGTGTTAAAGATAAAACTACTACGACATGACTTAATTTTCATTTATTGGGTCATTAGAATGCAAAATACATTTTCTTCTTTTTTTTTTTTTTTATATTTTTGTATTTTATTCGAATGTACATAGTTTTTATATTAATTCCTTCATGGTATATGAAAAACTTTTTAAACTACCACACACACACACAGACAAAAACAAAAATAAACACGGTTTAATGTCCTGTAGTAAAAATTTACAATTTTATCATTTTTTTTTTTTTTTTTTTTTTTGAATAAAATTTAGAACACCAACACATACAATATTTTTGTTTTTTTTTTTTTGGCTATCGTTTTCAATAAAATGTGTGAATGACATCAACTTGTTTCTTAGTGTCTTTTGTCAACGTTTTATTTTTATTTTTTTTTTTTTTTGTTTTTAAATCTTAATCCTTTTTTTTAAAAAAGAAAAGTTTGAATTTTATAATGATGACCAATTTTCATGATTTTGAAAATTATTTTGAATTTCAATTTCATTTAATGGATTTTAATATTAAAGTTAAAAAAAAAAGAACCGTTAACAGAAAAACGATGACACAAAAGTACTATATACTATATATAGAATGTTTATGTAGAAAATGATAGAAAAAGGATACAGATGTCCTTTTAATTTTCTTGTATAAAAGTTTTATCTTTTTCTATGTGTCTTAATGGGGTTTTTTTTTTTCCTTATTCAAGTCTGTTTGTGTAAGTATGTTTTTTTTTTTTTTGTATGTTTGTGTTTTTGCAAAAATTGGGTGGTTGGTTTAATCTATTGCAATTTTATGGAAATTTTATACACAATTTAATTTGAATTTTTCGCGTAATACATTTTTGTATTAGTATGTATAAGTGACAAATTTACATATATTTTTTTTTTTTTTTGTAAATGTGAAAATTAATAAATTATTCAATGCTGGCTTTTACTGACTTATACTTTGTGTTTGTAGATTTTTGTGTGTAAAAGTGAAAATTACAAAAAAAAAAATAATAATTCTGGAATTTTAATGGTATTTTTTTTTTTTTAGTGTTAATTCATTTTCACGTTAGACCAAAAAAAAAAAAATGCAATTGAAATAAGAAATGTTCCAGCCAAATAAAAAAAAATCTTTTTATGAACTCCTTTTTTTTTTAGATTTTTGCCCTTTATTGTGACTACTTTTCATTTTTTTTTAATGTTTATTTTGTTTAGTTTCCAACGAATAATTATACACATACATACAAAATTGGGTTCTCTAAAAATAACTAAAAAAGAAAAAATTTCCTTTTAAAGTACTTTTGTTTTTTTATTTTTTTCTACTTCCGAACATCAAATAAAAGGTAAAAAAAACTTTTGTTGTTTTGAAAATCTCTTTTATATTTTTGCTTATTTTTTTTTGTTTTCATCTTGTTTTTCATACTCGTGTTCTTTTATATCCTTTTTTTTTTATCTATTTTCATTTTTTTTTCAAATAAAAGCTACATCAAAGTCGATAAAAAAAAAATAAGGTTTAGTTTTGTCTTTCCCATGAAATATACTTCAACAATTTCTTATTTTAGACTTTGTTTTTTTTCTTCTCTTTTGTATTCAATTTTGTATCTGATTTCCTTTTAAGGATTTTATAAATAAAAGTTTTTTATAAAAAAAATGTTGTTATTCAATACCTTTTTTTTTTTCAAGGGATAATAAATTTAAAAAAATAAATAAAAAACAAAAACAAGACACAAATAAAAGAAAAAATAGAATCAATAAAGATGATATATCAAGATAAATGTCAATGTACTTAATTGTTTTTGGGGACAAAATATTTTTTCCTTACTATATGTTCTACAAAGTTGGCTATATATAATGTCCTTGTAGATAGAATAAAGTTTTGATATGAGATATCATTTGAAAAGAAAACATTTTTCTTGAAAAATTGATATTTTCAATAAATCTTTTTAAAAAAGGTAATATAAGATTTTTGTTTTTCAATAAATAAAAAATGAACCGTAAATTTTTAATTTCAATTTTCTTGAAAAAAAAAAAAATGGTTGACTGAAAGTTTAGGGGAAAATATAAATTTTTTTTTTTGTTTCCTGTGCTCCCTACCCTGTTGAATAAATTTATGACAGTTTATCTGGAGGGCTTAAAAAAGATATGCTTTGGCAAGTATTAAAAAAAAAAAAATCTGAAGCTTCTAACCTCCCACTTAACTTTCATGAATTGACCGAAATTTGAAATATTAGATATACCAAAGTTCAGTTAACTTTGGGATCAAATTTAAACTTAAGCCAAGTCAAGGACGCCTGCAAGATTAATATTCTTATAGACGTCCTTCTGAAAAGCTATCACCTACGAAAAAAATCTTTATTTCTGTTTTTTTTTTGTTTTTTTTTTTCAGAAAAAAGCTTTAGGCTAAATTTTGTTACTTTCACACTCACTGTCAACAAGAAAATGATATTTTAATTATTATTAAAAAATTTTTTAATGAAAATTGCAAAATGATTCTATTTCTAAAATCTCGGAACATAAATTGTGCGAAGATGTACTTGAATGCAATGCGAAAATTTGTTTTGTATAAAAAAAAAAAACAAAACAAAAATAATTTGCAAAAAAAAAAGTTATCAAAAAAAAAATTGAAATAAAAGAAAATTTTATAAATAAAAATAAAAAAAAAATTAATTAAAAATTAATTACACTTTTTTTTTTGAAAGAGAAAAAATATACAAAAAAAGTGTTAGCAAAAGAAAAAGAAAAAAAAAAGGAAAATATTTATAAAATTTTTTAAATGAAACAGGAAATTAATTTTAAAATTTAAAAATGAAAGAGAAAAAAAATTAAAAATTAAAAAAAAAAAAAATAAAATAAAATAAAAAATTAAAATAAAGAAAAAATTAATTAAAAATTAAACCAGCAGCGATTATACTTTGCCACAAACTCCGAGATTAAAAATTATAATCCGCAACCACATCTGCCATTATGGAGGACATGCATTTTTGTGAGGTGAGCATATACATTATTATTTTTTTTTATTTTTCTTAAAATTAACATTTTTTTTCCTTAATTTTAATAAAATTATTTTAACTGTAAATTTACCTATTGAAATATTTTATTTTTATACATATGAGAGAAAATAAAAAAATACGTTAACCATATAAAAATTAATAATTCATTAAAATAAAAAAATAAAAAAATAAAAAGGACATGGTCATTCTGATCATTTTGATGATGTTTTTTGATGAAAAAAAAATTTTTTTTTTTTGTAAAAAATTAAAAAATAATTAAAATTAAATAACAAAAAAAAAAAAAGGATGAAAATTAAATGTGAAATTAATTTTGTCAGTGATGAAGTCTTGTATGTGAGTTAAAAAAATTTTTTTTTTTTTTTTTTAATTTATCAAAGAAAATTTCATTTAAGTACACATCAGGTTAGTACTGCGTTTATTAGCAATCCTTATCCACAATTATATTTTTTTTTTTATGTTTTTTTGATTTAAATAATATTTTTATTAAATTTCGAAGCACATCAAATTGAAAAAAAATAAATAAAAAATAAATAAAATAAAGAATTTTTATTTCTTTTGAAGCAATTGCCAAAAAAATCTATAGGTTTACGCTTAAAAGCTTGAATAAAAATTTATTCGCATGTTGTGAATTTGATGAATTTTTATTTTTAAAAAAGTCCAAAATACTTTTATTTTAATAATTTTCAAATTAATTTTCTAATTAATGAATGTGAGCGAAAATCATAGCAGATTGCAATATATTTTTTTTTTTTAACAATTAATTTTTTTTTTTAGCAATTTTAATTGAAAGGCGAACGACATAAACAAAGTGAGTGCTTCATCATTATTTTGATTAACAAATATAACAAAGTAATTCTCATTTAGAATTTGTTTTTTTTTTTTTTTAAAAAAAATTTAAATTAAGAACAAATAATAACACAACAAAACAAAATACCTGATTTCCACCTTGACCATGACACTCCCATACGATAACAGGTGAATGCATGTCCTCGGATTTGGCTGCTGAATCAAGGCACATATTTGATCCTATATTGGCAATCTGAAAAAATGTTTAGCAAAACATTTTATGAGAAAACATTGTAAAATGACAATTATTTTTGTTTTCCTTCACGAATAAAAAAAAAATTTTTGAGGTTCTTTTTTTTTTTTCAAAAGAAAAGAAAAATAAGTTTGTGGCGGTCGCAAAACGTTGCTGATTAATTTTAATACAATACCTATAACTGAAAAAAATAAAAAAAAGAAAACAAAAAAATACACATGATAAAAATAATATTGAACCTGATTTCCTCCTTGACCATGACATGGATACAATCCAACTGCTTTCTTAAGATCCTTTTTCCTAGCTGGTGAATCTAAACAAGTGCGACCGCCAAATCCAAGATTTCTTATCTATGCTCATTTCGAAAAAAAAAATTTTTTTTTTTTTAAAAAATTGAGAAGAAAAGAAAAATAAGAAATTAAATTTATTTCAGATAAAAAAAAATTCCTTTTTTTTTCAAATTTAACTGATTGAATAAATTCAATTTTATAGAAATATAAAAAAAAAAAATACCTATATGTAAAAAAGATGAATTCTTATTCAATTTAATGTTAATAAAAAATAAATAAATCAAATTACTCACCTCTCCTGATGCAACAGCTTCACCAGGAATAAAAAGTTCTGGATAAATATTATCTAAATACCATTTGAAATTTTTACAGCCAAGTCTTTTTCTGTTAAACGAAAATGAAAATTTCACATTAGAAAAAAAAAAAAATTAAGTAAGTAAGAATTTTTTTTTTTGTTTTTTTCAAAATTGTAAAAGAAAATTTCATGCAGATACCAAGAATGAAAAATGTAAATTTTTCTTTTAATGGAATTTTTATTCCATGATAAAATTTTTTTTTTTTCTTTATTTTTCAAATATCATACCTAAGTTCTCTACGTGATGTTACATCACCATAATCTCCTTTATCATTTCCAATTCTTTGATAATAATATTTTGCATATTCATCCAACCAAACTTCAGCTAAACGTACTGAATTACGTTTTAATACATTAACACCTGATCTCCACTGCAAAAAAAAAAACAAAAAAAAATAAAAAATAAGTCAAAAAAATAAAAAAAAGACTTCTTAGAAAAATTTCAATTTGATTTTCAAAATTGATATTATTGTATAAATTCGATTCAATTGAAATATTTTTGGATAAAAATTGAATTTAGTTTAAATTTTTTTATGCAAGGACATACCTTATATGGTGAACGTTTACGAAATATATGACCAACATGTGAACATGGTACAATTTCTAATGTACCACCGCACATCCATGTTTTAAATGATAATTCTAAATTTTCACCACCCCATATATCAAATCCAGAATCATATGTTCCTAATAATTCAAAAAATTTTCTATCAATTGAAAATAAACCACCAGCCATTGTTGGTGACCATACTGGTTCAGCTGTACTCTATAAAATTAAAAAAAAAAAAAAAAAATAGAAAAATTAATAAAATTGAATTAAATTAAATATGGAGTTTTTTGGGGTGGTATTTATGTATCAACTATTTAATACATCATTTTCTATAGGTTGTTGTAACTTTCAAGAAAAATCAGAAGGATAATGGTTGGTTGATTTGTTGACGTGGCGGTTCTCAGAAAAAGCTTCCGAAAACCCAATTAGCACGGAGAGTGCTGTTTTGATACCACACATCTCGCAGTTACTTGTTGAGTCAGAGGGTTGTAGAGCCCCCTTCTGTCTTTTCTGTAATGATGATATTACGATATCAGAAATCTAAGTATTGAATATCAGAAGGATAATAATAATGAATTAATTATCCTTCAAATTACATCTAACACAGTAAATATCTTCTCATACAAAAAAAAAAAAAAAAAAAAATTCATTCTAAACTGACAACTTTGTGGTTTACATTTCACTTGAAACTGATTGTACAGAAAGTCAAACAGGAAAAATATGTCCTTATTATTCGGAAAAAAAAATATTTAATATAATCCTTATTTGTTCTTATTTTATCTGTCTGCGACAGGAAGTATTGTATGAAATTTCTTCTTTTTTCTTTATTTTATTTCTTTTTTGGCAATTTTAATATTCTTTGCCTGTTCGAATGCGAATTTATGCGAAATGAACGTAAAATTGAACGTGATATGACATACAGAAAAGCATATTTTGTATGTACGATTAGCTATATGTATATCCTTTTTTATTTGAACTCATATCACGTATCAATTTTGACATAATATCTGTTATACTGTACAATATCACATTTGAAATGTTCATCTTTTTTGTGTCTTTTTGGTTTATCTCAACCAACTTTTATGATATACTTTCTAGGAAAAACTTTCTTTAATAAAATTCATTATAATTTTCAATGGTAACTTTATGTTTGGTTAATGTCAGCCATTTTCTAACTTGTCCATTTTGATAAATTTTTTTTTTACAGAATGTGTAAATTTGATACCAAAAAAATTTACAAAAAAAAAAAAAAAAAAAAAAACGAGTAGAATTTTTCTTTTTCAGAAAAATTTCTTTCCTTTTTTTGTAATTCCTGAAAGAAAAAAAAAAAAAAACTAAAAAGGTATGAGTTTGTCCGTTGAAAATTTTTTTCAAACACTGTTTAATTGCATTATCATGCCATTGAGCTGTTATGAAAAATTACCAAAGTTCAATATCCTTTCAAAAAGAAAAAAAAAAAACGTAATTAGAATATTCTGTCTGCTATTTTGATTTTTCGTTTTTTCCTTTCATATAGAAGAAGAAAAAACCATAGTCCTGGTATACACGTAATACAACCTAAAATTCTGGTTATATTCTTAATATAAAATACACAATAGATGAACACCGAAAAAAAGAGCGCATAAATATGATGAAATTGATAAATATGGCTAAAAGTCAGATACTATTGTTACTTTAAAAGAAGAAAAAAAAATGTTTAAAGAATTTTCATGTTGAATATTTCTTCCACATAAATTCAACTTGGTGTATATCAATGTCATCAACACAATTCAAACGTATATACGATAATAAAAATATTTTGCTAGACATAAGGATGTTTTTGATGATTGTATTCAGAGGATATAATCTCATTGCAAAAAAAAAAAAATAATAATAATAATAAAAAAAATCAAAAAGAACAGTGATAAAATTGATGTATGAAAAAAAAAAAACAGGATAATAGTTTCTTTTTTTTTTCGCTTCGTCTTTGTGTGAGAAATATTTTTGTCTGTGTAGAAAATGAAAATATGACATTAATATAGTTTGCAGGATAAAATTTTAAAAAAATTTTCACAAAAAATAACTCGTATTCATTTTTTGATATGTTTCACAATTATTTTAATGAAAAATTTCGTCGGATAACACAAAAAAAAAAAAAAAAATAGATAAAAAGAGAAAAAATTCGAATAAGGTATTCATTCGGTTTATATAAAGCACAATGAATATACACAAACCATGAATAATGACATTATCATGAAAATTTTCAGGATATTAAATGTTTCGAAAATGTCTAAAATGTGATGTACATATATGTATGTATGTGAAACTATATGGACATGCATGTGTACTCATTGTGAAAGCAATTTTTTAGACTAATTTATATACATGTCCTTCAAAGCAACTATATCGTTTCCATTTACATTGACAGAAATTCATTATTTGAAAAAGGATATTTAAAAAAAAATATACATAGTTAATAAAATTGAAGAGTCCTGAGGAAAGATTTTGGGATCATATAAATAGATTTCGTAATTAGTTTTGAAAAAGTAGAAAAAAGAAAGAAAGAAAGAAAAAAAAAAATGATTTAATTTTAAAATTGAAGGTGCAATACACAAATATTTTCCTCAGGATAACAATCTTCCATGTTTTTACATAAAAATCCTTTTGATTCTATTTTAAAATGAAATTCTTCATCTTGTTGAAAAATCTTGTGAAAATAAATACTCAAAAAAAAAAACAAAAAAAAAAAAAAAAACAAGAAAATGTGTGTTAAGTAATTAAAAGCTTTGTCTTATATGTTTTAGGATTTCGATCATCCTTAAAGGACTTAACAAAATCCTTAAGCCATTAATTACACAACTCTCCAATGAAAAACCAAACTACCCATATATTATAGAACTTATAGATACTTATTATCATATTAAAATCTAAAAATGTGCAAAACAAAATTAGTATCCTTAAAGTGGATTATATTTTTGTTTTGGTTTAGCATGAATTAAATTTAATTATTATTTTTTTTTTTTTTGATATACCAAAGTTTGAGTCTAAAACCATATTCACTCATAATACCTTTTCAATATATGTACGTAAAAACACATATATGTATTCTAAAAATGCTTCAATGAATTTAAATTAAAATGATAACAATTAAATATGAGAAATAATAAATTCAAAAGAAACCTTTTCATAAATTGTATTTTTAAAATTTTATTGAATTTAGTCTTATACCAATTAAATTATCTCGTTATTCATTTGGTGAGATCCTTAAAATACAAATTGACTAATGAACCATCAATTCAACAGAGACACCCTTATTCATTCTTTGTTCAATTTTCTGTTTAACAAAAATCTCCTTTTGTTTATTTTTAATATTTGTGTTTGCATGAACCAGACTATAGTAGAGGTGCATTATGGGATTATGAGATGAGCATGAGATGATGATGATGATGATAAATTTGAATTTAAAAAATGTAATTTAAAATGCTTTATAAATAAATAATAAATGATTAAATTCGAAATTAATTTCGAATTTTATTTTTTAAAATAAATTTAATGGTTTTTTTTTTTGTGACCTTTTCTTTGGGAAAATAAAATGAATTAAAGCAATTTCGGACACAAGAAAATCGTTTTATTATTTTTTTTTTTTTGCCTCAAATTAAATTGAAAACCACTTTTGATAACTTTGATGATGATTAATGATTTTTTCGTATTGATTTCGAGCCATTAAATTATTTTATTTTTTTTTTTAATAATAAAAGCTAATTGCAACGGTTTAATATCTCTTGATGCATGATTTTCAATTTTCTTTTCGCTTGAGCCTTTCTAATCGATTTCATTGTCATTGTTGTCTTCTTTCTTTTTGGTTTTTTGGCTTTTTTTTTTTAATTATTCGAAAACTATTGTATCCTTAATTGCATATTTTGTAACATTTATGAATTTGATATATATAATATAATTTTGATTGATAGTCGTTTATAATAACATAAGATTTTTTATTTTTTCTTAACTAATACCGTGTGTCAAACTAAACTACTTGAAATACCGGTTAAAATTTTCAAACAACAACAGAAATTATGAACTCAAAACCTACATTCTAGATAAAGTTATACATATATATTTTGTTAATGACATAAAAAACATAAAACTGATTAATTGAGTTCTAAAATAGCTTGTAGAATAAAAAAAAAAATGTATAAGATATGACATATTTTTCATTTTTCATAATTTTTCTTTTCTGTACAATCTGGTATAAATTACAAAAATTCATGCACAATTTTTCTTTAATAAATGACTTTCGTCTGGTAAGTTAAAAAGCTAAAAGGCCAAACGTACGATAGATGATTAATGTTCTAAACGTAATCATGATGTATTCAATTATGAAGTTTCACGTGAAACTTATTGTTTTTGGATTTTATTTGTTTTTTTTTTTTCTTAATTTTTATAAATGAAGGATACAACTGACATGTAGATTTATTAGAACTCTCGACTATATCTATAAGGATACAGGATGTTACTTAGATGAAGAGAAATATAAAAAAGATTTTGAAAAAAAAAAAAAACGATTTGAAAAATATTACGAATATTTTTTTAAGCCTCAAACACAATGATAACAGTGAAGCAATAAAAGTATTATCTGTTGAAAGTTCTTTAAGTCATATTCCAGTTCTTTTCATTCATACCATATTTATTCTCATATAGCACGCCCTAAAAGACTTGTTTCCACATTTTTAAACTTAGTTTCATTTTACAAGAAAATTTCATGTTATCATTGTGTCTGAAGCTTAAAAAAATTTTTTTAGAACTTATATGAAATTATAAACTCAAAAATTAAATTGTTTTTCTCTGTGGAATTTTAATTCCATTTGAATAATTTTACTAAATGAATCGACATACAATAATTTTCTTGAAACGTATTTCAAATAAATTTTGTTTTATTTTTTTTTTTTTTTAACAATTTCAAACAATTTCTGGAAAACTATGTAAATAACAAATTTTTATGTTTTTTTTTTTTTGTTTTTTTCAATTTTCTAAAATGAATGAAAAAAAAAACAACAAGAAAAACAAAAACCATTTCAATAATTTCCTTGAGTATATTTTTTTTAATAACTTTTATTTTTCTCTCTATATCCTTATTTTTCATTTTATTATTTTTATTTTTATTTTTTATTTATTTTTTTAAATTTTCCAGTTCAAATAATAAAGATAAATATCATATAAAGAAAATATAGAACATAATATTATCATCATCATCATCAAAGTCATCATAGCCATCATCATCATGAATATCATATCAACATTTTTAGATACATATATCATTGTTGGTTTTTACTTTGCCTTTAGGAATTTATCCTTTTTCTTTTTCCAGTTTTTTTTTGTTTTTTTTTTTTTTTTTGCTTACATCTTTATCATCATTTTCTTCGAAATATTGTAAAATTTCTTTTCGATTATTATTTCCGACATTATGGAGATAGATATTATGACAAACCCTTAAGCACATATACAAACACACTATACATATATAGTTATGATAAAATATCAACATTTTAGTATCTAAGAAAATATTTACAGAAGAAGCAAAAAAAAACATAAAACCATATATTCGAGTGGTTAGGGTTTTATGTCACTTCATATATGTGTAAATAGTCCTTTTTTTCACTGACCTATTTTTTTTTAGCCACAAAGTAGGGGTAGAATTTTATTTTTTTCCTGGTTTTAAGTTCTTTTTACATATTTTTTTTTTTTTTTTTTTTTTTTTTTTTTTTTTTTTTTTTTTTTTTTTTTTTTTTTTTTTTTTTCAATTTTTAAACTCGTTATTACACTCCAAAAAATCTTTAGAGTAAAATTAATATCGTAGCACTGAAAAGCTATTTCACCCATTTAGGTAATAAAATAGTTGTATTTTTCCACTTCGGATATAATTTGAAATTTATACATCTTGTGGGTGTAAAAAATACATATTTTCTATTTTATTCGATGTACATATTAATATTTTTTAAAATGTTTTAAGTGAAAAAATTATAAAATAAAATTTGTGTGTTCTTGTGCTATTAGAGAGTACAAAACAAAAACAACAAAATTACTTTTTTCTAAAATCCTGAGAGGTTTTTATTGAAGAAACATTTTAAAAGCTCAATTTAACAAACAAACAAAAAAATTTTTTTTGGACTCAAAAACACTTCATTGAAAAAATAAATTTGAAAAAAATACTTATACATAAATTGTGAACCAGTGGTTCGTTAGTGCAGAATGAACAAATTTTATATCAATAGAAATCAGACAAAAATTTTGATGTACAAGTAGTTTAATTTGCAACTTGTTTATGATGTACAGGAAGAAAAGTTTATTTTTTTGCTCTATGGCCATGTCAGAAATTGAACTTAAGACCTTTGATTTCCGGAGTCAAAATATTCTATCAACTTCGTCATTGATTGACAGCATTTCAAAAATTTAGTTAGACAATCCTTTTTTTTTTTTTTGAAATATTTACATCAAAATTTATACAAAATACTGTAGCTTTAAATTAACTTTTTAAAATGTAAGAATATCTTCCGACATATTCCACAACAAACACAACAACTTTCATTTAAAATAGTTCCCTTTTTTTTTCTTTTTTTTTTTCTACCTGTGAAACTAGTAAATATCATTTATTTCTCTATAGATGAAATCAAATTCCTGTTTTTTAAGTTCATAATACAAAACATAAAAAAACGAGAAAAAGAAAAATCAAAAAAAAAAAAAAAATAGAAAAGGAAATACAGAGAAAATATGTTGTGTTTATAAAAGGAAATGCATAAGGAAAATACCTATGTCGTTTCAAATAAATATACTCAGAAAAGTTTTATTTTCTGTAGAAAATAATTTTTAGAAGAATATGAAACTTTCTTATTGTTTGGAAAGTTTGTTATGTAGTTAGTTGTTGGTTTTTTTTTTTTTTTTTTTTGTCTTCTAAAACTTACTGGAAATGAAGCAAAATAAAAGAGGAAGGATAATACATATTGCTTGGGAAATGCATATTATATACTTATGTTATTCATCAGTAAATTGTTTTTCTATTTTTTTTTTTTTTATTTTTGAAAAAAAAAAACTTTCATTTAGTTTACGTAAACTTTAAAGTTGATCTTTTCAAACAATAAAAATAAAATATAAAATGAATTAATTTCATAAAACCAGATGCTGCTGTAGTATAAATTTTTTAAGAAAAAAAAAACAGAAAATGAATGAAAGATTACTCAGATTTTTGTGATTGATGAATAAATTCGATGTGATTGTTCTTTTTTTGCAAAAAAAAAAAATTAAGGCAAAAAACTGAAATTAATTAAATCGAACATGATTTTACGTGAAATTTTAAATAAAAAATATTCTGTTATTTTTTCCTTCTATATACCTTTCCATGAATTTTTTTTTTTTCCTATTTTCGCCAAATGACAACATCGTTTTTAATATCATAATTGTATAAAAGCTTAACTTACCTTATGACGTTTTTTCTCTCTTTCCGGTACTGCATGCCAATTAAATTGTAAATTCCAATCGAATCCACCAACATTAACACCACCAGAATCTCTATAATGATATTCCATTGTTGTATCATCGATAACATCAATAACTGGACAAACGACTGTTGTTGAATTTCTTGCTATCCTATCAAGTAATGGTTCTAGCCAACCTGCAGTAAATACATATTTGCAAAAAAAAAAAAAGAAATGCAAAAAGAAAAAAAAATATATATGAAAAATATTGAAAAATAACATAATAAAAATTTCATTTTAAAATGAAAAACAGAATACGAATACGTATGTAGTTTTTTTTTTTAATTTATCGAATTATTCAACCGAATATTTTCGAATGGTAAATGAGGAAAAAGAATGTTACACATTGATAAAATCCTTTTTTATTTTTTTTTGTTTTTAATTTAATATTTTGTTTTTTTTTTTTTCATAAAGTACGAAATTGAGATTTCTTTGATAAAATTTTGAATTTTAAAAAATAAATAAAACTATAATTATGTCACACATTTTATCACTTATGCAATATAATCCTTTTACAAATTATACTAAAAATCCTTTTACAAATTATACTAAAAAAAACACACACAAATATCTACAAAATATTATCCTGTGTATCACATAACACAACTGCTTTTTATACACTTACGAATTTATAGTGAATTTTATGAATAATATGTATGTAAATTACATATATTATATTTTTTTTCATATAGGGTTAAAATGTAATTAATATGTCACATTTAAAATATTTATCAAATTAAATATTTATATTGAAAAAAATTTTTTTTTTTTTTTTTTGTTAATGGGTAAATAATGTGTTTTAAAATATTTTGTAAATAAAATAATCTAAAATAAAATGAAATTTTATATGTAAAATTTTTGTGGTTTTACACATATGTGGGGTGGGTTGGGTTTTTTTTATTGTTTTTGTTTTTTTTTTTTATAGGAAGGGTGGTTTTTTTTTGTTTTTTGTTTTTGTTTATTGTTCATAAATTGTAAATCAGATTAATGTAGACAATACAAAATAATTTTAAATTACAATTTAAATTGTAGGATTTTGTATAATAAAAATTTATAAATTGTTTGCTGAGATGGTTTGTTTTTTTTTTGTTTTTTTTTCGTTTTTTTTTCGGTTTGTGTGTAAAAAAAAACAAATACATAAAATTTAAATAAAACAAATAATGTTTTTTAATTTGAATAAAATAAAAGTAGATATTTAATTATTCGATTTATGATAAAATTTTAGATTTAAATCATTTGATTATATTGTTTCAATTGGTTGATGATTTGAATTATCTGTAAACGTGTGTGTGTGTGGACTTTGTGGTGGATTCCATATAAATATTTTATGTTTGGGTAATGTTTTTTTTTTTTTGTTTTTAAATTAAAAAAGATACAAAACGGTTACTAAAAATATTTAAATTTTAATTATATATAATGACTTTTTTTTTTTTGTACTTTAACTATTTTAATTGTTTCTAATTTGTTCGATTTTCTATATGGCAATTTGAATAATTTGTCTTCGGTTATAGAGAATTTGGTAAAACCATTTTTTGACAACAATAAAAAAATATTAATTCTGAGAAATTTGAAATGCTCGATGATACTGACAATTAATGACAATGACAGTGATGTGACAAGTTGTCGTCATCAGATTATTTTTATACTATAGCATAAACTGTTTGATGGAGGACGGTGATATTTGATGAAATATGGTTTGATATTGAAAACAAAACAAAAAAATTAAATTTAAAAAAATCAAAAATAAAAAAATAAAAAAATAAAAAATACGAGAGAAAGCCAAACAAAAAAATAATAAAATACAAATAACTCGAAAAAAACGAAAACTATATATTTAATTTCTAATTCTCATTAATTTTCAGTAAAAATTCATATTTTCCTCATTTTCCATTTTTAAATTCATTTTATAAATTTTTCTTCTATATTACCATTAAATTATATATTTTTTTTTGTCCATTTAAATTTGAAAAAAAAAAAAATACTCCAAATTCAATTACAATTTAATCCACTTTTTACAGACTACATATATTCAATTTAATCTCTAACTAATGGAGCCGACTTATTTAATCACATATAAAAACAAAAAAAAAAGGAAAAAAATTCTACTTTCAAATATGGAAAATCTACATTTTTTTTTTTTTCACAATATAAAAATGTAATGTGTACACACTTACCAGTTGTGCATTCACAATGTGAATCAAGATATGTTAATACAGGTGCTGTTGCATGTCTAGCACCTAATAATCTAGCTCTAATCAGTCCTTCTCTCTTTTGAGCTCTTACAATTTTTACTTTTGGATATGCTGTAAAATAATCTTCAAGTTGCTTTTTGGTATGTGCTGTAGAGACGGTAAAAAAAAAAATCAAAACGAAAAATAAAAAAGAAAAATTTTAAAAAAATTTAGCTTAATTGAAAAAATAAAAAAAAATTTGTAAAGAACATATTTTCATTAATTATTTTGCTTTTTTTTTTTTTTAAAGGATACTTACGCATATCTGAATAATCATCAACTAAAATTACACTATTTATTAAATGATCTGGTGAACGATCTAAAACAGAATGAACTGTTCGTAATAAAACAGACCATGCTTCATTATGAAAACAAATAATAACATCTGTTGGTGGTAAATTTTTACCATAACGTCCTGGCTCTTTACACCTTTAGAATGAAAAAAACAAAACAAACTTTAAATGATTTAAAAACAATAAGAATAAAAAAAATATAACTTATACCAAGGATCTCTTGGATCTGGAAGACTTCTATGGACTGATATTAAATCGGAAGCATATTGATTGAATGCATTCTTTAACCAACCATCATCATATGTTTTTTTCATTTCAATTGACATATTTGTTGGTAATACAACTGGTTTTCCCATTTCACCAGGTGCATCATCTTGTTGATTATCGGATGGTGCATCAAGGACACGTTTTCCTTTATTAAAAAAATATGGAAAAAAACTGTTAGTATTTTTTTTTTTTTTTTTTTTTTTTGTTATTTTTGTTTAAACATTTACATATTTGATTTGATTTTGTTTTTTCAACGTTTATAGATCTTCTGCACATAATACAAGGATAAATATACTTTTTTTGTTTTTGTTTTTTTTTGTACATCTATCATAAATTCATATCTATAATATTATGTTGTCACAAATGAAACATCATATACCTACTTTTCTAGTCTTTAACATAAAAAATTTCAAATGAATAATAATAAATTGTAAACAAAATATATATACTGAAAAGCTATTACGTACATATACGTAATAGGAATATATTTTGAGTAGAAAATCGATAAAATACAAAAAAAAAAAAAAAAAAAATTATTCGAAAATACTTTATATAGAATTTCAAAGTACTAATAATATCCTTTTTCTTTTCATTCATTGAATGAACATAAATATTAACAAGAAAATGAAATGAGAATGAAACTTATGTTTTCATATACATACATATGTTACTATACATACCACCTGTACTCTTTTTATTCCTCCCACTACATATAGCTATTCGTTTTGTGTTTGGGGGCCACACTCACTATACACACACTAATAAAATTCCATTCAGAATATATATTGAACTTAAAAACTGGCAACATTTTCTTTACTTTAAATAAAAAGAAACCTATTACAATTTTCATACGCTCTTTATTTATTCAAAAGCAAAAAATAAAAAAATAAATAAATAAAAAAAATTTTACTGTGTAGTGTGGTATAGAATTAGAAATGTGAAATTTATGTTTTTTACCTTTACATCATGGCAACGTATTGAAATATTTATCAGCAGGTGAAATATTTTGTGAAATGTTCAAATAAATATTATATTTAAGGATTTTCAAGAACGAGGCTAACATTGTTATTAAATAAAGCATAGAAACGTAAAAGATAGATGAACAAAGAACTTCAAAAAAAAGTACGTATAATAACATTTGTCAAACGATAAAAAAAAAAACAAACTTCATTTTCTTGAATTTCTTTGTTTTTCATCAATGACATTTTCGATTTTCTTTCCATTTTTTTTTTTCTGGATTTTCGTTTAATATTTTCCGATACAATAGAGAAAATTTGATTGGGTCATTTTTGTAATGGGAAAATTACTTAAATGTTTTTTTTTTTCTTTTGTTCTTTTATGTTATTTATTTTCTTTATATTCATTTTTTTTTTATTGTGTTCCCTGGTAATGATGATCATTTAAGTCAAAAAATAAATAATGATGACAATAACATAGAAATTTTTTTTTTCTAAAATCAAAAACGATAAAAAAAAAAAAGGAATAAAAAGAAAATTACATAAATCGATAAAATATATTAAAGATTTGTGGTTTGTGACTAATGGATGATGTAAGGACAATAAAGTATACGTTTTTAAAATTTTTATTGCATTTTTCTCCTTCTTCAGAATTTTTAAAAAAGGATCAAAAATAAATTGTGTGACTCTTGTCATTCGTTTTAGTAATTTTTTCAAATTTTTCTAACAAAAAAAAAATTAAAAAGTAAATGAGAAAAATTTTTAAAAAAAAAAAAAGAGTGGGAGGAAAGTACACTTCGATTTTTTTAAAAAAAAATTTTTCCTAAATTTCATTCAAAACAAATTTTTAATTTTAATAAGAAAATCCTATTTTGTTCAAAATAAAATTGATTGATTTTTGCGTACAAAAAAAAAAAAAATCGAGAAATTCAAAATATTTAGGGAAATGGAAAATGACATCTGTTCGTCCTTTTATTATGATGTTTTTTTTTTTTTTTTGAAATAAAAATTCTATATCATATTGAAAAATTCATTATGACATTTTTTTTTTCCATTAATGAATTCCCTTTTTTCTTGTGTGTGAATATCCTGTAATTTGTATTTTTTTTTTTTCGAATTTTAAATATTTAATAATCTGTTTCCTGTTATTTACATTTTTCATTATTAATTAACAAACAATCGAAAGAGAAGGAAAAAAAAAATTAACATTACATTCCAGTTGAGTTAATTTTTTATTTTTCATTTCAAATGATTTTTTAATGAGAAAAATAAAACACAAAAAAAAAGTTCAAACAATTCCAGTTCTTTTTTTTTTCTTGCTTCATTGAATTTTTTTTTTTTCAAAAGGAATTCTTTATGAAAAAAAATACAATACATAAATATTTGAGAAAATATACTTTTTTAGAATGTAGCTTAGATACAAAATGCCAAATCGACAAAAAAAAAAAGTTTAAATATGATGTTTGTTCGTCAGAAAATTTCCAAAAAAAATGTTCTTAAATTTTATAAAATAAAAAAAAAATAGTAATAAAAAAAAAACTTACCATCTTCTCCACCAGCTAAATTGTTGTTATTATTTTGTTTTGAATGATCACTACCTCCTACATTTCCGCCATTATTGTTATTATTATTATTTTTTATTGTATGCTTTCCATAAGGATGTATAACACCACCACCAGCAGCAACATTATTCATCACAGATTCAATTTCATTATTGATATCATTGATTCCATTATTGGAATCAAGAACATTTTCTAAAACACCACCACCGCCATTAGCACTACTGCCACCACCTCCTCCACCTAAACCGAATTTACCTAAATCTAAACCACTACCACCTTTCAAACTCAATGGTAAATGATGTCCTATCGATGGACCTCCATTGCCTCCACTATTACCACCACCACCACCACCACTACCACTGCCACCACTTCGACGACTGTCATCTGTGTAAATAAGAAATGCTACCGTAAACCAAATCGCTGTTAGAATAACAACAATTTTCACTATGGATGTTGATCTCCGACGCCATATGAAAGCCATCTTTTTTTTTTCTGTTTAGATTTTTATTTATTTTTATTTTTTTTTTCAAAAAGTTCTTTTTATCTGTTTTTTTTTTTCTTCTAAGTATTTGATTTTTCTACAATTATGGTCTTATTTAAATACGGATTTTTTTTTCCGTTTTATATTTGAATTGCGTTGAAGGACACAATTATTTTTTTTTTCCTTTTTTTTTTTTTGCTTCAATAATCAAATGAACGAGATATGTTTGAAGAGAATTTATATCCTTATGGAATATTGATGATGAATTTTTATATAAAAAAATTTCTTTTATAGCAGTAAAATTTTATGACTTATAGTATACAAATGAGAAAAATGTATGTATGGCATATGATGTCCTTTTTTTTTAACGTATTAGTATTTTTTTTTTATTTTCTTCCTTTTTTTTTTGTGATATGATTATCCAGAGTACTACGTACTAATTTTCGTAAAATTCAATTTAATTGATAATTCACACTTTATTTTTTTTTAAATTTTTATTTTTATTTTCAAATGATATGGATTACAAGGATGATAAATATCCTTAATTTTTTTTTCTTTTGTCTTGTAATTAAGATTTATAATTTAAAAAAAATTTTATACACAAAATTTAATGATGTTCTCTCCTGATTTATGTTATTTTAATCTGACATAATAATTTTGATGGAATCCTTGTTGTGTTGTTGAGATATGTATGTTTAAAAAAGAAAAAAATTTATTATCACTAGGTACGATAATTTTATTGATATTTATCGTTTTTTTTGTTTTTTTGTTTGTTTTAATAAAAATGACAGATATTTATGTATCTACATATTTTTGATGTAATTCGTTGTTTCGATATGTTAAAGTCCATCTGAAAATTTACAAAAAAAAAAAAAAAAAAAAAAAAAATAAACACAAAAAAAATAATTTTTAATTAGTTATGTGATCAAAATTTTTAGATTAAAACGATATAAAAAGTAATCAAAAAAACAACAACAACAAAAATTAAAGTTTGAAGTATGTTGCAGAAAAAAAAATAGATATTTGATTCACTCGGTCACTTGAAAAAATAAAAAAATAAAAATTGAAAAAAATTACATTAAATCTGTTTTATTTTTATTTTTTTTTTTGCTGTGTGCAGAAAGATATTAATTTTTTTTTTTTTTTTTTTTTTTTTTCATAATTATATAATAATTATAATTATTATTCATATACACATATCATACCTTTTGTACATAATAATTATCTTTTTTTTTTTTTAATTTTTGTTTATACCTACATACATGTATATTTTATCTTTTCCTTATATTTACTTTGATGTGTTGATGTTATAATTAATGTAATGAGATGCAAACAATTTGAATGAATGAAAATGAGGAATAAAATGAATGAATGTGATTGTTTTTATTGTTTGTTTTTTGTTTTTTGTTTTTCTTTTTTTTTTTGTTTGTTTTGTTTTATACATATAATCTGAAAAATTATGTAATTTTCAACAATTGGGGCGACTTTTATGTAATAGTTTACATTTTTGGTTTTTTTTTTTTTTTTTTTTTTACTATAAATATACTCACAATAATAAAATGAAAGCTTTATGTGCAACATATAATAAGATTAATTATATCTATACAGACGACAAAAATACATACATACATAACATACTCACGTATATATTGAGAGTTAAATAATTCTGATTTACAATGCAAAACTATTGTAAGTACACATCTCATTAAATTTAAAATTTAACAAAAACAACAACAACAACAAAATTGTATCTTATTTTTCATTCAACCTTTTTTTTTTTTGTTTAGTTTATTTGGTTAACCTCATTTTTTCATAAAATTTTTTTTTTTTTTTTTGTTTAAATAGAAAAAAAATAATTTAGTGTTATAGAAATTATGTGAACTGATTATATGAAGAAATTTACACTGTTTTTTTTCGAAGAAGAAAAAAAAAAAACAGACATGCTTTTCCTGTATTCGAATATTTTTGTTATAAAATTGTATCTAAAAAGTTGAACAAAAAAAAAAAAAAATTAATTACATTCATAAAAATATGTCTAATAACTCAATACAACTTCTATATATATGGATTAAAAATTTTTAGATTTTTCTTGTGAAAATTTTTTTTTTTTTTTTGCGATTTTTTAATTAAAAAAAAAAACAAGTAAATGTATCTACAGAATATCTTTTTTTTTTGGTTTTTTTTTCGCCAAACAAAAGAGAAATTTTTTTTTTCAATATATTATGTTAAGTATGTATCTTGTTAAAATTTTTCATAATTCATGTCTTCTTTTTTTTTACCCTTTTTTTTTATTTTTTTCTTTCTTCCACATAAACTTAATGATGTATATATACATTAAAGCTCATTAAAAAGTATGTCAGTTTAATTTTTAAAGAAAAATAAAGAGATCCAGAAAAAAAAAATTAAAAAAAAAAAAAAGAAAATTTTATAATATGGGAGTTACTGAGGGTTCTCATTTTACATGTGAATAAAGACGGTTTTTTTTTTTTGTTCTTCTTTTGTTTCAAATACGGTTTTTGTTCAAGCATAAAGAACAGAAGAAAAAAAAAATTATAAAAGTATACACGGTGAACATATGTAAAATTATACATACATATATGGTATGCAGTCATTCCAGTTAAACATTTTGAACTTTTTTATAATTACAAGTGAAACAAAAAAAAAAGGGGAAAAAATTCAGAATAAAATTCAGAATATATTCAAATAATTTCCAAAGAACATTAAAATTTAATATGTCAAAGTTCAATTCACAAATTTAAAAAAAAAAAAAGTATTAAGGGAAAAACGAACCAAGAGAAAGGAATTTTTTTTTTTTTGTTTTCCATATATGGAAAATTTTCGAAATTACATATGTATGTATGTTAAATGTAACAGATAACAGAAAATTCACAGGAATGTAAATTCTAAATGGTGATTCCATTGAATAATAATTTTTAAAAAAAAACAAAAAATTATTGTGTACCTGGGTTCTCAGAATTCAACGTTTTTTTTTTTATTTGATTTTTGTACAAAAATTAATTACAAAAATTCTGTTTGAACGTTGAACGAAAATTTAAAAAAAAAAAAAAAAAGCAGTAGATACTCTCCACCAAACTTATATATGTACATACGAGAGTACATAGCTAACCGTTTTGTTTTGAAAAATAAAATTGTAATATTTTTCAAACTAAAAGAAAAAAAAACAACAACAACAAATAACTGACTAAATGAAAAATAATTTTGTCTAATTTATGTTAACCCTGAACAAGATTAATTTGTGAGTTAATTTAAACACAATTTAAGTCAAAGTATATACTAAGTGCATTTCTAGTCTAGCTAAATGAAATTCCTTTTTTCTTGCAATTTATCACATTTTACAAATTACTTTTCATCGATTTTTTTTGTTGTTTTTTCTTTTTTTTTTTCAAAGAGATATTTTTTCAAATTGAATGTGTAATTATTTCAAGAAAATATGTTAAATATTTTAATTAAATTTTCTCGTAAAAGTATTAACCACCCCCTTCCCCTTCCCCCAAAGTCTTCTTTAAAAAATCAAGTAGAAAAAAAATTATTGAGAATTTTTTTCTCGACTAAAATATCATTTCAAATGAAGAAAATTCAGGAAAATAAAAAGTTTTAAACAGCCAGTGATGCCAGGTTGGACGGTTTCACGCACTAATTTGGCTACTTTTTTTATTTGTAGACGTATTTTGGGCTATATTTTTAGTAAATTAAAATATACACAATATTTTGCTTGAAAAAGTTCAAATTATGTACAAATTTTAAAAGTTGAGGTTTCGTATTATACTAGAAAAACATGCGCAGAAAAAAAGATACTTACACACATGCGTTTTTGTTGTTGTAACTTGTAACACGTTTCTTCTTTCGTATACCTTCACAAAAAAGGTCACTACGACATGTAAAACAACTTTTAAAATTTTGACTATATATGTACACTTTTTTTAAGCTATCTTTCACTACCTGTAACTAACATCGTAGTGTAGAATAAACATTTTCTATAATAAATACAGTTAAAATAAAACTAAGAAATAGAATTCGTCCAGAAAGTATAGATTCAATCGTACGAATAAGGATTCACATTTCTGTTGTTGTTTTGAAATAATTTTAAGTTTAAAATTAGAAAATAAAAGGTTAAATTTCTTTAAAAGTGAATTTTTTAAAGTACATTGAATGATTTTTAAGACATATTCTAGTATGTTGATAAAAGCTGTCTTTTATAAACATTTAAAATTCCTGTCAAAATTAGGTGTTTTATATTACAATTGAATGGATTGCTAAATCGGCGTCTTTTGGGCTATATTTTCTCGTTGATTGGGCGGGTTGCTTCAACGGAAACCTGGCATCATTGTAAACAGTACATGATTTTATGAAATCCAGAAAAAATACTATCAGAAGTTAACGTTTCTAAATTTTCTTCACCTGAGTTACCTGTTATATTATATTCTTATTCGAATTTAATTTATGGAAAAATGTATAAACATATCGTTTATACCGTTAATTCATTCAAGTGCATACATATTCAATTAATAATTAATTATTTCATAATATATGTATCTACAATTCTTTTCTTTCTTTTTTTTTTTTTTTTTTTGTTAAGAAAAAAAAAATTACAATTGCACATTATTTGTAATTAAAAATACAAAAAGCATAAAACCTACTACCTATTTTTTTTTTTTTATATATACATATTACATATTTTTACCGTATAGCCGCATATACATCCAAGGTAGTTCCAAGTCGATGATTGAGACGGTCAGTGCACTTATTTTTCCGGTTTTATATGTCATCTGTCAATGATTACCTTGTTGATTGGTCTTTCATATTTAATTTAATTTGTTTTATTTTTTTTTTCTTCGTAGATTTTTGTTAAAAAAAAAATAAAAAAAAAAATTTAATACACTAAAATTTTTTTAGGTCATGCTTGCGTATGATAAAAATTTTGTATCTTTTTACACTTGTTTTAGAATTTTTTTTTTTTTTTTTTTTTGCTTCTTATTTGTTATGTTTGGCACGTACCATTACATGTTATGGCATCAGATTACTTTTCAGCTTTATTTACTTTTTCTTTTTTTTTTTTGTTTTTTTTTTTTTTTTTATTATAAATTTTAATTTTAATGTTTAGTTTCTATTTTTGTTATTTTCATTTTTGTATTTATTTTATTTTATTTTATTTTATTTTATTTTATTTTTATTTTTTTTTGAAAACGGTAAGCACAAAAATAATAAAGGTTGTTTAATAATGCTAATAAAAAGTGCAGGAAATGTTTTTGCTTTTTAGTTTTTTTTTTTTATTTCATACTTGAATTCAATAAATTTTAATACTCATTTCATTTACTTTTTTTTTTCAATCGTAAGTTTGTAATCAATTTTTTTTTTTTCTGTTTTTGATTTTTTGTTTTTCTTTTTTTTCTTTTATAATTTATTTTAAACCGGCTTTTCGAAATAATTTATGGCAATAGAACAGTTTTGAAATTTAATATTTGTTGTTTTTGCTGAATTCTTTTTTTTTTTTTTTTTTTTTCAGATGGTTCTTTTTTGCTGGTAGACGGAAGGAAATTATTATATGTAAGCGAAAAAAAAAAGGTGTGTTATTAAAATGGATTTTTATTTAATTTTGTTTATGACAAAAATATTGATGCACGCACTGAATCATTTAAATTTAAATTTAAACAAAAAAAAAACAAAAAAAAAATGGAAAAATTTGTTTTTGTTTTTTTGCTTCGAAGAATTTATTTTTCACCTTTTGAACAGAGACTGAACTGGGAGCAGGGTGGAGTTTAATGAATTATTGAAAAAAAAAATTGTCTTGCTATGTTTGCATGCACTTTCCAACTTTGATTCAACTAAAATTAAAATATTTCCTTAAATAAAATTTTTTTTATTGGACCCTTTTATCCTTTTCCCTCCTCTAAAATTATATTGGTTTTTTTTTTTAACAACATGTGAATAAATTTTTGATAAACAAAAGTCGACATAAATTAACTACAAAGTAAAATAACATTTATAACCTTCTTATGTTACAGGTATTATTTCGTCCTTTTTTCTTTCAAATTATTTTCTTATTAATTTCGGTACCAAAAAAAAAAAATACAAAAACAAAAAAAGGGGCAAAAAGGTAAACTAAACATTTAAACCACACAAAATATGTGTTTTTATCTATTTTCCATGTAGGAAATACCTACGTTTTTTTTTTTTTTTAGAAGTCAAACAAAAAAATATGTAAATTACTTTGTTTCCCACATAACAATTTTCCAAACATGAAAGAGGGTTAAAATACTTATTCAATGCCCTAAATTTTTAACTGTATTCTAAGTTAAAGTAAAAGGTACAAAAAGTTCTTGTTTCTTGTTTTTCTTTTAAGATTCTTATTTTTTTTTTTTTTTTTGTGAATGATAAACTTCTGTTTTTGCTCCGCAAACATTTTTCTATCCTTGTTTTGTTCTTAAGAAAAAATTTTGATAAATGGAAAAAGTTAAGAAAGAGAAAAGAAAAAAAAACAAACAATAAAATAAAAACATAAAAATTATAGAAAAAAAATGTTATTATTCAACTAGACATAATGTGAAAATATAAATTTAATTAAAATAGTTTTTCATTGAGAAAACAACAACAACAACAATCATGAGAGAAAAACAAAAAGAAGTCAATTTGTATATTCGGCAAAAAAAGAAGAAGAAAAACTGGGGTGGGGTGGGGAAATTTCAACAGGATCATTATGGATATTAAATCGTTTTGTATATTTTTTTTTTCTTATTCTCTTCCTTGATTTCAGATCAAAATATTTAAATAAGAAAAAAAAAAAAGTTAAGGAAAAAAAAAAAGGATACATAAAAAATAATGATGTTTGCTTTTAACATTTTCTTTTTTTGTTGTTTCTTTTTTTTTTCCCTCCCGATATTTATCCCATGAGACATCATTTAAGTGAATTTATACAGAAAATGGGTGTATAACAGTTATCCCTAAAGTAGATATGTGTTAGTATTATTGTTTAAATAGGAAAAACTTTTAATGGAAAATTTTAGTTTTAGGAAAATATAGATAATATGGGAAATAATAATAATATTTTATTTGTGTGTTTTTTTTTGTTTTTGTTTTTTGTCTTTTTTTAATTCTTGGTTTGCCATTTAAAAACTTGAACTTTTCAAAAGCAAAAAAAAAAAATGTTGGATAAATTGAAACAAAAGAATGCAAAAGTAACTCGTACAATATTGTGTAAATTTTTATATGTCCTTTGAGTATAATATTTTTTCTTAGTTTATAGACCACACAAATCATCTTAACAACATTAAATTTCAACTAGACTATATCATAAAATCTACAATACGCCCCCACAAATACAATAATTTTTTGTCATCTCAAGAAATACTAGTACATCTTTGGTGCTTTTTTCTTAAGTTGATTTCACAAATCATTAAATTCTTAAAAAAAAACAACAATTTCTTTTGTTATTTTTTGCTCCGTTAAATAATAATTTATTTTATTTTTATTTTTTTTATTATGTCATTTTCAAATTTAAATGCTTTTTAATGTTATAAATTATATACGACGTTACTATAGTAAAGACAATACATACACATAAATAATAATACCGTAGCATCATTTTAATGTAATTCATTCCATCATATTCATATCCATATCATTGTCGTCACATAAAATTTTGTAATGTTGTGACAAAAAAAAAAAGAAACACAAAAATACAATTTATACGTGTATAAAATGCGTCTACAAAAAAAAAAAAAAATCTCAAAAAAGAAAAAGATACAAAATACAAGGTAATTTTTTCGAAAAGATATTTATTTGGTCCTTGATCTTGAATTTTCTTTTTCAGTTGAAGTTCACCTTGTACAACAGACATTTTAAATGTATAAAAAATTTGTTTTATTGCGGTTTTTTTTTTTTTGTAAGAAAAAATAAATAAAAGAAATTTGTTATTCTTAAAAAGTTTTTTTTTTTTTTTTGAATTGTAAATACAATTTTGATGGTGGGTATTGTTTTTTAATGAGCTTTTTGTATAAAAATTGAATTGTTTAATTGTTTGACAAATTGAACGAATTATTTCAAATAACTTTTTTTTGGTTTTTTTGTACGTGAAGAAATCATTAAAAAAAAAAAAAAAATACAATAAAATCTGATTTCTACAAACTGAAATTTTGAGGACAATGTGATCTATAGAATGATCCTGGTTGGTTGGTTGGTTGGTTGGTTGACGTGGCGGTTTTCGAAATCTTTCGAAGACCCAATTAGCACTTAGAGTACCGTTTTGATACCACACCTCGCGTAACCTTAGGCATTTGACCAATGACATTTGACCGGTAGATCATTATAGCCACCCTGTTTCATTCAGGAATCGTATAATGTTCCTAACCTTGATTTTTGCTATTTCTCCAAGGTCCATGAAGAAGAAGCTACCCATTGTCTGGAACCTTGTTCTTGCAAGTGCCGGACATTTGCAGAGATAGTGGATGAGAGTTTCTCTATCATTGGCTTCCCTGCAACTGCGGCAGTTGATATTGAAGGGGATACCCAGTTTCTCTGCATGATCCCCTATTGGCCAGTGCCCTGTTATCCTGTTATAGAATGATCCTTGACATGTAACTAATTTTAAAATGGAAACTTTATTAAGCTACTGAATGCAAAAAACGGAAAATTCAAATTTCAGTTTTTTTCTAGAAGTCTAGAAGTTTTCTCACCCGAAAAAAAAAAAATCTTAATCCTTTTCTTTTTTTTGTTGATTTTTTTATTTTTCAATTTTTTTTTTTTTGTGTTGTAGGTGTCATTATTATTTTTGAAATTTCACATACTTAAAATGAAATTTTTGTTTTAAAAAAAAAAGTTCTGCTGTAGCAAAATAAAGTTTATTTTTTTTATTTTTTTTCAACTGATAAAAAATAATAATGTATGTATAATGAAGACATGTGTAGATAGTGTAATTAACACGAGGAAGTTTCTTGAATAAACCGTAATTTTATTATGCAGACTCTTATATGAGTATAAAAAAAATTAAGAAGAAAATGAAGGAAAAAAAAAAGAGAACTTTTCAAAAGTTTTTTGAGTTTTTTATATAAAAAAAAAGTACATATAATAAAATTTTTAATATAAAAAAAGATACTCTTAAGCACGAACAATTAGTTATTTAAAAAAGTTTACACTATATGAAAGAAAGAACAATAAAGGTAGAAAAGATTTATCAGTTTGTTTGAAGAAAAAAAATAAATTGGTTTTTTTTTTTTGGCACGTGTTTTGTATGAAAATGAACATGAGATATACTTTATTTAAAATTAAAGAGACATGAGTTCAAAAGGAAAAAAAAAAGAGGTTATTTTGAAAATAAAACGAAATTTAGTATCTAGAAAATTTAAAAATTATTATTATCATTTAATTTGAAATTTAAAAAACAAGTATTTTCTGGCTTTAAGTTCAGTCAAAAAATAAAAATAGAAATCTTAATTTTTTAGGAATTTTTCAAAATTATAACAAAAATTGAAAAAACCAAAAAAAAAAAAAAAATTTCTGGGTGAGGTTTAAAATCAATAATTTACATACATGTCAAAATTTATAGAAGCAAAAAATTTTCAATTGAATTAAAAAACAAAAATAAATTCTGATTGGAATGCAAATGCAACCAAACCTTCGTTTAATTTTTTTTTTTTCAAGCCTACGACATAGCACAAAAATATGTAAGAAGTATCTGATCGCTTCAAGTAAAATTTATTACTAGTAATTGGGTGTTTTAAGTGGATTTTTTAGGTACAAAATTTTGTGTTCGTTGTGTGTGACACACGTTATTATTGTGTGAATGTAAAAAAAAAAAAAAAAACAAGAAACTTTAAGAAATCCCATTCAACTAGTTTTGTTAGTTTTGCCACTAAAGTTCAACTTTTAATGTTTTTTTTTTTCTCTTTTTTTTTCCATACATTTTTTTGTTTCTTATCTTTGAGAAGACAAACTTGATTTTATTGTTATTTAATTTTGAAAATGAAATGAACACGGCAATAATGACTGTGATGAATAAATTATTATTTTTTTGTTGTTTTTCAATTCAAAAGTGAATGAACTTACAAATAAAAATTTAGAAAAAAAAAAGAAGATAATTTTTAGGTTAAAATCATTCAAGATACAAGAAACAGATGATTTTCCTATGGAAAGTTTTTGAAAAAAAAAAAAATATATATATAAAAACGTTTTAAGCTTACTGTGATTTAAAAATTTGTCTACTGCAAAAACAGATGAAATTTTAGTCACCACTATGTGTTTTGCAAAGTTTTGTGAAACTATAAGATTTATTTCTGATGTATTCTTTGTGATTTATCTTGTTTTTCTAGAAAAGTACTTAACGTAAGATCTCATTTCTTATTGCAAAAAAAAAAAAAATAATAATAAAAGCTTAATTGAAATTTTTTTTCTCTTTCCAGAACTCAGAAGTGCATGTACTTTCTGAAATTAATTGTATTCAAACTGGTACAATTTTTCTATTCTACCGAACAATTATTATAATATACTCGTACATACAACTCCACGTGGTATTTTCTGAATTAAAATACCAAATAAACTATAAGTAATATTTAAATTGTATCTGAGTTTATTTTCATTTTCATTTTTATTTTTTTAAATTTATTTAATATTAAGATAAAATTATTTTCTAGTACATGACACCTTTTAGTTTATTTGAATTAAAATACATGAATATTCAAAATAGATACAAGCTTAAAATGTCAGTATAAATAATTATTTTGTATATACATATATCTACGTAATATTTAGATATTTTTTTATATGTACTTTAGTGTACAAGAAAATAAGTAAATTTCATGTATAAACATATTTACTTAAAAAAAAAACGCTTTTAATAGATTCATTTTAAAATATTTATTTAAATATTTAAAAAGATACACGAGAACAAAAAAAAAAAAAACAATACAACGAAACTTTCTTTACATTTTGAACACCGCATTAACATACATAATATGTATGTATATTGTATGTACATATATAACATACATACTCCTCGTATATGTCAATAAAAATTTAAGATACATTTTATTTCACTTAAACTTTCATTTTATTTTATTTTAAATGTCGCATATAAGTATTTTTATTCTTTGCTGTTAATTTAACATGACAATATTTTTATTTCTCTAAAAGATTATTCTTTGTTTTCTTTTTCTTTCTTTTTTTTATCAAACTACAAAAAAAACACATAATTTAATGTCATTTTATTCACAACATGTAAAAATTAACTTGAGAAATATATTTGAAGATGATTATGATTATTATTATGAAATGTATTTTGTTTGTTTTTTTTTTTTTTGCAAAAAATTTACATGAAAACTTGTTATCTAAAAGCTAATAAAACAGGTGTGTGTGTGTGTGTGTGTATATATGTTTGAATTTTAAATATGTATATAATATACTAATGTAAAGTTGATGTGATAATGATACCGCAAAAGATTTTCACAAAATTTTAATAAGAAAACAAAATATTGTATTTCATAATAAATATTTCATAGGATATAGCTACATATGTATGTATGTATGATTGTGCTCATAATGTACGACGTGTTATATGTACGTTCATGTAATACATATACCAGAAATATAAACATTATAAATTTTAATAATATTTATTCTATGGTAATTAATAAAGTTTCATATAGTACACGCACATAATTTCTTTCGGTTTTCTGTGTTTTTCAGTAATTTTACCTGAAATTTTGAAATTTAATTAAAAGATACTCGCGTGAATTATCGAATTTTTCTTTTCTTTTTCAGGACAAAAAAAAAAAAAAGAAAGAAATACCTTGCATGTATAATCACCATAAAATTAATTATTTTCTTCTAAAATGACATTTTCTTGTATGCAAATTTATTTTTGTTTTTTTGTTTTTTGCAATAAAAAAAAATTTATTTATTTTTTAAATTAAGAATTTGCTAAATTTTAAGTAATTTTTTTTTTCTTGTACATTAAAAAATAATATTATAAATTATTTTATAGAAAAAAGAAAAAAAAAAGAGGAAATAACATTTTTTGTGAATTAGTAAAATTAAATGCTTGGTTTTTTCTTCTTCTTCTTGTATCTTGTAAAAACTAATAAATGTATCTCATACTCGTATGTGATATCTTCTTTATAACGACCTGGGTTTGTGCTTTTTTATTATTTTTTTAATTTTTTTTTAAATTTTTTCTTACTCAATAAATTTGAAAATATCTTGCTGTGTTTATTTTTGTCTTGCAAAATTATTAATTGCATAAAAATAAAATAAGCAAAATAAAATTCCATTAAGAAAATAATATTTTATTATTATAATTTTTTTTGTTTTTTTTTTTTTTGAATTTTCACCTGCTGGTTTTTAATTAAATTTCTCATTTTTTATTGAGAAATTAAAAATTCATTCAATAAGTGTGAGATTTTCATTAAAAAAAAAATAAAAAAAATTATACCATGATGAACTCTAATTTATTACCTAATCTTCATTTTGGCCGATTTATTTTGTCCTTTATGTGAATCATTTTTAGACTTAAGTTCAATGACCGACTGATTTTTTTTTTTTTTTTTTTTTTTTAAATTTGACTTAAATTTTTTTTGGTTTTCGACGAAATTTTTTCAAGAATCTTTAACAATGTTCAGTCACATTGTTGCTTAAATAATTATTATGGATGTTCTACACATCTATAAAAACCCAGAAACATTTTTTTTAAAAATCCTTAATTAATTTTTACATACTCGTATAATAAAAATTCATATGACATAAACAAAAATTCTTAAAAGACTCAATATGAAAATTTTTAAGTATTTTATCCTTACAAAATACATACATACATACATATAATTTCTCATATGAATACTAAATGCAAAACAATATGATAAAATTCTCTATAGGATGCGTGTTTTAACTCTTAAAAACTACAAAATAGAATAATTTATTTTTTTTTTTTGTTCAAAGAAAATTTCTAATAAATTTATTTAGAAAGTGTAATTCCCTTAGAATAAATTTTAGAAAATTTTTGTACAACGACAAAATAAGAACAAAAAAAAAAAAAAAAAAACAATGTCACAAGATTTCTTCGAATTTATTTGTATTTTAAATGAAAATTTTAAAGATCGAAATACATATATAGTTAATGTCTACAATTTATTCAAATAAAAAAAAAAAAAAAAACAAGTAAAAGTATCTAATGTAAGCTATTACAAAATTTCTGTATTAATTTAAGGATATTTGTATGAGATATATGTATGTATGTGTGTAGAAATATTATAAAACACAGAAAATTGAAGGATTTTAAATTAAATTTTGTGTTTTTCTACGTTATATTCTCTTATGAGTTCAAGTGTGAAATATAATCTTAAGGATTAAATATTGATTTCATTTATTTTCAAATTTATTGAAGGATATATGTACATATCATATATTATATCTATTGTAATACATATGTGAATGTATGTATATTTGTTAGATGGTAAATTGGAATAAAATAATATTACTATAAGAGATTTCATTTATAATCAAGGATAATAAAATCAAATAATTATTTTGAAAATTCATTGTTTTTGTTAAATATTTCAATTTATATATGAAATGTTAATTCACAAATGAATTGAAAGATAGAAATAATAAATAATATGGTATAAAGGCAGGTCAAAGGACATCCACATATGTATGTATATATGTATGTGAAATTTATTACAATTTTGTCAATTAGAAATTAATATTTCAAGGAAAATAAAGGAAATATCTCAATTTCATAAATTTATTATGTAAAATTCATGTGACGGCTTTATATAATCAAATTCTCTAAGGGAAATTAAATGTTTTTTGGAAGTTTTAGAAGAATCGGAAATAGAAATTTTCTTAAAGAGAGAAAAAAAAACTTAGAATGAAAATTTTCCAGGTTTTTTAGGTTTGAAAATTTAAAGTTTAAGGATTAATAGCTAAAAATTTTAGTGAAATAGAAACAGAGTTCATATTATCTGGCTAGAAGTTGTTGAAAAAAAAAAATGGTCTAAAAAAAAGTACAGTTACTCCGTAGCACAGTGTGTACTTAAATTTAATCTATATAATGGATTAAAATTAATTCTTTGAGACTTAAAATTCAATTTGAGTGGAAAATAAAGTGGTTAGTGGTTCGATCTAGTAGGAGATAATGTTTTGAAAACACGAAAATAATTTATACTTGAAGGTCATCTATCGTAATGACTATAACGGTCTTTTTAAAAAAAAAACAAAAACAAAAAAAAAACGTTCTACACTCAATTGAGATTAAATTTTAAACTCAAAATTACTAAAAATAACAAAATCTGTAAAAATTTAAATAAAACATTTTTTTTTTTTTAAAAAAAAAAAACCCCATAAAATCTGGTAAATTAATTAAAAGGTACTGTGCAGGATTTTTTCCTGTTACAAAAAAAAAAAATAAATAAATATAATTTACTTAGAATTTCGTTCTTATTTCCGTATTTCATTTTTTTCTGTTTGTTTTTTTCTCAAAACATTTTTTTTTTTTTTTGTAATTTTTTAAATACCTTTAAAAAGTGAAAATACTTATTCTAATTACTTGACACACTTTTCTTAAATAAAAAATAAATTGAAATACAAAAAAAAACAGCATTTATCACGTTTTCTTCTCTCTCTTTTGTTTGTGTTTAAATACTATGACAAACATAGGAAAAAATAAAGTCGTCATTCATAGAAATCATAATTACCTCAATTAATTGCATTTTTTTTGCTTTCGAAGTTTTTTTTTTTTTTTTGCTTGATTTTTAATTTTTTTACACCCAACTATAAGCTTTCAAAGGAAATTTTTTCAAATGTTTTCTTTCTATGAAATAAATACCATAAATGTAATTTAAAACTGTGACCTAAAATAAAATGTATCTTAAGAACAACAAACAAAAAAAAAAAATTATGAAAAATATTTTTTTTTTTTTCTAGAAAAATTCTACTTTGAAAAATTGAAGTAATTATTCTTAGAAAGAAAAAAAAATCATTGTAAGATTTTTTCTAAATATGAAATTTACTTGAAATTACAAAAAAAAAAAAAAAAAAAAAAAAAAAAAAAGAATCTAAAACATCAAAGATACGATAAATCAATGCTAGTTTTAATCTTTTCCATAGTGTGTCATTTGTTTAATATTAATTTTTCTTAAATAAAACTAATCTTCTAAGGAAGTGGAAAACATTTAAAAAATCAACTTAATTTCTAAAATATTTAACGGTGATTACAAAAAAAATAAAAAAATAAAAAATAAACTGTACTTCTTTGATAGAAAAGTGTAATTTTAAATAAATTATAACTGTAAAATTAGTTGTCCATTTATATTATATATTAAAAATAATCTACTGTTTGAATAGAAAATCATTTCCTGTTCGAAATGCCATTAAATATTAAAAATCTGGACTTTATAATATGACGCTCATAGTTCTAACTGAGATCATTGAAATTTACAGTTTTCTGTAGAAAATTTTCTTTATCTACTGGTTTTTCTTGTGACTTGAAAAAAAAGAAGCTACATTTACATCCAGTCCACATTATAATATGGAGGATAATAAAAATCATTTTTTTTAAAAAAAAAAAAAAAAATCATTCATTACGAAGAAAAAAAAATTTAAAAAACAACAAAACCAAAAAAAAAATTTAAAATAAAAGATTGATATTTTTCTTAAAGATTTATCGAGTACGTTTTATGAAAATGCAGTATAGATACAGAATATAGAAGAAGAACAAACAAAGATGCATGGAAAAACAAGTTTAAATGCAACATCGATTTGTTATTTTTGCCTTCTGAAGATGCTGCATTTTACTGTTTAGTAGTGGTAGCATGCTATGATGATGTTGTATAGTGATAATAAATCACGGATTTCATGTTCAGATTTTTTTTTTTTTTCGTTGTTGTTGTTTTTTCATCTATAAAAGCATTGCGGAAAAAAAATTTAAGAAAAAAAAAAAATACCTGATGGATCACAAGAATTTTCTAGTGTTTTTTTTTTTTTTTTGCTTTTCTTTTTTTTTCGTTTTATTTAGTTTTCTCTTTGAGAAAACAAGGAATAAAAAATACTATTATTTTTTTTTTTCATGAACTGGATGATCGCATATACAAAAGAACTTATATGTGACATGCAAGACAAAAAAAAAAAAAAAAAGAAAGAAAAAAAAAACACTAGTATGTTTAAGTAAAAAATTATCTTTACACAAAAAAGATTTTTTATATAAGATAACAGTAAAAACAACATCAAGTAATTGGTAATTGCTTTTTGATGATGCTTTCATTTTATTGGAAAAAAATAAGAAAAAAAAAAAAAAGTAATAAGAAAATAAAGGAGATGAACATCAATAAATTTTACATTGAATGTAATTTTTTCAAAGATTAAATTTCATTTTATTTTTAAATGATTTTTTTTTTTTTTTAAATCTACTATATTTTTATTTTTATTAGATTTTTAACCTTTGAAATTATTTTAAGGTTAAAAGATTTGTTTTGCTCATGAAAACGATTTAATACAAAGAATTTATTAAAGGATATATTTTGCGACCTTAAGGTAATCATGCATTAGATTTCTATAAAGTATCTTTTACACATGACGATATGAATATTACCAAAAGATTTTGGCATGAAATTAGATATTACGATAAACAACAACAAAAAAAAAAAAAAAAAAAAAGTAAAAGATTATAAGTCAATTATAATGTTCGCCAATTTGTAATCTAAATGAGTTCGTGTTGAACGAAATATAATTTAGATACTTTCAACAACGGACCGCTTAATTTAATATTCACAACAATACCTCAGAGTATCATAACAAAATAACAAACAACAACAAAATAAAAAAGCCAATGCAGAAAAACAAAATTTCTGATGCAACTATTTATTGTGGTCTTCTACGGAGACCATTCGTTATGCTCTACAAAAATTAATGTGCAGTAAATATACTTTGTTTTTTTTTTTTCTCTGTTATCTTTATTTTGAGAAATTTTTTTTTTCATTGTTGCAAAAAAAAAAAAAAAAAAAATTAAAGATTTACACTTTTGCGATAGGAAAAATTTACATTATTACAACAAAGGATGCCGTCATCATTATTATCATCATCACGTTAAAACCAATTACATACATTTTTGTATTCGAACAATTAAAAAGTGGTTAAAAAAAAAAAAAGGAGAACAATCTTACGACCGTGTTATGAAATTATGTAAAAAATTTGGCGCTTAATTAGCTGTCGTTAACTTGAAAGAAAAAAAGATAAAAAGGTAAAGCATGTTTGATATATGATAAACTTGGCACACGATCATTTTGGCAAGGACTAAATGAATGTCAGGAAAACTTATCACTTGAAAATTTAATGGAAATGTTTTACAAAAAAAAAAAAAAACAATGAATAAATAAATGTAAAAGATCCTTTTATGTCTAAATTCACAAAAAGGATTAAATTATTTTTTTAAAAAAATACAAAATTGATGCCATTATGATGAAAACTAATAAAACTTTCATCTTTTAAAAGTTTCCATTCACTAATTGAATATCCTTAAACCACATTATACTTAGAACATTTTAAGTTTTGAAAGAAGATTTCTATAGAAATTTTCTCCCCTGAAGGCACATTTCTGTAATAATTTCGTTTTTTGTATTTTTCTACTTAAAAAAAAAACAAAAAAAAATATAAAATCTCTTCTCTGCTTTTTGATTGTCCTTCCAAGAATCTTTATCAAGTATCTAAGTTTTCCATATTCAACATAATTTCAATTTATTTAAAAAAAGAAAACAAAAACAAAATCCTTAAAATTGCTTTGTAGCAGTATTTTAGTTTCCTTTTTTTCTTTTATCACATCGATTCTGGAAATTTTTTAAGGTGAAAAAAAAAACAGCGAACAAAAAAAAATTAAGTGACCCAAAATAAAAATTTTCCATTAAGAAAAAAAAAATTGTTTATAAAAGTTTTTGTGGGCTTTTCGAGTTTTTTTTATTTACATTGTTTTTATACTTTTTGGATCATGGTCAAAACATTAAGGAAATATTTCTTTTAGTTATAAATAAAAAAATAGGAAGAAAAAAAGGACGAAAAGAAAAACGGTATGACCCACTTTTCTTTGATATTCGTCTTTTTTTTTTTTGTAGATAGAAGCTTTCAACAAATTAAATAATTTAAAAAAAAAAGGTACATTTTGAGATTCCATTCCGAAATTATGTGGTTGTTGGCACTTTGATTACTTTTCAAAAAAAAAAAAAGAAACAAAAAATTTTGTGGGAAAAATTAAAGCACAATTATGTAAAATCTTACCAGCACATAACAGCATGATTTTTCCTACCTGAAAATAGAAAAGAAAAAATTTCATTAATTAAGATTTTCTCAGATTTTACTCAAAAAAAATAGTAAAAATTTAAAACAGAAAAAAAATGTAATATTAGAGCCAAATTGGATAAAGTTTCTATGGAGTAAATGTAGTAGACTAAAAACTAAGAAAACGAAATTCGATTCAACTGAGATTCGAACCCAAGATCTTTGCTTTGCCAGGCCACTGTTCTACCAATTAGCTTGCTATTCTTTGTTACTACCTAATCCTTGATGAAGAATACTCAAATCTCCTATACATAAAGTACATTATCAAGGTACACGAGAAACTGACATAAATTTCGTAACTGAAGGCCAAGCCAATATACATAGTTTTCAATGTTTACCTTGAGCGTGGAATATTTTTCTATGTGAAAATGTAATGCACATAAAAAGTTCTTCATAACATAAAAAATTACGTGTACTACACAATTTTCACATACAAAAAAAAAAACCTCGAAAAACAAAAAAAAAAAAATTAACAAGTTTTTTTTTAAACTTACTCGTTATTGTTGTTGTTGGTTTTTTTTTCTCTCTCTCCAATGAAACTATAAAAATTTGTTGAACTTTGATAGTTATTCATTTTTTTTTTTATTAAGTATTATTCTTGTACTCGTACATATTCTCATAAATTCATGTAATAAAATCCAATCTACATAAAATATTCTAGTTTATTATTAAAAAAAAAAAAAAAAACTTTTCCAGAATACAAAACAAACAAAAAAAAACCTAATGTGCACATTCAAGCATAAAAAACGAATAAAGAATTCCAGACATTCTCTAAAAATGCAGAAAATAAAATTAATAATGCATTTTTATGAATAATATATATTTTTTTTTTGTCTATCAAACAACTGTTTTCTATTCAAGATTACCAATTCAATTCAAAAATGAACAAGAATAAAAAAAAAAAACAGAAAATTTAAACAAAAAGAATATTTCAGTAGGTGGTGAATAGCGAACGGACGCCAATGAAATAATAATGTTAAACATAATTGTTTTGATTCGTTTGTTCCTAGTTGAAAAAAAAAAAAAAAATAGGAAATATAAAAATAAACGACGAAAAAAAAAAAAAAAAACTAAAAACACAAAAAGGATCATCCTTATTGAAATACTTGAAAATGCTAAGTGTTCTACAATAATAATTGTCGATATCCTTTTTCAATTATATATTCTTAATACAATGAGATTGTTGTAAAAGTATCTTTTGCAAATGATAACTTTTCCATATAATCCTTTTTCTTCCTCTAAAATTCTATCTAACATACCTTGAACAGAAAAACGTATAATCCATATTTGCACATTCAATAAAACTGTAGTGGAATGATAAAAAAAAAAATTTTTTTTTATATTTTATTTTATTTAATTTTGAAGAGAACAATAGAATTTTTATGCAAAAGTATTGAAAAATGAATTGATTTCTAGTTGCTGTTTTTTTGTAATGTAAAATTTGTAATTCAAATATAAAAATTTTTAAAATTCTTCTTACAAAAGAATGTTCAAAATAGAACACCTGGTTTTTTTTTTTTTTTGTGTGCAAAATATGATATTTGTGTGGATGAAAATTTTAAGATACAATAAAACTGAATAAAAATAACCATGAAATTTTTGAATATTTTGAAGATTTTCTTGAGTGATTTTCAACTTGTCAGAAAAAACTAACTTTTGAATGTGAAATAAAGTAAAATGATAGTCGTTGGTTGGCTTTTTTTTTTTAAAAATGAAGTTCAGGTTCATAAAATATTTTTGTACAAACATATTTTTAATTTGCATAAATTTTCTGATTGTTAGCTACTGAAAAATTACATTTGTTTTTTTTTTCATATGCAAATTTTTAGAAAGTAAAATTACATGAAAAATTAAAAGTATCTATTGCACAGTTAAGAATTTTAATTTAAGTGACTGGAATTATTAGATTATGTCTATTTATGATTTCATGATGATTTTCGACCCCCTGGACTTGCAAGGAGATGTGTGATTATGTTGGTAAACGTAATTTCTAACTAGATACGATTTTAGATTTATTTCCAGTAAAAAATAAAACGTTTTTCTATTATTCTTTTTAAACGAAAAAAAAAGGCTTCACATACCATGTGCGCCTATCACAAAACCGGTAAGGTCTTGTGCTGATTGTACCCCTCCACATTATGAACAAGTTCAAGAATTCTAAAAAAAAAAAAATGATTTCTTTAAAATAAATTGAATACAGTTTTCCTTTTGTATTATTCGTATCCTTATACACATCCCTTACACATAAATAAATTTTTCCTTATAAATTTATAAGACTTTTCTTCCCTTTTTTTTTTTTTCATATTTCCTCCAAAAAAACTCACGATACAAAAAACAATCAGGAAAAATTTATGTTCGTTATAAAACAAATTCATAATCGTTCATCATTATTTTCAACTTGAAATGTTTCTATGTGAAAAGTTATTCGATAGAACAGAAAAAGGAAGAAAAAAAAAAAAAGGAAAATGAAAAAAAGTGAACTGTAAGTAGGTCGTAAGAATTTTTTTTTTTTTTTGTTCTTTGCTATGCTAAGTATTTCTCTATATCCTTGTTTAAAAGCACTTTAAAAAGAAATGAAGGAAGAAAAACATTATTTCTCTTTAGAGAATTTATATAGGTATGTAATTGTTCACGCATTAGAACGTACATGTTCTTATACTACACATACAGTGTGTTAAAGCACATACATACATATGTATGTATATTTATTTTTAAAACTTTAACTTTTACATTATCATCATTACCACATTACAAAGGGTATACATTACGTAAGATTTCCATTGCTGGGGATTTACCTATATAGACGATATACCACAAACTACAAAGTCAGTTACAAGTAGTGGGTGGTATGGTTGAAAATGAGAAACAAAAAAAAAAATTGTTTCCCTTTTTTGTACCTACCTATATATACTTTCTTTATTTCTTTCTTTTTATTGTTTGTTACTTTACAACTTTTACAAAGTAAAATTCCTACATTACAGAAATAAATAAAGAATTAATTGCGTAGCAGATTCTATGTATAACAATTTTACAAGTACGTTCTAACATATTCACATTTATTAAGTGTACATACATATATACATATTTTATAGGGTCATCATGATATGTTACCTAAAAAGCAAAAATATTGTACGACCACTTCACCTGTTTATACATGTCATTTTTTCTCTATGGCAGTTATGTTATACATATACATATTAAAATGTCATTGTAGATGTGTCTGTGTGTCATCTGTTTACATACATATTCTTTTTGTATATACATACATATGTGTATATCCTTTTAACTTGTAAATATATTTTTGTTAAATTTTTTTAAGTATGTACTTATCATGTTTGATGAACAAGAGAAGAGTACACCTACTACACAAATACATATGTAATCCGTTTCAGCCAGCATTACAAATTTATAATAATACCACATATTTGACATAAAAGAACTGCTTAAACGGTTATTGACACCAACCATAACGTCAATGACAACAATGTAAAAAGAGCTTAATGATATTTGATATACATACATATTTAAAATGTATTGTGCAGTGTAACGGTAACCAAAAGATATGTATTTGAGTGATGAAGAAAATTAAATAGATTATTGGTCAAAAGTTTTTGAAAAATAAAAATTGTGTAGGTGGAAAAAAAAAATTACACTATATCGATTCTTGATGGAAATTTATGAAGGATTAAAGAATAAAGTCTGTTATTAGACAAATAAAACTATTAAGTAAAACAGTTAATACGGTATATGTGGTACGTAGGTCTAATTAAAGTCTATAATCTACCTTTCGTGCATCAGTTGAATTTTTTTTACCAACAAACATTAGTTTTAAATTTTGTTTTTCTTTTCTTCAAATTAAATATAAATCCTTTTTAACCGTTCCTTTTCTGATCCTTCTTATTAAAAAGGATTATGATTATATGTCAAATTTAGAAATTTATAAAATTGTTTCTATAGTAAGTTTATTTAACCGAAAGAATACTTTTTTTTTAAAAAAAAAAAAAAATATTTTTCTAATTTTTGAAAGGATATTCCACATAAGTAATTTTATAAAATAATCATTTTGAAATCTCATCCACTGAAAATACTAAATTTCTAAGGATTTTATGAAAAGTAAGTTTACATAATCTTTGAACTACAAAATATTTTCAAATAAAAGATTAACTTTTCTATTTAAAAGATATGATGAAAGGTTCTTCTTCCTTTTCTTTTTTCCAAATTGTATCTAATCTTTAATGTCTGTATAGTCTGTATCAATTTTTTGTAATACTTAAAAACACATTATTTTCAATTCTAAATCATATTACCATATTGTATATAGCTAATATACATTTAAACATATCTGTATAAATATTATAAGAATTTAATCTTTGTGCTTTTGAAAAGATTTTAAATAAACTTTTCAAAATTGAAAATTTAAATAATAAAATGAAAATACTAATATATGTATGTATGTAGAATATTTTCATAAAAGTATCTGAATTATTTTATAAAATAAATGTTTCATTCAAATTTCATAATTTCTTTGAAAATACAAAATATACGGATACTATGTTATTCATGAACAGATTAAATATATTTAGTAATTTCATTTTTTTTTTTTTTTTTATCAAAGATATAAAAATTCAGATTGTGCATGAAAAATATTTTGATATTTTGTTGTACGAGTATTACAAATTTCATAAAATTTATTTTATGGTATTTTATTTTTAATTTACTAGAAGTACACTTGTATGAGAGTTTTATAAATTTTTATTTTTTTTGTTAAAAAAAGGATTTATTAAAGCGTAAATTTTTTATTCAAATTTTGACATATTTTTATTTGTTAAAAATTAAAATAGATATATTAACATTTATCTATGGTTTATTTTATTTTTATTTTTAATTTTTCGTTTTTATGTTCAGTTTTTTTGTATTCAATGAAAAATTTAAATACACAATTTGTGTTTACAATAAAAGCAAGTATTTTGAAAATTATTTTACTAAACTTTAAGCCAATTTTATCAAGTATTTCCATAAAAATGTTTAAATTTTACATTTCAAGGACTTGTAGAAATTCATAATTTCTTTTTTTTTTTCTCAATTAAACAAATTAAAGCTAAATTATGCTACTCTCAATTTTTCACATTATTTTCTTCAAGTCTTTTTTTATATTTTGATTGAAGGAAGCCTTTAAAACTTTTACTGCCTTGTATGAAATAGTACATCCGATGAAATTTAAATTCATTAATAAAATTCTTGTATCTGAATTTACCTATCACCGAACATAATTTTTACTTAAAATATAACAAAAGATTCAATCTAAGATTCAGTCGATGTTAATTTATTTCTTAAGTCTTTTTAATTCTACCAAATTTAAGCCCAGCTTTAAAATAACACTTCTTATTGAAAATCAAAATCAAAAAAGGATTAAAATAAAACTTCAGAGAAGCGACAAAAAGTTAGTTTATCCAATCTTTTTAGACTCGATGAAAATAACCCTAAAAAAGGGTTTACCTTTCCAAAAAAGTTAAACAGATTTATGCTTTTTATGTGACATATCAACTCAATCTTCTACACAATTAAAAAATTCTTTTTTTTTTCTTAAATTAATTTTCACGTGATAAAATTTTAAAATTAGGTTTCATAACGGGAAAAAAAATCAATTTAATAATTTTTAAAGTATTTTTTAGGTCAATTCAAAAGAAAAAAAAATCTCTTTATTAGAAAATAACCTTTTTTTTTTCCACACATACACACATGAAAATAATTAACTAAAGGTCAATAGCAATAATAATAATAATAGTAAAAAAATACTAAATTGTTTAAAATCGTAAAACAATGATTCTTCAATTATTATAGAACAACTTTCTAAAAATAATTATAATGCGATAATTATGATAATAATAGATACTTTTACCTCGTGTATATACACTTACAATAATGACTTGCTTATATGATAATTAGATATAATTTAAGAAAAACAACAATATATTTTTTTTTTTTATTAATATAGTCATAATGAAATTTTTCAAAAACATATGAAAACATCAATTATTCAATTTATCATTTAATACCTAACATATGTACGATCATATAAAATATATTTCCGTTATTTGAAAGTAATTCAAAGTAACACAACAACAAAAAATATAAAGATTATTATTTAATTACAAATCTTAAAATAAATATCTGTTATATTAATAATACTTTGTGTTATATTTATATTGTAATAATTGTATCTTTTCGCTAGTATCTAATATCTTTCTTATTGTTGTATACGTACATACATATATAATTATATTAATGTCATTACACGCACAAGTTTATATGCACTCACTGTAAAGACATAAATATGTATTATTATCACACCTTAAAAAAAAAGATACATGTATACAATTTAAAAGATATAAAGATCTATAAGGTAAATTAAACCTTCATTCACAAGAATAGCAATTTTTCTATTTCATTATCACAATGTGATTTATGTGTAGTGCACAACAGAAAAAAAAAGTATAGGAAAAAAAAGTTTAGATTGAAGTTTAATTATACAATAAAGTAAATTATATCTACTTACAGTTTTAACAGGGTGATTTTCAAGTATAATGAACTAAAAACAGATATAAATAATTCATATTTTCTACTATTTTTTGAAAGAAAAAAAAAAAACATTATATTTTATTTAAAAATCATGAAAAAGAAATTACAAAATGTGATAAGAAAAACCAAACCATTTTTGAAGAAAGATAAAGTAAATGACACGATTAAACAAATAATTTGTTTGAAAAATTTTCTCCAGTATATACAAAAAAAGAACATAAAAATCTATTACAAATAAATTGTTTGAAATTTGTCATGTTTTTTGCTCATTTTGTTAACTACACTAATCGAAAGAAAATATTGAACATGACTAATATGTTGGAAAAGTCATGTCAAAATTTTAAATTGTCTCTCAAAACAAACAGGGCTATTCTTGAAAACTGTGTAAATGAGATTCGATTCAAATTCAAAGTTTCGTATTCTGAAAAACTTCTTAGTGAAACAGTTTCACTTTCGGGTAATTCCTTAAAACGATCGAAGTGAATCACAACTGTCATTTTCATACATTTGTCAATACTGCAGTTCTTCGATCGTTTTCTAGTATATGGTATACCAAATTTTCACTAAGGTGAAACTCGGAGGTGAACAGAATCTCATTTACGCCGTTTTCAAGAATAGCTCTGAAATTCTTTGTAGAACTTGCTGATTTTTAAATCTAAAATTTCATAAGAGAAAAACAGTTTTGGAAAAATCATAGAAATTTCGAATCGAAAAAAGAAAACAAAGAAAAATTTTTAGAATACCCTTTAACTAACAGTACTAAATTTATTTTTTTTTTTTTTTTGTCTGTCTACAAGATACACCTCCACATAAAACGTCAATCAAACTAATAGCACAATTCTTAATTCAGGGCTAATAGAGAATTGCTTTTTTTCATTAAAGTCTTTCAGCTGATTACCCGTTGTCCAGGTATGCCAGTATTAATTTGTTCTCAATATTCTTTTGAATTGTAAATAAATATATCCACACACGCACAAACAAACACACACATTCCACCTACATATGTTGTATATACCTAATACATATAACTAATCATGATGATGACTTTCAGTTCAGTGACGGAATGTAACGTGTCACCTGTAATTTATTCATAATAATAGCCTCTTTTTTTTTTTTTGTATAAAATTTTCATACATACCTACATACATATTTTGTGTAAAAATATATTAAATACGGTTCATCAAACGTTGAAAGAATATCAATCAACAATCTACATATGTATATTTTATATCTCTACATGACTTTTAAAGTCGTATGAGGAGGTCTTGCTACACAAGATACTCTTGAACGAAAGAAAGAACAACAGAATAAAAAAAAAAAAATTATTAAATCATTTTAATAAATTTCAGTACAAGAAAGAGGTCATTAAACTTTTTACAACATATTGCAAATATGAAATTTTTAAATATAAAAATTTTCATAAATAAAAAGATATAAAGATTCTTTTGAATATATGAAATAAAAGCTTTAAATTCATGAATTTTTACTTAATAAACTTATACCACTTCAAAATTTATATGCTTTTTAAAAATAAAAAAGAATGTGTGTGAAGTAAAAGAAATTAAATTGTACATTTTTTGACCTGAATTTATTTATAAAGAGAAAAAAAAATCACTGTTTTTTCTGTGAAAAACGCAAAAGTGTAAAAAAACAAAAAAAAAAAAACAGGATACGTTTATGACAAGTACCACATTTTCTTTTTTTATTTTTTTGTTCACAGCTTTTTTGTAGTGTGTAAAAACAAGCTTTTTACTTTTCTCTTTGTGAAAAGAAAGATTTGCAAATAAACAAAGTAAAATGGGCATAAACATACACGAGTACATGATGTATATAACGACATGAGAAAAAAGTAAAAAAAAACGTTGATTTCATATCCTGAAGCATCATCATCACTATATATATGTACCGTCATCATCATCATCATCATGTGCAAGCAATTATATTTCACCTGAATAAAAAGTATTTAACGTGTTTCTTTTTTTTTTTTTCTCTTCATTTCTCACTGTATACGATTGATGTTCCATTCGTTCATAATCTTGAACTGAAAAATTCAATGTGTGTGTGTTTTTTTTGTCCTCTTCTTCTTAAAAAAAAAAAAACATATGAAACGACAACGTTAACAAAAATTATTTTATAATTTTTGGAATGTAAATCCCAACAAAAGAGAAAGGATTATTAAAAGTTGTATAACCTGTTTTTTTTGTTTCGTCAAAAATACCTTTACTTAAATTTTTCTACCCTTCAAAATGCAAGTGCAAAGTGAATAATGCACTTCTATTTCTCATATTGAAGTTGAAAAAAAAAAAAAAAAAAAAACTTATTGTATGAAAACTGACGTGTTTTATTCAAACTAAATGATCCTATGTAATTATATCATTTGGAAAAATATTTAAAACTTGAAAAGAAATAACTTCAGAAAATGATTTAGGTATCTAAGAGAGTCCCACTCAACTTTAAATGAATTAAATATAAAAATTTCTGAATTGTAGAGTAAAAGCAACAAATAAGTTGAAATCATACAGCATCAAACATCAGACTAGTCTTGCTGTCATACAATTATGTTCGTTCTCTATCAACAGCCTGTGATTTACAATCCATGCAAAACTTTTTCAAGAATTATACATATTTGATAATATATTGAACTTTTACTTTTTTTTCTTTGTTTTCCTTTTCTGTTCCCTTTGGAAAAATTTTATTACTTTTTCCTTTTACTCGTTTGTTTTATCTCGAGAACGTTCTGATAACCGTCTATTTTGTTTTTGTCTTGATCTTCAACTTCTAAAGATTGTTTTTTTGTTGTTGTTGTTGTTGTATTTTTTCTGTCTTTGGTATGTGAATTTTCTGTGTAGTATGTAATTTATGATTTTATTGCATGATTATAAAATTCTAAAGAGTTCAAGTTACAAGCCAATTTTATATAAGAATTCTATCTTTTCCTCTTTTGTACATGGTTTTTTTTTTTTTTTTTTTTTTTTCCTTAACAATTACCTCTTCGTCACAGTTTATTATTTGACTATATAATATAACCGCAATCGTAAATATTCGACCATAAAATTGCATCGTAAAGAAAATAAAAACAAAATAACAAGAATATTGTAAAAATAATAAGTACGTGGTGCAATGCAACACCCATGACGAGGGTCAAAATAGGTTATGTGTAAAATAAAAAATAAAAAATAAAAAACAAATAGGGAGAAGAAAAATAAAATCTGCATCACGTTAACGCGTTCATTGAAAATTATTATTTTTCCATAAAAAAAAATGATGCCAATTTTATGAACGTCTATATATTTTAATTCATCTTCTGTTTTGCAAAAAGCTTTAAAATTTTGTTAGGTTTTGTTGTTTGTTTAGAATATTAGAATCAGAAATCTATGTGTTAACTTTTATTTTCTGTCTAAAAAGAATTTTCATCATGCATGCATGAATTTGCGAATATTAAATTAAAGGAAATGAAAGAAAATCATCATTATCATCTTTATCATAATTTTTTAATCAACATAAATGAAATATTATTCATAATTATAGCATACTCACAAATATACATATGTATATACACTGTAAACCCACAAAAGTACTTTCTATGAGATAAAATTTATTCCAGTAATTAAAAGAAAAAATTAAGTTAAAAAAACAATGAAAAAAAAAAAAACATTCTTTTTTTTCTTAAGACAATGCGGTTTCAATTTCACACATTTGAAAGTGTAATTTAAGTGAAAAAATTGCATAATAAAATAGACAGGTAGACAGAATTACAAAGTATCTATATATGTTATTTAAAAAAAAAAAAAAAAACAAAGATAATAAAAAAAAAATTCTTATGACATTAATAATGTGAATCATGATGAATTATGATGACAATTTTATTATGTAATCTGATATGAAAATAAAAAAGAAAACAATTAAAATGAAGTACAAGCTTGTACAGAATTCAATTTGCTCATTTTTGTAATTAAAAAAAAATTAAAACTTATTAACTTAAACGTGTATATAGTCACATGAGTCTGGCTTAAAGAAAAAAAAAATGTATGCTTGCTTGCACGCGAACAAAGAAAAATGCTCCAGATGGCTTCAATAGAACGCTTTTAAAAAGAATTAATTTTGATTTACAGCTCATTTTCTGGATTTTTTTATTTTTTCATGAATTTTTTGAGCTTCTTGCAATTCACATGCTAACACAGAATTTTATATGGTACACCAATATCGATTACCTAGAATTTTTGGCGAATTCTGAAGGCGATTGTAATACACAAAAACAAACAAAAAAATGAACAGCATCGCGGTTACCAGAGCGTTAAATTACAAAAAAAATTATTTGAAATTATGTATGTACATATTTGTAAATTTTTTCCCTTAAATTTATCTTACAAGCATTTACACCTTAATTTCTAAAATGCCGTCATTAACTTCAATCTATAAAAATATATCTTTTTCAAAATTAAACAAATAAAAATATAACTGTATTTTTTTTTTCTATATTGCTTTGTCGCCAAATCCTTAGATTCGATTCAATTTTTTTCAAGAATATTTTTGGTGTTGTAAATCCTTCAGGCCCTCAGACAAAACAAATAAGAAAAACGGATAAGTAGCCTAGCAGTCAATTCTTTTATATATTTATTTTTTTTTTTTTGTAAGAAGAAAAAAAACAAATCTTTTCAGTCATTCTTTTGCAAATCAAAAAATAAGAAGAAAGAACTACCTTACATCATTACGCCTTCTTTTTTTATTTTTATCCTGTTTTTATCTTCTTTTGGATAAATACCAAAAAAAAAATAATAAAATATTATTTAAATCACAAAAGCTTTTATATTATTTTTTTTTTTTCTTCATTATGCAAAATACTAGATCTCATTTTCGCAATACCATTATGTTTATGAAAATACAAAAAAAAAAAAAATTATTACATTAAAGTAAAGTACTCGAAACCATAAAAAAAAGAAGATATTTTAAAATAATTTTCATAGCATACTACACACTACACAAAAAAAAAAAAAACAAGTACACATACATACGTAAATGTATGTGTTTACAAGGACTTTAATTCTAAAATATACAAGGTACCCTAAGATGTGAAAAGAAATAAGAACAGGATAAAAATAAAAATGATTTTCCATGATTTAAAGAAAAATAAAAATATGTATAAAAGAAAAAAAAAAAGCCAACACACACACAAACTTACAGAAAAAGAAAATACATATATGAAAAAATGTATGAGAAATTTTCTTTCTTTTTTCTTGATTTTTTTTTCTTCTTCTCATGAAACATTCTCTACATACCGCATTTAATAACAACAACAACAAAAAATGGATAAATTGCCTTGACACAATTTTTTTCTTGTTTTTTTTTTTTTATCTTAATGATAATGTGTGAAAAATAATAATAATGAAAAAAAAAATTCTGTGTATGTGTATCAGTGTGTATGTGAGCAAATAAATTTGTAACATAATGAAAATTGAAGAAAAATGGTATAAAAATGAAAAATAAAAGGATATTTAAAAAAAGGATATGTTAAGACAAAAACACAAAAATAGCTTATAAAACGTAAAACTGAAAAAAAAAAACAAACAAAAAAAGCGTGAAAATGAATAAGAGAAAACGAAAAAAAAAGTAAATTAAGATAAAATGTGTTAAGATAAAAGAAGTCGAAAGAAAAACATTTTTTTTTCTTTACCATTAACACCTTAAGGGAAAAAAAAATAATTTTTTAGACAAAGTAATTTTCTATGTCGACTTTATTAGATAAAAGATATTTTTTTTAAAAAAAAAAACACATTATTTTTATCTGTTATGTGAAAAATTTAATTGGAAAGATACTTGTTTTTTTTTTTTGTCTTGTGAATTATTTAATTCAATTTTTGTTTGTTTTTTTTCGAATTCGAATAGCTGATAAGACAACTTTAAAAAAAAAAAAAATCTTATTAGAAATTTAGAAATGCGATAAAGGATTTCTTATTGATATGAAATAAAAATTTAAATGACCTCATGTAACCTCTGTTGCGTTGGCAGATGTCTAAAAAACAATTTTAAAAAATGTAAAAGCTGCTTAAGGCAAGACTGTATAATGTTACGGTTAATTTTTTTTTACTCCTTTTTTAATGTCCTTTACTCTGAATACCTGTAATTTTTTCATCATTATGAGATGCATACTTTTAAAGTTGTTTTGTTTGTTTTTAATTTTTTTTCTTGGTCTTGTCATAACAAATGTTTTGCCCCTTTAACATTACAATATAATGATAAAGTAAATTCATTATTAAAATGTGAAACTTATTTACCATGAAATTAATGAGTAATGAGTTTAAAAATAAAAATTAGCCTGGTCATAACAACCAGCCTTGTCATGCTTATTTGTATGCTTCTTTACTTATACGAAGAAGAAAAAAAAAATGATAGATCGTTGAAAGAAGGATTCACTGTGAAAAATTAAAATGCAATGTAATGCAATCGAAATAAAACAAAATACAGAAAAGTATAAAGATACTCTTCTACATTTAAAATTATTGTTATTACCTCTTTATTTTATGCTTAATTATGAATTTTAAATATAGATTCAAAACTTGAAAATGTATCTGATGATCTAAAAAGTATCTTGAACAAAGTATCTTGAATAAATCGCGCTACCTATTTGTTCACTACTGAAAAAAAGTTATACGTGCAACTTAAAAATAAATAAGAAAAAAAATATCTCGACAATCGAAAAATTTGCAAATAATTTTTTAAATAGACTTATAAAAAAATAAATCTACGATGCCTGTTTAAAAAAAAAAACAATGTGTGAATATGAGATAATTATGATTTTTAAAATGCAATAAAATTTTTGGATGGTTTAAGTCAGTTTGTTTACATTGTGGAAAATTTTTTTGAATTCCCTAAAAAATTGAAAATTTTATATATAAAATTTGTAATCTTGAAAAAATCTTAAGGTCCTTTAAATTTTACGTTAAAAATCGTTAAAGCTTAAAAGATTCTTTTTTTTTTTTTGAATAATCTACTCTCATCTTAATCGGTTGAATCCTTTTTTTTTTTAGAATTTAATAAGAAAACAAAAAAGGAAAATTGTTATAGAACACAAAAAATATCTTGATTATTATGTAAATCTTACGAGTAAATCTTTTTATCTTTTTTTTGATTGTTGTTATTTTTCAACTTTTCTTTTTTTTTTTTTTCTTTAGGAAGGATTGAAAAAATTAACATTTTACAATTTAGAAATTTTAATTGAGAACTTTGAATAATTAAAATAATTCCAATACATTTTTTTCCAATATTTTTTTCTCTTTTGCGTAAAATATGAAAAAAAAAAAATCAGATACAAAAACAAAAACAAAACACAATCTGCTTTCTGTTTAAATTTATTTTTATTTTTATTTTTTAATCTGTTGAAAAACATCTCACACAATTTTATATAAAATGAATGTTAAACAAAAAAATCATCAATTGAATGTATCTTCTAGATTTTCAAAGAGTATGATCAATAAATAAGATCCTATATTCTTGTAATGGCAAAAATTTAACATGTACATATTTTGTATCTGTATCTTTTTTTTTAATACTTCTATTTTTTTTTTTTTTTACATTTAATTCTCTGACGGACATCTTTATTTTATATCTAGAATCTTGTTATGTTAAGCTAATTAATGTTGTTGTTAAGTTAAAATAAATTGTATCGTAACAGGTACCACATCTTATTGTCCAGATAACGAGGAATCTTTATATATATACAAAAATTTAATTTTTCTGTTTTGAATTTTATTAAACACGAGACATTTTAAGAAAAAAAAAAAAAACGAACAAGTAAGAAAGAAAACAAAAAAAAAAGGGTAAAATTCTGTGTAAACATCTTTTTAATCAATCAATTTGAAATCTTGAAAACATGTAATTTATAAAGGTACAATAGCAAAAGTTACAATGTTTTGATTATTTAATTCTATTTTTTATTTCCCTATACAAAAATCGTGCGTTACATTACGTGTTCAATTATTATTATTGTACGCAATCATTCTCATAAACTATGTCAAGATCGATTTCAAGTTTCAATTTAATAAGGTGAGACTCATTAAGATTCCATCAATTCCTTATGGTACGTACATACATATATCAATGCATCTACAAGTTTTGAATTGAATTAAGGACGAGATAAGGATTCTACAGAATAACTGCAAGATCATTATATTTCAAGTGAATCATGATGATAATAATGAGATTCAACATTTCCTTGAATAGAAAATGAATCTCTTGAGATGATAATTTGAAAAAACAACAACAAAAACAACATCGTTTTCATAATAAATATTTATCAAAAGTTTTTGAAAGGCAAAAAAACAAAAAAAAAAACAAAAATCGCTCATACGTTCAAATTGATTGACTTTATCAAACTGAAATCGAAAACACACAGGTCTGAGTCATAAAATAAAATTGGTACAGTAAAACAAAAAAAAAGATACAAAATTGCCTGTACACGTAATCATTCTTAAAATGAAAACCACAAGCATGAGTTCCTTTTTTAAGATAATTAGGTAAATTCAAGTTTTTTTTTTTCTTCTTGTAATTAATTACTTGGTAATGTCATAAATGAGTCAGTGGAAAAATAAAATAAAAAACGTATGAACAAAATAAGATACAAGCAAAAAGAAGAAAAAAAAAATTAATTCCAAAGAAATCAAGTTCGAGTAAATGAACTTCAATTTAAAAAAAAAAAAAAAAAACTTATTCTGTTTTCGTCTTTTTCTTCTTGTGCACCGTATTTTAACTTGCGTACGTACAACACATTCCTTGTACAACTTTTACCAAGTACCTAATTGATTCTTATTACATTTTTTTTTTTTTTTGTATTTTTTCGTATTTTTTTTACCTTTTAAATATATATCTTTTTCTGTTACTGTACGTTAAATATTTTATCAATTGAATTTAAGTTAAGTTTATTAAAAAATAATTAACCGGTCAATCCGGTTATTTACCTATTACTTATAAAAGTTTGTTACCTCAAAAAGAAATTACACTTCATTTTTTTTTATTTTTTTTTATATTTCATTTAGATACATGATAAAAAAAAATAAATACGAAAATGTAATTGCGGATGGAAACTATACACATAATATGTATACTAGAATTTATCTTTAATTTATTGATAGGCCAAGTAAAATCATTTCTTTATAATGTTCTTCTTTTTAAATAACAAGTCTATAAAATTTATCTAAAACTTTTTTCATACTTATTTACGTATTTCTAAAAGTATCTATTAAGCATTTAAAAAAAATGTTAGTAAGTACACGTTATATATGAGAAAAAAAAAAAGGCAATTTTATACTTAGGCCTTGTTTCAAGTTCATGCTATAATAATGGTTGGCTTTTGTTTTTAATGTTTTTTTTTTTCTTTGAAAAAACAGAAGAAAAAAAATAAAGACAAGTACAAGTATATCTGTAGACATAAAATAAACCTGCAACTTAAAAGAAAATGTTGATCTTGTGCATTTACTGCTTGCAATTACCTACTACTATATGTTTTCAAGTACCACTTTATATAAGAAATCCATGATAAACAACATCAGCATAATGTAAAATAACAACCGTACAACACAACAACAACAACAGAAAAAAACCAAATTTTTTTTTGTTATTTTACGAGTACGTACAGGTAAATATAAATAAAATCAACCAACCTGGTTAATAGTGGTCAAACCTGTTGGTATTATATTGACTTTTTAGATACTTTTATTTCAAACTTGCATTTATTTGAAAGAAAAAGGTTTTTCTTTTTACTAACTTTTTTTTTTTTTTTGTATCTTATAGTAAAGCTTAAGAGCGCTAATATATTTTTGTAAGAAAATCTTATAAAATTTTTTTTTTTTTTCGTTTTTTGATGACACTAAAAGAATTTCATGAATGTAATCATTATTTTCAATTATGGAATTGATTTCTCATTAATTTTAAATTGAGAAGAAGAAAATTGAAATAAAATAAAAGGAAATCGTAAAATACATACATTTATAGAAATTTTGCTAATTTTTAATCAGTCCACGTAATTAAAAATAAATAATACATAAATGGTAGAAAAAAAAAAGTAATCAGCAGGTGGTTTAATTAAATGGAAAATTAAATTGAAATGTGAATTTTGTGTTCAAAGAAAGTAGAATAATAGAGCAATAATTGTTTGTGGTTTAAAGGTTTGGTTTTGTGACAGTAAAAAAAAAATCTCGAAGGTTTCAAGAATTTTGTTTCCGAAACATTTCTAATTTTGCAAATTTCCTAATTTATTGAAATTTTTTTCGCAGAAGAAACATTGAAAATTTTATATTCACAACAAAAATTTCACTTCTTCTTCTTCTAGACTAAAATAGTCTTAAGAAAATTTTTTATCTCTAAAAGAATTCGTTTCCTTTCGTTCCTATTCAATAAATTTCTTGAACAGTTCTCTATTTAAAGTTTTCGGATATCTTGGACTAATGTGCAGTCTATTGCATAAAACGTTCTGTTCTAATCTCTGTTAGCATGTCCCAATCATCTGAGTCAACCTGCCAACCAAGTCAATAACCTTTTTATCACTTAAATAACCCATTTCAATTTTTAGCACCAAATAAAGTAATTTTCTTCGAAAAAAAAAAAAATAATAATAAACCAATACAACCACAAAACACAAAAAAAAATATATTAATAATTGAGGATACAATTTATCACGCCATTAAAACTTTATTTTTCTAATAAAGCAATTAAAAAACACACTTCAATTATTTTACCTTCCATGAAAAATTCAATTCTAATAATGTTTCACTTTATTGACTTTTGTAAATAACCAATTTCCTTTCTCTTCGACAGACAAAAAAAAAATTTAAAAAAATTCCAATACAACAACCTCATAATAAAGTTATCAAAAAAATTATTATTGGTTTTTTATATCTCATTTTTTTTTTCTTCATTTTTATCAGTTTATTCCCATTAAAAGAAATCGTAATCAAAATCATTAATTTTTACAAATAAATTTATCAGATATCACATCATAGATTCAATTTATTATCAAATAAAATACATACCTTAACTATCTGATTTTTTTAGGAGACATCACTTCCAATAACATTTTTTTCGATTAATTTTATGCCCTGAAATAGCCTTTTTTCAAAAATAAAGCGTCACACTGAGGTTAAAAATTATTTTTAAAATTTGTGTTCTTTCGAAATTCGAATACACACCCACAACACAAAAGCAAATTAGAAACTAATTTTTAAAAATATCCTTTCAATGATTCGTACTGTCAATGTCACTCAGATGATATGAACTGTCAAATAAAAAGTGTTGGAAAATAATCAGATATCGCGGATTTATTCTCGATTAATTAAAAATATAATTAAATCGAACTTGAGGAAAATTTTCAACATACATATTTCCCTGGCACTTGTTTTCATTCTTGAATTTTTCATATCGTTTCTTTTTTTTTTTCTCTATTTTCAGAAATTTTTGGTTCATTGTCATTTACCTTGTTTATGCACAAAAATTAAAACGTATATTAACGATAAAACGTATTAACGATAAAACGTTTTGAACATCGTTTTGAGATAATACATTTTAATTGGTGTTTATGCGTAGTACAACATATCATTCTCACTTAAAACGTTTTGAGTAATAAACTAATACTACTCTAAAAGTTCATATTGATGTTTAGTATGTTACCAACACCATTTTGAAAGGTCAAATATGACAATTCATTTAAAACGAAGAAAGTGTACATGCACATTTTAAAAACGCATTAAAATTTTAAATTCGGATTTTATAGTGTATTCACTCAAAACGAAATAAAGTTTCAATGCGTTTTAAAATTTGGTTTATGCATCCGTATTTAGTCAAAACTGCATGAGTTAATGCGAATTAAAGCTTCGCATAAACAAGGTAGTTGAAAGATAATTGTTTTTTTTTTTTTTTCTGAAAATTTCATTGCAAAACGACCTACTACAACAGTGTTTCATAAAAAAAAAACTGAAAAAACTGTAACTTTTCAATTTTTCGTTCCATATCCTATATAGTCTGAATTTTAAAAATTGAGGTTTTTTCGCGTATGTTTTACATGTTGTAGTTATCATTTTTGTGTAGATATACGAAAGAAGAAACGTGTTACAACAACAAAAACGCATGTGTATAAGTATTTTTTTTCTGCGCATGTTTTTCTAGTATAATACGAAACCTCAACTTTTAAAATTCTGACTAAAATATAACTCATTTTTATTAGCGAACTAATTCGGTTTCAACGAATAAAAAATAACTGTAAAAATATATATTTGAATGAAGTTTAGATTAAAAAATTTCCATTGCAAATATCAAATTAGAGTTGGTTTTCACATTTCATTAAGTAATAATTTCGCGTTAATAGACAGGCTTTTTACATGGAAAATTTAATTTAACATAAGTAAAAGTTAAATATGTATACTTTTCGATAAAAAAAAAATATACGTAGATTTGTGTTTTTTTTCTGACTGTTTTCTCTCACTTCTTTATTTTTAATATCTCAATTAAAACTGACAATTAATTGAAATATTTACGTGGGAGGTTATTTTATTTTTTTTCTTTAATTTTTGTACATATGTAGTTATTTTTTCGAATTTTACTTCTATAGAAATCTCTCCTGTACAATAAAATTTATACTTTTCATGATAAAAAAAAAAAAAAAAATACATGAAAATTCCATTATAGAGGTTCTGTTAACTTACATACATAGATGGTTTGAAAAAGAAAGAATAAAATAAAAAGCAGTCAATTGAGTGTAATAAATGATGATAAATAATCAAACTAGCTATAAGAATAAAATAAATAAGTATGATAAGTAAGAGAGAAACATCATTATCATCATCATCATCATCATCGTTCGTCATTCATTATTATCATTTGAACAACATGGTAAAGGATTAGAAAACCATCATTTAAACAGGAATTAAATTATAATAACAACAACAGCAACAACAAAAATAAATAAAAATAACAAGAATATTGATTATAAGTAAGTAAGTTGTACCAGTTGTTGTAAAATGAAAATTTTATACTTTTATCCTTTCAATAAAAATAAAAAAAAATAATAAGAAGAAAAATGACAAAATATTATATATAAAGAAAATTGATGAACTTATTATACATAGTATATTACAGATACCGAATGAACAATATAATGGTGCAATAATATTGATGATGAGGATGTTACCATGACAGAGAATTAAATTGCAAAACAAGAAGAAAGTATAAAAATAAATTTATTTATAAAATAAATAAATCTTCTATCGTGCAGTACATACATACATATGTACATACAATATAGTTACAGTGGAACAGGATTAGTAAACAAAGTTGTTGGAGCTGAACAAATGCGCCTTCTCTATATTCTTATACACAATCTAGATAATGGAAAATATACAAGATGAAAAGAAAAAAGAAAAAAAAAGGATGAGATAAAAAAAGTAAATGATTGATAGTTTAAAGGATTTTACGACAATTAAGTTTTGTCGTCTATTATTTGAAGCATGTTACCGCAACTCAATTAATGATTTAATATAAGTGGCATTATTTTAATAAAATTATTAATTATGAAGTGAAATTATTCGTTTACTTTTTTTGTTTTGTTTTGTTTTTTTTTTTCTCCATTTTTTTTTCCCAATGCATGCAGAGTAATTTAATAGGATCTTCATAAGCGGTTATAATTATCATCATTATAAAGGAATTTGAAATTTATGTACGGAAAACATCACAAATAAAATTAAAATTAATATATCGTAGTTCCTTAATGTGTGTGCATTAAACTTGTTTGATTAGCACGAAGTATTTTATGGAAATATAATTTTATTGTTTTTGTAAAATGATTTTTTATGAGAATAAATTAAACTATAAAAGATATTTTGAGTTTTTTCAAGTAATATACAATAAATTTCGTTTTTAGTATAAAGAAATCTTTCACAGACTTTCTTCGAACGATCATTTTCTAAATAAATGTCCTAAATTTAAGGTTTAAGATTACATGATCACTCTTTAAGTGTTTCACGGCTGTGTAAAACATAATTCCTCCAAAGGTTCCAACCTTCTTGGAAATACATTTCTAAAGTCCAAAAAACCTTTTAGTGATAATCCGACCCATGTTCTTACCTATCAAAGAAATTTCACGCTTAAATTCAAATTATCTCTGTAATTACTTTACATTGTCCATTTTCAATTTTATTTAGATATTCTTAATGTTCATTTTTTCGCACATTTTTTTTTTTTTTTGTTTAAATTTCGTTTTAATTAAGATAAAAAATTACAATTTAATTTATGCTTCATAAACTTATTCCTTTGTAGATTTTCTGTTCTTGCTTGTTCCTTTTTAATTTTTACTTTCTTGAACCCTTTTTTTTTTCTCTCCTTTTTTTATGAAGTTCTTGAACTTTTAGGTTTTAATTAAACCTCTTTTTTTTTTTTCAATACTTTAAATTCCCTTTGAAAAATAATTATCCCAAGAAAAGGAATAAAAAAAAAACAGAATTGTAAATTAAGGTAATTATAATGATAACAGCAAAATAAAGATGAATTAGTCTGCAGTCTAAATTATTTCAAAGAAAAATCCATTACACACAGTTCTTTGCAATAACAATGAAATGTAAAAAAACAAAACCCGTGTCCTTTCCATATAGTATAACGTATTCAACCAGTTTTATTATCCGATGAAGAAGAAATGTCTTTTCGCATAAATACACACACATACATAAAGAAAAAAAAAAAACATCAAATATAACATTTTGGCAAAATATCAAGAAAATTGCAATGCAAAAAAAAAAAATACAAACAAAAAATCATACGACAAAAAAAAAAATATTCTGTGTAATCTAGAACTTATTTACATACACACATTTTGTTTTTTTTTAGAAGACTTTGTTGCAAAAAATAAAAATATATATGGCGACAACATTATATTGGTTTCCATACCATTAACCTCTTGGTATAATAACATCAGAACTTTACATTAGAATACGTAACCAAACTTGTAAGGATATTTTTAGATGGTTTTGGCTAACATAGCACAAAAATAACTCCTTTTAATGCCCTGAAATGAAAGAGTAAAGAAATTAGGATCAAATCGGGGTTACATAAAAATAAAAAAGGACAAAAGAAAAAAAAAATTATAGAATAGTTCTTAGAGCAAACATTCGTCTTTTTGAATTACACCACACACACACACACACTTGAAAAAAGTGTAAGTTAAAGAAAACGGATGGTTGAAAAAAAAAAAAGGAGGTGGAACAGAAAAAAGTGGGAAAATATATATGTATCTGCAGAAAATTGTACCACAGGGAAATTTTTTTATGAAACTATAAATGTACAAAAAAAATAATTTAGATGTTGTAAAACACCATTTTAATGGTGTGCGATTTCATGGACGTTATAAAAGCAACAAACATTATTTATTTGTATTGTACGTCCCCAGGAAAAAAAAAAACGTTATTTGGATTTTTTGTTTTATAAATGAATTTCTTTATTACACAAAAAAAAAACAGGATACAGGTTAATGTGGTTTTTCCATGAAATTACGTTTTTCTTTTTTGGTGCAAGCCAATTTTTAGCCAAACAGATTTTCGACTTCGGAAAATCAATAAAAAACAATTTCGAAGTTATTTACCGTTAGTGAATTATTCTTAACAAGTTTGTTGTTTTCAAATCAAAATTTAATAGATTCATTATAAATACTACTACCACTTTTATTACTTGTCAAGCACTTTGACCTCCTTGTGAATTAAATTTAGGCTCACATGAAAAATTAATTTGTCATAAATAATTGTTATTTTTTTTTTTCCTAAATATTTCTGACAACATGTACCAAATGATGATATTCGAAACTTCCATTAAAAAATGTGATGACATTTTCAAATTAAGCATTTTTTATATTTCTTCTCAACTTGTTTTTCCTATCTCGTCTTGTGTTTTTTTTTTTTTTAAATCATAGTTCATATCACATTTTTTTTTTTAAAAAAGTGAATGTATGTCAAGACCATCGAAACAAGTAGTCAGTAATTTGCACTTTTTTTTTCTCTCCAAATCAATTACACACACACTCGCACTATACTATCACATATCGTGTCATAACTTTACTTTTTTTTTTCAATATAGGTACCTAAATTATTCATATGATGCACGTTTTATGACTTGCAGATTTTTGTGTCCTTGATTATTAATTTTTTCATTAGAATCAAATTAATCAAAATTCATAAAATTTGAAAAAAAAAAAAAAAAAATCCTTTTCTGAGGTTATTTCACTTTTTTTTTTTAAAAAAAATGTGATGAGAGTTCATTAAAAATACCAACCCACTTTCAATTGAACTAGCTCACGTTTTTCATCATTTCATACTTTAAAAAAATTTTTTCTTCTTTTTTTTTTTCACCCCCATACCATAAATTGTGATTTGACCTCATCTTAAAAAAGTTTCCATTACTTTTGTAAAAACAACTATACGACGGAAAATGCACCAAATATTTTTATTGGAAATATATGAAAATAGTAGGTAACAATATTTTAGTTTGTATATACTTTGATTATATTTTACGATACCTTCGCTATAAAATAAATACCTGTACCTGTACTTGTAATACTAATTAAAAACAAATCACCTGAAACAACTAACTCATTTCATAAATTTTATTGTATAGATACACCAAATTGAACCTACATGAAATTTAATATGAAAATTATTTTATATTTTCCACTTTGTCATAAACAAATAATGGACCTCTTCATTATGGTATTATAAACAAAACATGAATTTTATTTAACATGAATTTTTCGGTGTACTATAGATGTACCTACGTATGTATACATATATGTATATGGGGGTGAATGGTTGTAATCATCATGCATTATATGTACATGAGAATAATTTTCAAAATTCATCTAGAAATAGCTACACAAAAATTAAAGATAAAATGAAAATCAATTGTTGGTTAATTTTTAAAATGCTCGTGGTCAAGATAATTTAAAAATGAGTGTGACCATTTTAGTGATATTTTAAGGATTCAAATTTAAAAAATATCATAAAAATTTCTCGATAATAATTCAAAAACAAAAGATATGTTTTTCTTGTGACTTACCAGGTGATGAAATAAGCACGTTTAATTTTAAAAATTGTTTCAAAATAAACATGATATACTCCATCAATAAAATTTCTGTAAGTTACGGTACTTCTGATCAAAATAATCCCAATCATACAAAACACTGTATGCAGAATATAAATGATGCATATAAGCATAAGTGATACATTCATATGCAATGCTCAATAAATGCAAAAGTAAATATTGTAAAAAAAGATAAAAATATGTTTGAACACATGCATAGAAAGCTACCATACATGTACATACATGTGCTTTTTAAAATTTATTCGTACAAGATATTTCTATGTTTTCATTCATTAGTACATATAAATATTTCATTCTATGTATTATATTCTGTGTGGTTTTAGGAATTGGTCAAAAGTAAATCAAATCCATTTATTATTTGTAATTTTAAAATTTTAAATCGAAATTCTTTTTTTTTTTTTTTTGTCAAAGGCAAAAAGCATCTTATTCTACAAATGTATGTGTGTGTTGTGTTCTGTAATTAAAATCTTATAGATTATATTTTAATAAAATAGTTTTAAAAGGATTTTAAATGAAAATAAGGATAATAAAGGAATAAGAAAATAAGAACAAATGAAATTGTTTGGATATAGAAAATTATGAAAATTGAGAAATTAAATTTTATGTTTGTGGAAGTTTTAATGTAAGAAAAAAGTTTAAATATAAATTGAAAAAGAATTAAAAGAGGGTGTTTTCGAAAATTAAGAATAATTGGTAGCACGTCTATGTACCTTAGCAATGTTTTTTTTTTGTGAAATAGTTTAAAGAAGTAAGTATGTTTAGAAAACTAGACTTTTTCGAAATACTTAGCTTTTTTCTTGCCAATCTGTTAACAAAGAAACAATGGTAGATTTCAAATTTGATTTGTTTCTTTTTTTTTTTTTCGGTTTCAAGGGTAATATTTTTTATCAATTCTTTGCTCCTTTTGGCTGTCCTCAATTCTTCCATTTAACTTTTAAGTGACAGTTATTGAAGACAGCTAAGCTTAAAAAATTCACTAACCAAGTAAAATTTTACACTTAATTTTCGAAAATAGCCAAAACACATTCTAAAATTATAATATAAACCTGAATCAGATGTTCAAGTAAAAGTTCAATAAAATGATGAAAGTAACCATTTTTCTACACAAAAAAAATTTAAAAAAAAGCACATATATGAAAGTAAATACAATGTATATGAAGATTACGAGTACAATAACAATTTTAAAGATCATATGTGCACGACTTTTTTTGTAATTTTAATTAAAATTACAATATCATGAAGTTAATTTGTAATAAGATAAAAAAAAAACTTTACCAAAATAAAATTATATATTTATTTTTAACTTAATTTTTTTTATTCTTATATCTTTAATTTTCATAAATCTAGAGGGCTTTTATTTGTTTACATTCTAGAATCGAATTTGATATCCACACACACACATGACAATAATAATAAAAATCATAATCATAAATTCTGTTTACATAATTGTAATAGATTATATCCCTTAATGGCATTCTTGTATTAGATACAGCTTTTTTTTTTTCTAATATTTTTTTATGGTTTTGTGTATTTTTGATAATATGAACACACTTTAAAAAAAAAAATGAAAAATATGTAAAAAATGTTAATACGTGTACAACAGCGATATCGTAAATAGACAGAAAAAAATATGTTATCATAAAAAAAAAAAAATGTTCATATCAACAGACAAATATGTTTTTCGAGATTTATCTACGAAAAAATAAAAAATTTTAACTTGAATAAGAAATTTATGGCCGTATGCATCAATTGATACATAAAATTTAAAATTAAATCTACAAGACTAAAAAATCTTCCTTGAACTGTTATAACAAAATGTTGACGCAAATATTACCATAAAATTAACCAATATATATAAGATTATGTAGGAAATAACCATTTTTTCTTTTTTCGAAGATTCTTTCTTTCCAGTTTCTGCAACATCATACCATAAAGCATAGTAGTATAATAATGTAACTTTGAAACCAATTTTTTTATATTCGAAAATTGTTTATTTGAATTTTTTACCGAAAAAAAATAATTTTGAATCTAAAAAAAATTCAAATTTTCGAAATTGTTTTCGAATTTTCGAAATTATTGGTAAAATTTCTTCAAAAGGTTCCCATCAAGGTTTTATCATTTATATATCAAATATTCCAGACTAGCCCACCCCACCCGAAAAGAAAAAAAAAACAAAATTTCAACTTCAACCTTGACTTTATAGAAATGAAAATGATATCTAAATTTAGACAAATCTTTCAATCGTTTTACCTCCATTATATATTGAGCGACCTGGATGAAGTATGGAACATAGGTTCTCTAGAAAAAGTCACAACCGTTCAGCTAGAAAACTCCTCCTAAACTTTTATTAAAAAGAAAAGCATTGTTAATGCACATGCATATACCTATTTTAGAAATTACAGCTACATACATATATACTTTGTTTATCTTTTAGTGAGTTTTTTATGATATTACTTATTCTTTGTTCTATATTACATCTCCTGTCACAATCAGCTTTTTCAAATTGAAAAGATAATATGTCAAAACATTTGATAGAATTGAGAATTTTCTTTACACACATTTCATTTTCTTCGATAATAGTAAAATTATTATAAAATCAAACAGAACATTTCAAAGGATGTCAAATACTGAAACTGATTAAATGTATACATTAGAAATTTCCGTCCCGCATAGAACAGTATTCAGTAATAAAGCTCAATCACACAAACATCAATATAATCAAAGATTATTTTTTCTTTCATAAAACTCACAAATTAATTGATTATGCAGCTACATTATTCACATTCAAGGTGATCATTAATTCTAAATGCATTGCAATCTATTATTGTTATAAAACTTGAAGTAAAATGACGCATCATTGACCACAATAAAAATATCCACCAAGAAAATATCTTTTGCGTTTTTTTTTCTTCTATGATTTATTAGAAATCCTCTTTTTTTTTTTTTAATTGCGAAATAAAAATCATCAAAGGAAAAGTCAAATGATTAACAACTTTTTGCATATCATTATTAATTTCCTTCAAGATACAAATTATCTCTCATTAAAATACAATCGAACAAAAGATATTATATAGTATGTTCAATAGTTACTCGCGTCTTGTGATTTTTATTTATTATTTTTTCATGTTTCAACGTAGAAATTGAAAGTTCAATAAGAAATTTTCTTCTCATTTGAATATAACATCATCAATTTCTCCAAATGCATATTCTTTGCAGAAGGCAAAAAAAAAAAAAAAACAATTCGTAGGAGAAAAAATCTCATAAGAAAACAATTTTCTTTTTTCTTTAAATGAAAAAAAAAAAAGCACACTTAACATTTATACCCCTGCTGTATGAACTTTCTCTGTATATAAAATGACTTTCTTTTTCATTTCTTCAATACATTTTTCATGAGTTTGTTTTTTATATATCTTGAAATCGGTTTCTTGTTGTTTTTTTTTTGTATCTAAAGTTGTTGTTAAAGGTTAAATTGTGTTTTGTTTTTTTTTCTTTCTTGTCTTGTTCTTATGTTTTTCGACGTTTACAACTAATTTGCATCTTTACTATATAAAATTCGATGCCACTATTTGTTGTTGTTTTTTTTTTTTGTATTCCTTACAAATAATTTTTAACTGGTGAAGATGTGTGCTATAAGATATTCATTTTGAAAAATTCAACAATAAATCATGCGAGTGCAAAGAAATCATGTTTTATTTAATTTTATATCTTCTTTTTTTTTTTTCTTTTTTTAAATAATGCCATATGAAAAAAAAAAGATACTTTTTTAAATGAATAAACGATATATGTGTATGTGGTTAGATTGTAGCATATCCCATATCATTTTTTATCTGTTCATTGTTTTTGTTTTTTTCTAAATATACTTCTTTTTTTTTTTTCAAATTAAAACTTCCGCATTGCGCTTTTATTATTGTTGTTATCGCGTTACTTTACAAGAGTATAAGTAGTATGTTTTATCTTACCACTCTTTTGTAACATGAGTACATAGCTATATCAAAATTATATTATTTAATAATTTATTTACTTTATTTTTATGATTTTTTTTTTTTTTAAAGATTTAATTTTATTTTTCTTGATTTAAAAACAACTATTCAAAGCAAGTGGAAAAATCATCATTAATTACTCGAAGAAAAAAAAAAAACAAATTGATGAATAGCTAAATTTTTTAGTTTTTTTTTTTGCTGAATGAATAAATAATAAAATTAAAAAATTTCATTTGTCATGCATTTTTGTTTTTTTTTTGTTGATTTTTACACAAAGAAGATATACAAAAAAAAAAACAAAAAAAAATATTAATGATGATGATACATCGCTGTATAGCGATTAATTTTTGCGATTGTGCTGATCAAAACGGAACTTAATACTTAAATTTTTTTTTGTTTTTGAAAAGATTGTTTGTTGTTGTTGTTGTTTTTTCTCAAATTTTCACGAATGCATTTAACTTTTGAAAAGAGATATTTTATTTTAATAGCATCATTAACACAAAAATTAAATTAATAAAAATATTTTTTTTTTTTTTGATTAATTAACTCAAATAAATTTCAAAGGAAAAAGAAAAGGTTTATCCATCTCTGGCTCATATACCTTGCATAGGCAGAACGAAATTAAAAATGTAGCTGCTTCAACTGTTAATCTTAAAATTGAATAAATTGAAGCTTCTAATTTTTTTTGTTTTTTTTTTTTTTTTTTTGTAACACCAACAACTCTTTCCGTAAAATTAAAAAAATTGGAAAAAAAATCGAGACAATTTTCGAGAACACTTAATTTGATTTTGGTGTGGCACTCCTCCCCAAAGGTTTTCTTTCAATTTTTTCTTCCAAAAAAAACCTACAACCTTTTTATTTCTTTCACGATACATTAATATCACTTCCAAAATGTAACTCAAAAACAAAAATAATAAATTAATAAAAAAAATTTTTTTTCTTACCAAAAAAAAAAAAAACAAGAATGTATAAATCGTAAATGTCGTAATTAGCCTACCTGACAAAAAAAAAGGAAAATAAAAAATAATAAATTAATAAAGTTTTGTTTACATAAATAAATTTATTTGTTCTTATTATTATTATTATTATTATTTGTTTTTTATTATCATTATTATAACTTTAAATTAATTTGATCGTTTCTTTTTAAATCTTTTTAAAATTAATTCTGTTTTCTTTTTCTTTTTTTTTTTCCTTCAATAAAAGAATCTTAAAGAAAATAAAACAAACATTTTTATAATGAAAATAAATTTTAATTTGAATTTTACAACATAAAAGTTTATTTTCATTTTTTTTATTTTTTTTTTATTGTTAAATTTCTTTATGATGCATTTTCTATTTTTGTTTTTTTGTTTTCTTCTAATGATACTTTATTTAATTTTATTATTTAATTAATTTACCAAGAAAATAAAATTAAAATGAAGAATAAAATACCATAAAAGCTTCATTGTTTTTTTCACTATAAAGAATAAAAAAAAAAGAAGAAGAATATAAAGAATATAAAGAATAAAAAAAAAAGAAGAAGACAGAAATGTAGTGGTACAAATGAATACATACACACTCTAAGAACGAATTGTTGTAAGAATATTCTTTTGGTTGAATAAAAAATATAAATTTTACATGATTTCAAATTATAAGAAAAGAAATCAAATTTGAAAAAAAAAGAAAAATATTCTTTGAAGTTTTCTTTGTTTTTTTATTCTTTTTTTTTTTTTTGTTCTGCTGAAAAAGCTGTCTGTAAATATTTTCAGATTCTTTTGACTGTTCATCTATCGAGAATGATAACTTTATTCAGGTTTTTTGTAGCTTCTTTTCTTTAATTTTTTTCTTTCTATGTGATTCATTTAAATTCTTTTTTTTTTTGTCTGAGTAATTTTTTTTTTGTCTGAGTAATTTTCTTTTCTAGTAAAAGTTACAAAGAAAAATAAGTACAGGATAAAATTTGGAGAAAAAAACAATTTCGAATGTGGCGTACACTTGCATGTTAAATTTTCAAAAAAAATTTTTTCTCTGAAATTTTTTTCTCTCTATCGACAATGTTGGTTACCTCAATCATTATCTGCGATTATCTGAGAATATTTTGACTCAAAAAAATTCAAATAATATCCTTCGATTTAGATGAAAAGAAAAAAAAAATTTGAGAAGGTTAGGGCTCGATTAAAGCAGTGCTGCCCTCTCATAGAGCACAAAATCTAAGATTTATTTGCATGTGAATTTGAATTTTAAGCCTAATTAAATTCTGAATGTATAAAAATCAAAATATCATAAAACTCAATTACCTAATTTTCAGACAAATGTAAATAATGTCATGGAATTATATTTTTTTTCCATGAAAAAAGCTTTAAATTACGCGGATATTTCATAAATCATAAATTTTAATAAAATGCATGATGATTATATAAATAAAACCCTCTCAAACAAAACAAAATAAAAATTACAAAAGATGACAAAACTAAGGAAATCTATTGATTTGTATCTCTCTTTTGATGTTGATTACATATTACAGATATTTTTGATAGACGATTTCCCTTTGTAACATAAAATTTCCTTCGATTTTTGATTTTTTTTTTTTTTCCAAGTGAAAATTTAAAACCTTCACTTTGAAAAGAAGCCAAAAACCAATCACACGAATAACAACTTAATTTTATCTTCAAATTTAAATTTAAAAAAAAAAATAATAATAAAAGAATTCGCAGCAAAAATCGAATATGTATTATTTGTTTCTTCTCTTTTTTTTTTATTTTTTTTTTTTTTTCAAAAGTATCTTTTTTGAAGGTTAAGCATTTTTTTATGTATTTTTTTCTTTTCTTTTAAACATGTTTTATTGTATCTTTTGTATCTTTTGTATCTGGTTTTTTTGTTTTTTTACTTAAACAAAAAAAAAATAATAATTTACAGATGACAAGACAAGATAATGGATCGTAATTATTAAAATTTTTGCTTATTTTAAGATTGTTGATGATTTTCATACATGATTCATTACATAAAGATGATGTGATTATAATATAGTGTTAATTTGTTTCAAATATATGTAATTCATTATATCTTTTGATATTAATGAGAAATTTTTCTCAAGGAAGATATAAGGTACCTATATATTTTACATAACAATAAAATATATAAACTGTAAATTGCTTGTACGTTAAAGAAAATTGAAAAAAAAAAAAAAATTAAAAATTAAAATCAAATTAATTCGTTTTTAGAATTTTTTTAAAAAAAAACTAATAATAATCAATGGGACAAAAGACAGATAATAAAATCAATAAAATTATTATAACGTTCCAGGGCGGAAATAAAATCGAAAAAGAAAAAAAAAAAAATAGAAAAAAGAAATAATGAAAAATTTTTACATAATATCGACACAAAAGCAATGATTCGAGGCTACGCAAAGGAAGTATTTAAAAAAAAAAATGTAATTTCCGTTTTCTATGTTGTGTATTGTGCAATATTCTGTATTGAAAATATTTTGTAATTGTTCAAATATCGGAAATATTTTTTTTTTATGATTTCAGTTAATTATTCATAAATGGTGCTTCTGAAAAAGATATAACCCTAGAACTGATTTTAGATACACAAAAATTAAGAAAAATTTACAAAATCTTCTCTAACGTTCAAAGCGTAGTCCTGTGCACTGTCCTGGAAATTTTTAAAAAATTTTATCCTATGGACTCTGCAATCCAAGAAAAATATATAAAATCTGGAATTGTTGAAATGGGAGGTCCAAAGACCCATAATTAACACCAATGTTGCCGTTTTGATTTCACACGTTGTGAAATTTTTTGGTACTTTAAATCTCTTTGATTTGCTAAATGTCAGTTTTTATCTTGGGGCACGATGAAAGGAAAGTGAAACTTAAAATGTGTAAGCTAACTGTCAATCTTCAAGAAATTTTTCATGTTTTTTTTTTTTTTTTTTTTGTTAATTTTCAGTCACGATTTAAAAAAGCAAAAAAAAACATGTGAAATGAAATTATATTTGTTTCAGTTCTTTGTTGTAAATACATATTTGTGAAAGTACCCAACATTTTTAACACTAAATTATGAACACGCGACTTCACCATCATCATCGTCATCATTATCATCACCATCGTTATCTTTATCTTTCAAAAACAATTTTTCTCAAATGACATCATATTTCTTTTTCATTTAAATTTTTCATAATTTTATTACTTTTTTTTTTTTTTAACACGAAACAGGATTAGGAAATAGATAACTGATTTTTTTTTTGTTTTTGTTTTATTTTAAAAGATACTTGCGTTTGCTATTGTTTTCAATTAAAATTGAATTAAAATTTTTTTTTTCATAATTTGTAAACTTTCATTTTTAATTCACCACAAGACATTTTTTTTTTTTTCCAAATTTCTCAAACCTTAAATCTATGCAAGTCTTTCGGTTACAAAGAAAAAAATCACTATTTGACCTTCTTTTTTCGATTTTCTTTTCGCAATAACATTTTTTGTTTTTTTTGTATCTTTATTTTGACTAAATAATATTACATGACTAAAAATCTATTATGTTATCGCTTACACAGTTATCACATTTCATTAGATAATCATATTTTGGTGTAAGCGTTTGCACTCACAGAAGATAAAATGGGAAGCTAATAACTTTTAAATTGAAAATTATAATATTTTTTTTTTTCAACAACAACAACAACAAAAAATAATAATAAAATAAAATAAAAGGTGTGGTAACCGCATCACGATGGTTTTCAAATGTAACAAATTTATCTGACAAATATTGGTCCGTATTTTTGATTTCTGATTTTTTTTGTTGTTGTTGTTATTATCTAACAAAAGATATTTTTAACTTCCTGAATTTATTAAAAAAAAAAACAAAACACTTTTGGATATCAATATTTTTTTATAATGAAAAATATCTGTTGAAAAAAAAAAATTACATCAATACGCGGTGATTTTATTTAAAAACTAAAAAAAAAAAAAAAATACCTTCAAGTATCTATAACCTGGTTTCCTTGTCTTTCAATGAAATGCAAATTTAACTACAATGTACCTGTGATTAATAATGAAAAAAAAAATTTTTTTTGATCAAGAAAAATGAAAGATAACACCTAAACACTGCTGCATCACCTCATACATGTACATACTTATGTACTTATGTGTATATTGTTTTGTGGTACACATTTTTTTTTTTTTTGTGGTGACACCGAAGAGAAAAGTATCTATTTTATATTTTATTTATATAATTTCACTTTTATTAAATTACTTTTTTTGTTTTTTTTTTTGGTGAAAAATTTTATTATATAAAATTTGTTTAAAAATGAAAGAAAAAAAAACTATAAAACTCTTACGTTCAGGTTTAATAATAATTGCAAAATTTAAATTTAAATTTGAGGTTATGGTTTTTTTTCCTATGGGAATTAGATTTTTTTTTTCTTGTTTTTTGTTTTTTTTTTTAAAGTGTGAATAATGAAAAAGTTTGAAATTACAATTTAGCGCCATCGAATTTAAAATACTAAATAGAAAAAAAAAAACTAAGTAATATGGAGTATAGCGTGACTAGTATGTTAAATATTTTTTTTTTTTAGAATACCTGCTTTTCATGTGTTGTGGGTGGTGGGTATAAATATTACACTACAGTACTAAACTTTTAAATAAGTGATACAAATTGAATTAACGTTCACATTAAAAGGTGTGTTTAAGTAGGTAATTGAGAAAAAATTCAAAACAATAAGAATTGATTTTTTTTTTTTTTAATAAATATAACTAAAGATAGTAGTTTGAAGTAACACAATTTACATAAAAAGTATCTATGATGTAATAATGTTATCTTTTGAATATTTTGAAGCTTGTACAAGGGCATTGAATTGACCATATATCCTGCTAAACAGACCAGGATCATAAATACCTAATAGTACTTAATATCCTTGAAGTGTTAAGCAATCTACGAGTATGTACTATATATGCAAAAAGCATCTATATGACCTAATGAAGCCGTTAAAATTTTTTAAAAAGAATGCCTGCATAGAATGGACACATCCTGTTACAACACAGAATTATTTTAAAAAAAAAAAATTAAAAAAATAAATCACAGTCGAAAAAAAACCACGAAAACATAATTAAAATGACCTATGTGGAGTTTCAAGCAAATTCGGACTATGACCTTAACCCACCCCACAACACACCCAAATTAGCTACATGAAGTATTCACTATTTATTTTAATTTTTTTTTTTTTTTCAAAGACCCAACCCATTTTCTTAATTTCTTTTTTTTTCTCAAATTACATCTGTTAAATAATTATATTAAATGTTACACATAGCCAATTAAAAAATCTTTATCTTTCAAGGTGAACATTTAAAAAAAAAAAAAAAAACCCATCAACGACACAATTTTTGCTAATTATCAAATATCAAACATTTTCTTTTATTAATTAACATTTAATTTTTTTATATATTATTTATTTTTTTTTTTTTATTAAGCAATTACATTTTCAAATAAAATTTGAAATACGTAAGTATTGCGCGTTCATCAAATTTTATTTAAATTTATTCGCCAATTAATTAATTTTTTTTTTTACTATTTTTAAAAATGATGTTTTGTATAAATTTAATAATTATTTATTTTATTTTATTCGATAAAACTTAAATAAATTCATAAATAGAAAAATTTATAGATTTTACCTTGAAATACCGGTACTTAGATTCAAGAATTTGAAAATTACTTATATAAGACATCTATTTAAGTATGTATGTGTAAAAAATTCTATAGATATTTTTCATTTTAACAAAAACAAAAAAAAAAATGATGTCATACATGTTTGGTTTTGGATTTTTTTTACTTTTGTCGTTTGTTTTTAATTAACCGTTGTTATTAAAAAAATAATTTTAAAAATAAAATTAATTAATAGAAGTACAAAAAGTGATGAATTTTCTTTTGTATATACTTTTGAGTATCCCTTTTTTAGTATCCTTTTTTTCTGTATACTTTTCTGTGTCCTTTTTAGAGATGTAAAATTACAGTGTAACAAGAATTTCTTGTTTAACAAAAGCATGATAGAATGTCCTTTTGAAATTCTTTGAGTATATAAAATATTTTAAGTAATTTTTCATGTTTTTTTGTATTTTGTTGGTCAAAAGATACTGTCTCTTTTCGAGCTCAAAAACTAGTTGAGTAATTCTTCTTTGTTATTTTTTTATTTTTTTCATTAAAGACAAATTTTAAATAAAACTTATACAAAAGAAATTTTACTTCTCCTCTTTTTGATCAAAAGATTTGAAAGGATTTCTCAAAAAAGAAAATACAAAAAAAAAAAAACATTCAATTTTTAATATTTTTTGGACGAACATCAAATTAAACCTAGGAGTATGTCTCACTTAAAAAAATGAAGAATTTTTTTTTACAAAATTTAGGATAGATACAAAAATAGAATAGATTTTTTTTTTTATCATTTTCTGTTACATGTACGCTTTTTGTCTAACAGTTCATATTATGTAAGAACTTCGAAAACATTTCGAAAGATAGATTTTGTTTCTGTAAATTTTCATCAAGACTTTTTAAAAATATCGTTTGATATTCACCCTTTGTTGTTGTAATTTATCGTACGTTTCAAGTTTTATAAGGTACTTTATGACATCAAAAATTCAAAGAATCTATAACATACTTCAATACTGCCACATACACACACAATAGATATGTACATATATGTATCTCGACATACTTATGTTTTTTCTTCCGTTCAAATTGCTTACTTCATTTTATCTCTTTTATTTTTAAATTAACTTAATTTCCAACAACAACAAAATTATCAAATAACGAAAAAAAGTAAAAAAAATAAATTACAAAATTTCATTTAATTTCAAAGAATAATTCATGTTAACTGAAGCTTCATTGACTGTACTTAATTTTCTTATCTTCATATAGATAAGATAGATTCGTATATCAACAAGATACACTCCCCTACACATACATATGTTTTCTTTACTCATAAAAACACTTCCAATGAACGGTATAAAGTTTGAAAAAATTTTTTTTTTTATTATTGATTTTTACACATGAAAATTTTATATTAAAAATAATGATAAAATTAAATATCCTTTGAATACATAGTTCACAAAATAACAAGGAATAAAGAGGAAGTAAAAATAAGAAGTATTTATCGCTTGAATAAATTTTACTTACATGTTCATTGAACCATATATGTATATTATCAGTAAAAGATATTTTATATAAATATCTGATGTATGTATATAAGTATATATGATTGTATCTTCTACATTTAGAGTAGCTGTCTAACATGCATCAATGTGTCATTCATTTTCTCAATTGAATTTATCGGTTTTCAACATGATTGACCAAAAATTAAGATAAAATTTTGTAGCATTTGCTGGTACATTCAAATATCTTATATTCTTTTTTTGTGAGTTTTATGTATCTTTAACCACAATTATCACTTGGTCAAGTAATAATTGACAATATCAAGAAAACAACATGTTTCTTTAAAAAATTGTTTGCCATAAAAACAAACATTTTTGAAACATTTTTTACATCATCCAACAAGTATCTTTCATAATTGCAAACTAATTAAATGAGATGTAAACCTATTAAAAATTAATTAACAAAATTGATAGCTTTTTTAACAAATCAAAAATTTTATCATTTGAAAAAATTGACAAAACAAGAAATTCATAATCTACAAAACATTTCTTTTGAGCACTGACATCGTACAAACTACCTGTTTTGATTTGTTTTGAAATATCTTTTTGTTTTTTTTCCAATTTAATAACTTTCATCATGTCAATGGCTGAGGATATATGTATGTGTACTCATTTGAAAGATACTTGTACAAAATCTGACACTGTAAATGTCAAAAGGTGTGGTTGAATTGCTACTTTTTTTGTTTTTTTTGTTTGTCGTAAATTGATGTTAAGAAGTATGTTGTTTTGATGGTTGAGAAAACAAAAACAAGATGCTTAAAAGGTTAAAAGATATTTCATAATATCTTTTGAAAAAAAAATACAAAAATCGAATAAATGCAACGAATTAAAATGTCAGAAGGTTAGTTAACGAATATGATTTGTTTAAAAATTTGTTATGAAAAATTTTACACAAAAGCTAAGCAAGATATTTTACAAATCATAATTGAAGCATTTAAAGTCAAAGTAAATTATCTTTTGAAGCGTAATTTGAGGGTAATAAAGGTGTTTTAAAATTATTCCTATAGAAAATATTTAAAAAAAAAAAGGAAAATAATCGAATTATGAAAGACACATGAATAAAACTTTATATTTTTTAGAAAATTTATGATATGGTTCATTCCAATTCTTACCGATTTAACTGAAGATCCATGAGCACTAGATTCAATGTTCGAAGGATCTATTGGTTGGATTGTTTTCAAATTTTTACAAATTTAAAAAAATTGAATTTTAGAAAAAATTAATTTCAACAGAAAAAAAAACTTTTAATGATAACAATGGTTTTCTGCTTTTTTCAACAACAACAAAAAAAAAATTTGTCTCGATCATTTTCAAAATTCAAACTAATAAGTCGCAAAAGGGTTAAAATTGAATTAAAAAATAAAATTAAAAAACCAAAAATATAAAAATTAATTGATATGAATTTTCGGTATTGTTATGTTAATTTTTATTTCATAACGTTTTTTTTTTTCTTTTGTCTAAAAAAATCAAAAAAAAAAAAATCAAAAAGAAAACGGAAAATAACATCAACAGGAAAAATTATTAATTGTTTTCTTTTGTCATTAAATAAATTTTAGATTATTAAAAAAGCACAAATTATCAACAAACAAACAAACAAACAAAAAAACGGTACTAACATTTTTCGTTTTTATAAGTTTTTTAAGTACCGACTTCCGTAAAAAATATAAATTTACGTAGTAAAACTGTTTACAAATAAATCATTATCAAGGACATTTAAGGGATATTAAAAAGAATTCTACTTATTTAAAATTCCTCATAAATTCTTCAAAATATTTTCATTTAAAATTTTTTCTCAAACAATGTCGTTTGTTTTTTTTTTTTGTAATTTTTCTTTATTAAAAAATTTTTAAAAACTTTTACAAAAACTTTTAAAAATACTAAAGTTTTCTTTATTAAAAAATAATAATTTCATTTTCAATTATTTTTGTCATATTTTGATAAACTTTCTTTATTTTTCGCACATGTTTTCAAAGCACACATAGCTACGTGCTGAAACTAAAAAAAAATTTTTAAATTAAAATTTAAAAAAAAAAAAAAACACAACCTTTGAAGAAAAAAAAATAAGGAAAAAAATAAAAAGTTTTGCGGTTTTGAAAATTTTCAGTTTTTTTTTTTTTTGTTTTACGAATTTTGAAAGATAAAATTATATGTTTTTTTTTAGAATAAAAGGAAAGAAAAACTTTCTTTTGTTAATTTTGTTGAGGAGAAAAAACAAAATCCACTTTTCTCCAGCATATATGAAAATATTTATTTTCTTTATTAATTCAAAGCGTAAACAAAGCAATTCAAGTGCAAAATTTGAAAAAAACAAAATTACCTCAGTTTACAAAAAACAACAAAAAAAAAACACAAAATTATAAGTCAAACTCTTTAGAAAAAAAAAATTGTAATATAAAAATTAAAATTTTTTGAACAAATTACAAGACTGATACATGTTTTTTATTGTTTTTAACAAGACCTTGCGAAGATGTCTGTTCATCTTTCGATTACATGTAATTACATATATTATTCATTAATTTACCATCTTTACAAAAATAATTTATTTTGATTTTGTGTTGTTGTTTTTTTTTCCTTCAATCTCCGGCTTGTAATTATACCGTAATCAAAAGCTAAAAGTTAATTTATTTTTTCAACTTTTTTGGTTGTTGTTGTTGTTGTTTTTTTACATTTTTGATTTATTTATCGCTAAAAATAATTAAATTATCAACAGAAGAAAAAAAAAATCACACAAAATAATGTCATGTACATAGGAACCTCATATCCGTTTTATAGTAATTTTTTCTCCCTCTATATACAATATCCTTTGTTCTTTAAAATTACATTATATCTTAACATTTTGTGCATCTGGTTGGTGTACGGTTTTCTTTTTGTTTTCAAAATATACTTAAGGATAATAGATATTGAATTTTAGTTTAATACTAAAAACCCAAATTTTGGGTCTCCTTAACAGTTAAAACTTAATATAAGAACAATATTAGTGAAATTTTATGGAAATGTATTCGAAAAACTTTTTTTTTTTTTAAATTACTTCTGAAGGTCCTTTATAGTAAAAATGTGTCAAAAAAAAAATGTACAGTTTATTAAACGGCTGGAATTTTTTTCTATTTACATAATTAAAGATAGCTTTTTTAATTGTTTCAATCACAAAGCATTTAGCACATAATTTTTCATAATTGTTTTTTTTTTAAATTTTTTCCAAGAGAAACCTCATAATCACCTGTTTGCACACATCACTTGTTTTCTACTTATTTTCTATTCAAAAGCCCTTTGTGATTGTATTTTCATGTTAGCAACCACAAAATCTTTATAGTTTCTTGAATTTTAACAACTCAGCTTCTTCAGGTAACAAAAAATTTTTATTAATTAACGAATTAGCGACCCTTAACCCACATCAACTATGTAAATACCTTCAAAACGTCATAAGCTTATAATTATTATTCCGCTCAAATTAAAAATATTTTTTTTAAATATTTTTGAAAAAAAATATATATTTCATTATAATACCACCCACAGAGAAGATTTGTTATTTTAAAAAACAAAAATTTATTTCTTTCAACAATCAAAAAAAATAAAAATAAAAAAATAAAAAATAAAATAAAGGAGATTTTTTTTTAATAAAGAAATAATTGGATTTAAAAAATCTTTTTGTTTTTCTATTTTCTTTTTTTTTCATAAGAAAAAACGCTTTTTTTATGACCCCTTTTTTTTCATTATTTCAAATATCTACACTATCTCACGTATATTATGTGCAAACATTTTATTGATAATCAAAAAAAAAAAACGAAGAAAAAAAAAATTCATAATCTGAAAATTTATGAGATACAAAACACAAGCCTTATATGTGAATTAATACAATAGATGACATTTTAAAAAATATTTTATTGAAAAAAATTGCAAAAGAAAATAAAAAATAACCAATAAAGATGCTAAGGTAACGATGAAGATCCGTTTCTTATTTTTTTTTTTTCCTTTACTCTATGAAATCACCTTTTTTTGTTTTCAAATTTTTTTTATTTTTTTATTTTTTTTTTCAATAAATTGTTGATTAGAGGTAACACAAGTTTTAAAAATAGAATACAATACCGACACAATTTTTCAAATTGTTATTATTATTTTTTTTTTTTTATTGATTGGAAGTTACAAGTCATAGGTCATCACATTCATCACGATTTTGACTTACTAGACAAGTTTTGTTGAAAAAAAAAATAAATAAATAAATAAAAAGCTTGACTATTTGAAATTTATTTTATTATTTTTAATAGCACTTCAATATTATCAGAAAATAACAGTAAAGGAAGATAAAATATTATAAGGTAGTTTCAGAGGGTGTCACAATCATAATTAAAATTCAAAAAAAAAGAAGAAAGCAAAATCGTTTGACCTTAATAAAGTTCTGACAGACTTTTGAAAAGAAGGTATGCGCAAAAAACTCAAATGAAATAAAGCTTTATATAGCTTTAAATAGGATCCTCGATAATTTTCAAGAGATCTCTCATTCTTCCTTTTGATTTTTTTTTTCGAATTCTGTTGCATTTCAGTTGAAAGAATTAGATAAAGGATTTCATTGTGGAAAAAAGAAAGATTATGACAAACTACGAAGAACAAGCCTACAAAGTCAAATACAGAGGACCTCTTAAATTTGATAGAACATAAATTAGTAATAGCTGTTAAGAGCTTTTAAAATAAACAAGCCTTACACGTCGGTTCTTATGAGAAATTCTAATAAAAAAATAAATTTTTTTTCGAATGAACAATTTTGAAAACTTCTATTTTTAATTCTTAGGAAATTTTTGAAATGAATAAATCACCCTGTAATCAGATCTCTTGGTAATAATATCTAATTCTTTTTTTTTTCTTCAATTATATAAATATTACCTCATCGATTTGTTATCTTTCGAATAGAATCTCAACTCATATGAAAAAGTTGTTTTGTATATCTTCTTAAAAAGTCTCATATAAAGTATACCTTGAAGAATAATTTATATAATAATAAAAAAATAAAAATAGTATCTATAATGGTTTCCAATCAATCAGTATTATTTTTTTTTTACAGTCTCTTGGAGACTTTTATACGAATATCAAATGCAATTGATGATATTTTTATTTATACAATTTTTTTTTTATTCTTCTTCTTCAGAAATATAGTTTCCTTATCTATTTGTGAATTGCTTATAGTTTTGTCATGTAAAATCACAAGAAAAAAAATATAAATAAATAAATAAAGATAGAGGTTCTTCTTTTGCTTTTTTTTTTTCTCAAAAGATATGTTATCTGATTTGCAATTTTCCAACCCATAACGATGATGATGATGATGATGATGATGCCAATGATGATCATAGGTTCTATGTGAATATTTTTCCGTCTTCTTATATTTAATATTTTTCTATTTATTTATTTATTTATTTCTTTTTTTTTTTTTCATCCAGCATTCTTGAATAAATCTTCTTTTTGAATAAATAAATATATCTTTCCTTATAAGCATTACTTATTCTCAATGATTGATTCCGGTTTGTATTTTTTTATAAAAGATAGAAAATATATATACTCGTATATTGAAATAAAAATAATATTGTAAAGGATAATATATATATAAAAAAAAAAAATATTATTAAAGTTACAAAAAGAATCTATATCTATAATTTAAGATACTAAAGATATTATGCTATTTCTATATTTCTCATATATATATAATACATTAAAACAATAAATGTTTGCATATTCCACAGAGATTCTAGATAAATAAAATATAAATTAGTCAGTATCATGAATATATAGAAATTTGAAAAGAAGAAGATAAAAAAAAAATTAAAACTCATAAAATTGCTAATGGAATTTATTTCTAATTAAAGAAAATTCCTTTTTTTTTGTAGATAAATTGAACTGGAAGATATACACACAACAACAACAACAAAAAATAAGATAGATTTTAACGATGGAAGAATCTTTAATTTTTTTTAAAAGAAAAAAAAAACAACAATGAATTACTATATTTGGTGAATTGATTGAATTTTATTATATATCAAATATTGTAAAATAAATAATTCACTTTTTAACAATAAAACATTAAAGGAAGCTTTTTGAATTCATTATACAAACATCCTTTCACAATGTATATATGTATCTTAAGTAAAATTGTGGAAAAAAAAAATCGATCAGATTTATTTGAAAGATCAATAAGAAAAAGTATGAATTTTTTTTTTTTCAAGTACACTACGACAATATTACAAAGAAATCACTAACGTTTGCATTTTTGATTATAGATACTTCAACAACAACAACAACAAAAAAAAAAAAGAATCTTGGTGCATATAATACTGTGTTAAGATGCGGTTTGATACCACGATGAAGATAAAAGAAGCTATACCGTCAGAACATACATGAGATCTTTCAACAAAAATGATAAAAGATTCTTCTTTTTCTCTTTCATTTTTTTTTTTAAATAGTAAAAAAAAAATTATCAAGATATGGGAAGCAAAAACTTCAATTGAATTACGGTTATCTTTTTAAAAAATCATTTTTTTTTTTTTTTTTTTTTTTGAAAAAATTCTTCAATTCAATAAGGAATTTTGTTTTTTTATTATAACAGCTAAGCCATGTACAAAATTGTGTGCGCTTTCTATAATGTTTTTTTTTTTTTTTCATAGCAAAAAAAAAATGAAATAAAAGACATTTAGGTTAACGATATTTTATCTGAAAATTCTAAAATATTTTAAATATGAAAAAAAAAGTTTTACAAAGCATTCTTTATATGAAAAAATATCAAATCCTTTTTTAAAATTCGTTTATATAAAATTCTATTCATGAAAGAAAATTTCATTTAAAAAAAAAAAATTAGATTAAATAAAACAGGAAAAAAGTGTAAAAAAAATAGTTTATGAACGAAAAATGTCTTTTGTAAAAATGTTTTGGAAAAAAAATCAAAAATGTTTTAAATAAAGATTTTTAGAAATAAATAAAAAAAAATTGTTTTTCTTTTATTAAAAAACAATTATGTCCTTGTTTTAAAAACCTTACATTTTTAAAACTGATAGTGAACATTAGAAAATTTTGAAAAAAAATTCAAAGAAATTCCACAAATATTGAGGAGATTCATTCACCTAGGAAATTGGAAAAATATGTATTGAACGTTCTGAATTTTTCAACTTTCAAAAAGATTAGTTCACAATACAATGATTTCAAAAACTTTTGCAATGAATCCCTTTTCAATCTTTTTCAATTGAAAAAAAACGTTTAAAAAATACTTCCATCTTAAACTGTGGCAGAACACAATTGAAAGCGCAAAAAAAAAAAACAACAGAATCTATTCTCAAAAAGGACATGAAATTATTTTGTTTCTTACTGCAAACGTAGAATTTATTTCTATGGTTTTTAAATCCTTGGTTGTTTCAAGTGCCTTTCAATTAAACTAGAAGCTTTCCAACTGAGTTTTCATCCCTCATATCGCATACATGTCCTTCAAATAAAAACAGGATTGTACCGCCTTCCAGACTACTACTATCAACACCTTCGAAAATGCTTCATAACTAATTCAATGAAAAAGTTGATGATTTCAAATTCCTTGCTTTCTAACTTACCGACTTCAATAAATTCTATTGATTTTATGTCAAAATTAAATCCCACCTGTAGTAACTGAAAAACACTAAAAAACGACATTTGACTCGGCCGGGAATCGAACCACGGAGCCTTTACCTTGCCGGGGTAATGCTCTTAAACCATAATTGAGCTACCGAATGCCACGTCGCTTGCTGTTCTCAGTTACCACCTAATCATTGTTGAAGAATACTCAAACCTCCTACACACCAATAAAATCTAATTTTTTTTCACTTATCTAAAACATATTTTGAAATTATCTTATTACTTTTTTTCATTACTTTTCTCACTTTTTCCTGGAAATAAAAAAAAAAATTCCAAATTGATTACAAATTGCTTAATCGAAGAAAATAATTTTATAAAATTAAAATTACCACACTTTAATCATTTAATTTCTTTTGGTTTCAATTTCCTTATTCTTCCTTCTTATCACGCTTTTTTTTTTTCTCAAGAAAATTATTTAAACTTTACCCATATTGAATTACCAAGAGAATCGAAAATGGAAGTCTTCGTTTCCTTTTTTAATTTTTTCTTCCATTTTATTTTTCTTTTCAGAGTGAGAAAAAATAAACTTTCCTTTTTTTTAAATCAATCTTCTAATACATCCCATTTCTCATTCTGCATCGTTTTTAATTCCTTTTCGATTCTAAGAACCCAAACTCCTTAGTTCATTCTGTATCGTCACACCACACACACTGTCTGTTTAACCTATAAAAAATTTTCCCACACATACATATTTTTTTTTATCTGAGCGTTCCAATCGAATAATGCTTTTCTTCTTTTCCACTGTTTTTTTTTCTAACCTTTTCTCCTTTAATTCATTTTTGTGTTGTTTTTTTTTTCCTTCCTTTCCTTAAAGGAGCTTTTCTTCCTGTATAAGACTCTTATCTTCACTTATTCAGTCTATGCGGTCATTCTATTAAATGTGACTGAATATTTTATTCTTTAAGTATTTTTTTTTCTTTCTTTCTTTTTTTGAATTACAAAGAAAATGGAAAATTTAAAAATAAAAAAAAAAAGTACAAAATAGAAAATTGGAAGTGTTAGTATACCAAATGAAAATATTGCATTTGAATGAAAGGATAAGTTGAATGATCGAAAAAAAAAAAAATATTAGAAAAACTACAATGAAACCATATATGAGAACTACACCCCAATCTATTTTTGGTTTTTCAATTTTTTTTTTGATTTCCCATTTTCCGAATCCTTTATCCTTTTTTTTATTTTATTTTTGTGTAAAGCGATATGATTTTATTGAGTGTACGAAAATATGGTAAATTTTTTTTTTTTTTTTTGAAATTTTGAAGTGATTTTTACTCTTTCGTTTTTTTTTTTTTTCTTAACTTTTTTGTACAAATATTATCCTTGGTGTATTAGATAACGAAATTATCCTTTCAAATCAATTGAAACATTTCAAGTTAGTTTGTTAGTTTTGTTTTTTTTTTTTTGCTTCCCCATAAAAAATGAAAACGTGCGGGCTTTTTTTAGGCTTACACTATCTGTATCATAAAAAAAAAGCTTTTATATCCTTGTAAAAAAAAAAAAAAGGAATAGAATAACGAAAAATTGAGATATCTTTGTTTTTTTTTCGGTATTTTTTTGTTAAGAGAGAGTAGTCCGGGTGGTTTGATAAACAAAAACTAAAAAATTCACATCACATTTGACCATTAAATAGCACACACTGCTGTTGGTTGGTGGTAGCAAATGATTATTATGGTCACAATGTTTTATTTTTTTTTTACTCGTAGGAATATTTCGTTTTTATGAAAAACATTTTCTTTTATTCGTGACACAATTTTATACATGGAATAATAAAATCCTTATCTTTTACTTTGTATATTTTTCATCCTAAAAAAACTTTTTTTTTTTTTTGGGACTATAGTTTTTTGATTTTCGATTATTTCTTTTCAATTTTTTTTTGTGGATTTTTGATGGAACGAAAATAAATTTCGATTAGGGTTTGCTAATCAGTGTATAGATATTAGAGTTTGATATGTTTTTCCTTTCCTTCATTTTTTTTTTTGTAGTCGTAGTTCTCCTGTAGGATCAATATCATGTGCATGTCAAACGGTCATTATGATTTTATAGGATAATTTTGTTTTGGTTCTTTTTTCCCCATTTTTTTTTTTTCGATTTTGTTTTATTTTCAATAATAAATTTTGTGTTTTGGGATCCCTCAAAAATTTTATTGAACAGTTACATTATTGCTTTTTTGGCTCATATGACATGCCTTGAAATTAATTTATTTTATTTTAGATGTTTTTTTTTTCTGGTTTTTTTTTTTTTGTTTAAAAAGATAAACACGCATGTTTTAGGTGTATGATTTTTTTTTTCTTTCTTAAAAAATATAATAAGCGTTATTTCTCTTATAACAAATTTCTTCTTTGCTTATTGTTCGGTAGTTCTTAAGACGAAATATTATGTTTAGCATTTATTATACTCACGATGCGTATTGTGTTAACAATAAAAGGAAAAAGAAAAAATACAATAAAATTTAATAAAAGAAAAACAAAACAAAAAATAAAAATAAAAAATAAAAACACAAATTGATGAATGGCATGATAAATTGACTATCATTACTTTCGTATTGCAATTCATCATCAATTCAAAGAAAAATTTGTGTGGGCCATGAGTAGGAGTGTGTATGAATGTGTTTGTATATATGTATATGTACGTGGGTAGAAAGGAAGTTTCTAGTGATATTTGTTTTACTGGCTTTCCTATTTTTAATGTGAAGAGTCTTTAACTTAAAAAAAAAACCAATAGAGAATATTAGAGTTTTAGTTTATGCATTAAAATAATGAAAATTTTATTTAGAAATTTCATAATAATGACACTTCAATGTAATGGCATGCAAATATTAATTTTAAGTATAGTTAGAAAATTCAAGAATATTATTGAGATATAACTCTAAAAATATACAAACAAATAATAACAAATTTTCTGAATTGAAAAGAAACTGAACGATCATAAAAATCAAATTTTATCATTTTGAAAACAACAATTCAGATAGATACTAATTTCTTAAAATGACCTTTCAATTCTTACATGAATACCAAAATTAACATACATACTAGCAGCTTTCTTTTCATTATGTTCAATTTAATAAGAAAACAAGTTTCAAGTACTTTTCCCAAAAGACTTTAAGTGCCGATAATGGTTTTAATTTCACATTTCCATCCATTGAACCCAAAAACTTACTTTTTATACAAATTTTTTTAAATATATTTTTCATGTAATAAAATTATTGATTCGATGTCTTTATAATCGAAAATCCATAAAATAATTTTCAATCTCATTTAACCTTTTTTTTTCTTTTTTGAAAATACAAAACAAAATGTACTTTTTCTTTGTTAAAAAAAAAATCAAATCTTTTTACGATCACTCTCTTTCTTTGAAATTTAAAAATGAAAATTTCCAGTCATCTGTACGTCATATCATTATCTCACAATTTCAAAACATTGTAATATCACCGCACCGTAAAAAAAAGAAAAAAAAAAAAAAAAAAAAACCAAAACCAAAATCTTCAGAGAAATGAAAAATTAAAAAAAATAAATAAATCTTAATAATGACATGTTCCGTTAAAATATCTTCAATTTCTTTTACTTAAAAGTATAAAAGATACACTTTAGTACCCACAATAATATAGTGGGAGTATTTACATTTTGTAGCACAACAAAAATATTGTATGAATGAACATCGTGTATATCATGTGCTTAAGTTTCTTTTTCTTTTGTGTGTGTGTTTTTTTTTTTTTAATTAATTCACTATAACTTACAAAAACACATAATAATAATTTACTACTTTTTTTTTTTAACCGTTAAGATACATTTCTAAACATATAATTTCATATCTGTTATAGATATTTTTTTCCCCCATTTTCAAATACAACACAATTATCAAATTTACACACATCATGTAACCGCAATACGGACAGTAAAAGAATAATAAATATAGTTTCACATATATTCTCAATCAACAAAATAGATACTATCTAAACAATTTTTATCTTTTTTTTTTTTTTTTTGTTTAATTTTAATAGATACCCACTTTCGTAGATTATTCAATCTCACATTCGATATTTACTTTATTTATTTTTTTTTTTTAATGAAAGGTTTATTAACAACAAGTCCATGTCAGAAAATTTCGAAGAATAAAAACCGAAAATAAAAACATGAATAATTATTTATTTGACCTCATATAATTTTTATCGCTTCATCAATTTTCGCTGAAGAAAACCAACAAAATAAAGTCCGAATAAGAAGTAAACAAATCTGTAAAAACAAAAGAAAGAATATCGGAAACAAAAAAGACAAAAAAACAATTAACAGGTAACCAAAAAAAAAAAATCCATTTTCAAGTTTAAGGTAAAACTTTTTGTTAATTAAAAAACGAAACGAAAAAAAAAAAAATTCTTATTTTCAATGCAAGGCCATCAACAGAAGATTGTATAATCAATGTCAATATGTGTGTGTTTTGTGGTAAAGTCAAGGATCAAATTACAAATCGTTTACAATTTTCAAATTGATTATGACATTTGCATGCAACTATAAATGAAGAAATTGAGTGTGTTATTGCTTTAGGGATTTTTTTTTCACAAAATTACTTAATTTGCTTTAGTCCGGACGTTTCTTTTAATACCGAACAAAAAAAAAAATAATAATAGGATCGATATTTTTTGACACACAATAAAAAATTGATTGTCGCTGTTTTGTGAAGTGTGTAACAAGATACTTTTGTTAGAATTTATCTTTTTTGCATATCATGTCTCAATATTTTGAAAGATATGTCACATGAAATTAATTTTAACAAATTTTGGAAATTTTTTTTTCAATTTGGATTTTTTCAATTGGAAAATTTATAATATTTTGGCATTTTTTTCTCTCTTTGGTCAGACAATCCAAAGTGGAATTTGATCTAATTAAGAAAAATTTGAGTTTTTCGTAATTTTATTTTATGTCGTCCTATTTGTATTACGTGGAATGCGAACCACAGAATTCTTCAATATAGAGATCTGAATTTGCAGTGACAATTATTGAACCTGAAATCTGTTCAATCAAAGGCTAAATCTCTACTTCGTAGCTTGATCAATAACAACCTTGTTATAGAAATATACTAAAACAGATTTAAGAAATGTTCAATTAGGTATTTTTTTTTTAACAACGAACTTTTAATTCGAAATATCCTAAAATCGATACTTAAAATTGAATCGATAATTATTCAAAAACAAAAACGTGTTACATAATACATATTAATACCGAAAGAACTTGTTTTACGTACTAAAAATTTACAAAAAAAAAATACTAACAAAAAATTTTCATACAAACGAACACAAATAAAATAACACCACCACAAACTCAAAATCCTTTAGAAAAAAAAGAAATTTCGATGAATGACGTTCATTGATTTTTATTTCAATTTTTTTTTTCCTTTCGTAGAACAAAAACTTTAAAGTTTATCGTAGAAATTTTCAAAAGTTAAAAAATTCTTATTCTTTTTTTTTAGTTCATCACTTTTTTAACAGAATAACTTTTTTTTCAGTACGGCAGACGGCTATATTTCAGTTTAATGCAGTTCAATATTCAATTGTAATCTAATACATGATGTATTTTTATAGTTTTAAGGAAGAAAAAGTTGTACAGGAAGAACTTTTTTGCCATTTATTGATTTTTAATGAAATATTTAACAAAGTCTGACAAAGTTCCTGTACTCATCGATTTTTTTTTTTGTTTACTGCTTTCCCACCGAAACTGAAATATGTATTTGGAAAAATTTACTAAAAAATTAATCCTTGAGAAATTCCATAGATTTTTTTTTTTTTTTTTTTTTTTGTAAATCCTTCACAAAAAATAAAACTGAAAATTATTTTGCGAAAAAATACAATATTTTTATTATGAAAAACAAAATTACCTGAATTTTTTGTTAATTTTCATTTTAAAATGTGCAAAGATTCCTTTAATTAAATACTCACTTTCAATATTTACAAAAACAAAGAATATCCTTCAACAACATGAGAAAATTCTTACCTGAAAAAAAAAGAAAAGAAAAAAAAAACAATTTGTTTTAATTAATTTATTTTCATAAGTGCACAAATAATAAGTTTCAATGGCTACAAGAACAAACCTCTTCCTTACAAAAAAACAAAAAAAATCTGAAACTGTAGATCCACTCACAACCGAAAGAGTTATTTTATTTTTCATACGCTTTATTTTTTCATGAAAAAAAAAAAGCTAATTTAATTTATGATGATGTTGTTCTTGTGCTATACGCTATATACGTATACTCTGCCATTAACAAATTTAACAAATTAATTTTTAAACTTGAACAACACATACATACATCAACAGCAGAATCAGAAAATTAATACTCTGTTAAAGTATTTCGATGAGGGTAGAATCAAAAAAAAAATATAGCCGTCATAAACTTGTAGGATTTTAATTTTTAAAAGCATCAACATCGCCAAGTCAAAAAATTTAATTGCAGTAACAGCTATGGGATAATTCATAATTACTATATACACTTACAAAAAAAAAAAAGGATATTACAATAAAAATGAGATTGCTAATTTTAATTAAGAACATTGATGGATACTTTAATGAAAATCCTGCAGCGGAAAAAAAAAATAAAACCCAAAAAATAAAAAACATAAATAAAAGGATACGAAAATGTTGAAATGGACTAACGAAAATAAAAATCAGAGAAAAACAAAAAAGGATTTTATTTTCATCCGTTTTTTGTTGTTTTTTTTTTTTACTGAAGTAAAAATATAAAACAAAGATTTAAAAAGCTACTTTGGGAATTGCTACGGTACGTTATTTTTTCTCTTTCAGTAAACACACCACAATATACAGTCAAATTTCGGTATTTTTATTTTTTTCTTTTCCAAAATACAAGTACGAAACAGAAATGACAGATCCTTCATAATTTATTTCCTATATTCTGAGCTAAAATGTATTTATGGTCTGATGAACAATACACGTTCATGTCGTCGGTGACTTCATTAAAACGAAAATAAAAAAAAAAATAACTTTCATGTTTCGAAGAAGAATAACAATAAGTCCTTTGAATTAATATACGAATAAGCTTATGCATACTGAGAAGCCTACATTTTTCTTTCATTTTTCTTGTATCCTTGTTCCTTAAAAGTTTTTTTTTTTTTTTTTTCATATTTAAAAATTATAATATAATTTTTTCAAAATTTTTACCTAAGAATTAAAGTCATTTAACTTTCAAGTATTTCCTTTTTTTTTTTTGTCCTTCTTAAAAAAAAAAGTTTTTCAAAGATGGTCATCATTTTTTTAGCATGAAAATTAAGCGAAAATAATTAAAAATATTTTCTTTATCTTCCCTAAAGTATAATTTGTTGCCATAGAAGTTTATTTTAAAATTCAAAAGTTAGTTCTTTTCAATTTATTTTTTTATAATTAAGTAAAATGAAAAAAAAAAGAACAAAAAAAAATATAAGTATGCCCAAAACAGGATAACAAAATGTCAAAGTACTTAATTTTAATGAAAAAGGCGAAAATAATAAAATTTTATGAATTTATTTGATTGTCTCTTTTTTTTTTAGTATAAATGAAGGGAGGGGATGATATTTAAAAACATTATGAGAATTTTGAACTTATTTTTTGGATAATTAAAAAGGATGATTTTTATTGGTATTGTTGTAATTTTTTGAAAAGAGGACATTATGAGAATAATAATATAGAAATACTTTTATGTTTACAGACAGGCCTGTTACTAACGATGAAGATTTTATGAAATTTTTATAGATTTTTGTTTTTTTTTGAATTGTCAAGAATTACATTTTTTTTTGTCAGGATTCAAAAAGGATTTAATTTAATTTTTCAAAAAAAAAAAACAAATGTTAGTTGATTTTTGCAGATCCAACAACTTTTGAATTGTGTTTCCTTTTCTCTATTCATTTAAATTATTTCAATTATTCAAATTTTATCAATTACTTTTCAACTTTGCTTACGTTTATCTTTCATTACAATAACTATTCGAACTATGTAGGTATGATAAAAATCTATTAGTCATCAAAACCGAACAAATCTAAATTTAATTTCCTCTCATTATTGTGCACTTAAGGTAAGTGCTTAAGTTTTATTTTTTCTTTTTAAATTTATTCCGGAAGATGTTTGATTTTTAATTCAAAAAAAAGATGAATAATGAACTTTAAGGTACAATAAAATGTGATTTTCAATTTATTAATCGCATTTAATTTATTGAATATCATCCCACTTGTAATTTTTTTTTTTTTTTTTACTTTTTATTTTAAAGAGTTTTAAAAACCGCATAATTTCTTGTTTAAACAATAATGTTTTTTTTTTTTTTTTTGAAAACTGTAAATTGAGTGAAAGTTTTTTTACATTGTTAAAATTGTGAAGATTCAAAGTTTTAAAAGTTAAATTGGCAAAAAAAAAAAAAAAAAAACATTGAAAAACAAAAAATTTATAAGAAATGTCGGATGGGAAAAAAAAAACAAAATCAATAGAGTCACGATTTCAGGAAGAAATACTTTGTTTTTGTTTTTCATCTCATTTACTAAAAGGTGTTAAAAGCATGATAATAATTGCAAATTGAAAAAAATAAAAATAAATAAATTTAAAATATATATGTTATGAAATTTATTGAGATGAAAGTTTAGTGATTGAATTAAAAATGGCTTGCAAAAAAACAAAATGAACAATGACAAAAAAAAAAAAAAACTTATATCGAAAGAAGAAAGTTTAAAATGTCAAAAGACAAAAAAAAAACAGAAACAATAAAGTTATCGATCCTAATCTGAGGATTCATTTAAAAACCATTGTACCGGTACTCTTTTTCTAACAAAATTTCCCAAGACTCACTTTAGACTAGGTATTAGTTCCTAGACACTAACCTTTTTTCAATTTTTTTTTTTTTCTGAATTGAATTGAAATTACGTTTTTTTCTTAATACAATGTAATCTTTTTTGAGTTCATTAATTTGATAAAAATTTTAAAAATAATGAAATAACATAAAATAGCTATTTTTATTGTTTTTATTTTCTTAAATACAATACAAACAATAACAACAATATAAAAAAAAAAAAATTAATAATTAACACACATTTCGTTCTATATTCATGGTAAAATATTCAAGTTAATAAGCGTGTAAGCAAACAATTTTATTATACTTAATTTTGTGTTCGTGTATTACATGTTCAGTATTTTTATTTTTTATTTCAATAAAATTTAATTGTAGCACAATACAAGTACCTGCTTAAGATAACAAAAAATAATATATAGGTTTTTCTTATCAATAAAATATTAATTAAATTATTATTATTTGTGCTTTTATTTTCGATAAAAAATAAGAAAAACAAATCTATAACATTATTAATTTAATAAATGGAACGTGCTTGTTTAAATGAATTTTTTATTTTTAGTCCGATACTGATAAATTTTATCTTTCAATTGTTTTTTTTTTTTTTTTGTAAAATAAAAATAGAAATTATAGAAAATGAGCAATAATGTTTGCTGAGTAATTTTTCTAGGAGGAATAAGAATCTAGCATGACATTTATTCTTTAACTTTATTCTTTGAGCTTGTTCATAACCTTTTCCTTTTTTTTTTAACAATGTGCAGTAAAGAAATACTTTTACTTCCTGGAGTTTTGAAAAAAATGAAAAATCAAATCATTCCATTTTAACGTTCGTGAATCATAATTACAAATTTTTTTGTTACTTTTTTATCTTTTTTCAAATGAGTCAATAAATTATTTAAATGTGCAACACAGACTTGCAAAAATCACATTTCATTGCCTTCAAAGTTATTCAATTGTTTCAATAACCGGGAACCTAGGTACTACAATGATTTTCCCAAAATATATTAGACTTACTTTTGATCCAATTGTTCGAGATTTTTTGGGAAATATTTGATCTGTAAAACTTCACTTAAATCTTTTTTGAAGCTCAAATTCCGACACAAGTGCAGGATATTCAGAGGAAAAAAAAACCTTTTTTCAAAAATCGTTTCTTCGAGAATATGAGAACTATTTTTATTTTTTCAAATATTACGTAATAACTGATAAATTGAGTTAAGAGTCGTAGACAACCAAAGAAGAAAAATAATTTAAAAGTTAATAAACCGGCCTTTTTGCGAATCAACAAATATTTACTATATTCAACTTCTGGTGGAAATACTTTTTATCGAATTTATTCAGTTGCGAAAAAATTCTGGTAATTACGAAAAATATGTTACAATAAAATTTTCAATACCGTGAAATAATAATTTATGAGTAACACTATATAATACCAAAATACAAAAAAAAAAATATAAAAATAAAAAAAATCATATAGGTAAATATGAACGATGAGACACATCACAAAAAATATTGAACAACTGAAATGGGGTTTTTTTTTTCTTCTTGATAACAGATATTTAAAAAAAAAAAAAAAAACAAATTTGCTTTTTCAAGCTGAAAAATAAATTCATACTAATAAATTTTCACGTACGAATGTTACCAATAAATCATAATAAAGTGATTAAAAAGCAAAAAAAAAAAAAAATCAAATATTTTTAAACAAAAATATTCCATACATGACGTCACTTAATTTTTTATTATTATTTGTGTTTTGTTTTTTTTTTTTAATTCTTGAACTAGCTACTAACACATTTTATTTATTATGAAAAAATATTTAAAAAAAAAAATAATAACAAATACTTTACAATGCAAAAATTCTGTTGTATTTGCAATATATATATATTTTTTTTTTTCAATAACTTTTTTTTTTAACGTTAAAAAACACATGTCGTTAGTCGTTTTTCATTTATTCTTTCTTTTCATTTAATAAAATCTAATACTTTTTTTTTCTTCCATTTTTATTATATACATATATACAGCTGCAAAAATTAATTTTTATTGAATTTCAATTCATTGTTTTTAACAATTGGAAGAAAAAAACGCATACAATAGAAAATAATTTTGAAAAAAAAAAAAAAAACCTATAAAACGACTATAAGGCCAAATGGTTGCCTCATAAAAAAAAAGGGTAATGAATTATTTAAAAAGGGCTTTTTAAAAATGAAAAGAGAACAAAGGACAAAAAGAATCAAAAAAAAAATATTAATTAAAAAAACCATAATGGAAAAAAAATTGTATGAATTATAGAAAAACTGGATTTTTTTTAAAAAAGGAATTTACATAAAAAAAGGGAAAAAATGAAAATCCCTACCCTTAAACTGAGTTCAAGTTTACGTAAAAGATAATTTTAAAATTTATTCACAGTAGGAGATTGTAAGTTCAAAAGTATTTCAAATATAAAATAAGAAGTGACGCGTCAAAGTGTCCTATTGCTGTGTCAACGCATCCTGTTGTTGCGTTTAAATGTCTCATCATTTCGTCATATCGATGCGTTATAATATGCGCCCCAGAACACAGAAAAACATAAGATTGAATCCCAGCATGTATAAAAAGCAAACTAAAAGAATATGTGGGTTTGATAAGAATAAAAAAGATATTCAAGTTTTATCGTCATTTCGTTCTTTGTTTTACTTCCACTTCCAGAATCATCCATTTTCTAATCTTGAACAGTTTATTCACATACAAGTAATAAATGAGACAAAACACGTAATTCATAATTTTTTTTTTCCACATCGAACGCCTTCTTGTCAAATCGATTTAAGAATATTTTCTAATAAGTTCCATCAGAAAAATAAAAATTCTAGCTTTAGATACAAAAATCAAATACAGCTATCATCAGTTAAAAAAAATAAACACGTTTTGTGTGCACACCACAAGATAATAAAAATCAACAATAAGGTCAATCGCCCTTTTGCTATTTTTTTCCCCAACCCACGTTCTTTTAAAGCTAACACAAATATAAAATCTTTACAAGAAAACGAAAAAAAAAGAGACTAGAAAAGCTAAACAAAAGATAAAAAAGAATTTGTGAAACCGGTAAGTAATCCATCATCAAGCATTCATCGAACTTTAGCATATTAGAATAAAGTTTTATTTACCTTTTTCTTTAACGAACGATTGACAGCTTGATATTTTTTTTTTTTTTGGATTTGTACATTAGATACAACAAGCTACAAAGATACAAAAGCAACTGTATCTATGCAATGAAATATGTATTATGAGATACATATATTTATTTAGTTGTCTTTAGTTATAAAAAAAAAAGTTTACTTAAGCATAAGATATTTCGAACATATTAGAAGAAAAAATCCAAACAGCAAAGAAAGATATTTTGGTAGTCTCTCTACTTTAACAGTTGAAAAATTCAGGTAAAAAAAAAACATTCGATAAAAAAATAACCAGTTTTTGGTAAGATGCTTACAATGCGTTGACTTTTTTTTTTTTAAAAAAAAGTATCTGATGAAAATGACGGATGCTTATTATTAAAAAAAAAAAACAAATAAGCAATTAAAATTAAAAATCTGTTCAAGTATCTTTGATATACACCATGTGCAGAGGGTTTTTCGAATGAAATTACCATGTAAATTAGTTGATTAAACTGAAACGATGCGATCGGTGATTGACTTTTACGTTACACACATGCAAGACAAATACAAAAAAATACTTTTGAAAATATTCCAAAATTAAAAGGGGCAACAGAAAAAGATCTTATTTCTTTGAGCTGAAAATAGAAAGGAAGTAATTTAAACACGCAAGTTAATCAGAATTAAGCATACATAATTGGTTTTTCCTTTTTACGGTAGCACAATAAATTAATAGATTCAAATTTTTAAAATTTTTAACACGTCATTTTTAGTTGTTTTATTTTTTAAAGAAATAATAAAAATAAAAAAAAGATACTTACATCAGGAACGTGAAGCAATCCATTCGAATCGATCGAATGAAATTGAAATTTGATGTGTGAAGTGAAGAAAAGTTTAGGGTGTAGTGGAAAGTAAATGTATTCGATTTTTAAAGAAAGGCTTAATTTTTTTTTTTCATAGGGCACCCAGTTAGAGAAATTATTATGTTGTATTTCTTTTGTGTTACACAATGAACACAAGATGTACACCTTAAAAAATGTGTTAGACTTTTATCAGAAAGATAAATTTTTTATTGAAATTCACTGTAGGAGATTTAATTTGTTTTTTTGTCCTCTTTTCAAATATCACATAAACTACCTTTTATCATTAAATTACCTAGTGTGTCTCATTATCCCTTCAATCTAATCGATAGAAATTGAAAATTTACAAAGAAAGTGAAATGAGAAACCTTTTGAAAATTTTAAAACTGAACAAAAAACCACGTGAAATTCAAAAAGGACCCACCTAATGAAACATACATACACCCTAATGTCTTTCAAGAAAAAAAAAACACATTGCAATTAGATTTCATTTTCTAGATTACTGAGAAAAAGAGTTTACGAAAAATTAATTTATTCGAATTATAATCATCATCATCATCTGAAGTAACATTTTGAAATCTCTCATTTAAAAAAAAAAAAAAAAGATATCCAACTGCGAAAGATACTTTCTGTCGACATTTAACATTGTGGGAGGGCCAATTAAGAATTCATTCGATGTACATATACCTATCAACCTACATATTTACTACATATCTAAACAATAACTTCAGAATTTCGAAAAACCTTTCAAAAATTATTTATTTCGAAAGGATCAAGAGGAATGTAATTTAAAGAAAAAAATAATTCAAACAAATTCAAAATATAAAGTTTCAAATTAAATAATTAAATAACACAGGAAAACAAAAAATTATTTTTAAAAAAGTAATTTCTAAAAGTATAATTTTCAATCGTTTAATTTTGTGTTCAAATGTTTTATTTAAAAAATAAATTAAAATTTCATTAAAATGAAAAAAGTCCAAACAAACACCAACAAAAAAATGGAAGATTTAAAATAATTTATAAGGACAATCATTACCAAAAAAACTTGTTTATTTGTTCTTTTTTTTTTTCTCAAACTTGAAAAACAGTAATTTAAATTGAAATAAGATAAAAAAAAAAATTGGACTAAAAATGTAAATATTTGAATTTTTCTCATAGAATAACTAATTAGAAAAGAGAAATTCTTCCATAAAAATCAAATTAGCGAAAATAAAAACAAGTTACATTTCGCATAAATTACAAAACAATCTTGTTTTTTTTTCTGTGTTGTTCCTTTCGAATTAGGCCTCTAATGAATTTACAAAAAAAAATCATGTTTGTTTTTATTTCGTACTGCAATCAAGAGGACAAATTCATTGTTTTGTTTTTTTGTTTTTTTTTGTTTTTTTAAATTCATCAATAAAAAATACTTTTTTCCAGAATAAAAAATTCTTGTTTTCGGGTCATTGGACTTATTTGAATTCTATTCTTCTTTTTTTTCCTTCTTGAATGATTCAAGTATATTGAACATTTTTAACGAAAAAAAAAATAATAATAAGGTCAACTGATATGTAAGTGGAAAGGTATTGTTTGTCTACCAAAAAAGATTATTAACGTCTGACTGAAGAATGAGGTTTTGTTTTTGTGTTATCGCAAATTGATTGGAAATTATATCAAATTTTTGAAATAAAAAAAATATATATATTCAAATCACTTACCTTTTAAATAACAGCATACTTCAAATGTATCCTTCTTAATTCCATTTTCTGTGTATTTTGTCTTTCCTTTTGGATAATCCTTTCTCGATTTAAAATTCGATTAAATTATTCACTTTTTCACACACACATTTTCAAATTTATTTTTATTTTATCTTTATTTTTTTTTTACTTCACGTTTTCTTTCTTTTTTTTTTTTTTTTTTGTAAACAGATTCAAAAAGAATATAAAAATTTTTTAATCACATAAACACAATTTTTTTTTGTTGTTCTTCTCACGTTAAAGATAATTAAAACAAAGAAAAAATTGAATTATTCCCGCCTACATAACACACTTCTGGATTTAGAATAAAAACGAAATACAAGACGATATTAAAAATATGTAAATTTAAATTTAGAACATAAAATTATATGCCTTAAGGATAAAAGTAAAATAAATAAAAACGTATGATTTCTACAATGCGGAAATGACGTTTATCATATTGTAAAATGTGCTCTAGAATTAACATACAACCGTTTGTATTATTTTGATAACGAAAAACATAATAAAAACACACACATACAATTTTACACTAAAATGCAATTTATACGATGCATTTATTCTGTTTCGGATAAGATTTTAAATCTTTTTTTTTCTCTCCTACAACATCCCGTCGTCGTCTAGGTCTTGTTTATGTCGCTGTAAATTTCACTAGAATGAAAAACAAAATAACATCAAAAAAAAAAAATAATATTCTATCGTAATCGTTTTTTTATTTATAAAAACAAAAATTCGAATATCCTTTCCGGTACACGTTTTGTTAGTTAGTTATACTCTTGAATAATATGTGAAAATAAAAACAATCATATCAACACAAGGATAACAAAAAACATCTGTTTTCAGCAATTTAATACTGTTATTATTTCCAAAAAAAAAAAACGTACACTTTCTGTTTTAAATTTTTTTTTCCTAGAATCCTTTGGTTTTTAAAATCCTTATTTTAATCGTCATTACATTTTTTTTTCTTCTCTGTTTTAAGATTAAAAATAACATAGAAGGGAAAATTATACAAAAAATATTATTTATTTTTTTTTTTTATATTATATTTTCGTCCTTTTCAAGGAATATCGATTTTTAGCAGAAAAATTAATTTTTGGTACGATGCCAAAAAATTTGCACAAATTTGCTGAATGATATAAATTTTACAATTTTTTATTTTTGTGTATATACACGATAAAAAAAAATTAAGAGAAGAAATACATATTATACTACACCGGGTTTTTTTTTGTTATTTTCACTGTGATTTATCGTAATTATTTTGTGCATATGTCACGGTCACAAAAAAAACAAAATGAAATAAAAATGAATTAAATTTATTAGTTTTAAGAAACATTCAACTTTAATAAAAAATCAAATAAAAATTAACCATATTAAAAACATTCAATTTTTTCACAAGGATATTTAAAAAGGACCTTTTTTTTTATTAAATTTCTCAAAAATCACTAATTTAATTCTTACCGAAAAACTTGTCAAGAAGGTAAGACTTTTTATTTTTAAAAAAACAAAATAAATTCGTCACAACACTATTTCAAGAATTTAAAAAAAAAAAAAATTTTTTCAAAATAAAAACACGTTCGCGTTTTAAATGAAACGAGTTAGTCTACAAAAAATTACAAAAAAACAAATTTTCAAATATGATTTTTTTTTTTTGTTGAATCTTAGTGAATTTTTATCGATAAAACATAAATTAGTGTTTACAAATTCTTTCACTAATAACAACGACCAACTCGATTCACGTCGACCAAGGGACTGTTGAGTCAATCTCGTTTGTTCAAATTCATTCAAAATGTTCATAAAATTAAAAGCTGCTGAGAAAATAAAAATCAAACAGATACATTTTTTTTTTTAATACTTTGCTTAGTAGAAAAAGAGTATCTACAGTTAAATAAAAATTTTAGTTGCCAGCAAAGCAAATTGTAAGCAAAAATAATATGAAAAAATATTTTATTTTTGACAAGCGCAATATAAGGCAGCTGATAAAATTTTTACAGTACACCACAGTACACAAAATAAGATATCGAGTTTCTATTCTCTTTACTGTTTCAGACTTTTGAAAATGATTCTGATAAGAAAACTGATAAGGTTTACAAACAAATGCATTGATGAGTGAAGTGTGAAATTCAGATAATACATAATAGCTCTCACAGTTTGTAATGTAATGAAACATGAAACCGAAACGACTTCAACAAAAAAAATATGGTAACACTAAAATCAGATGATAAACCCTGGTAAACAGAAATTATACAATCTCTTAGTAATATCACCTGCTGATTTACCTCACTCTTATTTATTTCATAAACAAGTTTTTTTTTTCACTTACCTGTGAGTAAACACCTGAGATCTGAGAGTAAATGATGAAAAATTGAATCGATTCAACAACAACAAAAAAAAAAACGATTTTCTTACTTCGCTATCGATGCTTTGATGTTTTTGTGTTGTCATTATGATTTTTTTTGTTTAAATAATTTTTATTATCACTTTCAAAATCCCAATTAAAACTGTTTAAAAAAAATTAAACAACACGCTCATATTCGAAATCATACCTCATGAAAATTTTCTAACCTGCTTTAAAAATTTTTCTGTTCACTTTTGAGTAACTTTTGAGCTTTCCATGCTTTCTATAAATTTTTGAACTATTATCACAGTTTAATGGAATTTCACAAAAAGTCTGAGCTCGAGAGACAATTCTAAACTTAAATTGTCGAAAAATTTTCAATAGTAGTGGAACACTTGACGTTTTGGAAAAGATATGACGTATTCAAACGTGAAGAAACGATCCAATTTTTTTAATGTTAAAAATCTTTAAGTTAATTTTAATTTTATTTTTCAGATACATCACCCAAAAATTTGTAATATTTCTTCAAACTAAAAAAGTCTTTAAATATTTGAGTTATCTGAACTTTATTTAAAAATCAAAATTTATTTCTGACACGAAAATTTAAATCTTTTCAAATTTTCAAATTTTCAGGAAAAGTTTTCTTAGTTACCTTTTTTTTTCTTCTGTTTTTGTTTTCTTATTTTTTTATTTTATAATTTTTTTTTTTCAAGTTCAAGAAATCCCTTATCAGACCCAAATTTCCTTAATCAAGTTAAAGTTCATTTAAAACTCTTCAACAAATTACATAGTCCTTTTTTATTCACTTTTAAACTTTATTTTAAAGATTTAATGGGTTTCTTAAGGATTATTATTATTTTATTTAGAAAACATAAAAAAAGAAACGTAAACAAGGAATTAAACTTAAAAGTTTGTTTATGTATAAAGAAAACAAAAAATAAAAAAAAAAAACACAAACAAAATTAAATTAAAGATTAACTTTAAAAGATAACTTTAAAATTTCTACTAAAATCGGGTAAAGTGTTAACTTTAATTTGAATCTTTAAAGAATAACTTTGAAGAGGTTGGTTAGACAGATGAAAAAATAAAAATTAGAAAAAAAGGACATATTAAGAAAACATTGGAATCAGACATTTTTTTTCTGTTTTAAAAAAAAAATTAATATTTTATTTGTAATAAGAAAAATCTACCGTTAATGTTCTATGACTGTAGAATGATTCTATACAAAAATGAACAAATAATACTTATCAGCTATATTTTAATCCTTTGTAACTATCCTTTCAACAAAATGATAGGAAAAGAAAAAATTACCTCCATTATTCATCATTTTCATTAACAAAAAAACAAAAAAAAAATAATAATCTAAAAATAGATCCTTTTCATTAGAATAAGTACAATAACAAAAATTCAGAAACAAAAGAAATTCAAGAAGCTTTGTTTTTTCCCATTATTTTTATTTTCATTACTTAATTTTTTTTTTTTTTCATTTTTTTGTTGTTGTTATTTTTCACTTAATTATTTTTGCTTCTTTTTTTTTCAAGATTTTAATAAACTCTAACTAAAACAAAAAAAAAATTATATGCAATACTGTTAATGAAAATTACCACTTGGTTGAATAATTTAAGGATATGAGAATGTAGGATTACCAAAAAAAAAAAAAAAAAGCCAAATGAACCATCCAACCAACCATACAGTAAGCCAGTATCCTAACCATTAGGATGATCCTAAATAGCAAAATGTCTCATGCTAGGCTACTAAATTTATAATATATAGAGATTTTCAAACACATACATACATACGCAAACTTGAGATATAAAAGTATATAGGTATGTGATTTTGTTTTAACATTTTCATCCTTTCGTTTTTTTTTTCGTTGTATAAGGATTATGAGTGTAAATCGTCTCTTAACTGTTATTACTTTTAAGTACTCTGGTGGCATATAGAAGTGTTTATGCTATTAAACTCAATCAGATTTTTTTTTTGTTTTTTTTTTCAAATTACTTTACTTCATTCTAGTAGAACTGATAAAACTCCTAGAGCGTTAATTTTTATTAGTCCTCATAGAAAAATATTGTACAAAAATTTAAAATTAAATTTATTTGAAATTAAAAGGAATCGTATATACTATACATAGAGACATCACATCAAAGATTAAATTTTGTATATCTCATGATGATAAACACACACACACATACACACACACACATAAAAAATACGAAAAATATTCTTTTGATCCTTAATTCGAAATTTTTAAAATGTTGTTATTGTGGTCTGATATTTATTTTTTTTTTTTTGTTTATCTTTTGGTAAAAGTATTTAATTTTTTTCATTTCTTTTCTTTTCCTCTGAATTTTATTTTTACACAAGCTTTCTATATTGATGTTACAATGTTTACATTATCCTGTTTAAGGATGTTTAAATTGAAAATACAATTAAAAACTTTTTTTTGTTTTTTAGGTAATTATTTTAAATAAAGTTTTACAAAATAATACACTAAATTTTTGTACAAATAAAAAAAAAAAAAAAAAAAAAAAAACAAACTTTAAATACTTAATTTTAAGCAATTACTTAAATTTGATAATTTCTGAGCCAATTTAAAATTAAAATACGAAACTTTATCTCTGTTGTTATATATGTAGTTAATTCCCTTGTACGTGCAATTTATATCTGTTGTTGTTTCGGTTTCTTTTTTTTTTTTTCTATCTTAAATTTTACAAAAAAATTGCAACAAAACAATCTATTTGTTATAAGGATATCAAGTTTGTTAAATTTAAAACAATTTTGAAAATTCATTCTAAGAATGTAGAAGAAGAAGAACATACATATAAGAAAAACTTTTAAATTTATTGCAATCAAAATTTAATTTATAAATTAATTTATTGTTTATTGAAACAAAAGTATTCTCGAATACTTTTAAATTTTCTAAAAATGTTTGCAAAATTTAATAAACTAATTGAAAAAAAAAAAAATTAAAAAAAATATAAACGGATTTACATGACTTTTTAACTCATAAATAAAGTTCAAATAATCCTACTATACAGATTGTAGCTAATTATTATTAAGAAAATCTTAAAATACTTTAACGGTATATTTCATTATTTTAAGATTCATCATTTTCATTCATAAAGTATTGAATCGCTTGTGATCTCTTTTGAATAGATTATAACTGTAATGTAAATAAATATATTGTAAGGTGATTCAAATACTTTTTCCATTTAAAAACAAAAACACAAGACGATGCCGAAAAAGAAAAGTATATTTTTTAAAAGCTTTTATTATACCTATAGCAGGTGCATTGAATTAAATATTAAACAAATTTAGCTCGATGAAAAAAAAAGAAATTGAATAAATTCAATCTGTCACAATGACTCTTTTATCGTCTTAAGTTAACTCTTTTGGAAGAAATTCAATTTGAATTGTTCCATTCAATTTGAAGTACCATGAAGAAAGTAAGTGGGATTTATAAGTTGAACAAAACAAAAATTTCGAATTTTTCAAGTACTCTCAGATTGTTTTATTGAAAGTATTAAAGTTTATATGAACTTCTTCAAATAGTCAAATCAAAAAAAAAAAATAGTGAATCATCCTACAGAGGATAGTACTTAAAAATGACAAATTATCACAAAAATGTAACAAAAGTTGTTTACATAATTTTCTTATTTTTTTCTTTTTCTAAATATTTTTTTCTACAAAAAAAGTACCATCACTTTACCGTATCCTCTTTATAAAGAAATTAAGTCAAAAATTTTCGCCAACATCCTTCGTTTTACTTTTTGTTATCATTCTTAATTTTCAAAGTAAAAATTGTCATTTAAAAATGACACTAACAAGTGCTAATTTAGTACATCGCACGTCAATCAACTGTTTAGTACAAGAAAGTCGAATTAAAATATCAATTTCAAAGTCCAACACTCCTTTGCTTTGTACCTTTTGTACACCTGTGAACGTGAATGCTACCTGAAAATTAAATTGTTTTATTTTTCTTTTCTGTTCAAAATTCAAATTCCATTGTCAGATTGAAATTTTAAATTAAAATTTTTCTGTTTGTTTATTTTTACAAGTCAATCATTGATTTATCTCTGTTAAGAATTTGATTTCCAGAATGAAAACGTGACTTCATTATCCTTTAAAACCACACTAACCTACATTCATTTAAACCATTTCATATCCTTTTCATTTTTGTTTCTTCTTGTTTTTTGTTTCGATAGTAGAAATATTCACTGGCTATAAAACGAAAAAAAAAAAAACAAAACCAATACAGAGAAAAAATTTTGAATTGTGTAAAGAAAATAAATTTTGTGACGTTTTCTTTTACATACATACAAAAAAAAAATTGTATACCATTAAAATGGGTTTTTAAAGCATTTAAATTAAATGAAGAAACATTTTTTTTTTTTTGCTGGGATATTTTGCAATAAGGAAAAAGGTTTTATTATGTTGCAGTTTTTTTTTATATTTTAATAAGTTTTCTAGTTTAGATTTTAATCTTTTTGTGTGTTTGTGCTGCTGAAGAAATTATTTATAGGAATTAGTTTTTTTTTTTTAGTATAACACAAATCTGATAAAATATTTTGGTTTCCGGTAAACCATTTTGTTTTTGGTGAAAACACTGTTAAATTTTTTTTCGACCCAAAAATCTAATGAGTTGAAAAACCATTATAATTAGGTTATGAACATTTAATTAGAAAAAAAAATTAATCTTCAATTTTATTTTTCGAAAGATTTTCAGGGACGATTGTGTCGTTAGTCGCTAATCATCGATCGCTGATCGTTAGTCGTTTGAAAAACAAAATGTATGGAAGAATTAAGACAAAAAATCGGCTTAATGGAATAAAGAAAATGAAATTTTAATAAATAAAATAATTCGGAAAAAAAAACTTTTATTCAATTTTTTGAAAGAAAATAACGATTTTGTCGTTGATCGCTAATTTGATAGTCGCTAACCTATCAATTAAAAAACAAATTCTATATCAAAGGACAAGTATACAATGAACTATGTACTATTAAAACAGATAATCACAAAGACTATATGAAATTCCATTCAAAAATTATACCACACATAAACCATAAAATAGACCACAATAAGACTAAATAATTAAAAAAGTCCAATACGCTTTTATTACGTTGGTCAGAGAAAAAAATATACAAATAAAAAAAAATAGATCGTAATAATCTCCATAACATGAATTGTTTTAAATAAATTTCTTTTTTTTTTTCATTCATTCGTTTTTTTTCCCTCACAAAGGAGTACTTCATAAATTAAGGATAATATTAGTTATTAAAAAGATAATTATGATGATGGCGAATGGTAATTATGAAAACATATTTTTTCTTTAATGATTACAAAAAAAAAAAAAAAAAGTACCAAGTTCAAAAAGAGAGAAAAAAAAAAACCGTTATAAAAACATAAAAATTATTGTACAAGAGAATAATTTTACTCTATAATAATTTCATTATTAAATTGCCTAATAATAAATCATTAATTATATACACGATGTGGTTATAGGCAGAGAGAGAGAAAAAAAAATAATAAAATTACCATGAATGGATTTCATTCGAAGTACTTAATTGCCATTAAATCGTAACAACTTTAACCATTAATCACTTGTGGTACTTTTTTTTTCTTAAATGTTCCTTTTGTAGAGTTCTGGTTTATTGAAAGAAGAAAAAAAATAATAAAGAACAAAATAATAATCATAAAAGATTCTTTTGTATTTTTAAAGCACTTGTCTTCATTATTTATTAATTTTTTTTTCTCTCTCTGTTTTTAGTTCCAATGCAAAAGTCTTCAAATTAGGTTTGTGATTGCTTTTTTTAAATTTAAATTTATTCATGGCCGTACCTTCTATCACTTGTATATCTATAATACTTAAACAGGATGCTACAATTAAAATTTATTTAGGAGCATTAAGGTTCCAAGAACGATTATGACTACCATAGTGTAGTAACTGAAAAACATGAAAAAACGACATTCGACTAGGCCGGGAATCGAACCACGGAACCTTTACCTTGCCGGGTAATGCTCTTAAACTATTGAGCTTTCAAATGTCATGTCGTTTGCTGTTCTCAGTTACTACCTAATCATTGGTGAAGAATACTCAAACCTCCTAAAAACAAAAAGAAAAAAACGAGTATACAATTTTTAACAGGGAGGGTGGGAAAAATTAAAGGTATGGTTGACGTGGCGTTTTTCGAAAACTTTCGAAGACCCAATTAGCACGGAGAGTGCCGTTTTGATAAAGGCATACTCAGACCAAAAATTAGTGGATTCTGATCTGAACTTATTTTATACTTTTTCATTATAAAGATTGATTCCCACCGTCCTACTTTTCACACTATTGTAATCCATGTATTATAAATTGAAATTTGTCTCTGGAAGATTCTTTTTTTTTCTCTCTTTTTTTCAGTTAGGTTTTATAACTTAAAAATTCATAAAAATATTAAATTAACGCAATTTATCTTAATTTTCTATTTTTACTTTTTAAGTTTAAAAAAAAAAAAATTATTCATACAAGAAATTTTGTGGTTAAAATGTCACATGTTATATACAAAATTCCATTGAATCTAAAATGTTTTTTTTTCTCTCTTATTAAAAAAAAAAAATGTTTGCGTAAATCTCATATGACATTATGTATAGTACATTAAAACCGCATTACCATTATCACACACCTGTCTTTTTGGCTTATAATTTTTATGATACATTAAATAAATTTCATATATGTATACAAAACAAAATATTTTAAGATATGTACATTTATATATATTTTGAAGTATAATCTTCACCATCATAATATAAATTTTCTCAAAGTTAATATTATGAATAAATGATGACAACAACAAAAAAATTTTTATGTATTCAGTGGTTTTTAAGAAAAGAAAACAAAAAAATGAGTATATGAATGAATGTTGTCATGTTGAATTTACAAATATTTGATATGTAGAAGAAATTAAAGATTGTATCTTAAAATTAATAATAAAATGTATGTGTATGATGTGTATATGTGAATGCTAAAGGTAATTTATTTTCTTTTGCAAAAAATTTTCAATTTTCATTTTCTGTATTTTCTTGAATGAATTTTGTGTGATATTTTGAATATGTAATCTGACAGATAAATCTCATATATGTACATATGTATGTTTCTGATGAGGTTTCTTTATAAGGATTTCTAGTTGATATGATATTTTTTAAATAAATATTTTGAGTACTGTATGAATATGTAAACATAATTTTTGTCTTCTTTTATATAGACAAAGAGTTATGTAAGAATTATAATATTTGATTATATTTAAAATGAAATTTATTTATTTAAGAAACTATATATACTCTAAAAGTATCTGTAAATGTGTGTCATGTAAGTAGAAATAATTTACACTTTATAAATAAGTGTAAATAGTTTTATTTAATAATTTAATGAATATCATATTGCACTTAAGATAATTTATTTTTATTTAAATTTTCGTATATTTTAAATTTAGTGCCGTATTCATCAAACTGGTTTTGCCTTGATGTTAGTCATAAGTCAATTTTTGCAGGTCTATCAGTTTAGCTCAATGTCAGTTAAGCTTGTAACACCTTATTCATCTTTCAAATACAAGAAATTCAAATGTTAAATAAATATAGTCAGTCTTTCATCAATTGTGGAACAACCTTCCAATCCATGTATTTCCCTTTTCATGATCCATGGAAATTCAAACAGTTCATTTATCTATATTTTCTTCCATAGTCTTCGTGCTATTCCCTTTTCCCAATAGGATCAGCGCCTTATTTCTAAATAAGAATCAGTAAAGGAATACTCTTACGTTTAGACGTACATCCTTGTTTTCTTAATAAACGTTTTTGAAGAAAAATGGACAAGAATCAAAAATACAGAAAACACATAAACATCGTTCTTGAATAATGCTGTATCTTTGAGCCTTATTGAAGAATGTATATCATTTTCACAGGATACTTCATAAAAAAATCATATTTAAATAAATCAACATCCTCTTCTTATGACAACATAACTTTTTTTTTCAGTTCTTTATTGTTTAAAAATTATTGTAATTTGTTTCCTGAACAAAAAATAGTTCCGAAATGTCCAAGAAAATATTATCAGAAATATGAAAAATATAAAATTTAAGGAAAAACTTAAAAGGAAGAATTTTTTAATTTGATAGTCGTTTTCCTTATTTACTTTTCAAACTCATAATGAAATTATAGTTAAATAGTATAACATTAAAATACTCGTATCCTTTTTATTACTTCCATCGTATTATCCTCATGTCATTCTACAAATGAATTTCTATGAAATTCATATTTTCACATGTCTGAAACATTCATGCATTAACTCTCTCCTTTTTCAAATATGTGACTATCAAAGCATTATAAAATTTGTCAAATGCATGTGAAACACAAAATACTTATATAACAAATTATCGTAGTATATGTGAGATCCTTTATTCATTTATTCATTCTTGAAACAGTTGGAAATTTGTTTGTTTTTGGTTTTTATTCAGTCTCTTGACGTGTGTTCTTTTTCATTAGCACACAATTCTTATTCAGAATAAAAATATGAAATTTTTGTATGGAATATGAAAATAATAAAGCAAAATAAATAAACAGAAAACGTTTTTTTTTTATTTATTGAAAACCATTGAAGGTAACCGTACACCTGTGAAAAAGAGAAAGTTCTAATTGGTTAAAGAAAACAATGCCTAAACCAAAGTACAATGAACAATTTTAAAAATAATTCAAAAATAATGACAAATTTACAAACACTACTTCTCACCTGTGTAGAAGATTTGAGTATTCTTCATCAATGATAAGGTGGTAACTGAGAACAGCAAGCGACATTGCATTCGGTAGCTCAATGATTTAAGAGCATTTACCCCGGCATGGCAAGGTAAAGGTTCCGTGGTTCGATTCCAGGCCGAGTCGAATGTCGTTTTTCATGTTTTTTAGTTACTACACCTGAATCGTGATTTATCTTATTTTATTTCCTTATTTCTCCATTTCATGGCTGTTCTTCTTCCAAGAACTGCTACACACTGAATTGAAACATTCCTTCCAACTATAAGCCTGCTGTTCGTACTTTATTCCATTCAATAATTGTGATTTAATAACCCTTTCACAGCTTCCCAAATTTATTTTTAAATGAACTTGTATGGAGATATCACCCTTAAGTAAAAAAAAGTTTACTGATTCTCATACTTTGTCCTTTGTGTTTCTGAATTTAAATCGTCAATCTACTCAAAGTGAACATATGAGCTTTTCCTTTAAGAGAATTCTTGGTAAAATTTTTAGCTAATATGAACTTTCGATCACTTTAAAATTTTTTTTTTTTCTATTTAAAATCTGTGTTTTAAAACGAAAAATTCAACTTAGTACGCAGCATATGTGTAAATAAATATGTGTAAATAAAATTTATTTCCCCAAAGGTAAAATTTAATTTAAACAAATTTAAAAGGATGGAAAAAACTATGAGAAAAAAAAACAAGAACATACAAAAAAATTGTATTCACATGGTAATGCATCAAGTAAATATACATCCTTAGAGCTATTTTGTAAAAACAAAAGTAAGAATTTTCTCTAAGTATTAAAAGAAAAATAAGAAATTTTTCTTGTTCTTTTTCAAGGATTTGTTTTTCATTTTTCTCGTTCTATACTGGGAAATACACGTTTATGTCATCCATCAGTAAACTTATTATTTTTTTTTTTTTATATTTTGTTTTCTCTTTTGTATTTTTTTTTTCCAATTTATTTTCAACATTATTTAATTTTTGAGGTTACGTACTACACACACATACATATAAAATATGTATAAACTTAAATAACAAAAGCTTTATACATAACAATAATAATATCCTTAGGGAAGAAAAGATATGAAAAATAAAAAAACACATCAGGATGCATTTTTACATTATTATTTTGTATTATTTCTTTTATATTTACAATTTATCATTAAATTCATTGTTATTACATGAAATTTTCAACATATTTTATAACTTCTGGCATAAAATAAACACAAAAACCAAAAAATCAAAAAAATAAAAACCCACACACCATAAAAAAAAAAACAAACAAACATAAACACGAACATCACAATACATTTTCTTTTCATATTATATAAGAATACATACATATTTTCTTAGAAAAAAAAAATATATTAAGATACAAAAAAAATTTAAAAGATTTCCCATTATTACATCAAAAAATTGTAGATCACAAGGACATTACATAAAAATTGTAAAAGTTCATATATCATTCGTATGTCAAATGCATTTAACAATTTTAAAATAATGCTTTTTTAGTTGCATGATGACAAAAAAAGCATCAAATGTTACCAAAAAAAAAAAAAAAAGAAGAAAAATCATGTGAACATGTTGTAAATATGATAAATGAATATTCTTTTTAATACTTATCAACACAGTTAAAAATAATAATATATCTAAAAAATAAGGATATATCAGTAATAATGTGACATATGTGTGTGTGTGTGTAGTTGATTTCATGGGAAATAAAACTAGAACTCCAGCCAGTTTGAATTTACAATTGATCTTTTATTTTTATATGTAACAGTACTTACTGTTTTACGTGAATTGTGAACCATACTCTCGCCAGCTTTTCTTATATGACAAGTTTTAAGGGTGGTGCTTCACGTGCGATTGGTTGGTTGACGTGGTGGATTCGAAATCTTTCGAAGACCCAATTAGCACTGAGAGTGCCATTTTGATACCACACCTCACGTACGGTTTCGACTGTAACTTTTGTTTTCTAATCAATGAAATCTTTTTAAAATTTTGCTCAAAAAATAAAACTTTTTCAAGATTACGCAAAAGAATAACAAGTCTCCCAACAAAGTAATACGTAATGAAAAAACATACAAAACAAAAAGTTAATAAAACACATTCTTTTCATTAAATACACTAACAAAATCCAGCAATCCAATAAACTCATACACAGCTAATAAATTACTTTAAAATGAAATCCTTTTTCCATAAAAAAATATTTTTCACAGTAATCCTTTGAATATTTATTTCATTAACTTGAATTTCGTAAATTATTTATTACTTTACAATCAGATTTTAACTTTATTATTACAAAATTCACAATTCAATTAAGTTGTACGTGATTTTATACAAAATTTAAATAAAATATTCTGACATATTTTTGTTTTTCCTTTTTCACATTTTTTTTTTCCATTAACAGTATTATATCTCGGCCCTAACTCATTTCACGTTTTTTTTTTTTTTCGGTTTTAATTACACTATGTAAATCCGAATCGAATTTACCAACATTAACACCATCTGAACCTTTCCAATGACATTACTTTGTTGTGAAATCGATACTGTTGTTGAATTTCTTGCTTCTTCATTAAATAGTTCCAGCCCAACCTACAGTAAATACAGGGATTTTGGAAGTGTGAGTAAAAAATATTGGATTTTTTTTTTAAATAAAGTTAATTTTAAATATTATATTAAACAGAATTTTCTATTAAAGCAATTATTCAGGACATGGAATTTATAATTAATTCACAATTTTTATCCTTATAAAGTCAACTGGCACTTTAGAAAAAAGAATAAACGACTAATTGAACGCAATCTTTTTTTTTTTTTCAGTCACAGAATTTAAATTTATAACTCTTTCAGTTCTTCTGAAAACCAATTTTTGTAAAATACTGAGAAATTATTCAATATAAAAAGCTGATAATGATAGGTTCATTACAGAAACCTATACCTATCCGTCAGAAAGTCAACATTTCAAGGAAAGAGTTCAGCTTGACACACGACATTAGGATTTATTTAAGTATTTTAATTAAATTATTTTTACTTATACCATATTGTACAACAACAACAAAAAATGCATAAAATTTTTAATAAATAAATAATGTGGCGTTAATAATATAGCATTTAAAAAAAGGAATTCATTATTAAAATGGATTTTTATATGAAAAAAATTTTTAATTAAACAAATTTATAATTTAAAAAATATTTAATATAAATTGCTTGATTAATATGTTTTCAAAAAAAAAAATGGTGTCGATATGAATATGATAATATGTCCTTTGTGGTTAATTGATAAAAATATTTTAATTAAAATTTTAAAAAAAAAAAACAATAAATAACTAATTGAAAAATATATAAATTCAAGTTTTCAATTAACACATTAAAAATTTAAGTAGTCTTTGTTTTGTTAATTAAAAATGGAATTTTTTTTTTTTGTTCACAATAATTTTTACATAAAGGAAGATTTTTTACTAAAAAAAAAAACAGTTAAAAAAACTCCATTTACATGATGTCGATACGTTACAATTGAAGCATTTATTAAGGCAATTATCATGATTTTCTTTTTTTTTACTGATTTATAAGAAAATTTATTCAGTCGAATCCCTTTTGATAAACGATAAATGATAAATTTCCTAAGATTATGAATTTTATAAACCGAAAACATTTGATTAAATTCCTTAGAAGATCGATAAAATATTTTACTGTGCAATGAAATTGTTTGTAATAAATTATTATCAAAAAGGATATTTTTTTTTTTTTGTATTCTTAGAAACAAAATGAATATTGAATAATTTACTAATGCTGTAGCCCAAACAAAAAAGGATAAACAATAAATACAAACATTATGATAAAATAATTTCATGTAATAAATTATTAAAATTTTATTGTTATAATGATAAGGATATTATAGTCGTAAATAAAATTGTACAGAATTAGTATTTTGTATTCAAAATTAATGTCAAATACAGAAATTCAATATTATTATACCTTTTTCGAAGCCCCTAAAAGTATGCTCAAGCTATGCAAAAGTTTAGAATTTATATCCTTTTTTTTTTAATTTCAGCGAACAAAAACAAACTTTTATATTAAATATTTTGTAACGGTCAATTGGAATTTCTATGACATTTATGATTTTTGTCTTTAACTAAAAACAAAAAATTAAAATTCCACAAATACTTAAAATTTATGAACTAATTCTACAAACCTCATTTTAAATAAAAAAAAAACCATTTGTTTTATTGTCAAAACCAGTGATGTATAATTTTTTTTTTTTTTTTTTAATTGTAAAAATATTTTTAGGACTAAAACAAAAACGAAAAAAAAAAGGATTAAAAATAAATTCTACAGAAAAAGAAAAACAAAAATGTTTAACATAATTTTTTTTGGTTTCTATAGAAAAATTCAGAGCTTTTTTTTTCACACATGACCACATATTCTTGCTTATGTTCTATTGTAAAAATTGAAAATGAACTAATAAGGTTTTTACACACGATATGTTATAATTTTCTTGTATTTAATTTTAAAAAAATATTATATATTGATCTTACACAATGTTTTTATACTTGTAACATTTTCATTTCGAATGAAATTTATTTTTTTGCTTCGAAAATCAGTCAGAAATTCATTTCGAAAAATCGTACTTTAACAAAATTTAACATTCGATGTGCATTAGCCTAATACATAATACATTATGTGTAAAAAAACGTGTACAACATATTATTTTAAGTATAGAAGCTGGAATATTATATGTTTGAAGAAAAAAAAAATCGATAAAACACTAAAATCAATGGGAGTCCTCATAAAAATGCTTCCAAACACTAATAATATCCTTTTTCCTGTGTTATACTTGTGCTTGTTGTGTGTGTGTGTGTGTCTTCCCATTCAGTGAACATAAATTAAAAAGAAAAAGAATACGAATAAAATATATTTTAGTACATTTTTTTTTTATGTTGTTATTTTATTATTATTTTTTTTTTTTTTTTTCTTGTACAGAACATTTTGTTCTATAATAAGTTTTAAATGAATTCTATATTACCGTTATAAATATTCGTGTATTGAAATGTACATACAATAATATATTTATGTTATAGAACCACTAAATTTTAAAACTGAAACAACCTACATCCTTATAATCTCGCCCCGCTCCCCCTTCCCCTTCCCCTTCTTCTTTCGAAAAAAATTATAAAATATATTAAGGATTTTATATCCTGTGAATTTATTCAATAAATTTAAAAAACAAAACAAAATTTGCGAGTATAAAATATAAATGTGGAATTTTATAGCATACGAGTATGTTTCGTCCTTATTGTATAGAAGAAGAAAAAATAAAATTTCTTATTGAAATATTTTTACTATCAGGTGAAATTGTGTTTAAATTAATATTACGTAATCTCTCATAAACCGTGAATGAAGGTAAAAATAATGGTAGAAGAAGAAGACATAAAAATGAAAATATATATATATATATGAAAAAAGGATATGATGGCATAAATAGGATATCGAAATAATAAATTTAAAGAAAAAATAATAAAAATAAAAAAAAAATTCAAAAATAAAATAACGTTTTTTTTTTTTCAAAAACAAAAAAAAAAGTATATTTTCTTGATTTCCTTCCGCTATTCCATGTGCCGTACTGAACGTTCTCCGTTTTGTTTTGTTTTTTTTTTTCCTTTATTTTCTGTTTTATTTTTATTATTTTTTTTTTTACAAAAAATAATTGAATTTGATTGGGTCATTGTCGTAATAATAAAATTACTTAAATGTTTTTCTTTAATTTGTTTTTATTTTTTCGATCAAAATTTTTATTTTCTTCTGTAAGTCATTTTATATATATTTTATTCCTTATGATGATCCTTTTAAATAAATAAACAAAAAAAAAAACAAAAAAAAAAAATGAGAAATGATGACATTAATAGAAAATTGGAAAAAACCTGAAGAAAAACAAAGGAATGAACGAAAAAAGAAAAAAAAATCACATTGTAACAAATAGAAAATAAATTTCATAAGATTTATATTATATGGCAAGTAAATGATTTAAGGATAATAACAGCAGATGAAAAAAAATAAAAAATAAACAGGATTTTATTATTATTATTTCACTTTTTACTATACAGTAAACTTTAAAGGTCATAAATAAAACAAGATAAATTTTGTATAACCTTTATAATCCGCTTTAGAATCCGTGTTTTTTTTTTTTCTTTTTTTTTTCTTCCTTTGAATAATTTTCAAAAGAGGAAAATATTTTTTTTTTTTTTTGAATGAATAAAAAGTAGAAAATAAAAGCCATAAGGGAAGAAAATATGAAAATGAAGGAAACAGGAAAATATGATCTAAATAAATCATAATTTTATTTTTTTTTTTTTTTTTTTTCAAACTTTTTAGATTATGTTTTACTTGGTTGTTGTTTTTATTTTTTTTTTTTTAATGGTGAAGAAACCATTAAAGATTATTTAATGTGAAATTATTTTTCCATTTTGTTAGACAATATTTTGTTGTTGTTCGTTTTAATGGAAATTTAAGATACTTTTAAATTGCTATTTATAAAAATTATTTGTTTAAATTATTATTATGATTTATGTTTAAAAAAATTTAATGGATTTTAATATGATTTTCTTTTTTTAATGAGGAGCAAAAAAGGTCCTGTAGGTTTTTTTTTTTTTTTGGTTCTTTTGTACCTGATTTTTAAAACAATTTTTCTTAAGAATTTGCCTACTGTACCTAAATTTTAAGAAACTGACAAAGACACGAAACTGAAAAAAAACACATAAGAACCATGTGTAGAATAAGTCATTAATTATAGAAAAGAAAATAAATAAATAAAAATCCTTAAAAAGCTCTAATTTCATTACAATGTTCTGTACCTTATGAAAAAAGACAAAGTTTTTATTTATTTATTTTTTTTTTTTTTTTTAATTTTGTGGTCCTTCGAAGAAAACTTTTTAACTAAAATGAAAGTGATATTCTTGAGCACGAATTGGCTTTCAAAAAAAAAAAAACAAAAAAAAAACATTAAAAAAGGAAGAAACAACTTAATCACAAAATAAATTATCTAAAAGTTTTTTTGAAAAGTTAGAAAGGTTTATCTTATTTGTTAAAAAGTGGCACGTGTTTTGTATGATAAATACTATATTTTGTTAAATAAAATAAAATCGTGGAAAAAAAATTAATTAAAAATGTTTTTTTTTTTTGTTTAAAAATTTATCTCTCAATTTTATTTATTAAAAAAAAATTATTTTGAAATATGTCTTTTGCAACACGAAGGCCTACCCGAAAAGGATTATATCTGTGTCTGAAATATTTTTTATTTGAAAAAAAAAAAAAAATTAACATTTTAAAAATCTGTTATTTTTTACAAGCAATCTCACCTGTGCGCAAAATTATAAAATATGCCAACAAAATTCAACAAAATGCTTAAACAAAAATCTATGAATCTGCAATAAATACCTGACAAATTTGGCAAAAAAAAAAAAAAATGTAAAACTTTCTGAACTGAAAAAATATACGATTTACCACCTGTAAATTAAGCCAATATTTTAGTATCGAAATTCTGATTAATAACAAAATATTATTCAGATAAAAATTCCTAAGCAACCAAGCCTTTTCATGATTTTTTTTTCTCTCTCTCAATACTTAAAGTTAGCTCACGGTAAACCTACAAATTCAACAAATTCAAAAATTTAAGAGCTAAAACATTTAAAATAAAATTTATTTTAATAAATTGGATGCCTTGAATGTGGGCACAATGGTACTAGATATACTATATGAATATTAGCTTGATAACAATAAAGAATTTACATATTCAATACAAGTTTTGTGTTTCTTGAAGATAAAAAATTTGTTTGTTCTTTTCAACTCAAAAACAAGTAATATCTTTGACTTTATCATGAGGCAGATTTTTTTTTTTTTCTTTTTCGAAAAAACCTTAAAAACAACAAAGTTACTTCATTCTCCAGAACACGATTGTTCTTTTTGTTCTTCTTTTTTATCTCTTTTTTTCTATTTTTACTTTTTTTTTTGTTTGTTTCCTAATTCAGCATCCTTATAAACTTTTTTATCAAAAAAAAAAAACTCTAATAAACTTTGACATGTATCTTGCTGAGTTTGTTTATTCTTATGAATTTCTTCTTCTTCTTTTGTTTCTGCATGTGTACATAAAACTACAAAACGTATTAATCGAAATGAAGAAAAAAAATTTAATAAATTAAGAGAATAAAAAAGTGTGTTTTTTTTTTATTTCTTTCCGATTTTTTTTCACCTGCTGCTTCAATGATTTTGTAAAAAAAAAAATTAAAAAAACAAGTTATTAAGAAACAGAAAAAAAAAACGAAATAAGGTGTTAAATTTTTGATTTTAAATGGAATTTATAGGGAAGATATTTTGATGAGTAACAAAGATACGTGGCAAAATATTTATTAACTTTATTTGATGTCGAAAAATTGATAAAAAAAAATTACCTAAAAGAAAAATACTCAAGTGGGCTGAACCTGTGAAGAAGATAAAATGAAATTTAATTTAAAAAGAACCAGGTGATTGACAGTCTGATAGGTATGATTTACGTGATCTAGAAGGATATATGAAATGAGCAAAGATTTTAATGGAAGTAACGTATAATGACCAGAAATACATTTAGAAAGAGATCCGTTTCTCATAAGTTCTCAGAACAAAGTCCTTTTGAATTCAACTATTGAAATTTTGTGAAGGATTTCTTAGATAACTTACGTTTTACTAGAACAAGATTCTAAATTTCCTTTAAAAAATAAGTTAATTTTTCTGCTGTTTTGTACAAAACATAAAAAGTTCTAAACTTTATATATATGTATACTAAAACATTAATTTTCCATGTAGATCCTTTTTTTAATCCTTTCTTAACTCTAATTTAAATAGAACATAAAATTTTAATATTATTAAATTCATCAAATTTCATCACAACTTTTTAACAATGTTAATTACTAATTTCTCTTTCATAACATTAAAATGTTAATCTCAAACGTGTGCAGAATTTTGATAAATTATACAAATTTTATAATTTTCATAAGATACTCTCATATAAACTCTCCAAATTTTATTTCTCATACCCTTTATTTGTTTTCACGCGAAAAATTAAAATTTCATTAGAAAATTTCTTAGTAAAATTTTTGAATAAACTTTTCATTAAACGAAATATACAACAAGAATCTTTAAATGTCGATGAAGAACTTTAATAAATTCTCGGTAGGATATATATTTTTTTTTTTCGAATGAAAATAAGTTTCTAAAATATGAAATATACAAATTCTCTATAGGAATATTATCTTCGAAAAACTATGAAACAGAAATTTATTTAAAATTTCAAAAACAAAAAAAACAAAAAAAAATAATACAAAATCCTTAAAACAAAATTTATCTTGTGTTTTGCAATGTTTTCATACATTTAATGTGTAATTCCTTATATAAGGATATAACGTAATAAATTTGTAAATATATTTTTTTTTTTTTATTTCATAAGAATTCTCATAAATTTTCTTAAATTGCATATTTAAATGAAAATAATTTTCAAAAGCTTAAAATAACGATTTAATTTGTTGCACAAAAAATGTATTATACAGATAATTTCTTTAAGGATGTTTGAATATACATAGGTATTGTACTATGTGTCTGTGCCTGTGTGATAAAAATAAAGGATTTTAAAATAAAATTCATGTTGTTTTTCTTGTAATATCACTTTATGAGTTCAAGTGTGAAATATAATCTTCATGATGAATATTTATTTTGAATTATTCATACACCAACAAAAAAAAAAAAAGAATAAAGAAAAACAATGTGTTTCAATTGGTGAAAGTATGACTGTGATTTTGAGATAGAAATATTTTTTTAGTGTAGTAACTGAAAAACATGAAAAAAACGACATTCGACTCGGCCGGGAATCGAACCACGGAACCTTTTCTTTGCCGGAGAAATGCTCTAACCACTGAGCTACCGAATGCCATGTCGTTCTCAGTTACCACCTAAATCATTGATGAAGAATACCCAAACCTCCTACACTAGGATATAACATTTTTTAAATAATAGTAATCAAGGATAATAAAATAATAGGTATTCCATATTTCTGGTTAAAAGCAAAAACAAACTTGAATTTATATATGTGAAAATCGAAAAAAAAAATTCAGATTTTAAAATTCCAATGCTCAATTTTTCAGTTGGCTTGGTGAAATTCAGTTAAAATAGTTTTTTTATTGGTGAAATACTAGTGAAAATAAAATACTCCAGAAACATTTATCATTTTCAATATTTTTAAAGGATGTCCTAGTACTTTTAGGGATTTCTTCACTGTCTGAAATATTAAACTAAAAAATAAATTTCAATATTCTTTTAAAAAAAGTTTAAATGCCTTTTGAATCAATTAACCTAAAAAATAGACACTTACAAAAGTAACATTTTTTTTTCTTTCCTTTTTGTCCTTCTTCCAATCATTTTTTTTTTTTTTTTTTTTTTTTTGGCGTGTTCTTCTTCATACTTTTAACTATTGTCTTTAAAATTTTTCTCTATAATTAACTGAATGCTTTTAAAAGTAAAAAAATACTTATTCAAATTACTTTTACGTTTTGACACACTTTTATTCAAGAAAAATAAAATAAAAAAGTTTCACTTTTTCCGTTTGTGCATTTCATTTAATTGCACATTATTTTTCCACCATTTTCTTCTATTTTGCATAATTCACACTGTTTGTTCGCCTTAAATAACGCTATCACAATATTGCATTGTACTTTCTTTTTTTTTTTTTTTTTTTTGTTTAGAAAAATTGTCGTATAATTAAAAATTCTGACCTTTTATAAAATATTTCCATAAAGAAATCACGAAAAAAAAAGAATTTATCAAAATTTTAAAAAAAAAAATTAAAAACAAAGAAAGGAAATCACACCATGAATTCTCTTAACAATGTTTTTTGTCCTCAAATTTAACAGCAAAAAAAAAAGTGCATTTCATCACGAAATGAAATCTACTTGAAAAACAGGAAAAAAGTGGAAGAAAAAAAACTGAATTTGGCATTTTCTACGGATGTTTGATTACAAAAAAAAAAACAAAACAAAAAAAAAGGAAAAATAAACAACATTAATGAATTCTAACTGTAAAATCCAGTCATTATTTTTTATTTTATTTTATTGTCGTTCAGTTATCCAAACACCTGGAAAAATAACTTCCTGTATAAATCTGGACTCTCTGGACCTGGATTTATTTTCAACCAACATTAACTGAAATTTAGCTCAGTTCTTTGGTATTATCCACCAAAAACAAAAACAAACAAACAAAAACGTTATATTACAGTTTTTTTACGTGAAATGCTTCTTGTTCTGTGTTTTCCTTTTTTTTTTCCTGGTGAAGATTTATTCGTTTATTCGTGTCCACAGACCATACTTTATAAAAGAAAAGAGTATTAAAAACATAAAAAAGTATATATGCATTCCACTTGAGAAATGAAATGAAAACGAAGAAAGAAATAAAAAAATGAAACATATTTCATGAAGATTTACGGAATACATAAAATATTAAGTATTATTTTTCACATTATTAAATGACTGAACCGAAAGAGAAAAAATACAAAAAAAAAAACAAAAAATCACATGCGTGATTCTTCGATATACATAATATGAATTTGTTCATCACCAGGAGATACTAAATACTACTGTTATAAATTCTTGTGGTAGTCTCATGTGTTTGTATGATATGATAAATCACGAATATCTTGTTTCACAAGTCCAGATTCAGATACATTTTAGTATTTTAAAAAACAAAGCAAAAAACAAAAAAAAAACAAAAAACCTGATGGACCACAAGAAGAAATTTATAATATCGTTTTATTAATTTTCTCTTTTTGAGCGAAAAAAAAAAAAAAAAAAGAAGAAGAAAGAATTATACTTTCGTAGATTGGATGATTAGATATAAAGAACAAAGAAAACAAATTGAAATAAAATAACTGTAAAAACAACTTCAGGTAAAATCAATTTGAAAAAAAAAAATTGTTCGTAGAAGTTTACTTTTTGATTACTTTTCCGTTTTTTTTTATGAAGAAAAAAAATTAAAAAAACAAGACGAACAGAATATAAATTTTTGCATCAAATCTTTAACCTTTGAAATCACAGTGAAAGTAATTGAATGAAAATTTAATTTTCGATTGAAATATCGCGTTTTAAAGGTATTTTTCTTTCCTTCATTTTTAAAAAAAAAAAAAAAATCCTGAAAAGTACGAACTGTTATTGTGACTTTTAAATTCCAACAATTCCAGCTGAACATCACCGGAAATTACTCTTAAATGTAAAATTTGATTTTTTCAAGATAAAAAAAACTTCCATGCTTTTCGGATATGATAAGAAGACAAACGACATCAAAATCATTTTCAAAAAAGGACAATCCAGATTCGGATTTCATTATTAATTTGAATATGTCCGTATGTTGAATTTCACTATACGAATTCCATAAAAAGCAAACAAGTTTTACAAAAAAAATTCAAGTTATTTTTTTTTTTTTTTCAAGGATTATTTTACCTAATCAACATCAATTTGCCTTAAAAAAGAAAAACAAAAATACAAATTCATTTATCTTTCGTACTCAATTTAAATCCAGAAGAACCTTATACAGACATACTATGTACTGCACACACATCTGAGTACATTTATTAATGATGGTAAAAATTCGTTGTTCCATTAATGGTATTCATTGGTCATCCTGCCAGAAATAATTATGTTATCCATTATGTACGAGTATGATTATTCTCTCTAAAAATGCATAAATGGATAACACATACTCTACTGCATTGAATATTATTAATAACGTAAAGAACAACAACAACAACAAAATTATGCAGTATTGCAATATAAAACGTATGTGAAAATTTAAAAATAATAAAAAAATCAGCAAACTTCCATTTGAATCTGTTGGTAGCCATTCTCGATACAAGACATACACGATAAAACATTATCGGAAAATCTTGGCATAAAATTCAATACGACGATGATGATAAAATTAAAAAAAAAAAAAAAAAAAATTCCGTAGGTTTTTGCATAAATAAAGGGAATATAAAGTGTATAATTAGTATTTATAAAATGAAATACTAGTTGCAAATTTTATGGTGTTAAAACGAGATTTCATGTTAAACATTTACGTATAGGTCATGTATGTACATACATATATATAAAATTGTGACTCAATATTCAGCAACATAATTCACTATATACACCTTGAAAAAAAAAAAAAAAACCAATGAAACAATATTTAAAAAGAAAAAAATTAAAAAACAACAACAAGAACCTTACAACTAAAAAATGTGTGCAGATCATTCGTTATGCTCTATAAAATTAAATGCAATGAATTTCTGTTTTTATCTGTATTTTAAGATATTTTATCATTTATGTATAAGCTAAAAAAATACCATCAACAACAATAACAAAAAACATTAAAAACAATTTGTTATATGGCGGCAAATTTTGCACTTAAAAAATTCAAAAAAACAAACAAAAAAACAAAAAAAAAAGAATTTACCATCGCGCATCGTCATTATCATCACGGTTAAGTAAAATTATTATTTTCCTCTGTCTGTAGAGCATGAACTATTAAAAAAGAAAAAAAAAAAAAAAAAGAGGAAAATAAACACAATATAACAAAATTTTATGATCGTATTAAGAAATTATGTTAAAAATTTGGCATTTAATTAGCTGGCAATTAATTAATTTAAAACGAAAAAAAAAAAAATGGAGAGAAACAAAAAAAAATAATAATTTGAAACATGTTTCAGATGGTTGAATTTTTTATATAAGTACGTACATGCTACGAGATTACGTTTGTTTACCAGGAATGTAGATGAGGATGATAATGATAAGTTTATTGTACTAATTATATCAATGACAGGATTTCAAGTGATATAAAAGATATAATACAGGACACGAATAATGATAATAATGACAAAAAAAAAATTTTTCACAATTCATTGAGTAATTTCTGATCAATTTATTTGGATATTAATTTATGTAATGAATTTTAAAGGATTTTTTTTTTCAACAATTAAATTTTTTAAATAAGATAAATATTTTATGTTCTATTAAATGGAATGCTTAAAAAAGGATATAAAAGATAAAATGATCAAAAATAAACGATTTAGTGGGAAATTAACGTTTTTTTTTTTTACAATTTTATTTAAATAAAAAATAAATATAAATAAAAATTGTATCCATTACTTTTTCCCTCATTATCCTTTTGTTCGTTTTTAGAAATAACAAAATTATCCCTACAATTTGAAAAAGAACAAGTAACAAATTAATTTTATTATAATTATTCCTCAAATTTTTCAAAAAACAAATAATGAAATTATTTTATAATGATAAACAATCAAGGATATTAAATATTAGAGAGAATAGAATAATTCAAGGATATTCGAAAAACTAATATCCCATACGTACACATATTTTATGATATATTTTATTTTTGTTTTGTTTGTCATTCTCAAAACTAAAAAAAAATATTTAATTTAAATATAAAATTAGCACAGAATGAGTGATAATATAATATAATATTATCCTTGAATATCCTTTTCAAGTTATTCTTTTCTGTTTATTCAAACAATTTGAAATATGTATAACATTTTCAAAGCCTTAATTTTAATTAGTCTTTAAAACAAAATGGGGACAACATTTTTTTTTATTCTTTTTTTTTTTTTTGTGAAAAAGGATAATACATAACAAGAAAGTTGTTGGAAAAAAGGACACTACATTATTTTAATGATATTGTTGTCATTATGAAAATAATGCCATTTGAAATAATTATTAAGTTCTTAACAAATGAAACAAAAACAAAACGAAAACAAACAAACAAAAAAATAAAATTATAAAAAGGATATTATTTTTGTTTTTTTGTCTGGAAATACATTCCACAGTTTCACATAATGAGCAATTAATTTTCATCATTCAACAAATAAATAATGTTAAAAATAAATTTTTACAGTTATTACTTCAACACACACACACACACACACACACACACAAACATAGAAAGAATAACATTTAAGATATCTTTTAGAAGTTCCTTGAAAGGTCCTTAAAAGGAAATCAAGCTTGATTAAGAATATATACTTATCTCTAGAAAAAAAAAAAAATTATAATTCTTGTCCTTTTTATGATTTAACTCTTTTTTATGAACTTTTAAATATATTTTTGATCCTTTTTTTTTATATTTCTAATTTTTTTTTTCGTCCTTTATTTTTTTTTTATTGAAATAAAAAATCACTAAAAATATTTTTGATTAAGCATAAAGGTTGCAAAATTTTGAATAACAGTTAAATTATTTTTTTTTTTTTTTGAAAAAAGGATTAAATTATTGTCTAATGTATGAAAAAAAGGACCTTATAAACTTTTTACTATTTTTTCTTTTCTGAAGATAAAAGAAGTCAAATTTATTTCCTTTAACTCCAAAATTTATAAAGGACAAAATGTCAAAGAGATAAAAATATAAATTTAATTAAAAAAGGTTTGAATCCTTTTAAAAAAGATGACACAATTTAAGTACTTCACTTGAATTTAAAAAAAAAAGAATAATCATTTTACATATTAAATCTTTTTCACTTTTTAAGAAAATAAAAATTCATATATTTTGTGAATTGAATGTCCTTAAGGTTACCTCACAAATATTTAAAAAAAAAAATAAAATAAAATAAAAGTTCAAAAAGTGAAATGATTTATTTTATCAGAATTCATATTTCTTCTCGTATCCTGCCAGTTACTTTAAAAAGTTCAAAATATTCTACAGATATCTCATTTCAAAAAAACAAAAAAAAACATATTCAAATTTATTCTTTTCAAGAACTGTCCAGTATTTAATAAATTACGTAAAATCTAACAAAATAATTTTGTATTCATATAAATTTTTTTCTCTTCTCAGTTTTTTTTCTTTTTTTTTCCTGGAAATTCTCATATTTTGCCTTTTTGAATTAATTCATTCATTCTCATGAATAAAATGCCTGTTAAAAGATATTGTTAATTTGAATGTGGTTTTCCTATTTATATTTTTTCTGGAGTTGCATAACAACAAGAATTATATATTTTTGGTATCAAGCAGCATCAGCAAACTATATAACGAAAAATTTATGTATGTACCTACATATGTAAATCGAAACAAACAAACAAACAATAGCTAGTTTTCAAAAATTCTTTTGATAAAAATAAAAAACCATGAACCTGAACATTATTCTTATTCATAAGAACATATCTATTCTCTATTCTTTTTCTTGTTTTCTTTTTATTTTTATTGTTTTATTTTTTTGATGAGAACTGTAAAATATTCAAAAAAATCTTGAAAATCATCTAAAAAGATCAAGGTTGTCATTTTTTTTTTTTTGTTCTTTCAATTTTTATTAAGTTTATTGCACGATTAAAATTCATCTACTTCAAATGTCATAGGTCCTTCAGAGATTATAATTTACTAGAGACAAGATGCTTGTTTGTAATCATTTTTCAAGGTTTTTATCGGACTCGAATTTATTTGAATTACAAATTTTTATAACAACTAAAACAACAACAAATCAGAATGATTCATTTTTCAAAAATAAAAATGATTCGTCTTCAATAAACACTCATTAGGTTTTTTGGTGGGTTTTTTTTAGATGCAAAAAAAAAATATATCTTCTATTTCAAATGGGGTGTGGTATGAAGATTCATATGTGAAAAAAGATTTAAAGTACGTTATCATTACAGAACATATTTTCAATATAATCCTCTTTCGTTATTAAGTTATTAATTTCTCTCATTTTTTTTAAATGGTTTTTTTTTCAATGTATCCCTAAAAAGGATATGGAAAATTATAACAGAAGTAAAATATAATTTTAAAATATTTTTAACACTCTGATCAACTGTTAATGGACGTTTTGTAGACGAATGAATTTTTTAAAGAGTGAATATTTTAGGATCCTGTTATCTGATTTTATTTGAAATTTTTAGAGGCTACCCTTCTTCTCACCCTCTACAATTTTCTTTTGGACATGAAGAAGATGCCAAAAAAAGCTATATCTTGAAAGAAAATCTTGGACGTGATTCTTATGAAATTCGCGAGCTTGGAAACCCCTGTTTTTCTAACTTTCCAATCCTTTTTTTTTACCATGTGTGATTCTGGTGAATAAAGTTTTGCAATGCTTAAATATTTTTCCAAAACATTCAGTTTGTACTGTAACTTTGATTCTGGTTTTCATTAAAAAGCCCTTAATGGAATATCCTGCGAAAAATGTAAACATGAATAGAACCTTATATTGTATGTATAATTTTCAGGATTTACAACAATTATTTGAAATTATATTATGAATCCTTTTTTTGTTGCTGGTCTTTAATCCTTACATACTTCACTTCAGAATACGAACAAACCAAAAAACAACATGCTTGACAACACCCTATTTTTTTGTTATTCACCGCATTATCCTTTTTTTAAGTATAATTTTTAAAATACGACTAATACACTTTTAGAACAGAAAATAGCTGTCTCATCAATTTTAGTACATATTTTTGTCATATTAACATAATAGGACAAAAGAAAAATGTTATTCATATACTCATTGAGAATGTATTTTGCATTTATGCTAGCATTTTTTTGTTTTCATTTTCCTTTTTTTTTTTTACTGCTTGAATACAAAGATAGTTCATTGTATTCTAGAAAAGTTTTCACAATAACCTAGAATATTCTAAAATTATTAAGAATTTTATTACATCGAATTTATGAAAGTTTTATGCAAAAAAAAAAAAAAAAACAAAAACACAACGTGAATACAAGACCACAAAAGTTCAGAAATTTTGTAATAAAAATGAAATTAAAATGAAAAAAAAAAAAAAAATTAGAAAACTTGTTCAGCTAATTTTTTTTGTTTTTTTGTTCCTGTTATACACAATAAGAATATGAGTACATTATCTGAAAATTATGTAGCGTGTAAGTCACATGTTATTAGAGAAATATATTAATCCCCTGGTGCCTAATGAGTTTTTTTTTTTTGTTTTTTTTTTGAAAAATCATTATGATAAAAACATGCTAGGAAATTACATAAGAAAAACTATTGTAAAAGTTTCATTTTTATTAGGAAAGTTTAGAAAATTTTAGTAATTATGCAAAAATGTACATGCATGCTACCATTGTATATCCTTTTGGCTTCATTTCAAAATCCTGAATTAATTTTTTATTATAATAGAAAATTGAGTTCTATTGTAAATTTTGAAAACATTAGAGTTTCAGACTTCAGAAATTTCCTAAAATTCTTGAAATAAAAAAAAAACCCAAATTTTAGAAGATTAGATTCTGTTTATTTCGAACAAATCAAGAATTTATCTTTAAAAAAAAAGGATATGAACAATTTAGGATTTTTTGTAAAGCATTTTGAAGAATTTCAAAAATCGTCCTAAATGAAGAAGAAAAAGAAAAAGCTTTTGTTACAAGGTAATTTTAAAAACCAGCTTTTTATTCCTTAAATAGAATCCTTTTCATTTTTCGTCACAGAAAAACGTACGTAGTCCTTGTTGAATTTTGTTAACATATTTTTCGAAAAAAACTAGGAAGAACAATATTTTACTTTAAAAAACTAAGTAACGGTACATAAACTAAAGCCACATATGTTAAAGGATTCCTAAATACTTCAACTTTCAAGTCCTTGCCATATACTCGTACATATGTAGAATACTACATAATATAGTATATAACATATATGTACGGTCATTCTACAATCTACTGCATTTACAAGTGGGTGGTATAGGTGACAAAAACAATTTTTTTTTTTTTATTCTTTTATAAACTAATTTAAACATTTTGCAACAATTGAGCGATTAACTCGTATAGTGAACATGATACACATTTTATAGGATCATCATGTTATCTGATACTAAACGACCAATTCACCTGTTCATACATGTCATTTTTGTCCTTTTTAAGTACCTCTAGACCTGTATATTATACATATACGTATGTAGGTCGTGTACATAATATTGTATGTGTTTGTGTATGTATAGAAAATTTCAAGTTGTTGTCTTCAATGTTACAATTTTTTCAAGTACATACATACATATATACTCATCACATTCGATGAGTGAATTGTTTTATACAAATGTAATCCATTTAAGGATTAAGAATTTATCATATGTATTCAGTACAAAACATAATATTTCTTAAGGATCCCGCTAACACACATGAGAGTCTAACAAAAAGCACATTTAAAATTTAAAGGACTTTATAAAGTTGTAACCAGAAATTAAAGAGCTTAAATGGGGAAAAAAAAAAGTGAAATTATGGATCCACTGTTTAAATATTCAAAATAAATTCTATTTTTAAACCAAAAAAGGATCAAATTAAAAATTAAATACAAAAAAATTGAAAATAAGAATTTAAGTTTTCCAATAAAAATTCCACTTAAAGTTTATAAAACAATTTTTTTTTTTTTTTTTTTGATGTAATACGTACATAAATCCCATGACATAGTTCATTCTTCTGAACTTTGTATTTTTTTTGAAATTTTGAAAAGAAAAAACTTTCTAACTTGTTTCAATTTTTTCTTTCAGAATTTTAAAAAAAAAGAAAAGTAAGAAATAAGTTTCTCTCGCATATAAAAAGTGAATTTTAAAAAGTTTTAAATTCACTTTTTCATCTAAGTTTTATTTTCTTAATCAAGTTTTTTTTTTTCTTTCTTACTTAGGTACTTGAGATGATCCGTCTTTTTTACACTTTTTTTTCGCATTTTTTTTTGCATATTTTCACTACAACTTACACTTTTTGTTTTATGTTCTTTTTTTTGTTTCTTTTACAAGAAAAACGATTCTTTTCTTCATTTTTATTATTTTTTATTAACTTCAAGATGGTGTTTTCTGTATACGAGTTATTCATGGTACGATTTTCTGTATAGTATATCTTCGAATTTTACAATCTTAATGGATGATTATAAAATTTTTTTTTTTTTTTTTTGAAATGAAAAAGTTCAACTTAATACAATACCTGGATTATCTGAATATAGTATTTTATATTTCAAAGAACATGATATTTTTTCTTAACAATTAACTTTTCGTTACTAGTTTATTATTTAACCACATCTCTTACATTCTCGAACAACCGAACATTAAAAATGTATTGTAAAAAATTTTTACACAAGAAAATAAAAAAAAAAATGATATTTGTTTTGTAATATAACACCGATGACGAAAGGTCAAATAAGAGTTATCCAGACAAAGAAAAATTTACAGTACGGTAAAAAAAAAAAAGATTCAACATAAAAGAATTTTTCACACAAAACTTGTAACACTTTTTTCTTGTGTATCCTTAACATTTTTTTTTCGTATGAGATTCAAAGGATTTTATAACTTTTTCATAAGTTCTAGTCAAGGGTCAGCAAGGAATCTTAACTGATACATTTTTTTTTTCAATTGGAAAAAAAAAATTGAAGATTATTAATTTCTTTCTTCGAAATCCTTTATCTCTTAGATTATCGAGAACAATCAAACGCTTCTTTCAAAACAAATTAGAATTCTGTGAAGCTCAAAAAATTGAAATTTCTGTAGAAAACGCAATGTCATGAAACAACAACAAAAAAAAAGTATCTAGAAACTTTAAGGATGAAATGTTTGCATTTTTTTTTTTTTTCATTTTTACTAAGCCTCTCTTTCAATTATTCTCTCCAACAACCTATTTTTTTTCCCCTACAGTTAATTAAAAATTACAAATAAAATATAAAATCCTTAAAATGATAAATTCGTTCCCGAAAACAAAACCAAAAAGACATTGCTGCTCCTTTTTTTTTCCTAAAAACGTTTTAAAATATACTTGAAAAACTAAATTATTTCATTTAAAACAAAAAAAGAACTTAAATCTTATTTCCGAGACTTAATTTTTGAGAATAATTTTCATAAATTCATATTTTCCATTTTACAACTCCCTCACACCACCTCCCACTCTGCTTCCTCTTTCTCTTTTCATATGAAATTCAAATTATTCTTCTAAATCACAAGGAAATCTTTATAAATTACTTCTCACAAGAGAAAAATAAAGAAAAAATAAAAATCCAAAGTAATTTTTCATGAAAAATTATTTCATCATAATTTTTAAGATGACATTATGAAAATTAATTCATAGAAAAATTGCTTTATTTTCTTTCTTTTCTTTTTTTTTTTTACCGAAATTTTCCAAAAGAATGAAAAATGAATAAAAAAAACAAATATGTAAGACTATAGAAATTTTATTCTGAAAGTCATTATTTTTCCTTTTTTTTTTTTGTTCACAGTCATAAAATTACAAATGATGTACATATTCATTAAATTTGATTAAAAATATATTATATATATTTTTTTTTTGTCTGTTATCTAAATTTTTCATGGTATTTGTTGTGTTTGTTGTTCAAGAGACCGAAAAATGAACTAGTCGTATGTAGTTTCTTTTTTGTCCTTTAAATTATTTATTTAGACTTTTTTTATGTCTGGTAAGACAGAGAGATCCTTTCAGTATCTTCTGAAAATGGAACTTATTGCCATAGTTTTTTTTTTCATCTCTTCTTAGAATGTAAAAATTATTCAAATCTCACAATTGTTTATTTTTTTTGTTTTCTATATCATGCAAAAAATACCTATACTAGATTTGAATATTTCTAAAAGTGACTGTGCATGTGAAAAAAAAAAATCATAAAAATAAAAAAAGATAAAAATAAAAAAAAATCCCATTAAAGTAAAGTATTCAAAATTATAAAAAAAAATATATAATTTAAAATAATTTACATGACATAGAAAAAACAAAAAACAGTACAAAATTGCACAAGCCACACACATTCATATACATTGAATATATCCTTGTATAAGGACTCATATACAAAAGATACTTAGAAATGTGATAGAAACAAAAAAAAAAAAAAAGAATGTAGAACAATAATAATTTTTATGAACTAAAAAAATAATAAAAGTGTGTGATAAAACAAAAGAAGGATAAGATACAACAACTTTTAAAAAAGGGGGAGCAGAGGGAGTTGCATATTGTACTACTATTTTTTTTTTTTTTTTCAATTTCACTTATGAAACTCATACATGAAGAATATTCTATATAAAATATAAAATAAAAATAGGATAAATAAATTGCCTTGACATAATTATTTTCTTCCTTTTGTTTTATATTTTATCACTATAACGGTTAATATGCAAAATAATAATAAAAATATGTTTAAAAAAAACAATAATGTGTATGAAAGTTTGTGTTTGTGTAAGGATCATAATATAAATTGAGATTATCTGCACAAACACACATAAAAAAGAGTAGAAAAAAAAAATGTGTAGAAACAAAAAAATGGTGAAAAATGTAGTAAATGAAAATAAAATAAAGTTAATTTGAAAAAAATAAAAATAAGTAGAAAAAGTTGAAGAACATTATTTTTTTCTTTTTTTTTATATCCTTGAATTTTTTTGAAAATGGTAAAAAATAACAATAATTTTCTAGAGTGACTTTGGAATAAAAAAAAATTAATCGAATAAATATTTTGATACTTTCACAAACTCCTGATACAAAAATTATATTATTGATTATATGGGATAAAATTTAGGCCGGTATTCATTAACAAGGTTTTTTCTTTTTAAAAAAAAAATTACCGCAAACTTTTTGAGCCAATCAAATTTAACTTTGATTTTTAAATTGGATTTTTCAGTTAACGACAAACTGTCAGCTGTGTAATATCACATTTGACATAATTAAAAATTCTAAAAATAAAAAAAATAATAAACTTAAATTGAGTGATGGATAAAAATAAAAATTTGTGAGTATTCGAATGTTTTCGTCCTATTGCCAAAAAGACAAAAAAAATAATTAATAATTTAATTCACAGTGTTGAAAAGAAATTTTCGGAATTTATTTTAATTTACACATATTGGCTGTAAAATCACACTTCAAACCTCTGAAGTGAATACCGCCCTAATAAAAGTAAATTTAGCCAACAACAACAAAAAAAATTTTTTTTTTAAAACTGCATTAATGCAATTTTTAGTTTTGCTTTTTTTATTTTTTTGTCCAAAAAACACAAATTCAAAAAAAAAAAAAAAAATTAACATAACAAAAGAACTTTCAATTAAATTTATGAATTTTTATTAATATTATTTTTTTTTTAAATATCAATTTTAATAAAATCCTTGACATCTTCGCGCATCGAAAGGTTTTAAAATTCAAATACAAAATTATATTATCTGAATAAAAATTTATCTTTCTCATTTTTTTTTTTAAAGTTTTTTTTTGGAAAAAAAAAATATAAAAAATTTAATCAAAATATTATGATCAATTCAATAAATATACGAATTATTTAAAAATAAACAATAAATTTAAATGAAAATAAAAAAAAAAAAATGATGTGCTTTTTTTTTTGTTGTGTTGAAATTTATTTTTATTATCATCACACCGTCATCAATGTCATCATCATTTAAATTTTTTTTATTTTTTTTTTATTTTTGCTTATTTCTGTGAAATTCATACGCCTGAATTTCTTTTGTTATTTTTTTGAATTTTTTTTCTTTTTTGTTGAGCTTTTTCAAAAATTTAATATTAATGATGAAAATGATAATGATTATGATGTTGCAGATTGAATCCATGAAAAACGTTCATGTGTTATTTAAATTTTTATTATTTTTTTTTTAATTCAGAACAAACGTCCAATTTGTGAAATTGAGTTATACGTTTTGTCGGAAAAAAAAAAAAAGAACAAAATACTTTTATAGATCTGTCCAAGACTTAATTTACAATAACAACAACAAAAAAATATAAAAAGGATAATTGACGTTTGAAAATTGAAAAAAAAAATAAATATTTTAAAAGGATTTCAAAAATGCATATCCAATCAGAATGTTTCAAACACTCTCGATTAATGCCCGATTGGCATAGCGTTAAACTTGACATACATATATATGGAGAAAAAATTAATAGGGTTGAAAGGTCATTGAAGTAATAACGTATTTAGTTTCGAATAACAGTTATATAATATTATGAAATTTATCTTACAAAAAATCTCCAATCGTATATGTTTTATTGCCGTTTTTTTTTTTAGTTATCTCTTTAAAGAAAACAATTTCATGCTTCTTCGTTTTACGTTAACTGAAAAATTGACTTAAAAGCCATTAAATCGACTTACGACTTACTGAATATATGTAATCATTTTGGACAGCATAAACAAAGTAGCAATTAGACCACACCTTTTCACCATTTTAAAACCATGTCAAATTTTGTGTCTTTTCTGAATGAATATCTCTACAAGATACTCGTAGATATACTCTCTTGAATCGATATGATGAAAGATATATACTATGTATTTTAAAAGCATTTAACAACATGTCACAGATTATAAATTTTCTTTTTTGTCTGTCAATTTTTATTTATTTATTTTTTTTTTTTAAATAATATAAAATTTATATAGAAACGTCAATTTTCAAAATTATATATACTTCTAATGAGTTACATCTTATTTAATTTCTTTTTTTTTTTTTACTTACGAAAGATACTCTTTGCTGATAGAAATTATGTAAAAAAATATTTAATGAAGTTTGTTTTTTCAGTAACATTTTGAATGATTTTAAAGATTCAAATCTTGACATAGCACTTTGTTGTTTTTTTTTTTTTTTATCTAACGAAATGTGAAAGATTCTTTTGGTTTTTATGCTGATTAAGTGATAAACTGGTTAAAGGATGGCACATTCAACTATAGTTTTTTTTTTATTTTTCATAGAACGAACATTTTAAAGAATAAACTAAATACGAAATTTATATTGGTTTTCGATCAATCATGTTGAAAACCGATAAATTTGTTGTTTTTTTTTTCTTTCCTTTATTGAAACAAAAGACGTAGAGACGTTTATAGAAATGTTGAACAGTTCAATTGTGTTACCGCACACGTTCTAAGTGAAAGGAAAATCTTTAAAAAAAAAAATGTCACTAAAATAAAATTTTTGAAATTCTGACAGTAAATAGTATCCTTTAGAACTTTTAACTTGTTTTTATGATTCAAATTTATGTATGGTAGATACATAACAACATCGACCAGGCAATATTATTTAAACACAAAATTAAACACATATTCGATTTGATTAAAATTCATTTGTTGAGGACAGTAATTAAATTGTATGTAATTTAATATTTACACATACTACCCACTATAATACTCCTTCTTTACTTATTTACTTATTTACATATACACAACGCAAAAATATTTCAAAACATTTTCATTAATTACACTTGAATAAATTTTTTCAATTTTGATGAGAAAAGCATATAACCTCAAATTGAAAATTTTTGCATTATTATTTTGCAATAATAATAAATGTATACAATGCCAACAACAACAACAACAACATTTATAATTAAGTATTCTCATATTTTATTAAATTTACATTAAATACAAATTCATAATTTTCTATTTATTAAAAAAATAAAAGTGAAATTTAATAAAATTATATTTTTTTTTAAATAATTTTCTTTTCAATTATTTGCATTTTATTTTGTGAACCACAAAATGTAATTCAGTGTACAAATGTTGGATGTTGTTAATATTGTGATACCGCACATATTAAATTTTATTTTGTTTTGTTGTTGAAAATGAAATTAATGAATTTGTAAATTTAATTATTATTTTCTTGATAAATAATTTAATATGTATTTCATTATTAATTATACAGGGTGTTTCGTTTAGTTTAGTTAGAAATGATACCATAGATAGGTCTCATCGAGACGAACAAGAAATCGTATGAGGGGGGTGGGTAAGGGAGGTGGTGAAATCCCAGCCGTTTGGCCGCTAGAGGGCGTTGAAGTTTTTTTGCACTTGTTTCACAAAACATCCCATAACTTTTTACAGGTGCACTTCAGGGTCACTTTGTATTCAGAACAAATATGGAATATCCTTTGCCCTTTCAAACAAAACCCTATTTGTCCATCTACCCCGGACCCTACAAAAGTTATATGCGTTCAAATTCAAAATTTTGCGAAGTTTTCCCAAATTTTTTTGTTTCACCCTGTTTTTCTCCAAAAAGCTTAAATTAACCCCCAGTATATATTGTACCTATTTGTACTTTACTTTTACAGGGTGATCAATACAAAATCCCTTAAAGTTTTTTTTTTACCAATTCATCACGTGCACAGATATTAAATTTTTCATCCATTTTTTTTCTCTCTCTAACGTGTACATCAACAATATTCAATCTGCAAAATATTCACTCAATAATTCATAAAGTTAATATCCTTTTTTTTTTTGGTATAGATTAAAATTTGTGTTATGTATATGTTGAAAGTTTACAATTGAAAATAATAAGACTGCCTGCCAAAAAAAGACAACAAAAAAAATCTACGATTTTAAAAGTTCACCCTTTATAAATGCTCTTTTTTTAAACAGAAATACAGGAAAAGGACTCCGATACATGAATGCAGGTCATTCATATGTATTTGTGTTTTCTAAGTATGTCAGAGTATTAATTACAATTAAATATCACATGAAAACGGAAATTTTTAATTTCCCTTCTATCTGAGTGCTTAGTAACCTTTAGCTTTAATTAGCTCCCAGGTTACATAATAATTAAATTATTATTTTATTGTAATTACATATCTCTATCCTGGAGGGTTTGAAAATTATACCTACAAGTATACATATATATGTAATGCATGTATTTTAATTTGCAACTGTGTATCTATCATCCATTCTATTTTCTTAATAAATTAAATCAAAATATTCATCCTACTTACTTTGTCGTCGTTTTTTTAATTTTTTTTTTTTTATAGCATCAAATATTTTCTTTGTTATTTGAAAAAAAAAAACGCATCTTCCTTGAGCTATTAGCTTTTATTTAAAAAAAAAAAATAACAAGATTGTTATCTAGCTCACAACCTAAATAACAAAAAAAAAAAAAATATGTAAATAAATAAAAACACATCACAACAAACATCACATCAAAATTTATGAATTTATAATTCAAATTATTCTTAAAAATTCATAATTAAAAAAATATTTATGAATTATGAGTTATTATTTATCTTGAATATCTTTATTAATAAAAAAACATCAGATAAAAAAAAAAGCTATAACAAAAAAAATCATGTGTTAACCTTCAAAATGATTCAAAGAAAGAAAAAAAAAAAAGCGTAGATATTCAATTTAAATATCTCTCAAAGCAATTTTTTATTTGAAGAAAACAATTTCATTTTTTTTTTATCTAAAGATAACAATTTTTTAAGTTAAAAAACTTATTAAGCTTTATCACTGATAACGACCATTAATTTTTTTCTTTTTTGTCTCCAAGATGAAATTTTTTTTTTTTTTCAGTTATAGATAAACCTTCTAAAAAAAATATTTATCTGATATATCATAATTTTTTTTTTTTTTTGTCTTTTCTACATCAACATAACTTTTTTTTGTTATTTTTGTGTGAAAACACAGTAGGGTAACGATACCAGTCCTGAGTTCTTATTGAAATTTTTATTTTCAAACTTACATGCTAATAAAAATTTATAACAGTTTTAATTCTGAAGTTTTCGAAATAATCTTCTGAAAAATCTCATACAAAATGTTTTTGCTAATAGAATTATATTATTGATTAAAAAAAGTATGTATCGAGTTTCAGTGTTAGATGTAGTGCACCTCTTTGTTACTTCCATTACGAACTCTGTATCACATCTTCTTGTTAGGAAAACAAAAAAAAAAGGAAAAAAAGAGAACAAATAAAACCTATTCATTCACGTGTTCTTTTTTTTTTTTTTTTTGAATGACTTATCAACAACATCGAAAATTTCTATCTGATCGAAAATCTCAAATCTTCTGACTCCAGACTGATATCACTACCCTATATTTATTATTAGCATTTTTATTGAATATTTTTTTTTCTCAGTTTTATTCACTTCACTAAAAATATACATCAAAATATAACCACTAAAAATCAATAATAAATAAAATGTAAAAAAGTATCTAAAACACAAATATGTTATGACATGACGGGATTCTATTACAATTATGTAAACAGAATTTATTTATTGTCATTACATGTCATCATGTGTGTATATGGGTATGTGTGTTTATAGATATCAAAATTCTCTAGAGTTATTCCAGAATAATGTAAACAGAAGTTTATATTTATGAAAATAAAATTTAAAAAAAAAAACAAAAATTTACATTTAAATAAAATAGACGATTTACAAGGTGTTTAAGTTTGAAGAATGTATGGATCCGTACTTGATATACAAAAAAATCTGTTTTCTTTTTTTTTTTGATGAAATTCTCTAAAATTGTGGCACAGTTTCAGTTGATTTAAGCAGTAGCTTTCAAGAATGTCGAATAATGAAAAAAATTGAAGTTTGATAAAACTAAAAATCTTTGATAGAACACAAATCGTCAAAAATCGCTTCTTTCTTTGCATTCACCTTGTATTTTAGATTAATATTATCGTTAGAAGAATTTTAAAAATTTTTATATCATGTACGTTTACCGTTTATTAAAAAAAATCTAAAAAAAAAAAACATTTATGTTTTCGATATTACATTGATTTTTTTTTTTTTTTTTTTTTGTTTGATTTTCTAAATTAAATTTGATTTTGAAGGTGTCATTGCATTCTTTTGTCTTTTTTTTTTTCTTTTTTTTTTTTAAATTAGCAATAACAAGAAATAAGCACGTATAATGAAAAGCTAGATTCATTTTCAGTACCTACAGCAAATATATCACGTATAAAATGATGATGTTGTTTTTTTTATTTTTTTCGTTTATTAAATGAAACGATTGCCAATCGATAAAATAATAACGATTCATTGATGTGCTTTAAGAATTGTTCTATAATTTGGAAAAAAACAATAAAAATAAAAATAAAAAATTCACATAATGAACTGAATCTGATTTAATCGAGTCCTTACCATTAATTGAATTTAGAATATCCTTACGAAGGATTCAATTTAACGAAAAATTGTAACACTAATTTCAAATCGATATAATTACGTACAAAATAATTTTCGAAAATTAATCAATTTTATTGATTTAATCATTTCCTTTGATTCTTGTAGCATTTCTATAATTTAATATGAAAAAAAAAAAAAAAAATTATTTTCTCATGTATAATGCATGATAATGAGTACATATGTATCTAAAATAATTTTACTTGTTCAACAATATAACATGTTATTTTAATGGAATCGTAATAATAAAGAGTCTATTATTGAAGGAAATTGTGAAAAAAAAAAACAAACACACTAAAAAACAATATTTTATTTATGTTGAAATTTTTAATGTAATGTTCAATGTACATATGTAATATATGGAATTTCACATACTCGTATATTTTATATGCTTCAGAGATTATTTGTTTTTTAATTATAGTTTGTACAGGTGATTCGATGTGAAAAAAAAAATGTGTTCAATTCAGAAAATTCATGATATTCAGGAAAAAGAATTTTTTTTTTTTTTATTATAAAATTGCAAATTTTATTTCCTACACATTTCGAAATTTATATTCAAAAACAACAAAAACAAAACAAGAAATTTTCAATTTTCATAATAATCAATCATTTTCAATTTTTCAATAATACTTATTTTCTTTTTTTTCCTTATTGTATAATTAAAAATTCGTAAATCATGAAATTATTAATTATTTTTTTTTTTTCATAAAATAATTGAGTAAATAGTAAAATTTATACCAAAAATTCATAAATAAAAGCTAATTAAAAAATAAATACTAACACTTTTCACTAATTAAAAAAAAATATATATATATCCTCCATAATTTGATTACCACAAGAGATCCGGCATATTTAAAATTAAATCATAAACTTTATTCGTTCGTTCGTATCATATAAATGAAATTACCTTTTTAGAATTTAATTTTCATGTTGTATTTTATTTAACTTGATTGTCATTTTAAAACAACAACAACAACAACAACAAAAAATCATTAAAAGGTAAAATACTACAAAATCATATAAATATATACGAGTATGTATAATTCTGTGGTCACATTCACAAACCGTTTAAATCTGAAAATGTACTTTTGAGAAAAATTTATTTGAATATTCAATATCCAAAGTAAAGCTGTTATGTTTTTGATCCATAACTTTTGAAAAAAAAAAATAAGACACAACAACTCCAATTTTAACAGAATAACGAACGAGGTACTATAAAGATCTAGGTGGTATTATCTAAATTTTTGCTTATGTCGACTTCACCGGTTTGTGAATGTGACCACAGAATTTACATCATCTGAGATCTGACAACTATAATATTTCACATATTGAAAATGAAAAGAAGAAAAAAAATTTTTATGACACGATGTGCTGGTGTAATTTAGTTAAAATGTGTAAATTGTTAATTATAGTTTATTGCAATGGTCTTGACATACATTTTAATTTCATGAGTAAATTATGATTTCAATAAACTACAACAACAAAAAAGTAGAAATATTTTGATTTGAAAATGTCATCAATACGCTTCTTAACACATGAAACCATTACAGTGATTTTTTCGAACTAAAAATAAAATGAAAAATTTAAGATTTTATTTGTTCTTTCACTTTTCTTCTCTTTTTTTATGGATCAACAACTCATTAAATATCCTGGCCTCTTGCAACTTTCATTTCACTTTATTTAATTTCATTTTCTTCCAAATCCATTAACTATAAGCCCTGACATTAAAAATCGCTTTTTTGATTTTACACTTCAAATTTCCAGGACATTAGTAAAATCCTGAATGTAATGTTTTACCATTTTTTCACAAGTCTTGAAAGCTAACATTTAGTGAATAAATTAAGGATTACAGAGGATATTTTTCTTTTTTATTGTTGATTTGTCCCATTCAATTTTTTTGGTGTTTTGCCAAAATTTTATTTTGATATTCCTTTGTTTTGTATTCGAAAATTAAACTACGTTTTCAAATGGATTTTTGTAATATTACGTTTTTTTTTTTTTTTTTTTTTTGTTGGAAAAAAGGACATTTTTCACTTCAACACTGTTTGATTTTGCCAAAAAAAATTTTGTAATATTTTTCATTACAGACATATTCTTCTTGTTCCAATAATCGTATACATAATTTATTTCCTCAATAAACACGATAATGTAGAATAATTTAAAAAAATTAGCATTACATGATCTTATGAAAGAAAGAATTTATAAGACTTTCAAGAGTAATTACAAAATTCCATAAATTACTGTAGAAAAACACAAAAATATTGATTCCTTATATGGTTTAATATCCAAAAATGGTACCACAAAAAGAAATATAAACATGTATACGCACAAATTTTATTACGAACAAAAAATTTCAATTGCAAATTTCAAAAGAAACAACATAATCCGATATAATCTTTAACAGGTTCGGTAACTATATTCCTCAAGTTGGATGAACCTGATGAGGTTGTTTTTACTTTGGTTATAGTTATACTTACTTCACATGTAATCCTAAATATCGTTTCTCTTCTTTATTTTATTTTTTTTTTTTTTTTTTTTTTTTCAAAGAAAAATTGTTATTAGCATGAACTTGAACTAAAGTTGTAATAAATTACCTTTTCTCACGTATAGCATATTTGCAACTATTAGTTAATAGATACAATGAAGAAAAATTTTCTAGATCTTTTTATAAATGAGTTACTTGACCATTGAAGAAAGGTATAAATTTTATATAGTCTTCATTCGTAATTAAAAATCATATGTAATATCTTTGAAGGTAATTAAATTGAATAACAGATAAATAACTGGATTGACCACTTAATTATTTTTGAAAAAAAAAAAAAAAAAAAAATAAATCTAACTCAATTGATTGATTGTATACGAACATTCAAACAAAAATCAATTACAATATAAAAATTGTATACAAGAAATGTTCGTGAACATTTACACATTAGGTTAAAGTTCATTATTACTTGAACTTTGAATTTCTTGGAAAATTAATTCAAAAAGAAAAAAAAAAAAAAATTAACTCGTACATGCAATTTTATTTTTCTGATTTACCTCATGATGATACAAACTTAATCGATTCAGCGGATAAAGTCAATCAACAACGATTATAATGTGCATGATCCAAAGAACATGAGATACATATTTTTTTTTCTGCCTTTTTTTATTAATTCTACAAATAACCAAAAAGATACAAATCGACATGTCTATACATGATAAAGGAACTTTTAATAAATATTTATAAATACAATACAGCATATATAGCATCAGTAAATTTCTTGTATAGGATCGATTACAATGATCCTGATGGTATTTCTTTTAAACTATGAACACCATCATACATTATAGTATGTTCAATGTACAAGAAAATTAATCCTCAAGAGATTTATAATCATCGTCGTCATCATCATCATCATCATGAGAATTTTAAATTTACTGAAAAATGTCTTGAACTTGAAAAATATAATACATGATCGAAGCAATGTATATTTCTGTAATCTGTAAAACGACAATGAATAAATACAAGACAAAAAAAAAAAAAATCTTAATTTACATGTTCTAGCTTCTATAATTTTTATTTTTTTGTATTTATTGTACTATACTCACCTACCACAAAAGCATTGATTTTTACAAGGAATTGATGGAATCTTAATGAGTCCTCACCTCATTAAAATGGTAACATGAAAATTGTTCTTGACATACTTTGCAAGAATGATTACGTACACACATTTAGTAATAATTGAATACGTAAATGTAACGCATGATTTGCAGCAACAACAAAAAAAAAAACATGGTAAAATTGTTTATGACAAAAAATTTTATGATTTTGTTTTTGCAAATAAATTACATGTTTTTAACATTTTTTTTTTTTTGTTTTTTTTTTTTTAAATTGATTGATTAAAATGATGTCTGCACAGGATTATTGGTTTTTTTTTTTTCGTGCTAAATGTTTCGTGCTCAAAAGTATTTAAAAATAAAATTCAATTTAAAGATACTTCTATCATCAGATACTCGTTGTTTCTGGTGAAAAAAATAAAAACAAAATTTTTACTTGTTACGATATGCAATTGTAAATATAAATTTAATACTTTAATTAGCTTAACAGCAAGATTCTATAGACATCATTCTGAAATAAAGATGTCCATCAGGTAATTTAATGCGAAAAAAAAAAGGATTTAAAAAAAAAAATAATTACAAAAATATTATAAGAAGATAAAGAAAAATATTGCATGTAAAAATAGAACAAATAGATCATTTTATTTATTATATGATACTGGAAGATAAGAAAAAGAATCAAAGGTAAAAAGAACAAAAATCAAAAAGAAGAATAAGCAAAAAAGGGTGTAATCGTACAAGAAGTATGTTTTTTGTTTTTGTTTTTTTTTTCATTCGAAACTTGTATCTTGTAAATTGCTAGATTATTATTCCGCACATTGAAATTTAACAAAATAAAGATTAGGATCAAAAAGTATCTTGTTTTTTTTATATTTCGAATCAAGTGGAATTTTTTTTAGTAATTCGAATTAAAATTTTTAATTTTAAATTACGGTTTTTTCAATTTATTCTTAATTACACAGAAGGAAATTATTACAAGGAAAAGGATATTCTCATGGGATCAATTTTCTTCAGTATTCTTACTAATTTTATAAAAATTATAGTCTGAATTTTAAGAGTTGAGGTTTTTTTTGCGCATGTTTAACATGTCGTAGTGATCTTTTTTGTGTAGATATACGAAAGAAGAAACGTGTTACAACAACAAAAACGCATGTGTGTAAGTATCTTTTTTTCTATGCATATTTTTCTAGTATAATACGAAACCTCAACTTTTAAAATTCTGACTATACAAGGCTTATCGTGGAATATTATTATTTTATCCTTGTGTTACCAAATTGAACTCTTCTATTCGAGGAAAGCTGTTTGAAGGTTAATTTTTCATTAATGGGTGATTTTTCTCATCAGATATTTTCGTCTGACAGTTTAAAATGCTTTTACTAAAATTTTTGAAAGATTTAAATAGGACATTTTTTTATTTTCAATTTTACAAATTTATTGCACGAAAATCATCCATTTTGGAAAATGTATTTTTCTACAAGAAATTTCGAAAAAAAAAAAATCAAATTATATTTTTTATAACAAAGTTTTCATTCTTAAACTCAATTCGATTACAACGAAAAAAAAAAAACAGAAAATTTATTAAATTCAAAAAATTGATGTCAATTTATTACATTTTAAAAAAATCTTACAAAATTCCTACGTACTTCGTTTTCTTTTTTAGCGGAAATTATATAAATTTTTTTTTTTTTTTTTTTTTGTAGAAATTTTCAATTTGACAATCAAAAAATTTCACATGAAAATAAATCCATACTCGATGGTTTCCTTTTTTTTTTTTCCTTACAAGAAAATTATGAAAAAAAAAAAAACGAAAAATACTATTTTCAAGTCAATAACTTAAATAAAATTATATTTTCCGGTCCATAAGGGAAAAGGATATAATTTTTGTTCTTTTGATTTTTTTTTTCCGTTTTTTTCCTTTTTTTTCAATTTTTCTTCAATAAAGTTGTTGAAAATTTTACAATTCAATGAGCTTTATCATCGATAATATTTTGATATTTCATAGAAAATTTGTTCTTTTCTTCTTTCATTTATCCGTTTTTTTTTTTTTTTTTGGCTTGTAAAATTTAAAGAATTTATTTGATTTAGAGAAGAAGAAGAAAAAAAAAGGTGATGAAAAACAGAATAGAATCTTATATGTCACAAATTTAGTAAATTTTAAATTGACATTTAGATACATTTTGGTTTTTCGTTTAATTTTTGTTCGATTGTCTATTTTATACTCACAAATTTGAAATTTAACATTTGAATTTCAATTATAATTTTTCAAATTGTCAATTAAAAATTTTTAATATTGTCAAACGAACAAGATATTGAATTTTACAATTATTTTTTTAATAATTTATTCATTATCATGATAAAATTTTAACATTTTATTACAATCGTCTGGTAATTTCTGAAAACTAGCTAATTTTAATTTACCATCATCATAAGATGACAAATATTTCACAAAATAAAAATAAAAATAATATTGTATTCAATGATGATCATTGAGTTCATTGTACTTATATACGTACATACAATTTAACATACATGTATCTGTTGATGTAGTTAATTTAATATTTTACCCTTGAGATATAATGAGATAATGCGCTCATGATGTAAAAACATTAATAAACATTATCATAATTCTGCCTTCGACTATCTGTCTTATTATTGTTTTAAAAGGCGTACAATTTGAGTACAGAAAACTAATTATTAATTATTATCCTTTGTGTATAACGTTAAATTATACAAGTACATTGTTTAATTATAAAGCAAGATTGTATAACGAAAATTTTTGTATATTAGCTATAGCAATTTATTTTGTAGTTCTTTCATGGTTTGTAATTATTTTGAATATTAGAACAATAATCATTAAGAATGGCGATATTCATTAAAACAAAAACAGATCTGGTAAACGAATAGGATGAGCTGGTTTTGAAGGATACGAAGGCTGTTCAATGGAAAAAGAAGAATAACAGTATTTTAGTCTTGTATGTTAAAAAATGGCTAAAGAGCGTTCAGAGAAGATCACGCTTTGTGGGTCTTTTCATATTCAGATGGTTAGACTACGTAGAAGCATACATACCTGCAAAAGTTGGGATTTCGAAATTTGAACAGACTCTTTGCATCTAGAAATGACTAAAAAAAAAAGTCTGGTGATTGGCAAGGTGAAAACTCTGTACGCTGTACTGGCAAAAGAAGCAATATTTAAGGCCACAGCTAATTCCAAAATAGTTTTTAGTGAATTTTCGTTTTTATTTAAAATCATTCGAAATTGCGCTGGAAAAAATGAAAAAACAAAAAAAACTATATTCTCTTACAAAAAAGAAATTCGAAAATTCTGAAATAAAGATTTTTGCATTTCTTTTTTCATCTCTGCAAAAAAAATTATTCAACTTTTTTTTTTTCCAATAATTTTCTCCCTGAAAATTGTAAGCAGCTTTCTCTGATAAAAAAAAAAATTAAACAAATTTTATTTCCAAATTTCGAAAATTCTTTCTCACACAATAAAACTTCACAGTACATTTTCATATCCGCACGATTTCAAAGATCTTCTAGAAACTCTTCTTCTTTTTTAAAAAAAAAAATTTTAAATGAAAAATTAATTATTTTGAAATTTACTTTAATAAAAATTTAATTTTTATTTACAATCGCTTTTATTATAATTTCACATTAAATTTTCATGTAGACGGAGTACAATTTACTTACATTCAGATATCATAAATTATATTCAATATGATAATTACAATATTGCATTATGAGTTTTTGTACTCTTACTTCACCTTTTTGTAAAAACAAAAAAACAAAAAAAAAACAAATTGCAATTACATTAGATTAATTAAATTCATCGGAAAGCTTGCATTTACATTACACACTCATACAATTTCATATTTAGCAACTAAAACAGACAAGTTCGTACATTGTGCTACTGGCAATATAATACAGACAGATTCTTTTCAGATTCACCTTGAAACTTACATTATTATTTTAAAAATTCATAATTAAGCATAAAATGAAGGTAATAATAATTATGAGAATATCTTTATGATAATTTATCGTTCAAATACATTTTTTGTTTTTTAAAAAAAAAAAAAAGCTTGTTAATATGAATAAGTGGCTCTTTCAGTGTACTTTTGCTATAATGATGCATTTATCTTGAAGATATATATATTTTTTTTTCTAGTACACAAATTAAAAGAAGATTTATTTATGATATAATGATGTCTGTCAAAGTGCATCATTTGTATCCTTCTTCTAGTAAGAGACAAACTTGTTTTTTTAATATTTTTTTTTTTTTTTTGCAAACTATTACTTAAGAAGATTATTATTTTACAAAAATATCAAATAATGATTTATTGTTGTAATTTGTTCTTTAGAAGAAGAAAAAAAAAGAATATTAAGTTCCCTCCATCATTATTTATTAATTTCATGGTATAAATAACTTCCATAGATAATGAATTTTCATTATCGTGCTAAGATGACAAGGTACTTAGAAAACAAAATCATCGAATGATAAAAGACCAGAAAAAATTATCGATAAATACAAATTAAAAAGAAAAATAAAAAAATTCAACAGAAAAAGTTATTTTCTTTTTGACAACATCATGAAAATTTTCCTTCGAAGTACTTTAAAGTTTTTGAAGAAAGTTTTCTACGAAATTTATCAAAAAAAAAAATTGAAAATCAAAATTGGAAAACAAATTTCTTTTTTCGAAATTACTAAATCGTTTTCGAATTTTCGAGATTTGGAGTTTTCGAAGTTAGTGGCAAAAGCTTTCTCTGAAATTTTCGACAAAAGCTTTTTTATAAATTTTATACAAGAGCTTTCTGTGAAAGTCCATCTACTAGAAGTCTATACTTACCCCTACAGCTGACCGAAGCCAACTATGAACTAAGAGAAAACTAAAATACAAAATTTTATCCCTTTCTTTGTTTCACGTTCTTTTGTAAAAATAAAAAACGTGAGTGGGGGGAAAAAAACTTCTGTTAAACATAGTTAAGCTTTTTATAAATGGAAAAATAAAAGTGAGAAGAATAAGAAGGAAAGATGAAATCCCTGAAAAAAATAGCTGAACAAGAAATTAAATTATTTTAACTTTTTTCAATATCATTGGACATGAGCACATTAGGTGGTTGTAACAACATCTGAAGGTGGCACGACCAGTTGCAATGAGAGTGTGATTGTATTACACCCGTGAAGCTAAAATTATTTTAGATGATTTCTTATTATACCAAGTTGAAAAAAATTATACCATTATTGTTACTCCCAGCGCAAAATAACCGGTTTAACCGCCTAATGTGTACAAGCAGATTCTCTGTGCAGTTTATAGAATTTCTCCAATATGATGCATCACTCCCACTTTAAAAATTTTATAATGGCGGTGGTTATGATGCAAATGATTTAAGAAATGTCCAAACAAACAATTTTTTTCAAAATTTCATTATCTGCTAATAATCCAATATAATTAAAAAAAAAAAAAATAATATCATTATTTAAATTTTTTCACAAAGGAAAAAAAATGTAATTTGAAAATTTTTAAAGGATTGAATAAATTATGAAACATATATTTTTCCTAGAATACATAATATTCCATAACCTTGAACAATGTACATATGTACGTAATTCTAATTCATTTACCATTTTGATTTATGTTTTATATTTATCTTTCCGATTACATATAATTATTCATCAATTTATAAGCAAAATATATTTCATTTTTTCCTTTTTTTTTTTCCTCTTTGTTATCCTTCATCTTCTATTTTTGTTGTTGTTGCCATGATAGAAATCTGTATGACTGAATTTCATATTTTATCCTTTTTAATTTTTTTCTGTTATTTTTATTCTGATTTATTTATCGTTAGCATAATTAGATTATTAAGAAAAACGAAAAAAAAAGAGAAAAAAAAATAACAATAAATACGTATACAAAAAAAACTTTATCCTTGTATAACATTTTTTTTTTTATCTGATCCGACAAAAACGAAAAAAAATAACAAAAACAACAAGTAATTAATCCAACATCCTTTGTTCTTTTGTAATTATTTTATAAAAGTTGAAAGGAAAAAATAAATGAATATTGAAGAAAATACGTAATTATGCATATTAGAATCGTTTAAGGATATACGAGTATGTAATAACTATGAATGTATAGATGAAGAAAAAAAAAACAGTATATATTGTGGTATTTGTTTAATGTTTATGAAATTTTCTTTAATAAGGAAAATAAAAAAAATATTTAAATTAAATAAGAAAATAAATGATGAAAAATTTATTTATATGGCAGATTATCGTAAAATTATTTTTTTTTTTTCATTGTACCGACATTACTTGAAAAACAAAAGGATATCAATTTTTCATGTATACTTATTAAAGGATTTGTTTTTTTTTTTTTGGTTTTGTTTTTCTTTAATGAGATTTTGTGGTATGAAAATTTTAATGAAAATTCATTTTATTCTTTTTTTTTTTTATGTGTTTAAATGTGTAAAGTATTTTCACAGCTTATAAAAGTGATAGAAGAAAAAAAAGTCCTTTGAATTTTATTTTAATTAAAAATAACTCCAAAACAAGAGAACAATTTAATAAACAGTGTTTTTCTAGAAAATTAATGGAAAATTATCGGGGTTTTTTTTTTTTTTCACTGTGAATAGAAAAGAAGGAGGATTGAAAGATAATACGTACATAATTGATTCCTGTATATAGAAGTGAACTTTTTCTTTGATTTTCTTTTTAGAAATTCGAAAATTAGGTGAAAGATAAAAAAGATAATTATATATATGAAATGTAAGTGTTTTAAAATAATAACAAAAAAACAAGCAGAAGAAAAATTTGAAACTAATTTTGAGTAATAAATTTGAAGCAACGTTCTATTTTTTTTTTTTTTTTTAGAAAAACGCATTGACGATTAAGCAGGACGAGTTGAAATGCTAGTATGACGCGTTGATGAGTATGACACGTTGATAAGTATGAGCATACTCTTACAGGATTCCTGCCAGAAACCATAAAAAATAGGAAATGAATTTGAATCATCCTGGAGGAAAAAAAAAGTTTTATTTCCATTGGGATGCCTCTGAAAATTCCACAAAACTTCTGAAGATACTAATTACCTTCAATCACACTTTGCACACTTGGTGGTTAAACCGGTTATTTTGCGCTGGTTGTAACAATAATTGTATAATTTTTTCCAACTTGGTATAGTAAAAATCATCCAAAATAATTTTAGCTTCACAGGTGTAATACACTCATACTCTCGTTACAACTGATCATGCTACCTTCAGATGTAGTTTGAGCAGTTGTAAAAAAAGGTTTTATAACCGGTTTGCGTCGTTGTAACAATAACCTAATGTGTACAGGCTCAATTGGAAGTACTCAGACCTCAAGTAGTCTTCTGTAATTGAAAATATCATGAAAAAGCTATGAAAATGCAATAAATATAATTTAACAAAATCAAATTTTTAAATTTTCAGAAAAGAATATTTTTGAAAGAAAAAACAAAAACTTTGACAAAAAATATAAACCTTTCAATAATTTCAAAATAATTTATGAGTAACACAAATCATAAATTTTCTGTAAGGTGACAACAAGTAAAAAAAAAAAATAAATGTAATGGACTATTTTCAATATTTATTTTTACTCATAAAAAATTTATAATAAATTTCAAAGTGTGCAAATGTGTTATGAAATAAATCAAATAAAAAAAAAAAACAATAAAAATAAAAAAATATATTTTTTTTTTTTTCAAAAACAAGTTGTTGTTTTTTTTTTCTCTCTTTGGTTTGTCAAATAAAACAAAATTGCATATGACTTGATTTATTTATTTTTTTTTTTTATAAATAATTAATTTTTCTAGGCTACTGGCTTATTTTTATTTTATTTTTTATTTTTTATTTTTCTTCTTACAAAGCAAATATTTGTACATGTGCGATATTTTTCTAATTATTTTCTTCATTTTTTTTGTTTTTTTTTTTCATGGAAAAATACAAATTTTTATTTTTGTATTTTTGTATTTTTTTGCTTTTTTTTTTTTCTCATATTTTCCGTTTAATAAAATTTAACCTTATTTTATTATTGAAAAAAAAAATTCAACACAGCTGTTGAATTAATTTTTTATTAAAATTTTTATTATTGTTTTCTTAATTTTAAAAATATGGAAAATGAAAACAAAATAAGGACGATTATGTAAGAAAAGAAAGTTATATAGGAAATTGAAAAGGACTATGTAAACAGTAAAAGGCACTGTAGAAAATAAAGAAAGTCGTTTATTTTTTAATAAAAAAAAAAAATCTGAAAAGGGAAATAATGTGTTGATAGTAGAAAAACTTTTATTATTCCAAAAAAAAAAGCACGATTTAAAACGAAAAGGAAAAAAAGCTTGAATAATAATTTTACTAAAGTTTCTCAATTAGTAGATGGCACTTATTGGCTTTGAAATATTTTTTGCAATATTAATTTCTGTTAAAAATGAAATATATTTGTAAATCTAACGTCTCGTTTAATTTCAGTGAAATCTATAGACTGCCTGTGTTAAAGCTATTCCTATATGGAACCATGCTTTAGCACTTCCATTTCTTTCAAATGGCTTCATATGTGAGGCATATATGCTTATCCACTAATTGTAGGAAAAACCTTAAAGTACAGCTCCACATTTTACCTTGGAAAACAGCTTAAATTTTTTTTAATTTTTATTATTCAGATTATTTTGTTATCCTTTTTCAAATTTGAATCATTTGAGCTTGAAAAAAATCATTGAAAAAAAAAAAAGACCAATTGTCTTCAAGAATATACGACATAGTTTTCTAATAAAATTAACCAGTTTTCAAAAAAAAAAAAAAAAACAAAAAGAAAAGGGTTAAAGAATGGTTATCGAAAAAAATTTAAAAATAAAATCATGTTGAAAATATATTTTTTTTTAAAAATCTCCAACTAAAAAAACACTTTATATCGAAATCCAACATTACGGGATAATTGAAATTAGAATTTATTTGGTTTTCGTAATTTCAAAAATTCTTTAATAAATAAATTATTAATTTTGAATGAATTTGTTTCAATATAAATACAATTAAACTCAGGAGATAAAAACATCAATTAAATAATTTAATTTGTATGAGACAAAAAAAAATACAAAAAAAAACAAATTCTATCTAAAAAAAAAAAACAATAATAAAACATACAATTTCATGTAACAGCCATCAAATTTGAACTTAATTTTTTATTCAAAAACAAATAAAAAATTCATTAACAAAAACAAAAAAACAAAAAACATACAGAAAAATTTATGAAGGTAATCAACAAAAAAATTGTTTGTGTTTTTTTTTTTTTTTTTTTTTGAATTGTTTTTCAGTTAAAAAACTGTAATTTAAATGCTGGATAACATTAACGAGAAAAAAGTGCAAATATTTGAAATTGTTTTTTTTTATTCGCAAAAAAAAAAAACAATCAATTGAAAAATGAGAAATTCCCTATAAAGACACAATTAATGAAATTTTTTTCACAAAAAAAATATCACTCACACAAACAAAAGATTCGAAATTAAACTTTAAAAAAAAGGATACATAGGTTACAAATCTTTGAAGACCATAGAGAAATAAATTTGATAAGGACTCTGTGTAATAAAACTCTTGAACTATTTTGGTTTCTGTGTTGTCTTGAAAACAGTGTAACATATAAACTGCAAAACATCTGTTTCTGAAAAAAGACGTCCAAAAAATATTCTATCTTCTAACTTCAATAAATCATTGGAAATCCGAAAACATTTTTCTGTACATTATTTTTGTTTATATTTTTAATTTTCTTATGCAAAACGTATACCACAATAACAAAAAAGTAGATACTAAGAAAACAAAAAAAACATTTGTTGTCAGCAAATTATTGTATCTTTCTTGAACCAAAAAGCTTAAAATTATCTTTCCATTTTCTTGAAATCCTTTGACATCTGAGATGTCCTATGTTTCTGTCGTAATAATATCTTTTTTTCAATTTCTTTTAAAATTGAAATAACAGAAAAAGGCTACAGAAAATTTATTTCTTTTTCATCCTCAAGGAGGCATCGATTTTCATTCAGAAAAAAAAGGATATTTTGGTATAACGCCAAAGTACATACTACCACAAATTTCTTAATGGTAGAAAAAAAATTTTTATTGCATGACACAAAAACTGAAAAAAAAATTTTTTAATTCACCGGCAAAAATGTAAAGGTTTTTCGATTATTGTTTATGTTTGTGTCCTTTTTTTTTGTTGTTTCGTTTTTGTTTTTGTCGTTGTTTTTATTGTGATTTATCGAGATTATTTTGTGTATATTATGTGGTCAGAAAAACAACAACTTTAAATGTATTAACCAAAAATTTAATTAAAACATTTACCTTCACACAAAAAATTATTTAAGGATAATCAAGGAACATATGTATATATTTTTTTTTTTTTTTGTTTTACATTTTTAATGTTTACGAAAAAACATGACAAGGAGCGTATTTTACTTTTTTTGATAGTCGACATGATTGAATTTAAAAAAATAATGCAAATAAACAAGGTCACGGTCTAAAATAAGACAAGTTAATCTATAATGTTCCAGTATTCTTTTTTTTACGTAAATTTATGTAATATTTATTAAGGATTACGAAATTTATGAACACTTTTACTTGAAATGACGACCAACTTGATTCACGTCGACCAAGAAACTAAATCGAAAAAAAAATTAAATATTGCTGAAACGATGAAAGATACTTTTCTGAATTATGTTAATGAAAAAGAGTATCTACAGAATTTTAAATAAAATCCAGCAAAAAGTATAGGATATAGTAGTTGACACTTGACAGGCGCTAAAATATCCGGCCTGACTAAGATGCTTCTCAGTTCTCTTTTATCATTTTAACTCTTAAACAACACGTCCAGCGAAATACAAATGAGTAAAAATAGGTATTCAGAAAATATCTACCTTTTTAAAATACCTGAGTAAATTAAAATTGTAAAAATTGAATCGATTTTAAATCGTCGATTTCTTGTTTGTGTTGCCAGAAATTTTTTTTATTCGAAACAAAATACGTGCACATTTTAAATATGAAAAAATCCTAGGATTCCAAAGATAATAACTCTTTTCTAAGACTTTTGTCCAATCAACAAAAAATATTTTGATAAATTGGTCCTTTGGTGTTTTCTTTTTTTCATTTGTGTAAGTTTTTTTGGGAAAGGAAAATTCAAGCATATGACTGATTTTTGTTTTACAAAATCAAAAACAAAATCAAAATTCAAAATATAAAAAAAGAAACTTTTTCTAAGAATTACAATTCACGCTTTCAAAATTCTTAAAAAGCTCAGTCAGTTAAAACTAAAAGTATCTATTCAAAATTGTTAATGGAAATTAACGCTTGGCTGAATCAAGAATACGGCAATAGAACGACATTATTCTAGGAAACTAAAAACTAAATCATCCAACCATGTTAGGTTACAAGGTACACAAACTTCCAGACAAACAATAATTTTCCTATTTAAAGAAGCATATATTTTTGCCTTTTACAATTTACGTCATACATCCTTATTGTCCTTTCAGTATTATTACTTTTAAGTACTGACATTGCATGGTTTATGCTATTAAAATACCAACAGGTCATGAATACTTTTCTCATTCTGTCACACGAATTCTTAATAGTGTTTGTGTATCCTGTCTGATGGTTCTACTAGTATGCTGTTGTTATTGTTCACAAGTCACTAAAAAGCGATGCTGTTATATGCCAACAATTATAAAAATTTAAAAAAAAAACGCTCGCAGCAAAAAAAAAAAAATAAAATATTTGTAAAAATCCTTTTTGGTCTTGAACCTGTTTTTTTATAAAAAAAAAAAAAAAAAATTTTATTTTTTCATGAGCAAAAAAGATCAATATTTTTGATAAATGATTTTTTTTTGTTGTTGCCAATGTCCTTATTAAGATTTTATTTTTTTATATATATTTTTTTTTAAATTCCTGTTCTGAATGAAAATTTGTGTAAAATAAAATTCACGTACGTTCTGGTCTGGTAAATTGAGGAAATAAAATTTTACTCCTCTTTTTTACTTTTTTTTTCAAATCCTTTTTTTTTTTTACTTTCTATTGAAATCAGAATTGAACTAAAAATTTCAATATTTTTTTGTAATTCACGTTCAAAGACATGACAATGTATTTACGTATTTTTTTTTTTTTTTTTTTTTCAAATTTATACATATACAGAAATTCAAATAGGAAAATAATAAAGAAAAAAAATGAATTTTCTCAATTTGAGAAATAATTTTTTTTGAAATTTTTGTTTTATTTCACACGACTTCGCAAACATTTTTATTTATTATGAAATTTTCACTATAAATTCCTGATTAAAAATTTATGAGAAAATTAAATAAAACCATCAATGAAAAAACCACAAAATAATATTTTGTTTTGAATTTACATAATTTGAAAATGCCATTAATTTTCAAAAATAATTTTTATAAATATTTCAAATGTGACATATTAATTACATTTTACCTTAAAAATTTGATATTTTGTTGTTATTTACATGAAATTTTTATTTTGTTGAAATTATTTTTTGTGATGCATCATTGTTTTATAAAATTTTATTCGAAAATAATTGAAATTTTATGCTAAAATTCTAAAATAATATGAAAAAGAAAATATAAATTAAATTAATTTTATATTTTATCCTCATCCATGTTTACCGGCTGCAAAATAAACAATGAGTAGAGTGGATTTTTTATTAATAAAATTAGAAATGAATTTTTAATAATCATTCTTCAAAAATAACAATAACACTAACTGTATTTAATTTTTGGGTACATTCAAAAATGCAGTAATACAGTAACAGTGCAGAATTTTGCTTAATATTCGCAATGACCGAATTTGTAGGTCACTCTGGAGATTCCGAGTTTAAATTCGCCTAGAGTCTATTTAGATTTAAATACCCAGCTCGATATTGTAGTGGTATATCAGTGCAAGTGAAAGTTTCTTTACCAACGAAAAGTGATTCACATATTCCCAAAAGCCCAAAAGACAACCAATACTGCATTTTCGAACTTACCCATTAATTTGTTTTTTTTTTTCATAATTACTTTTCATGTACATACTTCATAAAATTAAACAAATAAACTTTAAAATATCCTTTTTATTACTTCTCTCATATTATCCTCATGTCATTCTACAAATGAATTTCTATGAAATTTCATATTTTCACATGTCTGAAACATTCATGCATTAACTCTCTCCTTTTTCAAATATATGACTATCAAAGCATTATAAAATTTGTCAGATGCATGTGAAACACAAAATACTTATATAACAAATTATCGTAGTATATATGAGATCCTTTATTCATTTATTCATTCATTCTTGAAACAGTTTGAAATTTTTTTGTTTTTATTTTTTATTCACTCTCTTGACATGTGTTCTTCTTGACATCAGCACACAACTCTTATTCAGAATATAAAAAAAATGTTAAAAAAAAAATAAATAAATAGCTAAGCAAAATCATAAATTTCTTTGAAATCCAAGCCTACAATCAGATGAAAGAGAAAAAACGATTATGGTAGATTAATTTCTCTACACACGTGCTATTGAAAAAGATACTTACATGATTTGTTTGAAAAAAAAAATAATAATAATAATGATAAAATTAATATCTATTATTTTTCATTTTTAGGAAAAATTATATTTTGAAATTTATCATCATTATTCATGTTGTAATCCTGGTAAATGTAAATTTGTTCTAAATATACGATTGAATGAACACAACAGAGTATATATTAAAAATGAATCTAGAACACATATAAATTTATATACTTACATTGGATGCAGATGATTGATTAATCAATTTGTATAACAAATAGTTTATAATTCAATGTATTGGTTATACTTTAAAGGCGATTCATTAAGTTTAATTAAAATTAAATTGAAACTGAATTTACAATAAAATTATGAAGATACATCAATTCCTTCCAACTTTATTCAAATTTTTGAAGTGAATTTAAAAGATACTTTTTAATACTTTGAAAATTAGATAAAATTAGATCTATAGACTAGATTAAAAAATAGTTCAATGTTTATAATTTGTATCATAAAACCTATAAGCACAAACATGCCTACAAAATAAAGGATATATGTTTTTTCTTCAATAAGTTTTTTTTCAAAAAATTCTACAAATCGATTGATACGTCAGTCTAACAAAAATTTTGATTTTTAGATTTAAAATCAAAAACAAACAACAAAAAAAAATCCATTACAATCGATTTACAAGGACAATATAGTCCTTATACATTTTATCATCTGTTTATGTTATTTCATTTAACAAAAAAATGAATGATGTATGTATATATTTTATTTTCTCCCATAAGATTACAATAATCCTTATGCTTAATCGTGTGTAAATGAGTGATAGCAAATACTCTCTACAAAACTATCATCAATAATCTCATTATCCTTATTTTTTTTTTTTTATCTCTTCATTCGAATAAAAAATCATTTTTCAAAAAAAAAGAAAATGCTTTTTTGTTGTTTGGGATTAAAGTCCTTTTTAAAAAAAAAAAAAACAATATAAAAAAAATATTCAACATTCTGTTTTCCTGTTTGTTTTTTTTATCTACCTTTCAATCCCTCTCTATATTTCCTTCTATTTAAATCCTTTCAATTTTTCAATGATGTGTTACTATATGAAAAATAAAAAAAATATTCACACACAATTAATTTAATTAAGTTTGAAACACTTTAGTCCTTTTAGTTTGTCATTCATTAGTTTTTTAATTAAAAAAAAAAAAAACAAGAAGTATTTTTTTATATTAACTCAAAAGGATGATATACGAACAGAATCCTTAACAACAAGAAAACAAAAGAAATTTATTATTAAACTCATAAAAATAAATATAGGATATCAATAACAAAACGAAAAAAATAAAATTATACTGAAAGATCCTTTTTAACAAAATAATCATCATGAAAAAACAAAAAAACAAAAAATCATTGATATCCTGAAGAAATATTTATGAGCGCTATTTTTGTTCTCAAAAATGTATGTGTTTTTTTTTTGTTTTTTTTTTATCTAAATTGACTATGAAATCCTTTCATTTAGTCCCAAATTTTTCCCATGGGCTATTCAATTAACGTAATTAAATTTCATTCACTTTCTTTTTTGTCTCCTTTTTTTTTCTTTTTTTTTTCCATTTATACAATGAATTTATTTATGTCAATCCAAAAAAAAAAAAAAAGATATATTTTCATTTGAAAGGACACAAATATCGGTCATTTGATTTTCTACTTTATTACCATCCTAAAACTGCTTTAATTAGCCTTTTGTTTTTCCTAAATTTTCCTGAATTTTGAAAAATTCATTTAATTTCTCTGAAACATTTCATGTATATTATATGAAACGTAGTGAACGCACTGGATAGGACGTAATTGGTACAAATGAAATTTATTAATTACTTTTTATTTGTTCAAAATTAATATTAATTTTTTATCTTGTACATTGAAAAAAAAATAGTTATCTTCCTTTACAGAACTTTCAATCTACTATAAATTTTTTTAAAGGATATAAATTACCTCAATCTATACTTTTGAATTGAAAAAATCAAAATAAATTATTTTATACTCACGTAAATCAATGGTTCTCTATATATCAAATGTAAAATATTTCTGAAACATTTAATATCCTGAAAATATCCTGATAACGTCATCATTTATTGAGCTTATATACTATATACATATATAAATTTTATTTTATGAATCAAATATAAAAACAGGATCCATTACCACCCACTTTCAACCAACCAACACATAATTCTTCATCAAAGCATAAATTGTATGACACATAATATTACAAAACCGCATAGTTTTTAGAATCCTTTTTACCATATATAACATCATGATATTCTTATCAAATTGTTACCCAACGGCTATTATTGTTAAATATATCCTTCTTTTTTTTTTTTTTCTTCTTCTTTTTCTTCCTGACATAAATACGTAAAATTGAATGAATTTATTTATCTATTTCGCTTACATTAGTTACTATTGTTGTTTTTGTATTATTTTTGCTTATAAAGCTCAAATACAATACTTTTAATTCTTTCAACGAAATTTTATGTATAGTATATCCTGTGTGAATATACATATATATCTATCAAAATCATCATCATCATCATTGTCATCCCCTTTATTGCTTTCATTGCTGGCTTTCATAAAATATTTTGTGAATGCGTGTCAAGTATTTTGTTTACGTTGATATATGCATGAAAACTTTTTAACGTTCGGCATAAATTCTTTAAACATTTTTGTTTTTTTTTTTTTTTTTTTTTTTTTTTGTTCAGAAAATAACAATAATTTTTGGCTTTTTTTTTTTTATCAAATTTATCAACATCATCATCGTTTTTCACTCTTTTCTATGTGCCCCTTTTTTTTTAAAAAGGATTCCATGAAACATTTTTAGAATTTTAAATCATTCACACTCTATGCCTTTTCTGCACTGCGACACAACTCCACACTTCTGTTCCAAAAAAAAAAAAAAAAAAAAAAAAAAAAGGAACAGAAACAACAAACCTCGTATAATCAAAAATATTATGTACGTTAAAGAAAGTTTAAATACGAACAAAAAAAAACACATTATATAGATCACATTTTAGAATTTTAATTAAATTTTCAAAATACCTCAGAAAAAGGATACATAACACAACACCATTTTTATAGTAACGTAATAATATGTTCTTAAAACATACACAGCACTTTTTAAGCGCCGAACAGAAGATTAAAAAAAAAAAAAAAACAAGTAAAAAATAATATACATTTCCTTTACAAGCATATTTTATTTTCTAAATAAAAATTTTTTTTTTCTTAGAAGCTATCTGCGGGACATTTCAAGCTAATAGCACACAAAGGTATCATAAAATGCAATGTTAACACAATGCTTTCACATTTATTTTACAATATTGTGTAATATGACTCCAGTATATACGATGTAATAAAAAAGCTTATGGAACTATGACTTCCTGAACGTATTATAACTTTTTTTTACTTTAACAAAATAAAGTATCCTGTTCGAATTTCAATTGTTGTTGTTGTTTTTTTTTTTTTGTTGTTATTGTTGAAGTTAACTTTTGAAAAGAAGTGAGCGAAAAAGTATAATGTTTACAAATGAACCTTCGATACTTTTGTCATGTACATATTTTAAATTTCAATAATTTTTCATTGTGCACAAATGAAAACAAAAATAAAGATGTTTTGAAAAGACAAAAAATTCAAAAAAAAGTCTCTCTTGTTTGCTGTTTGTTGTTTTTCTTTTTTGTAAAAAGAATGCTTGAATAAAGCTTTAATTTTACCTTCTAAAGCGATTAAATAATGTGAAAAAAAAACAAGTTTTTACAAGCGATTTTATTCCACTTTTTTTATAATTATACGGCAAAAGGAAATAAAAGCTCTATCCGACGATCTTTAAGTGCTGGCCTTTAAACTTCAAGCTCTTTCTTTTTCTTCCAATCTAAAGTCTATGACATTTATTGAAATGGCTTCTCTCGTTTTGGAAATTTTCTAACGTCAGGCTCTGTCAGATAATCCTTAAACTCTGACCTTCAATCTCCAAGTTTTTCAAACTTTTTCCTATTCCACGAGATTTTTATTAGTTTCTCATTAAAAAACAATTATTCTCATTTCTCTTTATTTTTCAAATTGGCCACTGTGGAAAAGTCCTTTATCACCCAAATTCGTTTAATTTTTTTAAAATTATAATTAAATTGCTCTTCTTAATTTTTTTTCAATACTGAGAACAAAATACTTTCTTAAAGAAAGAAAAATGAAATTTATCAGAAAAAATTTTTTGTTTTTTCTAAAGACTAAAGGGCAAGAAAAAGAACATTAAATACTTAGAACATTTATAAACTTTTTTGAACAAGTACATGTATGTTTCGATTTTGTAAAATGTTAATGTACTAATGTACTTTTTCATCATATCATCAGTTTTATGTAAGTTGACATTTTGACGAATTTTAGCTGTTTTTATTTTTTCTTCTTCTTTAATTTTTTTTATTTCCTTACATTTTCCATCTGTACTAACAAATGAAAGAAAAAAACAAATAGAATATATGATTTTATAATATGTGAACTTAATGGTTACGAATATACATACAAGCAAAAACAAAGTAGAGAGAGAAAAAAAATTGTGTAAAATCCATTTTCTTTTATTTAATCCTTAAGAAAAAATAATTGTATTTTTCGTCTAAACAAAAAAAAAACAATCATTCCAATTAAGCTGAGTAGCATTGTTTTTGTGCGTTTGTTTTCTTTTCCAAAAGTTTGATTGATATTTTTTGTCAAGATGACGAAAAAAAAACATTATTCATAGAGAAAGACACTACTTCAAAAAAAAAAAATTTCTTCAATTACTTTCTTGAATTTTTTATTTTTTTGATTTTGTTTAAAAATTTGTATCCTATGAAGTTAACATGAGATTTGAAGGAAGGACGGAGAAAATAAAAGAAATCTTTAAGGTTTCAGATTCAAAGTAAAATGTTATAAGATTCCAAAATCTAGCATAAAAATAAAACAACTTATAAGGAAAATAAAAAACCTTTCAAGTATAATGAATAAATACATCCTTTTACATTTTCAATCAAACCTTCGAATTTTTTTTACCTGAATTTCTCATTTAGAAAATTCAGTTTTTGAATACATCATCTAAAAATACTTTAGACTTTCCTTCAAACGATTTTTAAATGCAAGACAATATCCTTGTCATTTTTTCTTTAATCGAATGATAATTATTTTGTTCAAATTGAAACAAAACAAAAATGTCCTTCCCTTTTTTTTTTTTATTAGAAAATAAAATTTTATGATGAAGAAATTTCAAAATTTCCTTTTTTTGAATTTTATACCACCACAGCATCGACCGCACATACTAAGAAAGAAAACGATTTACTATAAAGCAAACAAAATCATTCTGAAAGTCATAATGAATTAATAAAAGAAAAACTTTTTCAGGGAAATCCTCAAGAAAAAAAAAAAAAAGAACAAAAAAGTAAAAATAAACCTAAAACAAACAAATGTAATTTTGTCTTTTCTTTTTTTTGTACAGCATGACAGATATTATTCCAAAATGAAACGTGATATGAGTTCATAAAAATGATACAAAAAATATTCGTGTATATATGAATGTCTATTGTCTTTATAGCTATGTATATCCTGTCACGTACAATTTTACGTTCATTTCGCATAAATCCGCATTCGAACAAACCAAGAATAATAATAATAAAAAAAAAATTGACTAAAAACATGAAAAAGAAATTAAAGTGGTCTATGTTATCATCTGATGAGAATATATATTAAGACTAAAGATTATATGTTATATTTAGTCGTATATCCTTTTCAAATAATAAAGATAATAATGATACGGACACTATGTACATAATTCATATTCTTCATTTAAAGAAGAAAAAAAAAGAACAAAATAAAATTGAAGAGTTAATCATTAATCTCGCACGATAATAATTTTTTTTTTTCTAAGAATCAATATCCTTTTTTTCTTTTTGAGAGTATAAAGATGTTTTTTTCTTTACTTTGTTTTCTGTAGACATTAACACTAACATAACAACAGGATATTAAATTTTTTTTTTTAAATTGAGATGATGTGATTTTATAAAACTTTTTTTCTTTCGAACATATTTCTTTAAAGTGCAATTCTATACATCCTTCAGCAAAAATTTTACTAACTCCAAATATAACTATTTTTTCTCTTCCCAAAATCCTTTTTCAAGTACTTTATTGATAAAAATTTAAGAAAAAAATATTTGTTGTCCTAATAATCTAATATCCTTTTTTTTTCTTTCTATGTAAAACTTTTTTTCAAGAAATTTTTCTTACGAACTTTATATTTCAGCTTTAATAAGGATATTATAACTTTACATGACAGGATAAAAAAAATACCTTTAAAAATAAGAACATTGACATTTTATCCTTATATCCTGATATAATTTATTGAATTTTTTTCTTCACTGAACTAAAAAAGTATTGAATAACAGAAATTTTATGAAACTTTTATACGATAATCCTTAAAAGGAAATCCGATACAAAATTGATAATAATAAATAAACGAAGGAAAAGAAAAATAAATGAATTATAGGATATAATTTTTCATATAAGGAATAAAACAGATTTTTCATTGCATTTTTCATCCTTTCTTATTTTTCTTCTAAATCTTCTACCTATGTATGATATGTTCCGTATTTTTTACTAAGAAAAAATGAAACACAGTTCCTTTAACTTTATTTAGGTTTATGTCAAAGGTTTTTCGAAAATTCGAAAATACTTTTGTTCAATAATTTCGATAAAATAAATTTCCGAAGAAATAAATTTCGAAAAAAAATGTTTTTTTTAATCAAAAAACAAAAAAATTTTTTGTCTGTCAGTTTCGAAATACACACGTAGGTATAACTGTTTTCAAAAACTGCAGAAGTTATTATGTTTCCTTAATATCATTTTTTTTTTTTAAATTTCTTGTGTATTTATTTCATTTCTTTTGATTTCAGTGAACATTAACATTAAATTATCAAAATTGTATTCATCTAAAATTTCAATTAATTCTGATATTTTATCTTTAACAAAAATTCCTTTAAATTTAAAACGATCAATATAAAAATCAGTTACTATACCGCAAAATCTTGATAATTTTATTGTAATTTTTTTAAAATCATTTTCAATATCATTACGTCGTTTCAATATTGATTGATATTCGGGCATTAAACAATTAAAATCATCATCATTTTGAATATTAACTTGTAGTAAAGCATTCAAAAATTTATGATCATTTTTAATTTTTAAACAATTCAAAATTGTCGGTTCAATAATTTTAAGAACATGTGGAATTGAATTTTCATTGATATCTGAAAGAGAAAAAAAAAAAGGATACTTTAGAGAAAACATTTTAAAAATGTATATAGCGCTCATATTATTCACCTGATATAATTTCTAATTTTACTCTTTTTTTAGTTGCTTCCTTTGTTAAAAAATCTTTCAAAATTGAAATTGTTGATAAATTATCACTACGAAATTCAGCAAATCCTTTTCTAGAAATTCAAAACAAAAAAAAAAACAACTGTCATTTCAAACTATATAGTTCTCAAAATTCTAAAATTGTACTCACCCATATTTACATTCCAGGACAGTTTCAATTAAAACATTTTGAAAATACAGGATATTCGATTCATCAATTGATAAACGTTCTGGTACTTCTGGTATACATCTTTCAACCCAATTGTGTATGTCAGTTTGTGTAAAGGATCCTTTTAAAGTTAAAGTATTAAAAGGTCTGAAATTTTATTTAAACATTTTTTTTTTTTAAATCGAACAAATGAATCCTGCAGGGCAAAGTAGGACAAACCTTGTCTTATCAATTGAATGAATTCGAACATGAAGTGATAAAGGACGAATAAAATGTGATTTCATTTGTGTATAACCTGATCTCATAGTTGGCGTAATATATGCTTCTAAATTACCATATTGTCCTTCAACTGTCCAAAAATACATTTCAAAACGATTTTTTGATGTTTTAACATTTGTTTTTGCTGAAAATTGATAATTATTCTGAAAAATAAAATAAAAACACAAATTTTATAATTTAAAAATGAAAATTTCGACCCCATGGATCCATCATTAAATCACATACTGAGAGAAAAGAGAAAAAAATAATAAATTTTAAAATTAATTTGTTTCATATTATTTAGATATGTATGTACATATAACGGATCAATTCATCTGTACATAATGAATTGTATTAAATTAAAAATTTTCAACAATTATTGTCATGTTTAAATAACCTTCATTGTTTTTTTTTTTTTTTCCTCACAGTCGATTTACTTTTAACAGCGCAACATAATGTGAATAATTAAATAATTTCACATATGAATATGACCTGTTCAATCATATATACATTTAAAATAATTTTTAAATAATAATTTACCGTTAAATCAAATTTATGATTATCATTCAATGTAGATGTTACAGATGCATTAACATTTTCAATATCTTTTGATGATATAGTCATAATCATTTTACTATTATTATTATTATGATTTTCATTATTATTTTCCAAATAAATAATTTCAATTGCAGCTTCACTTTTAATTGTTATCTCTAAAATTGGTATTGGTAATTCAATAAATAAATGATATGATGCATTCAATTTGTTTAAAGTTAGCTGAAAAAAAAAAAAAATAAATAAAGAAAAAAGTAAAAAAAAAAGAGTTAAAAAAAAACTCATTAAAAAATTGCAAATTTTTAAACAAGTAGATTCTAGTGGTTCTCAAACTGTGGTAGATGAAAATTTCTAGAGGCATATGAAGAATTTTTAATAGAAAATTATGAGAAATTGACACAATCAAGTTAGAAGAAAGGCTTCAGATGTGAAGTTCAAAAATCACGAAATATGAGTCCATCATGGTCTTGCAACATGGAATCCTGAAATCGATTTTTACAGGCTTTACAACGTAACGTAAAACGGTATAAAAATGCCACATGACAAGGTCAGTTTTCGAAAAAAAAAATCGATGATTTTTCCAGAAAATTAAAACACGAAACAAAAAAAAAGTCTAGCAGAAAAGTGTGTTAGAAATTTTTCTATGCCAAATTTGAAATCTGCGAATCTCAGAAAATATTCAAGGAAGCCTAAAAGGATTTTTTTTTACTTTTTTCCCACGATACAATTGGGTGTTCAAACGGACAAAATATAACAATTGAAAATTAGATGATTTTCGAAATGAATCCATCACGTTTGAGAATCTCTGGTACCTCAATCCTCATATTATTCCATTTAAAAAAAATAACAAAAAACAAAAACAAAAACAATTAACATACCGAATCATTGATCTCTAGCATTGATGTTGATGATAAACTGGACGTAACTACTTGTGTTGATAAACGATAATTCTCTTGTGGTTTAACCAATGATAATTTAAAATTTTCCATACTTTCACTTTGTGAAATTTCATTTGTAATTATATCATCCGATGAAAGTAATGTTGTATTCAAGCTATTTTGTGATTGTGATGATGTTGTTGTTAACAATACTGATGATGATGATGATGATGTTAATTCTTGATATTGATTTTTATGTTGTTGTTCCTGATTTTCTTCAAATTGTTGTAATTGTGTTTGCAATTTTGTTGTTGGTATTAATGTATTCGATTTTTTATTATCATTTTGTAAAACACGATTTATTGTTTCACGTATTACATGTTTATCACTTAAACTGACACTAATTACTTGTGTTGTTAAACCAAATATACTGCCAGCATATGAAAGTACAATTATTTCAACAAAACCATTTGAATATACACAACCACCTTGTATACCAGAAATACTTTCAGGAAAACACTATATACGAATACAAACCAAAAAAAAAAATAAAAATATTTAATTTGACTGGCTTTAAAAAAAAAAAAGGAAAACATGAATTGTTTTTTTTTTTGAATTTTTCTTACTTCACGATATAATTGTCTTGGTTCCATTTCATAATCATCATCAGATGCCAATGCAAATACTTGTATAGTTCCGTCTCTTCTTCCAATTAAAAGTTCATCTTTACCATCACCGGACATATCATATGTGTCAATGCATGTAATTGCATTTGGATTTATTTCAGGTTTAATAAGAACCTGTTGTCTTACTGAAAATATTTTTTTTCTTATTGAAATTTTTAATAAAAATAAAATTAGACATAATTTTTACCTTCACCACTAAAATGACCAAAATAAAATATTGATATTTTTCCATCAGCAAAACCACAAATAACACGATCACCATAAATATTTCTTGGAACATGTAATGTTGTTGGTACACTATCAAGTTCAATTGTTTGTCTTACACGACAATGTTCTAAAATTCTAAGAACACGTCCAGAACATGCAAGAATTGTTAAAATTCGATTTGTCTGTTTGGCAAAAATAAAAAAATCGTTTAAATTTAAAAAAAAAAAATCTTTGAAAATTTTTTAATTAAAATTCTTACATTATTTGGACATAAAGCAACTACATCAACAATTGTATCACCACATAAGTAAGTTCCAATATCCTTACAATCTCTGTAATGTGTATAAACATGATTTCCACATGTGATTAGATCAGCACCAGAAATGTACCTTTTAAACAAAGAAGAGAAAATATCAGTTACTAGTGCTCGTATTAGATGACTGCATCCTCTACCCACACAAACAAGAAACAAACAAGTCCTTCAAGGTTTTTTTTTCAATTTTATTTTCTAGTAAACCTAAATCCTTTTTATTCATTTTTTCTTTAAATAATCACATTTCAAAAAAGAATATCCTTTCAGTAAATTTTAATTACGAATAATTCACAAAAAAAAAAGGACTTTCTGAAAGTAAATCTCATAATTTTTCAAATTTTTCATCGCATCTTAAAAATTTATCATAATTTTTCTTTTCATTACATTTAATTTCATTAATGTGCCATTATTGTGGTAAAATTAAATCGAAAACATTTTATCTTGTTTTTTTTTTTACTTTCGTCCTTCTAATTATCATAAAATCCATTTTTATAGTAGGTAAGTACTAACTTGATCATTATGAAAATTTTTTTAATAGTTAAATTATACAGTATTCTTATCCTTCTCATAATTTTTCTCATTCTTTTTCTGTTTAAAAAAAAAATTTTTTTTTTTTTCACAATTTTTCTTGTACCTGTAGGTTTTCTTTTTTTTTTTCTTTTTTGGAAAGCATAATTTCCTTGAACGTGAACAATGCTTTCGAAGACATTAAGATGAAATTATAACACACAAACAAAAAAAAAGGGTGGAATTTCTTCTTTTTTTTTTTTTATGATTTACTACAAGTACTTAAAAACAATACTCGTTACAGGTAATTTGGTTTTTAAGAAGAGAGAGAGAGAGAAAAAAAAAGAACTTTGGAAAGAAAAAAAATGTTTAAAGGATAATTACGTCTACTTCAACACTATTTTAGCTAATTTAGTAAACTTTTTTTGAATTAATGTTCTTTTCAAAGTTTTATGAATTTAATTTTTAAAATGCTTTTTTTTTTTTTTCAAACTTACATGCATTTTATGGATTCCGTTAAATTTGTATCAAACGACAGGAACATTTTTCCTTTTTTGTTATATGCTTTAACAATATTATCAGTTGCTACAAAAATTTTATCTAAAGACGTTCCTACAAGAAAAATTAACTTTTAATTACGTATTTGAAAAAAAAAAACAACAATCCTTTTCAATGATTTTTACCTGGTGCACCTCCTAATTGAATACATGATACTTTTTTACCAACATACGCTTGAAAATGTATTTGTGCTTCTGATTTTTTTATAGAAAATAATTGTAAATTACCATCGAGATCACCGACAGCGACCTTTTTTTTTAAAAAAAAAAGAAATAAATTGAATTAAGGACATTTTTTTTTCCAGTGATTTAGAAATTTTTTTTTTTTTACCTTTTGTTGTTTTTTATATTCGTTTGGTAATAATTTAACACAATTTGATAAAGTTGTACCAATACTTCCATAATCTACTCGTGTTAATTCTAAATCCATTTTTTTATATCAACTCAAAAAAAAAAAACAAAAAAAGAACAAAAAGGATTAAAATTAAAATTTAGTTATTCACACCTATAATTCCCATGAAGTATCAGTTTTTTTTTTCTTTTCAATTTTTAATACAATTTCGAATTTGTTTTGCTCATTAACTGTTGTCAAGGATACCAGGATTATACAAACAACAACAACAACAACAGTAAAAGTTGTAGTCATGTGATATTAAATTAGAATGAGAATATGAAAAAGGATAATTTTTTTTTTTCAATTGCAACAGGTGTAATATGTAATTAAAAAGGATTATATCTCTATTATCCTACATGACACATATGTATGTGTTAAAAGTATTATTTATAACGCTCTAATAAATTTATTTAAATTTAAATTATGAGCAATAAAATTGAAAAAGGATATTCTAGAATTTTTAATTAAAGTAATTTACATGATTTTATTTTCTTTTTTTAAAATGCTGAGAGGATAGTGAAAAAAGACTTAATAATTCTGTTGAAGGATCTTTTGGAAAAAAAACAGGGTAGTCACCTTGAAAAAAAAAAAATCGAAATAATTCTGTTGAAATAATTCAACGTGCGATCTATGAAAAAATGATCTTGTAAATTTATAGAAAACCCTTTTTCCTGCCTGTCTAAATAGCGCCTTCCTTAATGATGAAAACCGTTCAATTGTTACGAAAATATTTTTATTTTTAGAAAATTTTTCACCCAATCTGGATGATCCAGTGTTTTCTGGAAACTTTCAGTTACTCAAAACGACTCAAACCTGTCACTAAAAAAAAAATAAAGCAGACACAAAAATCTAGTGGGGAAAAGAATTGAGTGGAGAGTATTTCGGAAGTTGAAAAAGTCTCCTTATAAGTTCCAAAAGGAAATTTTCCTTGAAATAAAACAGTATTTTCGTTTTTTCATTTAAAAAAAAAAAATTATTAATTAATTTAAATAAAAGTTTTTGTACAATAAAAGTAAATTTTCTTTATTTTGTTGTTTGTTATATTTTCCGAAAGATAACACACCAATTACCTTCATCATAATACGATTTTTCAATTTCTAAATTTTCAATCATTTTACATAAATTTTCTAATTCATTCTCTTCAAAAACATGATAATAACGTAAAAATGTTTCATTATTGCTAGTGCTATCGGTACCAATAGTTTTATTCTTGGTGCTAGTTGCACCTTTAAAACCATCTTGTAATTTCCATGGTACAAAAACATCTTGTTCAATAAATTTCGTTCTATTTACATGAACTGGTAATTGAATAATTTGATTTTCAGATTGTATAATTTCTATTTTTTGATTTTCTTTTGTTTTCAATTTTATCTCATTATTTTTTTCATCTTTATCATCTTGACGTAGATAATTTGATTTTTTACTATTAATTTCTTGATTTTTAGCCCAAACATAAATTAAACCACGTCCATTTTTACATAATATTCGTGACATTTCTTTGATTGCTTGTAATCGACGTTCCTAAAATGGAAAATAAAAGGAAATTAGAATTTAGACAACGTCCAAATCAATCTTTTGAAAGCACAAAATTAAAAAAGAAAATTAAAAAAGAAAATGAACCCAAGAATCAGAAGTACTTGGAGGGTGAGATTGAAGAAGCCAATGGCATTGATTTACCTGAGTTGCTAAATGATGAATAACTGCAATACTTATGCAACCATCAATACAGTTATCTCTGAATGGCACACTTAGACAATCACATCTAAAAACATTGTAATTTTTCTCACAGCACAATTGAAGTAATTTTTCACTTCGGTCACAACCAATCTAAAAGTGAAATTTTTATAGTTTTATTTTTTTATTTTTTTGATTTATTTTTAACTTAAAAATCATATTTACCTTAATCAATGATGGATAATGATGATCTTCTCTTTGACCAAGATATTTTCCATTTCCACATCCAATATCTAAAATTATGCTACCAAATTCGAATGAATTTAAAAATTCTGTAACTTTTGGCCATGGTGTATGACGTGTTTTACTAAAATGATTTGCAATTTCATCATAAACTTTATGAACATTTTCAATTTCTAATTTTTTTGCACAATTTTTTAATTTTTCTTGTGAAATTACATCATTATCATCATTATTAAGATTATTTTTATCATTATCATTTTGTTGTTTTGAATCACATAATCGTGAAAATTTACAAGTACATGGTCCTCGACGTAATTTACGAAATGTTAATGATGTTCTATTTTGACGATATTTTATTGTTAAACCACCTGTTTTACTTGATATAATATCCATAAAACGTGGTGTTATACCATGTGTCCAATCATATCTTGATTCATCAGATATAATTAACATTGATCTTTGTGGTATTAATATGGAAATTTTTTTTTGTTCTTTTTTAAATTCCATTAAAATATCATCTTCTAATGATACAACAAATAAAGGATCTAAAAATGCACTATGTGTATCAACATGTGATGGTATACCTTGTCCAGGTTTATAATGATTTACAGTTAATTGATCTGGATCATACCATTCAAAATCTGATTTAATTTTTTTCAATTTTTCCCATATTAAATCACATTCTTTTGGAATTTTTCTATTTAATGGTTTATCTGGATCAATTTGATTACTACCATATAAAAATTCATAACCAAAATGTTTAACAATTCGATGTTTTAATGAATTTGTATCATCATTTTGATTTTTATTATCTAATTCATAACGATTTTCAAAAACTGCATTCAAAAGAATTTTCTCTTCATCATCATTAATGAAATTTTCTAAAATTATTAATCCAGGTGGTGGTAAATCATTTAATGATGAATAAGATTTTTCAATTTTTGGTATATTTTTAAAATATGCAAGACATACAATAGCATTATTTTGTCCAATTTTTGATAAACCATGCATACCATTATAAATTGAAATTGCATCTTCAATACTTGATGTTTTCAAAAAACAATATGATTTATTTGGAATCATTAAAACTTCTGTAATTTTACAATCGAATTTAATGGCTTCTTGTATAAGAATTTCCTCTTGAAGACCAGTTGAAAGACCAGCATTACAAATTCCTAAAAACTAATCCAATTTTTTATGATAAATTTTTAATGAGAAAATTTTTACAAAATCAAAAAATTATTTACCATTGTCGGCGAATCAGATGTTTCAATTTGGATTTCTTTTGAAACAATTGCTGAACATCTTCTTTGTTTACGTGAAATTTTTGATAATTTACTGTTACTTAACATTTTTTTTTTCTTTTTTTTACGGAGAAATATATTTAAAAATATTCTTCTCTAGGACACTAGAATTAAAATAAAATTCTTAAATAGAAAAAAATTTTGTTAATGAAGAAAACCACACGTTGACGTTGTACCGAAAACAAAAACAAAATAATCAGCTGATTGATGACAGTTCCAGCTGATTGGGATCCATTCTACATACATTCCACAAAACTATTCACACACACACACATGAAATGATCTGTTTTTTTTTAAGGATAATTATTTTCAAAGGATTTACAGTTATATTAATTGAATTTTTATATTATTCAAATTTAATTAAAAATTAATAAAAATGGAACAAAAAAAATTATTGATTAAAACATGTGTGTCAAGTATTCTGGTCGATGGAAAGAGTCCTTCCCTGATTGGACATGTGCAAGAAATTGTTGTTTCCTTTTTCATGCGCAAACTCTACACTTTTGCAAGTGTAAAAAACCTACTTCGTGGCCCAATAAATAAAAAATATAAAAAAAAAACCCAAAAAAAAAAAATATTTCAGAGAAATTTAAAAAAAAAAGAAACTCTCCCCGGCGGGGAATCGAACCCCGGTCTCCCGCGTGACAGGCGGGGATACTGACCACTATACTACCGAGGACTTGTTGAACATTCTCTCAAAAGTTTCACAAGAATGATCTTGTTTTAAAATCAAACCAAAAAATAACATGCCAAAATTTAAAGGATACCAAAAATTTTCCAACATGAAGAAGTTCAACAGCAGAATCCTACCTATAAAAAGAAATAAGGACATTTTTGTGAAATAAAACACAATTTATACCGACGAAAATGTTTATCTCTTTATTTAATATCCTTTTTAATTAAATAAAAAATAAAAAATAATAGTAAAAAAAAAAATAAAATTCAAATCAACAGAATTACAATCGATTCAAATTTAAATTTAAATTTAAAAATAAAAAAAAAGAGAAATCCTAAAAATAATTGAAATTATGTTGGTTTTTTTTACTACTACTACTACTACGCTAAATTAATTTCTCCTATTATTAAAACAAAAACAAACAAAAAAAAAAGAAAGATTGTGATAAAAAAGAAAAGAAAAAAAAAATTAATTAAAACAAAAAAGGAGAAAACTGAAAAAAAAAAAAATCATATAAGGATTATAAAAATTTTATAAAATGAGGAAATTTCAAAAAAAAAAAAAAACAACAAAAATAAATAGTTTAAGGGAAAAATTTCAGGACAAACGAAAAATGTACTTTCATAATTTGTTGTTGTTGTTGTTGTTGTTTTTTTAAATTCATTTTTTGTTTTTGTTGTTGTTTAAGAAAAGAAATTTTGCAATTTGTTTTTTTTTTTTCATTTTTTTTTTTTTTGCATTTCACTTTTTTTTTCTCTTTAATTTGTTTTTTTTTTTTTTTGTTTTCTTTCTGTTTTTTTCATTATACAAAAATTTTTCTCATCAAAAAAAAAAAAAAAAAAAAAAAAATTGATAAAACTTATAATACATTAGAATTAAATTTAGAAAGTATGATAGAGAGCTATAAATCTATTTTTTGTAATTTTAAACTTAAAAAAAAAAAAAAAAGAAATAATTAAATATTACTCCTATTATCCTTAATGCATTTTTTGTTCAGTGCTGGTTTTTATTTTCTTTTTTCTTCTTTTTACTGTTAAATATTTTAAAATGTATTTTTAATTATTCTTATATTTTAGTTGTTTTTTTGTTGTTTTTTTTTTTGTTTGTTTTAAAGTGTCCTATCCTACGATATTACAAGAAAAATATCAAAATGTCGAATATATATGTATGTATTTTTTTTTTTTTAAATAAATTTTACAGATTTTTAATAAAATCCGATGTTGGTATTAAAAAAAAATATCCTTTTTTTTTTTTTTTCGTTCGGTAAATTTTCGACATTTTGAAATTTTTCATCAATTTTTCTTTTCTTTTGTATTTTTTTTTTTTTTAATTCTTCTTTTTCAATTTTTGTTTTTTTTTTACAAAGTAATCATTCCTTGATTTTTTTTTTTTATTATTCAAAATTTAAATTTGGTAAATGACAAAATGTGATTTACCATTTTTTTCTTAAATTCTTTGTTTGTTTTTTTTTTTTTTGTCAGTTAGCTTTTCCATAATTGAAAAGATTTCATGGAAAAATGTAGGATCTTTTAAAATTTTTACCATTGACAAATTTTTTTTTTTTTTTTTGATATTAAGAAGAAATTTGAAAATTTACCATAGGGTAAGTACCATTTTGGTACTGCTTGGTGCTACCATATGGTAAACTAACCAAATTAACCATTGAAAAAATTTTGATCCTGTGGTAACATTTACCGAAAAGATAAATTATTCGAATATGATAGATTATTTTGGTTGTTATGGTAGTAGCTACACTGTGATCAATTTTCGAATTTCTCCTTTAATACATAATCCTTTTTTTTTTTTTAGTATTTTGTTTTTATTGTTTAAATTCTATCTTAATTTTTTTAATTAATTTTTTTATTTACACAAAAAAATATGCTTTTCATTGGTTTTTTTTTTCTTTCTTTCTTTTTTTTTTTTTTTTGTTGTTGAATAAAACATGAAATGAAAAGCATTGTAATATACATACATTATTTTTTTTTTCAATATTATTTTATTTTATTTTAATCCTAGCACATAAATATAATAATATATGTGTGTGTGTGTGTATGTGTGTATATATTTTTTTTAAATAATATTTGTTATGATATTCGTAAATAATTTACAAAATTCAAAACAATATATATTTTTTTTTTTTCAATTTTTTATTAAATGAATTTCTTTTTTGATAATTCTTCATTTTCTTGTTCTTTTTTTCCGTTTTTAAAATTTCATTTTCTACCAAAATCTCCAAATGGTATTTTAAAAAGGTGAACGCAAAAAAAAACATTCCAAACGTTTTACTTGTAAAAAAAAAAAAAAACCAACAAAATTCTTACAAAGAAAAAAAAAATTAATTTTAATTTTTAAAAGGTTTTTTTGAGTTTTGAGAGGATAAAAAAAATAAAATAATTTGAATATTCCATTTAAATACTGAAAAAACTACACTCCAATCGATAATTTGAGATTTTTAAAAGAAATAATTCAAAAAGAACAAGAAATTTATCTTTTTTTTTTTTCTTTCGAAGCATTTCATTTATATTTTTTTCATGTTTTTATTTATTTTTTTTTTCTTGCAATAAAATTTGCATTACTTTTATTTTATTTTTTATGTTTTTTTTTTAATATATAATTTTTTGTTTTTTCTTGTTTATTTTTTTTTTTTCTTAAATTTTATTTTATTTTTTTTTTAATTTTTATTATTTCATGTAATATCTAAAATATTAATTAGGTACAAAGAAATTCTTTTTAAATTAAAAAAAAAAAAAGAAAAATTATTCAAACGAAAATAAAATAATATAAAAAAAAATTTAATTAACCAAAATGAAAGTAATTTTTTTTTTTTTCATTAAAATGATTTTTGTTTATCTCGATTATTTCTTTTTATATATTATTTAAAAAAAATAATAATAATATAGAGCAAATATAAGAATTCTAGTATGAATTATAGAGCAGAAGTACAGTTTAGATGTTTATTTTTAAATAGTACACTAGTAATATATTTATGTAATAATATATATATATTTTTTTTTTCAATAATTATAAAATAAAAGGGTTCATATTTACAAGAGATAATGGAACTTATCAATATTTTTTTAACTTAAATTTAAGAAAAGATTATATTTTTTATTTTATTTTTTTATTAATAAATTAAAAGCTAATTATTATTATTTTTTTATTTACCACTTTGAATACTTAAAAAAAAAAAATGAAAGTGGAAATTATAAAATATTTCAGTTTAAAAAAAAAAAACTTTTGTTTTTTTTTTAGTTTTCTTTAATTTTTTTCTTTTTAACGATTTTTTACTATTTTTTTTTTCTTTAACGAAAAACTAGTGCATATTTAAAAAAAATATATGTAATTTAAAAAAAAAAAAAAGAAATCAAGTAATAATTCAAGTAATTTTCATCATACAAAAGATTGTTAAAGTGTCCTTTTGGAGAAATTCGAAAATTCACCGTAGGTAAGCACCATTTTGATATTACTACCATATGGTAATGAACTTACCAAAATGGTTAGCTTACTAAATTTACCATTGAAAAAATTTGATCACTGTAATAACATTAACATTTTTACCGGAAAAGGTAAATAATTGGAATATAGTAACTGATTAATTTTGGTAACTGGTGAATTATCGAATATGATAGATTTACTTTTTGGTAACTTATGGGTAGCTACCATGATAAATTTTCGAATTTCCCCAATTTTTTTCTTCATTACAAAAAATGTATCCTTTTTTGGTTTTTCTTCTTTTTGTACAATTAAATTGAAAAATTCGTCGTAAATAGGAAGAAAAAGGAACAAATTTATATTGCAAAAATCTTCTTTTAAAAAATATTGGGTTCATTTTGTATTTTTTTTTTTAAATCGTTTTATCGTTCCAAAAAACAAAAAAAAAATCTTAAAATTTTTTTGAAATGTGTTTTTTTTTTTCAGTTTTCTCTCATATTCGTTTAAATTTTTTTCTACTGTAAAATTGAAGAAATGAAGAAAAGGTGAAAATTCTAAATAGAAAAAATAATTGTTTTTTGTTTTTGTATTTCTAGTTCATGATTTTTCTGTTTTTTTTTTTTTTTTGACTGGTCTTCTTACACTTTTTTATATTTTTTTTTTTTTTGTAAAAATATTCGCAATAAAATTGTAGTCAATATTTTTTTGTTTTTTGTTTTTTTTGTTTTTAAAATAATTTACCAACCAATTTTTGTATTAGACTCCTTTTTTTGTTTGTTTTTTTTTTCTTTTTTGTACAGTTTTTCAATTGATTGGTCTATTTGATGTGTGGTGAATCTATATATGTAGTTTAAATCCTAAAAAGAAAAAATTGTTGCTTTGTAGTCTTCTATCGTACAATTACACTGGAAAAGAAAAGAAAAAACAAGAAAAGAGAAAAATATAGACGAAATTAAAATACAAAAAAATAAAAATAATTTAAAAAAAAAATAAATTACAAGTAATTGTTGTCAAAATTGCTCCACTACTTTTATTTTTATTTTTATTATTATTATTTTTCTTTCCAGATGATTCAGTTTTTTTTGTATTTAAAGTACGTCATGAGCATGCAACTTCTGTTGATGCTGGCGTTGTTGTTGCTGTTGCTGGTGGTGGTGGTGGGGGTGCTGGTGATGTTGCTGTAGAATTTCCAGTATTTGTTGTATGTGATGAGGATGATGATGATTTCTTCTTAGAATCATTTGATCCTCCTGTTGAATTTCCACCAACTGGTGGACCAGTAACAGTTGAATTTCCACTGATTGATGGACCAGTAACAGTTGCCGATATCGGTGATGACAATGAATTATTATGTTTTATTCCACCAGTTAATGGTGCTGCTGTTGCTGGTGATGTAATTGTAATTACATCCGAATTACTCATTGATGATGTATTTGAATTATCATCATTCTGCTGTAAATGAAATTTGGGATTTTTTTTTTTGTTGTCCGAAAAAAAAAGAAGAGAGAAGGAAAAATATGAAAATTATCGACAGAAAAATTCAATTTGGGATTGTGTATACCGAAAACACCCAAAAATTCGAAATAGACAGAGAGATTTAAAGAAAAATGAGAAGAAAGAAAGAAAAATAATAGGAAATCATTATGAAATACTTTACTTTAAGATATATTTTTCTTTTTCGTGGTTTTTTTTTTTTCTGTCTTAATTATTTTATTAAACACAAAGAGGAAAAAAATAAGAATTATTTCCAAGTTTGTTTTTTTTTTTTTAATTATTATTATTATTTTTTTTTAAATGAATTTCTGTATTATTGTTGTAACACTCACGGATTCACTTAATCTGCCTCTCTTTTGATGTTGTGCTATTTCGTTCGATAATCGTTTACGTACTGCTAAAACTGTATTATTAAAATTATTATGATTTTCCATGCTACGTCGTTCACGTTTCAAAAATTCGGAATCTAAATATTGATTTAATTGTTTACGTTTAACATGACGTGCTTCAATTTGCATTCCTTCTTTCAACATTTTTATATTAACCTGTGAATAATGGGAAAAAAACAAAAAAAAAAAAACGAAAAAAAACAAAAAGAGAATAAACTACTTTTTAATTATTGTTACAAAATATCAAAAAAAAAAACAATAGAATAAAAAAGATATTATTCCTAGATTTTCAAATAAACAAAAAAAAAAAAACTTAAAAATATAAAAAAAATGACAATTTTCTTTTAAGTTAGGAAATATTTTTGTTGTGTTTTTATTTTTTCTAAGCAATAAAAAGAATTACCTTGAATTTAATTTTTACAACTAAAATATACTTACCGCATGTTGATGAACATGTGCTGTAAAATTTTGTATACTTTCGGTGAGATCAACATTTAAATTTTCAGTTTTTGCAAATTCTAAACCAATAAACCACATCGAACAGAATGGTGAAGTTTTATGTTCATTATTAGTACTATTATTACCGCTATTATTATCATCTGTTTGCATTGAATTATGTGAATTATATGATAATTTTTGTTGTTGTTGATTTAAATCAAAACATTTTGGATTAACATGTGCTAATGATATATGCTGATTACGTTCTAAATTTGTAACTAATAAACGAATTTTAGATTCAACTAGACCACACCATTCTAAATGATCTTCAGATGTTTGTGAACTAACAAGTAGAACTATAAAATGTCTATATCTGATTTAAAAATGAAATGAAAAAAATAAAATAATAATAATAATTAGGTAATTTATCATTAAAATTACATTTATAATATAATTTTACCGATAAAAGAAACTTGGTGCCTCAAATAAACGTTCCCAACTAACTTTACTCATCATTATTTCTTCAGTTGTTTCCATACCACGATTAAATTCAGTTAAAATTACTTTTTTCGTTGATTCTGATACATTAAATGTTGAATTCTGTTGTGGATATGCTGGAGTTATAATTGGCATTAAATGAAATCTATCAGATATATTTATACGAGGATCCCATACCTTAAAATATATAAAATTTTTCAAATGATATTTTACTCTAGAATTAAAAATTTTTTTTTTCTCTTTAACTTACGGGAAATCCAAGATTTATATTTTCTGGATGTTTCAATAATACAGGATGTGGCCATTTCCATTTTGAAAATACTAAAAAGAATTTTTGAACTAATGTTGCTGCTGCTGCATTCGGATATAGTTGACATGTTCTAGCAACTAACATTGCCCATGTAACACCACCAAAATAACCCAATGAATTTGAATAGATTCCATGTTCTAAAAAAAAAAAATAAGATAAAATTATAATAAATTCCAAATATAACTTTTTTCAATTTAACTTACTTTTTGCCCATAATTTAATTGTTCTTAATGCTAAACGAAAATTATCAATATTAGGTACTAAACTTAATATTTCATCAGTAACACGACAACCATTTAAACTTCTTACTGAACGTGGATCTAAATTTTTTAATAGATTATCATCTCTTAAATCAAAATTATCTGGTATTTCTTTTAATGATAAACGTGCAAATAATAAATCAATTTCGATACCATCAAAATTCATTTTAATAACAGGGACAAATGCTTCTTCAACTGAACGACATTCAGTTACTTCTGATTGTTTTTTTAATAAATCAAAAAATGATGTAAAATAATCAGTACGTTCAATATTACGTGGTGCAACACATAATGCATCAATATCAGCACCTTTATGATGTACACCTAAACGATATGAACCGAATGTATAGATTTTACCACCTAATTTTTCAGCCATTTGTGGTGGCATATTTTTTGATATGGATACATCACGTACCCATTGTTTAACTAATGTATTTAATTTAGCTAAAATTTCCATACGATGATTTAATTCATCTTCAGTTTCAAATACATTATATGGTTGTAAGGCTTTTTCTAATTCTTTTGTTTTTTGTATATCTTCTGGTTTTGGTTCAGCCATACTAATTGCTGATGTCATACCTAAGGTTTTTGGTTGTTGTTTTTGTAAATTTGAACCTGTTTTTGTATTACCAACAATACCAGAAGAATTTGATAATGATGCATTATTTCCAGTTGATGTTGATGATGATGATGATGAAAATCTTGATCCATTTTGTTGTTGTATTGTTTGAAATTTCGTATCAGCATTCCACATTTTGAATTATTTTATAGTTTTTCGTCTAAAACATAAAAAAGAAGATAAATTAAACATTTTTTTTTTTTTTTGAAGAGGAACAAGAATGAGTCACTTAGAAGACCTTAAACTAGAAAAAGTATAGTTAATCAACGACTGTTGTTTTACACTTCAAAAGGTTATGTTTTGAACAGCTGTATTTTGATAGTAAAACAGAATTTTCTAAGAAATAGGGCGTAATTTTTTTTCTAATTTTATATAGATCATCTTCTCTCGTACATTATCTTGAATTAAATTTTCATTTACATATTTTCATTATTCAAATTTTTCATTGCTTCGTTATCTTTCCAATGTTAAACTAGAAATAACAGACTTTTTGTTTTTCATATGTTGTGTGTGTGTGTACATACAAAAATATTTGCAATGCATGTTGTTTTTTTTTTTTTAATTATATTTTTAACTGACTTTGCAATGAGAACAAAAGCAAATAGAAAAATCTGTCTACCTAGATAGAAAAGTACTATTTTTTTAACGTCATATCATTTATAGGTAAATCTGAAATAGCTTCATTATTATTATTTTTTTTCTCTAAAGTAAAACTCAAACCATTCATCAGAATGTTAATCCCGCTCGATATCTAAAATTAGAATTATCTTTAGAATTTTCAATAAATTAATATAAAATGACTTGCCTAACTTGATATTGAAAAAAGATATACTCTATTCTGCTGATGGATGCTGTTGTTGCTACTGGAATTATGTATTTTGTTGTTTTGTTTTTTTAAATTCTTTAATCTCAAATTTTGACTACGACACAATTTATTTTGTTTTTTACTTTTCTTTGTGCATTTATGTGTATAAAAATTAAATCAATGAAAATTTTTATGTAGAAAACAAAACAAAAAAAAATAAATAAATAAAAGTAATTTTTAGGGGAGAAAAATATCTTTAAAAATAAAATCTATTACAAAAACAACAAAATAGAAAAAATAGAAGAAATCCTTCCACAATAATGATTCTGAAATCCATATTAATTTGTTGCTAATAATAGAAATTACCTTTAAGTTCTTTTTGAATCTTTTTTTTTTCTACATTATAATTGGAGGGTATTTACACTCTCGTTAAATAATTTTCAATAAAAAGAAAATAAATAAATAACAACAACATAATAAAAGAACACATATTTACACAAAAGATACACAATACGTTTATCATACAATTTAAAATCACACATCAAACTCATACGTTATAAAAATGTGATTTATAAGGACTTTAAAAATTAAGGATAATAATATTGAATAGCTACAAACTTTATTCTATCAATTTTTTTTTTCTTTCTTTGAGAAAAAAAAATAACAGGAACAAAAAATATTCATCCAAACAGACTGGCGAAAATTTAATAGTAAAATAATTCCCAAACACGAGACAATATTTTTTTTTTTTTTATATTATTTTTTCCTTTGTTTTTCCAATATATGATGATGATGAGGAAGAAGAAGCTCATCCATTCGGAATTACTTTTTTTTTCATAACTTTACATCATTTTTTTCCCCAATACGAAAAAAAAAAAGGCGAAATGTGTATGCGTAATCGCAGCAAACGCAACCATCATCATTAACATTTTTATTTGTGTTTTGCTCTTCTTTTTTTTTTTTTTTGCTTTTATGCATTTTTTTTTTAATACTTTGTTCTCGAGAAATCTTTTTTATTATTCAATAATAATTATTTCTTTTTTTAAGATATTCTACATAAACACAATAATTTATGAAAAAAAATAATAAAAACAACGAAAATTTTTTTTAAATTAAAAAAAAAAATAAAAATAAAAATTTCACACAAACCTTTTTTCACGAATCTTGTCAAAAAAAAAAAAAAAAAAAAGTGAAATTCATACAAAAAAAAAATGATGAATTTTCCTTCTCACACACTCACTTAACTTGTTCTACTTTTTTTTTTTTTTTTTTTTGTTAATTCAATTTCTTGGAAACAAAAACTTTATATTCCCGTTATTAATTTCATTTGAATAATAAAATAACTTTATTTGAATTTTATTTAATTCATTAATTCAAATAAATTTTAAGTATTTTTTTTTTGGTTTTTTTTTTTTTAATTTTACATTGAAGAAGAAATTTAATTTATAAAGAAAAAAAACACACAATGAAGAAGAAGCAAAAACGACGGACACGACGAAATGAAATGAAACACATCGACATATCATTCAAAAAAAAAAAAAAAAGAAATAAAAAATTATGTACCAAAATGGTGTTGTTTTTGTGAATTTTTGAAAACAAATGAAAAATGAAACATGAAATGAAGACAACTTCACAGTTTAAGTTTGATTCTTGCCAAATTAGAGGGACATTTTTTTTTACGGTTTTATTTTAAAAATATGACAGATATTGTATCCCCTCTCTAAATTTACACTTAACATAGATGAAAATCCCATTTTTAATCAATTTTTACGAAATCTGAGCCTGCTAAACTTTAATTTTCAGTGATTTCATACAATACACACAAACATAAAAAATCTTCAAATTTTTTACAAAATCCTTTCAAAATGTCAAATTACCTTTCATTTTTAAAAAGATTACAAAAAGAAATCGTCAAACTCTACCGAACCAAAATACACAAAAATATCCCATTATCCTTTTAAACTATCAAAAAATATCCCTTCATCTGGTCATCCCGAACGGATAATCCATCCACCCGCCACCGAGAAAAAACAAACTGTTTTGACAGCAAAACAAGAGCCAAAAAAAAAAAAAATAACAAGGAAGAAGAATAAAAGAATTGCAGAAAAAAAGGATTATTTTACAAATCTGCTCATAAATAAATAAATAAGTCAACATGAGTTAATTATTCAAACGGTCTAGTTTATTTTTTCGCAGAAGAAAAAACCCAATAAATCGAATTAAAAAACAAAAAAAAGACAAAAAGGATAGTATTAGGACATCCACAGATGGGATAGCCAGTTTTTAATCAATAACATTTTGTCATAGGTGAAAAATAATCAACTAATCGTAAGGTTTTCCATAATTAAAATTATTTTAGATAATTAAGCGGAAGAAGAAAAAAGGATATCTATAGAGAAAAGTAATTTATAGATTTTTTTTTAGTATTAAGTAATTGTGAAATTTGAATTTTGCAAAAAAAAAAAGTGAAGAAAAAGAAAAAAAAACATGATCCCTTGGGTACGTGAAAAATTTGCTGAACGTCGTGCTAGATGGATTGCATCACGTAAACGTAATGATAATTCATCATCGGTAGCCGCTGTTGCAGCGGCAGCAGCATCATCATCATCTTCAGTTGGAACGAATACCAATGTTAGAGATAATCTAAGGGAAAATTCAATTCATACAACAACAACAACAATACCAACAATAACAAGATTATCAAATATGCCAAATTCTAGTCATCGTGTTTTGTTAGAACAACGTCATAAAAATCAAAACTATAATTCATCAACGGGAAAATTAAATGGAAAAATGTAAGTAGATCCTTTTTTTAGTTCTTTATTGAAAATTTTTTAATGAAATTTCCTTATGAATTGGTTAAAAGGAAATGTAGGTTTTGATTTTAAATATGAATCAATTGGTCTGTGATACTCTAAAGAGTTTGAGACCCTTAAATTTTTCATTCAATAAAACACAAGCTGGTAATTTGACAAGAAATCCCAATAGTCACACAGGGAAACCTTGTCAAAAAATTTACTCAGAAATCTTGTTTCACTATACGAGTTTGTATTGCTAGTTTTGTTCATAGAAACAGATGAAGAACTAAAGAAGGATATAGACCACATGTCTTCTTCGAACTATGACCTCCTTCAATTTCATCCTCCATGTTCTCCTATCTTCAGCAACTCTTTTCCTTTTTTTTTTACCGAACCTTCAACAAACATTTTTCTACTAGACTTTCCGGTGTACACCCTTATCTCTTATCGAACAGACCTATTATCAAATTTTCCACCTTCAGTTCAGAGAAGCCTAGTAACCTTAATTTGAATTAATCACTGGCTTAAAATTAAAGAAATTCATTTACGAAAAAACAATTGAAATCATTCAGAAAACCAGCTCGAATTTAAAAAAAGCCACACAAAGATTTATTGTGACTAAATTATATAATGAACATTTTAATGGCATCAAGAATTTTCTTTTTAATTTATTTTTTTTAAATTTTTCAAAAAGCATCTTTTTGTTTAAATCTAAAAATTTTTTCAATAATTTGCTAATTTTGCGAAAGAACAAAAAAAAAAAACAAAATGGACAAATTAGCACAATTTTTTCGTAGACGGTTTGTTTGTTTTAAGTAAAATTTGGAGAAAAAAATTTAACAGAAATAATTTTCATATTGTTTTTATTTATTTTTTTTCGCCTTTTCTATTTTTTTTTTGGAACAGAAAATCTGAACAATTTAATCAACAAGAAGAAAAATTTGATAAAAATAATATTAAAGAAATAAATATAAAAATTCGTAGTTCAACTGGTAGAGAAATACAATTAAATGTTCAAACATCAATGAAAATTTATGAATTAAAAGAGAATTCAATACAAAAATTTTCACAAGAATCAAAAACTTCATTACAATTATTTACAAATGATATAAGACAATTATATACAAAATATCGTTTTACAAGACCAGATTCACAATTAGAATTTAATGAACAATTAACATTAGATGAAGCTGGTATACAAAATAATGAAACATTAAATTTATGTATAAAACGTACAAATAATCAATTAGATATTATTAATTTACGTGCACCAACAATAACTGATATTGCATTAGCAACATTAAATCAACAACAAACTGAATATAGACCAAGAAGAACTGAAATTAATGAATTTCTATTACAAGCTGATGTAAGTTTTTGATTATTTTTTTTGGTAAATTTTATCATCTGAATTTTTCTTTTTCTTTTTTTTTCCTTTTCTAAGTTTATTTCCATTTCTGTTTTACAGTTACAATTTGATGTACGAAAAGTTATAATATCATTAGCTGAATCATCTGCTTATATAATTGGTTCTGGACCATATGCTGAACGTTTAATTTCAATGTTTAAACAAAAATTATTAAATAAACGTAAACATCAAATTGATACATTGCAGTGCCTTGTTGATATGGGTTTTAGTCGTGAAAGAGCTGCTTATGCACTTAAAATAGAAAAGTATATATATATTTTTATTGGTTTATTTAATGAGATTTTTGAAACTTTTTTGTTTCATTCGAAAACGTCAAATGATCTCGTTAGTTGACAAAATTCAGTTTGAAGCTTTTAGTATGCTGAATTTTGTCAATTGAGGATCATTTGATGTTTTCGAAAATGCACTTCTATGATTAGCTGTGTTCCTTTTAAAAAGTGCATGTGCCCTGTTATAGATTAGCGTAGTTTCAACTACTCTCCCCCGTAGTGTGGTGAGTTTATGTCGTTGCATTTACAAACTAAGCCGGAGTAAATACACTTGCCTAAAAGGAAAACAAGCTGATGGAAAGTTTAATGACATAATTGAAAATTTTTACTGTATTTCAAATTTGACGTTTCGAAACAGATGACTTCGTAAATTAAATCATTTCTATGCGTTTCAGAAGTCGATCCTTTGCCATTATATTCCATATTCATTGTTCTTTTTTTGTCCTTAATTTCAGTGGAATCTATTCAGCTGCATTAGATTGGTTAATAGAACATCAGAATGATGAAATTCAATCAGAAGAAACAGCGGCATCGATTCTATCACCATCAGTATCAAAAATAGCCGAAATAAATGTAAATCAAACATTAAATTTACTTACTGCGTTTCAGTGTTCAACCATGTTGCACCAAACTTTTCCATTTCGACGTTTCAATAACCACTGGAAAATAACACCAATAAACACATCCTACAACCACGATGAATTCATCATATGCTTTGGTGCTCAACAATGTTGAATTCTGAAACGTAGTCATTATCTTCATTATCCTCTTTGATTTTACCTCATTTATATTTTCTTCTTATTTATCAATTCTACAGGATAGTGCAGAAAAAATTCAAGCATTACTTGAAATTATAAGAATTTATAGTCAAAGAGATATACCACCACCAAATGAAACAGTTAATACATTAGTTGATATGGGTTTTACAGAACAAGATGTATTAAAAGCATTAAGGATAACACGTAATAATCAAGCAGCTGCATGTGAATGGTTATGTGGTAATCGTAGTACAAGTTTAACAGAATTACGTGATGGTCTATCACCAGAATCACCAATTTTAAAAGCAATGATGGAATCACCACAAGTTCAAATGAGTTTAGGTAATCCAAAAATGTTTATAGGTGAGTCTCCTGTATGTCAAATGAAAATGTTCCTTATAAGAATTTTTTTAAAAAAAATATATATTATCTCTTTGCAAAAAAAAAAAAATAGCTTACCTTTCGATGCTTGAAAATCATAATGCACTTACAATGTGGCTTGGTGATAGTGATACATCATCAGTTTTATCGCATATTTTACGTAAATATCATGAAGAGAAACATATTTTAGGGATAAATCAATTTAATAGCAACAACAACAATAATAGTACTCGATAATCATCTTTTTTTTTTTTGTTTTATTGTTGAAAAAAAAAAACAAATAAACAGGAAATTGGCGTAAGTACAAAAAAAAAACGACAAAATTGAAAATTGAAAAACGGAACATTATGATGAAATATTTAAAATTCTTACTGAAAAAAAGAAAAGAAACAATATAATAAATTTTCCCTTTAAATAAGAAAACTAGTCATTTTCGAATTCGAAAATTCAGTTTTAGTGAAATTAGTTAAAAGAAAAATTATTTAAAAATTTAACACCATTGTAGCCTTAAAAATACTTAGAAAAACAAAGGAACAAAATAAAACCACATTACACACAAAAAAAAATAATTAAAATTTTTAAATGTTCTTGTTGTAAATTAGAAATTCGTAATTGAAGTAATTTTATTTAAGAAAAACCAAAAAAACAATTTTTGTTTATTTGTAAGAAAATAAAACGGTAATCTTTAACGCACATTAGAAAATCATCATCGCAAATTCTCTCGTTTAATAAAAAAAAAAAAAAAACGAGTACACTTTTGTAAGACTTCGACTGTTTTTAAAAAGTGAGGACTTTGTGCGGTGATTTTCCTTTTGAAGACCACCATTCTAGAAAATTCGTCTTATCTTCGAGATTTCGTTTTATTTTCAATTCAAATAAGGATTTCTTAAAAAAAAAAAATAGAAAAAAAACAGACACACATAGAAACGAATTAATTTAATATATAAAAAAAAAACGAGAATTCCTAATAGAAAATATTGTTACCATTAGAAAAAAATTGTGTCAATTTTTTTAAAGAAAAATTATATATATTTTTTATTATAAAAATTCTCTATTTTCTTTGAATTATTGTAAAATTTGTATTATTGAAAATTTGACTGTTTTCATAAATACATACATAGTAAAATACGTTGATGACGTGAATGTGCTGGAATTATAGTCAGACTTCAGAGAGTCGTCATCAACTGTTTAAAAATGACTGTGTAATTTCAGCCGACTGCGCAGCCAGCTTGAATTAATGAACCTAATACCATTCCACGATTACACTGGAAAGTAGGATCATCTTCAAAAATGCAGTAATGCAATTATGATGCGGAATTCAGCTTAAAACTTTTATACGCTGAATTGTACATCATAGTTGCATCACTGCATTTTTGAGGATGCTCTAGTTTATGAATATGATTTTTTCGATGTAAACGTCGACGACTCATTTATGAAAGCAGCCTTTAGTTAGTGATTTTTTTTAAAATAAAAAATTGAGCTTTATTGTGACTTTTAAATGATTTGAATTCAGCAGTAGTTTTTTTTTGTTTGTAAGGAAGTCCAAAGCTCAAGTTTTGCTTTATTCAATTTTCTTTGTAGAAAAAAAAAAAGAAATGAGTGATTTTCATTTAAAAAGAAAAAAAAATAGCACAACAGTTTTTCTTTCTCTCAATTTTTAAGATAAATTTAATTAAAAAAAAAAATAATAATAATAATTGTGGTGCAATACAAGATAATAATTAAGAAAATTAGTTTAATTTATAATTTTTAATTTATTTTTTATTTTAGTACGGTTTTTTTCGTCTTTTGTAAATTAAAGCTTTATAAAATTTATCAGCGCTGGAATAAAAGCACGTAAATTGTTTCAATCGACTGAACAATCAATTTTAGCTATTAAAAAGCCGATTGAAACAGCTTACATGCTTCTATTCCTGGAGTATTTAAATAAATTATGAAAATAGGATTAAGAAATTTAGAAGATTGATTAAAAAAAGAAATTAAGAATATTTTTTTTTAGCATTTAATTGTTTTAAAATGCTTTTAATGTAAAATAATTAAAAAATATTTGTTGTAGAACTTTAGACTAGTACGAAATTAAACAACAACAACAACAACAAAAAAACGCGAAATAAATCGTTTTAAAAAAAAAAATAGATAAATTTTCATTTTAGCTATTGAGAATATTTTTTTTTCTTTTCGTTTTTTTGAAATAAATAATTAGAGAAAAAAAAAATTAAAGATTTAACAGAAAGAAGAAGAGTTGTAGAATTTAAAAAAAAAAAATTTTAGTCTTCGGCTATGAATAATTTGACATGATGGAACAAATTTAAACGAAATCACAATAAATTTAAATGGAAAAAAACAAAAATAAACAAACAAGTAAAACAGAAAAAAAGAAAAGAGTTAATAATTAAAATAAAAATTAATTTTATATTTAGGGACAATCGATGAGTATTTTTGTAAAAATAATTTAAAAAAAGAAAAAAAAAGAAGGATTCATCACAACAAAAAAAGAAAAAATGAATATTTATTTAAATTAAAATGTTATATTTAAAGAAAAAATAAATTGATTAATTAATTAATTAAAAACCAAAGAATAATAATTAATTATAAATAAAGTATTCGAAAAATTAACCATTGCTTTTTCATTATCCTTACTAATGTCCACTTTCTTCTGATAAAAATGGGAAAAAATTCATGTCTAGATTTTCAAGAGAAACAATGGTTTGTCAACGATTGTTGTTGTTTGTGGGTATAGGGGGATGCAGGCATCCTCAAGCACTCAGACAGAAGAGTCCTTTGTACTCAGCACCCCGTCTCTAGTAGTAAAATTTTTTTATTTTCTTAATAAGCGAGAGAATTTTGCCTAGGGGTTGAGAACATATGTCTTTCATTCTTATTCCATCAGAATTCTATTCCAGGATACAGAAATAACAAAAAAAAAACCCTTTGATGTAGAGAACAAAATAAAACTTCATTAATCCTTTTTCGAGCCTGAAAAGTTCAAATTTTTCAATAACAAAAAAAGAAAACACTTAAAATCTAAAAAAAAATAAAACTCATCAAAAATTTGTTTTTAACAATCATTTCATTTTCTTTTCTTTTTTTTTTTTTATTATTAAAAAATCATTACAGAGGATATAAATGTATGTATATTACACAAAAATTCATACAAACACACATACATATATAAATTTCATTTTATTATTATTTAATCGTTAAGGAAAAATAATTATTTATATTAAAAAATTTTAAAAAAACAAAAGTCCATATTATAAATTTTAGGTCTTTTCTTTCTTTCTTCTTCTTCTTTTTTTTTTCAAATAAAATAAGTTCATTAAAAAAAAAGGACGACGAAAAATTTTTTTTTGCTTGAGCAAAGTTAATAATAAAAATTTGAAAAAAAAAAAAATCATAAAATCAAAAAAAATTAATCCTTAAATAAAGTCGAAAATTAATTAAAAAGTCGTTTATTTTTCATTTTTAAAATTCGAACAAAAACCGAAAAAAAAAATCGTATTACGTAAAATTATTTATTTTTTTAAAGGACGAGATTAATTTCAACATTCATTTTTTTTTAGTATTTCTATTTTGAAAAATTATACAATTAGATTAGATTAGCAAAAAAAAAAAGAAATATTATTATAAATTCCATTCAATATGAATGAAAAATTTCTTCATTTTTATTTTTTTAAAGTTTTATACATAAAGTGGCACAAACACGCACACATACACACCATTCGATTAGACATCCACAATCATGCATTCTCATGCTTGTTTTATTTTTTTTTTTTTTTAAATATTTTTTTTAAGAAGAATTCATTCATTGGCATGTTAATTACAAAAACAAAATATATATTTCATTATTCATTAAAAATCATATTAAGTCATTGCAATTTTATGTTATGTCCAAAGATGAGAGACAAACAACAAAAAAAAAGACAAAAAAAATCATTGAATGTGTCAATTTTTGAAAATTTTATACCGAAAATTTTTCCATTCTTCGCCAGTTTGATCGAAGAAATGTTTTTTTGTTTTTTTTTTTTAAATGGCACAAAAATGAACGATTAATTTACTTCACGTTAAAAAAAAAAAACTTCATTATGACACAGAGAGACAAAAAACAAAAAAAAACCAATAAATTTACCAACGAATGCCATTTCTCACATGACAGCAAAAAAATATATATGTATATCGTAAATACTGGTTTCTTCCTCAAGCATTCGAAGGATACATAAAAAAAAAATTAATTAAAATTTGAAATTGGAAAAATTAGATTTTAAAAAAAAATTATTTACATAAAAAAACATTAAAAAAAGGGGTGTTGATTGACGGATAAGTCCCTTTTCAGTTGCGTAACGCCCGACTAAAATTCGCAATCTCAATCAATCAACACACTTCTAACTTCCCCCTCTCCCCATTACTTCTTTTTACGTTCCAATTCATGTTCAAAATTAATTCTAGCATTATTCAATACTTTTTGTGTTTTTTCAATTTGAGAACGTAAATCACGTTCAATTTGTTCTTTTCTTTGATTTGCTGAACGTAATTTATTCCATGTTTCTTCTAATGCATGTTTTGTATGACGTAATTTACGTCGTAATTCTTCATTTTCTTGATCAATTTTAGCGCAATCATGTTTTATAGTTGTTTTTGTTGGTGATGTGGTTGTTAATGTAACATAAGTTGTATTTGTTGCTACGGTTACTGTTGTTGGTGCTGATGTTGAATTGTTGCTGTTGTTGTTGTTGTTATTGTTAATTGTATCCACATCATCACTACTTGCATTTCCTTTATCCGATTCATTGTTATTTCTATTCTCTTTTTCCTCTTCATCACAACTTGTTGTTGTTGATGCAATTCCAGTAGCTTTTAAACGATCTGAAACAGTAATAGGTTGTGGTGCTGATACCATTTCAACACTTGATGTTCGACCACCACCAACATCACTTTCAATACCTAAATCTGGTGATGAGTTATCATGACGACGTCGATATGAATTACCACTATTTCTTTCTGGTGGTGAACTATCAGTACCATTTGTAGTATTTTTAATCATCATTGGAACTTCTTCAGATGTATATCCTGAAGCTTCTTCACTTCCAATTCCAGATGAAGATGGATTTCTGATTTTTAATTCATTTGAATTTTGTTCATTGAATTTTTCTTGTTGTTGTTGTCTTTTAAACATTTTTTCTTTTATTGCTGTAGCATTTTGTGCATTATCTTCAGCTTGTTTTGTTATACGTACCATTAAATCATATTTTTCTTTTTCACATTTATCTAATTTTTTTTGTAATTCAATTAATTTTGTTTCAAATTGTAATTTATCATTCATTGCTTTTGTACGTTCTAATGATGCTTTTGATGCTTGTAATGTTGATTCATCTAAATTCTTTTTTAAATTTCTTATACATTTTTCATTATCAATTAATTGATTATTTAATTCAATTTCATTCTCTTGTAAAAATTCAATTGTATTTTGTGATTCATTAAAACGTTTTTGTATATATTCTAATTCTTGTTTTAAATTATTATATAATATATTTGATATCCAATCACGTGCTAAATTATTTTGAAATTTATCTTCTTGTTCTTTTAATTTTTTTTCATATTCATCAATTAATTCTTGACGTATTTTATTCAATTTTTTTTCTTCATTTTCAATTGATATTTCTAATTGTTTTTCATATTTTAATTTTAAATTTTCAATATCATTTTTAATTGTATCAATTTTCATTTCATTAACACGTAATTCAATATTTAAATTATCACGTTCTTTTTGTATACGTTCTAATATTATTTCTTTTTCATTAATTTGCCTTTTTAATGATTCATTTTCATATTTTAATTCATTTATATTTTGTGTTTTATATTTTGATATTTCAATTTCTAACATTTCATTAACTTTTTTATATTCAATTAATTCACGTTCAATTTCAATTAAACGTAAATTTTCTTTTTTTAAACGATTATCAGCTTCAACTAATTCACATTGAACTTCTAAAATTCGATTATCACGTTCACTAATCATTTGTTCTAATAAATTAATTTTTTTTTGTGCTTTAAATAATTTTGATTTTCTAACAACATCACCACCATCACCACTTTCAGTTGTTGTTGATTCATTGATATTCTCTTCTTTTATATTAGTAACATTAGATTTAATTAACATTGGTTCTTCTAGACCAATTCTAGCTAATGATACTTTTCTATCTGGTTCTGACCATGCTTCAGATTCAGATTGATTCTCATTGAAATTCATTGGTAAACTTCTACGTTCTTTTCGTATAGATTCCATTATTTTTTTACGATCTAATTCTTTTTTAAGTGATTTTATTTCAGCTTTAAGATTTTCAATCATAACAATATCATTTTTATTATCTTCAATATGTGAATTTATTGTATGATTTTCTTTATTTTCCATTGTAAAATTTAATAGACCAGAAATATTACTTAATCGCACTAAACTATTCTCACCAGGAACACCACCACCACCACCACCACCAATTGATAAACAACTTCTTGATAATGACATATTTGTTAAACTTCTTGACATTTCTAAACTGCGATTAACTGCTTTTCTCATAGCACGACGTTTATCTGCTGCTAATACACTTAAAACATTATCTTCAAGCAGCGTATCTAAAAATCCAGCTAATTCTTCTAAACGATCTTTTAATATTTCACATACATCAGAGCATTCTTTTCTCCAAAGATTGGCTTTTTCAGCATCATCACGTGCTTCTTGTAATTCAATTTTTAATTGTTGTACAATTGATTCACAATTATTATCTTCAGAATTTTTATATAATCTCTGTATAAGTGTATCGACTTTCTTTTGTAAAATTTTATTCCTTTCTAATGCTGCACTATAATCAGAATCAGTAAATGATTGTTGTAATTGATCAATATCTTTAGTTGGACTGCTTGGCATTGATGCCGCTTGTGATTGTGTTTTATTAAGAAGTTTCGTTAAACGTTCAATTTCACGATTCTTCTCCCATAGTTCTTTATTAACCAGATTCTATAAGAAAACAAATAATGAAGTTGAATACATTGAAAACGAAGAAAAAGATAGATAAAATTAACAATTTACCTGTAAATTAGCCGTCTTTTTCTTAACTTCCAATTTAAGTTTCTTAATTTCGGCATCTTTTTCTGCGACAAGATTTTCCAATTTATTTTTTAATGTAGTCCATTCGGCTGCAGCTTCAGTTGCAAAACTGAGTGTTTTCTTTAAATATGATGCATCATTAGTTTGTGTATCCTTGAATTAAAAAAAAAGAGGATATTTTATAATCAAAATAAAATACAGATTTAAAGAAGCACAAGTGTCTTACTTACCTCTGTTAATTGAATTCCACTCGGGCATAAGAGATCCTACAAGAAAAAATTTTAATTGAAAGAAAAATTTATTAAATTTTTCTACGAATTTTTTTTTTTTTTTTAGTTTAAAGAAAAAAATTCTTACCGTTTTTTGTAATCTTTCAATTTCTGTTTGAAGATCCTTTGTATTTTTTAGTAATTTTTGTATTACATTACATGCTTTCTCGTGCTCTTTTGTTTTTTGTTGTAATTGTGTATAAACTTCATCTAATGTGCATAAATTGTCAGCTAATTTTCTTTTATTTTCGAGTAATTCATCTTTGAGTTTTTGATACTACAAAAAAAAAAAATTCATTTTATTTGAGAAAAAAAAAACAATTTTTCTTTTATTGTTCAAGTATGAATTTCGAAAAAATTTTAAATTTTAAAAATAACGTCTCAAATGAAAAATTACTTCGAAATGTGTCAGGACAATGTAAACTGTTTCTTAATCGCGTTTACGTCAGAAAAAATATCAAAAATTCAAATTATCAATCAGCTTACTTTGATTGAAATGGAGAATTTTTATAAACTAAAGCCACTACCTTAAAAAAAGGGACATAAAATCCACAACGTAGGGTTAAAAAATATTTTCCATGATTTTCAAGGATATGAAAACTAAGAATCATCAGTTTTTGTGAACTTTGAAAAATGTATCTTGAAAATAAAGAGCGGTACAGCAGAAAAATCCTTTGAAGATCTGGAATCAGGAAGTTGTAAAAAAATAATTTCCAGTCTCAAATTCGAAAATCTAAATTTCATGAATTTTCTTTGATTTTTGGGTCAAAAATTTTTTGAATGAGTGATTTTCTGATAGTTTGGAATCTAATAAAAATTCAAAAAACTTTCTTCGATATTTCAAATATTTCACAAATTATGAACGAATTTCCACCTTTATTTTTAAAAAAAAAAAGCCCAACACTACAGAATTCTTCCATATTTCAGAATTTGAAATACCAGATACCCTCCTCCCTTTGATAAAATTTCGACTACAAAACCGAAATCAACATAAAAAAAACACCAATTGAATTTCCAAGTAAAACTAAAATCAAACCAAAACTAGAAAATCCATCAAAATTGAATTCGAAAAAATTTAAAAAAAATTAAAATAAATGAAACTAATTCCAAATTCACAATATAAAAAAAAATTATTTAATAGGATTATAAAAATTTCAACATTTTTAAACAAAAAAAAAAGAAAAGAAAAATGGACAAAAGAAAATTGTATAAAAAATAAAATTGTTCAAAAAACGCAAATGTTTTACGTATTACAAAATTTAAAATTAAAAAAAAAATAAAAAAAACAATTTATTTCTACTAAATGAATTTTCGAAAGAAAATATTACGAAATAGTTTCATTTAATTTGAATTCTTCTTAATTTTTCATTGTCCTTTTATTAAATTTTTGTTGTTTTTTTTTAATTTTTTTGTTTTTCATAAAAATTTTTTATTTTAAGTTTTTTCCAAATTTTTATTCAATTATTTTATTCTTCGTTAATTTATTGCAAACATATTTAAATCCGTTCGATGAAAATAATTTATTGTCGAAAAATCCACCACCAGCATTCTAAACAAAATAGAAATTAGAAGAAGAAGTAAAAGGATATTTAAAAAATAAATAAATAAACAAAAAACAAAAAAAACAAAATTAAGAAGGGAAAATTATTTTTCTAATTAACAATTAATTTTTCTAAAAAAAAAACTCCTTTAAGGGGTTGTTTTTTTTTCTTCATTTTTTATTCTTTTTAAAATTATAATCGAAAAAAAAAATATTCACTTAAAAAATTAATTAAACAGAAATTAATTTTTTTTTTGTAATTAATTAAAAAAATACTTAATTATTTTAAATTAATTTTTTATTAACAAATTTTGAAATTTTCAAAAGAAGAAAATAAAAAACAAGAGTTTAAAAGTTTTTCTTATGTATTTCAAAAGAAAATATTAAAAAATGACTTTTTTTCAATTACAATTCGATTTAATTGAATTCCTAGACAAAATTAATTAGAAAATTATTCTCAAAATTTTTGACAGTATCTCAAGGTTATCCTTAAAATTAATTTTTGTTAAAAAATAAATAATTTAAAAAAAAAAAATCAATGAAAATAACTTTTGGACCACACACACACGAAAAAAATAATTAATTTCTGTTTTTCATGTTTTTGTTCGTTTTTCATTTTAATTTCTCGCTTTCTTTCCCCTAAAAACGAAAAATTCTTCAGTATTTAATTACTTTTTTTTTTTTTTAATAGTGCATTAAAATAACAGCACCAGATATAAATAATGCAATACATATACCGCCAAATATAATTTTCTTATTATTTACCTTATTAATATTATGATTAATTTTTTGTGAACTTCGACATTTTGTACTATCACAGTTAACATTTTTTTTATTATTATGTTTTATATTATTTAATTTTTTTATATGATTATTTTTGGTGATGTTATTCATATCATTATCATTATTATCATTATTTTTGATAATTAATTGATTTAAATTATCAATTATTTCAATACAATTATCATTATCATCATCATTATTATTACATAACATTAATTGATGATCATTATTTATTGTTGAATACTTACTACAAACACCACCTAATAATTCTGTTGATGATTCATGTGATAATAATGGTATTGCTGTTTGATTTGATTTTAAATTACTTGTATTATTTATTGAATTAATTGAATTATTATTATCATTTTTTAATGAACATTGATGATTATAAGTTTCTAAAGATTTTTCAATATCAATAGCAAAATTTGATATATGACCTTTGACATCATCACCAGTACCAGCAGTTGTCATCGTTGTTATACAATTATCATTTTTATTTTTATTGTTATTATTGTTGTTGTTGCTGCATCTATTGGTGTATTTTTTATCATGATTATTACCACAATCATTGCATAATAATGGTGATTTCTTTATATTAAAAAAATTTCGATCATCTATAGTTGTAGGATTTTTTCTAGTCGATGATATTTTATGATGATGATGATGATGATGATTTTTTGTTGTTTGAGTTGTTGTTGTCATCTCATGAATACAAATATTTGGATTAAAATGTGATATATCTGATGATGATGATAATGATGGATGATTATGATGATATTGATGTTTTTTTGATTGTGCATTTAATGAACTATTTATACTCATATGAATTTTTTGTTGTAATTTAAATTCAGTTTGATAATCAGAAATTTGACTATCAATATTTAAATCTTGATTATGATTATTATGATGACGATGATGATGATGATGATGGAATTCTTGTTCATTTTGATAAATTTGTGAAAAGAATAATGGATTTGTTAAAAATGGATTTAATGGTAATTGTTGTCGATTATATGAATTATTATGATTTTGTTGTTGATTCAATTGTTGTTGTTGTTGTTTTTGTTGTTGTAAATTTTTTTTATCAATAATTTCATTTGATGATGATGATAATAAAGTAAATTTATTATAATTTGTTATTGATGATGATGGTGATATATTATTATCTAAATTATTATCTTTTTCATTATATTTTTTATTATTAATAATTAAATTTGATTTTTTTAAATTTTCTTGTATAAAAAATTTATTTTTTAAATTAATATTTTCTTTATAAAGACGACGTTTTTCATTTTTTAATTCAATAAAAAGTTTTTCATAATCTTCAATTGCTTTTGATAAATTTGATTCGCTTGTTAATCGATTCAAAATTGTTCTCTAAATTCCAAAAATAGAAAAATTATAAATTAATTTACGAAAAGAAAGAACAAAGGATTTATAGGAAAAAATTTAAAAAAAAAAAAAAAAACAACAACTTAATTTTAAAGTAGCTTTATTGATGGTTGATATATTTAACAACAATAAAATGGAAGATCCGAAAGTAATTTTTCATCATACTTGGAAATTCAATTAACATTCGACAACTAAAGTTTTTTCGGTACCAAAAACATCTCAAAAGATGTGTTTAAACTGAGTTCAGAGACTTTTTATACACAAAATTTTTGACAAAACAGGATTGAATTTTTAATAACAGTTACATCAGGAACTAGAAAAACAAAATCAAGTGGACAGTTTCAAGTCAAAAAACCTTTTTTTTTTTCTGAGAAAAATTCTAAAAAAAAAAAAAAAAATAAAAGTGAATATCTTACCTGCATTTCTTCAATAATTTTTTGTTGTGATTCAGTTTTTTTATTTTTTTCAATTGATATGATTTTTTCATTTTCATAATTTTCTTTAATATTTTTAAAATCTATTAGAATTTTTTGTTTTTCATTTTCAAATTCTTCTTTTTGTATATTTAATTTTTTATTCAATTTTTTTAAATCATTCTAAATTGAAGAAAAAAAAGAAAATGTTGATATAAAAACTGAAGCACATGATTCAGAACAAAAAAAAATATGTGTATCATAATTCATTCTGATCATCATTAAAGTTCTGATCTAACGTCATTGATCCAAAATAAAAAGCTTACGTAATACTATCAGCAAATGTAATCATTCAATTTAATTAAGAATAAAAAATTTAAATTTAAAAAAAAAAATATATATGAATATAATTTGCAACGCCTTCTTCTCTAACAACTTTTTACAACACTAAAAATTTAACGAACTCTAATTAACCATCAGAATTTCTTTTTTTTTTTTTCTCTTAAAAGATAAAAGATATTTTTCATTTGGTCTTTGAGTCAATTTTTAAGTTCAAACGAAAGCAAACATCTAATTTTCTTCAAAATTTTCAATTAGTGCATTCTCATTGCATCATTATGATTTTCCGGAAGTTACATACTTTTGAAGCCAAAATAAGAAGAAATTCTTTTTGAATTCCAAAAAAATTGATTGATGACACTTGTCATTTAAAAAGAATGAAATACCAAAAAAGATATGAAGATAAATTGATCATTTTTCCGGATTTTAAAATATTCTTTTTTAATTGCAAGAATTTAAAATGAAAAATAATTTCAGTAGTACTTACCTCAATGGTTGTAGCTTCTTGTGTTTTAAAATCGAGTTGCTCTTGTAATTCGGAATTTTGATATTCGATTTCTTTAATTTTTTTTTCTAAATTATTTATTAATTCATTATTTTGATTAATTGTCGTTTCTAAATCATTAATTTTTTCATTTAATTCACCAGTTTTTAATTCATATTGTTTAACAAAACCTTCTAATTCGCGAATCTAATTTTTTGACAAAAAAAAAAAAGAAGAAAAAACAGAAAAAAATAAAATTAATTTTCTCATTGTTAGTTTAAAAATTAGCGGATAGGATGGGCTATATAATGTGATCCTTTGACCATCAAAACAAAAAAAATTTAGAAAAATTTTCATACCTTTTGCACAGTATCAATGTCATTTCCAATTTCAGTTCTTCCCATCAAATCATCTAAAGTATGATGTTTATTTTCGAATTCTTTATTTTCAGACTGAAAAAAAAAACAAACAAACAAAAAATCAATCATTCGAAAAAAACAAAACAAAGAACAATAATCAATAAATAAAACAAAATTAACAAGAAAATTTTATCCTCTCAAATAAGATGACCAACCTCTAAATATCGAATTTTCTCATTTAATTCATCAATTATTGTTTGACTTTGTTCTTCAATTGTTTTCTGTTGTTTTTCCATTAAATCCATTGCTTTGGCAGCCTCACAAAGTAGTGTTTGCTTTTCTTGTAGTTCTCTTCTTAAAACTTCAATATCGACCTAATCAAAAAAAATAATAATAATAAAATAAATAGAAAAATAGAAAAATAAAATTTTGAACAATCCCTCTTTTCAAAGAAATATGATCTCATCGTAATTAAATTTATGTTTTTTTTTTCTTTTTTTGAAGATTATAAAAGTAATAAAATTTAAAATAAAATAAAAAACAACAAAAAAAATTGCATAAATCAAAGGAAATATCTAATTTTAATCATCTTTTAATTTATCTTCTGTTCTTGTTATTATTATTTGTTCAAATTCAATGTGCAATGACCCCAAAAAAAAAAAAAATTAAAACGTTAATTGTATGAAAATTAAATAGTGCATAAAATTCAAAATAAAAATCAATCTTTTACATACACACACACACCCATCCACCCTCAATAAATTCATTTAAACCATATGAGATCAATAACAATCGATATCTCAAATAAAAACCCATATATTCATAAAAAAAAAAAAAAAATTGAAAATTTTCACAGCTCTATTTCTCGAACAAAAACAGAAGAATAGAAAAATCAAACAATCATCAAACTTCAATACACGCTACTATGCACACACACACATAATATGATTAATCTCACCTTAAGATCAACATTTTGTTTTAATAATGAATCATGCCCATCCTGATTATTGTTTGATGAACTATAACCAGGTATTTTCTCTTCTAAAAAATATATACGTAATTTTAAATTGAAATTTTCTTTACGTAATGCTGCCATTTGTTCTTCAAATTCACGAACAGATCTTCCTTGTCCGGGTGATGAACTACCACCACCATTTTGTAAACCATGGCATGGTGATCTATAACCGAGTGCATCTGTAAATTTAAAATACAAATTAATATTTTAGAAGAATAAATAACCTCAAATTGCACATTGGCAATATCAATTTTATGCCATATTACATCAAAATGTTTCCATTAAAATCATAAATCAATAAATTATGCATTAAAAAATAATCAAAATGCCATTAGACCGATATCTCATTTTTGTTTTTTTTTTGTTTTTTTAACATAAATTTTCATACGTCACGGATTTCATAAGTACAGCCGACTAATTAATTTTTTAGAAAATGATTTCTTACCATCAACATATTCTTCAATATCACGAAATGCACCAGAATTGAAATAATTCATTTTAATTGCTTTAATTGAGAAATTCATTTAAATTTTTTTATTTTCTATTTTTTTTTGAATTTATACCGTCTTTTGTTTCTGTTTTTTTTTTTCAACGAAATAATACCAAAAAAAAAAAAAACAATATTGTTGGACGTTATAAATTTGATTTTTTACATGTGGGAAATAAGAAAAACCGTGGTCCAATTTTTTTTTTTTTCAATAACAAAATATTTTTATTTTACTTTAGTTTTGGTTTTTTTTTTTTTTTTTTTTCAAATTATGTATTTTTTTGAAGTTTTCAAATGTACAAAACGAAATTATTTGGAAAATAAAAACAAAAAAAACAAAAAAATTGAGACAATCATGTTGCATATTTTTTAGAGGTTACTTAGATCTAAATTGATTTTTTGAAACATGTGTGTGAAACATTGTTTTTTTTTTTTTGATAAACAAGTGGATTTTGTAGGGTGTAAGCTCGAAATTAGGGGTGTTTTTTTTTTCAAATAAAGGATATCCAATAGAAATTTTAGAAAAGTAAAAGCCTTTCATGAACAATTTATTTTTTCTTTTAGGCTCTGGTAAAGTTCTGACCTTATATGTTCTTCATCTGCATTGGGTGATATTTTTTGGAATTAAAAAAACCGTAAATACAAGATGTCCTTTTTTTAAAACGAATAAGAACAGGGAAAGATAAAGTACGGGATCAAATCAAATAAAATACGTAGAAGGTCAATATCCTTACAGGATTATTTGAAGATGAAAAAAAAAGAATTTTTGATTTCACAGTTTTTGGGTGAGTCCACAGATTAAAATCTTCTTTTTTTAAAAAAAAAATTCTAAAATTAAAATTCAAAACGCAAAAGCATTTCTAAAATGTTTTTTTTCTTTCTTGAAAAAATCTTAAAATTGAAAAATTCTACGAGATAAAAAAGTAAAATTAGGTTGAAAAGAACATACAGGAAATTTCTGATAATAAAATACAAACTTATTAGATAATAAAATGCAACAAAATTCTTTTGGATATTGCAAAAAAAAAAAAAAAAACTTGCATATCATAAATAAAATCTGTAAAATTTGCCACAAAAAAAAGAAAAAGAAAAAAAAAAAAACAAGAAGAATAAACTTGATATCCGTCACAAAAAAAAATGATATCTTTTCGCCAGATATAATCTGGCGCTTTTATTCAAATAAAATAATTTGATGACGTCTTAATTTAAATTTATAAAGAAAAATGAAATAAATTTTTTTTTTATAACATTTGGCTAAAATCCAATCTGTATGACGAGAATAAAAATTTTTTTTAGAGAAAATAAAAAACATTAAATTTTCATTAAAAGAAAATTTTAAATACTAAAAATTCTTAAAATTAAATTGTTATCATCAAATTTCGCTTTTCAGACATTTTAAATACTTTTAAAATTTTTAACTTAATAAACAAAAAATATAAAAAAAAAATACAGTTGCAAATGAAGTGTATAAAGGGTGATTCTAAGGATTTAGGACATCATCGAAATCATTCTATTCTACGCTGTTAGCGTGATTAAAGCTGGAATTATTTTTTGTATATTTTTGAAAAAATGTTCTGGAATTTCGAAGACCCTGTAAACACACGATACAAAGAAGGTCCTGGCTAGATTTTGCAAGCAAACCACCGGAAAAGAAACACACGATACTCTCTCATTTCTTATCACATTAGTTTTTACTGGTCTCGTCAAGGCAGATCTCTTATACATAATTTTTTCCTAAAAAAAGGACTACAGAGTTTCGAAAAAGTTTATTTGACACACAAAGTGTCCTTTTTGATCTTTTGACAGAAAAGAAATGATTGAATTGTGAATGAATTCAATCCAGGATGCACGGAATTTTTTGTAAGGTTCCAAGTTTCGCTTAATTTTACTACTCGATTTTATTATTTTACACCGTGTTAAAAAAGTCTAAGTTTGTTTTGTACAAAACTACAAAGGAATACTTACATGAACTATCCATGGTAACATCTTGTAATTGTCCTGGGCTAGTACTGTAAATAAAAATAAAAATAATAAAAATTCCATTAATAAGGAGAAAGTTTTCATATAAAATTTAAGTACTACTGCACTTCAAAAATTAAACACATTAAAATAAATTTAAAAAGCTAAAAAAAAAAAAAAACATTCATTTATGCAAATAAGAATAATTTTATAAGTTTATAAATTCAAAAAAAAAAAAAAATTGACTTTTATTGTACATGAAAGTATGATATCATGAAATATTTTATTTAATAAATAAAAATAGCGTATTTTTGTGTTAGAAATTGAATAAAAAGCGTTAATTTTAAAAGGCGCATACAATTTTGTGTTTATTTATGGAATATAAGAAAATTAAAATTAATAATATTGGCATTCATATGTAAATTGACTTTTAGAATTCATTGTTATTTCTCTTTATGTAAATAGATAGTTTTTTTTTTTTTTTTGAGTTTGAATAAACACTTCGATTCAATCAGCACACATTAATATGAAAGAAGAAAAAAACTATGTAGTACAGAGGTCAAAAAATGATAATCATAATTAATTTGTTTTGTATGTCAATCAAAATTTTTTTTTTGTAACGGTCAATATTTTTCTTTAAGGCAGAGTCTGAAAGACTTTGAAATGGAAAAAATAAATTAAAATATAACGAATTTCTTTGTCCATCTTTTGAATTCTTTTAGACTTCATAATGTTAAACATTTAAAAAGATGTATAGTCTTTATTTAATTAAATAAATAAAAAACCATGATCTAATTAATTAACTTTTTAGATTTAACTAAAAAAAAAAAACAATTAAAATTCAAATAATTATTTAATTAATCTTTAAACTTTGTCATTATTTTTTTCTTCTCTTTTTGGCTTTCTTCTATATTAAATTTGAATTTCATCAGATAGAATAGAGAACCTTCTTCCTCTATCTTTTTCTCAATCGACCATCAAGCTCATTTTATATTTTTATTTATTTTTAAATTATTTCTAAACGTTTTAGCTGATTATAATCGTTTTTTGAACACAAATGTTGAATTTAATTTTCATTTTTCAAAAACAGAATTAAAAAGAAAAATAATTTTCTTTCAAATTTTATTGAAAAGTCATACAGAACACCTCTTTTCAAAGACGACAAAATTCATTTTTAAAGCATAAAAAATTCAAAATTTTATTTTTTTCATTTTGAATAAGGATTCTAGGGGATTTTAATAAGATTTGGTTTGAAAGTTTAACTACAAAAATCTTTAGGAAATAGTTGAAAAAGTGAAAAGACTTTTCCGCTAAAATCAGCACACATTTTTGAAATCATGGTCTCCTTCTTAGGCTTCTAAAGCAAGTTTTTTGTTTTCCTGTTTGATCCTGATTATGGTTCATTTTCCAGTTAATTTTTAACAAATAATTTTTAAAAATTGAAATAAATAGTGCTTTAAATCGCTAAAATTCCCCTAATTCCTTTCAAATGACTAAATTTCCTTTTGAAAAATTTTTCAAAACAACAAAATTCAATATTTTCCTAGCAAAAAAAAAAAATTCAAATCTTAAAAACATTTTTCGTTACGTAATTCAAAAAAAAAAAAACAAATTAATTATTTGCAAAGAAAGCATATACATATTCTCATATATGTATCTCACCTTTCAATTAATTAATGATTTTGATGTAACACAATAAACAATATTGTTCACACAAACATAACAATAAAATATGCAATACATTGGGGGGAAAAAAACAGAAAACAAACAAAAAAACAAAAATATATTATCTAATGTCATGTGTGTGCAAAAATTGATTAAATTTCAAGTTCAAAAATAGAAAATAGATTTTTTTTTTTTCATAGCAATTCTTATATTCAACCATCTGTGTTTTTCTGCCACCACAATATGCAATTTCATTATTACTGATTTTTTGTTTTTTTTTTTTTTTTTTAAATCAGTCGCAAATGCAATGTACTTGACTTTATAATGCCAATTTTATTTCACAAAAAAAAAAAAAAAAAATCTTATGAAAAAGAAAAAATTAATAAATTTAAAAAGAAAAAAAAAAAAAAGATACAAATGGCAAATTAACGCCTATTTTAGTTACTGCAACCGAATGTTTCCATTTTAAGATCACAATTTTTTTTTGTTTTCGCACTCAAACATCATATTTTCTTGTATTTTATGCGATCATCATCGATTTAAGTGTTCTTTTTATTTTTTTTTTTGCAATAAATATTCCATAAGAAGAGAACATTAGACAGATTATAATTTATATCTTTATAACCAAAAACATTAAATTAGATGACGTTAATAGTTTTTTATTGTACAATATTGAAATGCAATATTTTTTGCATTTTAAGAAATCTCAAAAAAAAAAAAAATAAAAAAAAAAAAATAAAAAATATTAAAAAAAAGATTGAAAATGAAAACAAGTGCATTTTGTTTTTAAATTACAACAACAACAACAAAAAAGCAAGATTATTCTAAATTGTACATAGAAATTTTTCAAATTAAAATGGCATTCAACTTTTCAAAAATGATGCCATCGCATACAAAAGTTTTATGAACCTCATATATGCGCCTTTTTTTTGCAACAAAGAATAATAATTTCTTCTGTTCATTTTTTTTTGTTTTGTTTTTTTTTTCAAATATAAAATCTATTTTTTTTTTTTTTTGATTTATTTATTACAAATTTGTAAAGTTATGACGATTATAAACTATTAAAGAAAGAAAACTATTTTATTGCAGAAATATGTAATATATTTTTCTATGCCTGTTCTCTCTATTTTATATCCCACTGAGAAAAAAATTCTGAATGTACTTTGAGAATAAGTCCAACAAAACACCCTTCCTTCCCCACCCACCCCCTCTAAACCCATAAAATATAATATATTTGAAAAAATTATAAAATTCGTCATGCTGTCTAGTTTATGGTTAATTATTAATTTACAAAGTAATATTTTCTGCATACAATATTTCTTTCTTTCTTTGTTTTTTTTTTTTTTTTTTTTTGTCCTTTGTTGGTGGTAAAACATGAACGAATTCTTTTACATATCAAAAACAAAACAAATACAGAAAAAAAACAAAAAACAAGAAGCAGTTGTAAATATGATTTTAAATTTTTCTTTTTTCTTTTCAAAAAAAATCTCCAAAAACAAAAAAACAAAAAAAACATTCAATATGTCAAAAAAATTGATAATGTGTTTTTTTTTTATTTAGTTTTTCCAACAAACATCACAAAATTTTCCCTTTAATTTTTCATTTTGAAAAAAAAAAAATGTAAATAAGGAAAACGCCAAAAGAAATGAAAAATTTTATTTATAGTCGTTTTATTTTCCTTTTTATCTTTTTTGTTTTTTTTTTTTTTTTTTTTTTTTTGAAAACTCCGTGTATCTAATGATGATCACATTGATGATCATATAATTATTATGCGGTGATTTGGTACTTGGATTTAATGAACCGAATTGTATATAGTTGAAAGATATTACAAAGAGTTTCCCTTATAATACGAAAAAAAAAAAAAATACGATTTTTTTTTTTTTTTGAAAATTTTCAAGCATTACAATAATTAAACTGATGCAACTGCGCTGTTTAAAAAACATTTGAAAAAAAAGATACACACAATTTTATTTTGTATACTAAAAATAATCAAAAGTAATGAAAATAAAATAATACAAACATTTCATGTGTTTTTTTGTTTCATAAAAAAAAAAAGATAAAACGAGAGAAAAAGTGCATCACAATATAGTGCATCATCATCAACGTCAGCGTATTCAGTGATGCCAATTAAAACTTAAAGGGTTATCGTTAAGTTTCTAGAGATAAAAAATAAAAGAGAAATTTGTAGAAAAAAAAACTTTAAGATTACGTACAAATTATGCATTTATTTAATGAACTAGGTTGCCAAAATTTTACTTTAAAATGCTGTTTAGACATACTAAATGTCCCGGTTTGAAATACCTTTAGAGGGATCCAATTTTTAAGCTAAAAAATGACAGAGAAATTTATGTAGAAAAGAAATGCTCAAGCTTACGTTAAAATGAAACGTTTCAGTTTAAATTATGTACAAATTCTCCAAGAGGGAACTTCTTAATTGATTTCAGGGAAACAAAATTTATAAGGAAGGGTATTTTGACTTTGACGCTAAATAATTCAAAATTTTATCTTATTTTTTTAAAGCTTAAAATGAAATCTAATCATTAAAAAACCATTAATACTGGCAACGCAAAATCATTAATGCATCAGAAGAAACCGCCGCTGGGTGAGCTTGGGATCATCATGAAAGAAAAAGGGAATTTTTTCTTTGCGTTTTTCTTTTTAATTTATTTTAAGAATTTTTTTTTTCAACTACGAGGAGTACATTCCCTCTAAGAAAAAAAAATATACATTATCATGAATTCTCTCTGCTTTTTTTAATTTATATATTTTTTTTTCTATTCTTTTTTTTTTTATATATTTAATTTATTGTTTATGTGTGTAAAAAAGATAATTGAAAACTGGCAAAGCGATGATAAACACATTCTGTAGACAACACAACAAAATAATTATAAAATTTTCAATTTGAATAGAAAATTTCTCTCTGTTTTGTTTTTCTTTTTCATTTTATTTTATTTTTTTTTCGATCATCAATTCAAATGCAATCAATGCACTTTTATTTTTTAATTAATTGTCTTATATTTTTCTTTTTGTAAATTGTTTTAATTTAAAATTCATGATAATTAAAAGTAAAAGTCACTAAACTAATTTTCAAATTATGTATATACAATTCAGAGACAGTCGTCAGCCCTATTCAAATTCAAATAAATAATTCAACATTTTGTATGTATGTATGTATATTTCCTAAACGCCAATTACTCATGCGATTTTTTTTTTTTCACTTTTTTTTTTTTTTTTTCTAATTTGCAAAAAAAAAAAAAAAAAAATAAAAAAAAAAAAACAAAGCACACAATTTAAATGCATTAAGTGTAGAAAAGTACATAAATTATGTAAATCATGGAATCACGTACGTTTAAAATGCACGAAAAATCACAAATAAAAAATAAAAAATAATTAAAATTTGATCTAAATTTAAAATAATACAGATAACACAGGGTAAAACAAGGAGGAGGAGAAGGTAATGAATTTAATGTGTATGTAATTTTTGTTTTATAAGCTCTTTAATGAATTATTTGGATTTAGAAAATTTGGCGCGTATTCATATTATGCGAGCATTAAAATGAACATTTTTTACATAATAAAAATTTTTGAATTTTCATACAATTTTTAGTTCAATAAACATTGTACTGACTGAATTTTCATAATGTTTTTCATGCATTTTATTTGTTTTTAATTGAAAAATGATTTAATAATTTCTTAGAAACTGGAGTTTCTATGAACATTTCAAATTGAGTTATGGAAACAAGTGTTAACCAAAAAAAAAAAAAAAAACAAAATTACCATACATTCTGAAGTCAGTGGAATGACACATGTATTCTACGAGCTAAAAACAAAAATTCTCCCTTTTTTATTAATTAAATTCCACACATCAAAACAAAAAAAATATGTTTTTGAAATTCAGATGAAAATTGTCATTCGTCATTCATTCATTTATTTTTTATTTTCTTTGAAAATCAAAAATTGTGCACCTAAAATCTATAAAAATCTTAGTTTTTTATTTTTTTTTACGATAAATTAGAAAACACACCAGCAAAAAAATTTTTACTAAGTACGCGTGCTGTAAACACAGAAAATAAAATAAATGAAGGAAAGGTCAAAGGAAGTTCATTGTACCGGGAAAAATTAGAAATGGAAATTGAACGAAAAAAAAAAAGTACACAATGATTTATTTTCATGAAATTCTTTTAATTCTTTCTTTTTCAAAAGAACGGAAAAATAATTTGAATTGTTTTGGTTGACTAAACATTTTTTTTATTGTAATTTTTTTTATTTTTTGCTTGTTTATTTTTCCATTTTTTTTTTTCAATCAACTTGAAAGGTCATGGAAGAAAATGAGACCAATTACAATCAATTATTGCGTACCTTAAACGCAAAAAAAGAAATTGGTTGTTTATTCTGTAATTGTAATTTCGTGAAACACGTATTTTCGACCAATATGAAAATTAAATAGTTGGGCAATTATGCTGCCAAGAGACCAGTAGAAAAGTTAGACATAATATTAATTTACCTTCGAAGAATTCAAGAAGGTTCAAGTGAGAAAAAAAACCGTAAACAAAACTCTTCAAACTCTTGGTATATGACTGAATTAAAGCTCTCGCTCCCCTTTTATTGATTCCTTTGAACTTTGAAGAGTCTTAAGCAAATCTTGGTCAAAAAGTCTCTTCTATGACAAAAACAAACAACTGCTGTCAAAAAATAGCAAATATTTTGTTTTCTTTCCAAATTTTCAAAAAAAATTTCAATTTCTGACATCATATTCCAGAATATATCGCACTTAGCTACTTTCTTTCCTAAAAATAAAATTTTCTCAATACTCATTTGCTTTATCATTCCACCACACACAACAGCACAAAATGACACGCGAATTATAAATTGTATGCAAAAATGTTCTTTATTTTTAATTTTTTTTTTTATTTTTGTCATTCATCATCCACACAGTGGGTGGTAAATAAATAATTTTGAAAATGGAAAATTTTCATATTTGATTTTCAATTATCCTTGAAAATGTATTTTTTGAATGATGGGTATTAATGTTCCTATACATAAAATTGAAAAATTTAAAACATTTTCCAGGAAAAAAAAAAATAATAAATCGGAAAATATGTAGAGAAAAAAAACATCATATGAAAATTTATGTGAAAAAGAAAAAATTCAATAAAAATAAATTGAATTTCATGTGATGCGTATGTTCTTTTAGAGGGGAAAATTGTATTTTTTTTTTATTGAAGCGTGAATGTTAAAAAAACAGAAGATATTCTAAAAATACCAGCTTTCTATTTTGGAAAAATAAAAAAAACAGATTTTAAATAATGAAATTAATTTTTTTTCTTAACAGAAAAAAACATTTTCAAAATTATCGGTTTTTTGTTTGAAAAAAAAAATCCATTAAAAATCATATTAATTTTAATTGAAAATTCTACAACAAAAAATCAGCAAGTGAAACACAAGAATAAATGAAAATTTATTAAAAAAACAGGGTGTGTGTTGAAATAAAATTCTAGTAGGAAATTTGAATTTCGAATATTCGAACATTTGAAAATTTTTAATTTTATTTTAAAGTTCATTTACCTACCTTGTTTAAATTTGAAACAAAAAATAAAGAACATGTAAATATATTTTCGAGATCAAAATTTGCGAAAGTTTTCTATGCCTAGCGAAAATTTGTAGGTATGTATATGCTAGGTATCTGGGGGACATTACAGATTAATTCAATTACAACATTTAGCATTTTTTCCAGGAATATTACACAATCCTTTGAATACAATTTTAAACCTCTAAAAATGTAATAAAATAATGTCCTTTTTTTAAAAAAAAAAACAATAAATTACACACTTCCCTTTTTTATATATATATTTTTTTTGTCTCATAGCGAAGCACCTTTAAAAAAGGACAATCTATACGGATAATTATGTAAATGTCAATTATAAAATATTTTCAAGCCTTTGTTAGTGTTGATGTCTGTCAGTTAAATGTTACTTATGCAAACATTAATTTTCATCAAAATTCATTGAAATTATTTTTTTTTTTCCAAAAAGACGTTCATGTCATAGCAGTCATGCTTCAAAAGCAATTTTGTTTTTTTATTTATACATATTTTTTTTTTTTAATTTTACATGCAAGAACAAACATCCTTTCATATATATTTTTTTTTTATTGTTGCATTTCAATAATTATTATTATCTTACCAGAATGGACTTAATGTATGCCTTCGAATTGGCGTTGAACTTGCTGTATTATAACGAAATAGTCCAGCCATTTTTGATTAATTTTTTTATAATTAATTTTCTTTAAAAAAAAAAAACTGCTAAATTTATAGATAATTTCGTTTCAAAATTTTTTAAAAAACAAACAAAACAAAATCCTTAAAATATATATATAATATTTTATGTATATATGTAGGTATATTTGTATATAATATATAATTCCTTATAAATATATAAATGTATAACGTTTATTTTCTTTGGTTTAGTTTGTATAATTTTTTTTTATTATCGTTTTTTTTTTTTTTGGCACTAAAATTTGTATATTTTGATTTTTTTTTTTTTTTTTTAAATGACAATTTTTTGTTTGTATATTTGGTAACACTAATTATTAATATTTTCTTTTAATAGAAAAAAAAAATATTTCTCACTTATTTAACACGTTTTCTTTTTTTAGATGGATGAGATGTCCTGTTTTTTTTTTTGTTGAGTTTTAAGCCTTTTATTTTCATGAAAATTGTTTTTAAATAAAAATCATAAATATTTTTTTTATTTTAAGGTACTTCATTTTTTTTTGTAATTTTTTTTTTAGTTTCATTGTTTTATTATTGTGCACTTTTTTAAAAAAAAAAAAAAAAAAAAATTATTTTCTCATTTATTAGTCAGTCACTTTATTTTTTGAGTGTCATTTAAAATAAAAATAATAATGTGTATAGAATATAGATTTTTTATTTTAGTCATGTAATATGGCACACATTTTTTTTTTTTTTTTTTCATTAATCTGTATAAGAACAAACCATTCTTTTTCTTTTTATCAATAAGAAAACCAATATCTATGCTTTGTCATCTTTAAATTAAAAACTTCTAGAAAATAAATTTAAATTTTCAGTATAAAAACAAAAGAACATTTTCAAAAAAAGAACAAGAAAGAAAAAAAAAAATTGATTTTAAAAAATGATGTCTTTTATCGTATGATGTAAAAATCTTTTACATATGTGACATACATCATTTTTCAATTACAATTGACCCAATTCTTTTTTAAAGGTACTTTTGTCACTTTTCAAAATAATATGTTTCATTTTATGAAAATTTTTCGTGTGTACACGAACCACAAGACAATTCAATAAGAAAAGAAAAACAAAAAAAAAAAAAGAATCTAAGATTCTTGTCACAAATTCACACACAGCATTGTGACAGTATTTTTTTTTTCAATATATGTACAAGGGATTTTCTCGTGCATTACATTTAAAAACTCTGTCAACTTCAAAAGAACTTATCAAAAGTAGGGCAAAAAAATAACAGAAAAACTTTTCAAGGAATATACAATTAGAATATTTTTGGACTAAATTATAAAAATATTCATGCCAAAAAAATTCAATAATTTTTATTTTGTCCTAATAAAAAAAAAACATAAAAGAATATGCGATTATAATTTTTGAACGCAACCAAAAACAAAATGAAGAAGAAAAACAAATTTACTAAAATAGAACAATTTTTTTTATTTTTGAGATCATGATGAAAAATTATTATAGAAAAGTATCCTCTTCTTCTTATCACAAAGAGAGGAACAAAAAATAAACAACAATTTTTGGTACATAAAATGCATCAGCACCAGATTTTTAATAATAATTTAGGTGTACGCAAAACACCAGCAGTAAGCAGTGTGTATGTAGCAACAGTAGCCAAAAAAACAAAAAAAAAACAAATTAAAGATTTTCGTGTATGTACAAAAAGAAAAAAAATTAGAAAAAGATAAATTGAAATTAGGATGAAAAATTCAAAATAACATATAAACAACATACACTGTTTCTGTTTTACACCTCTTATTCTATTTTTTTTGTTCGTTCAATAAAATGAAAAACTAAAAATAATATCTTGTATTTATGATGCTTTTCTAAAAAAAATTTATAGCTTATTTTTATTTGGATGCAGATACAAAAAATTTATCTATTGAATATATAAAAAGATAAACAAACTGAAAAAAAAAACAAATAATTAATGTATTTTAATGATGATGAGTGCTATAATTGAACTTACAAAGTATAGAAAAATTTTCAATAAGATATAAAACCAAATAATAATTAAGGGCACACCTGCTTTTAACCAAAAATCTACTAACAAAAATAACAAGAAACACAAACAAAATACAAAAAATTACTTCTCTCTTTTTTTTTTTTTGCTTGTTGATAGTTGTTTATAATTTTTCGTATTCGATGATTTCTTTTTTTTTTTTTTTCTTCAAAATGTAAACAAATTATCTTTGAAGAAAAATTTTTCAATTATAAAATTTATGATGTACTTTAAAATAAAACTATTTTTCAAAAACAAAAAAAATAAAAAAAAATGAATATACTTCACTCGTAAAATAAAAACGTACTCTAGAACAACAATCAAGAAAATTCTATGGTCTAAAAGAATTATGAACATTGCCAGAGAATTTGTTTGTTTTTTTGTTTTCGTTTGAAAAAAAAAAAAAAGAATTTATGAAAAATGTTGTTGTTTTTGTAATATTTGTTGTGCCAACATAAAATACTATGACAACGGGTTAAATTTACTTATTACCATTACTAAAAGCATGTACAACTGACCTAGCTTTTAAACATTAAAAAAACAAACAAGAAAAAGGATATAAAGGAAACAAGGAAAAATTAGGTGAAAACATTGTATGCATTCCAGATTGAAAAAAAAAAGTAAATACATAATAATAAATGGAATTAATTAACATTTGAATATTTGGTGTGAATTTTTATGGTGATGAAACACACGAAACATTCATGTTTTCTTGTAACATGGCAACTGGAAAATTAAATTCCATTACTTGGAAAATTAGCAAGGCAACATGAAGGAATTAGTGCCATTGAGAAATTCATTTGTACTTGTTTATCATTCCAAAAACGATGGGTATAAATCTTTTTTTTATTATTATTTGCTTAGAATCGAATCGTAATTTAAATAAAAGTGGACCTAAAATTGATCCTTGAGGTTCATCTTTTTTTTTTTTTTTTCTGTTCAGAATGAACTTTAACCTTTGAAGGGATTTTATAGAGAGGGAAAAAGCTATAAAAGAATATCTACTCGAAACAATATAGGCGAAAAATTTCGGGTAGCATTATAAATTTAAAAATTGTATCGAATAGAAAATTAATCGAAAATTGAAATCGAACCAACATTATCCAAATTGTAAATACAAAATTCCAAAATAAACCAAAATTTGTATATTTTTATTTCACTCGTCAAAATTTTGTGGAAAAAAAAAAAATAATTTAAATAATACAAATTGAAAAAATTTTAAAACGCAAAATTTTTTCGAAGCAATAAACAAACCGAAATTATTCGCATTTAATTAAAATAATGAAAATTATAAATAAACAATTTTAAATATGAAAATTGAGAAATGAAAATATAATATGTACGCACATATAATTTTATAAAATTTTCTTGACCTCAAATATTGTACAGAAAAATAATGTATTTGGATTTACGTATGCGTTAAAATAAACTTTTCGACAAATTATGGATTAGACAAACAAAAAAATAATAATAATTTTTAATGATGATGATGATGATGATTATAATGAGATTCAGATTTTCAAAATATTCGTATATTTTTTGCAAAATGAAATAAAAATAATAAAAATCAATTCGAAAAGCCATTGAACGAATTATCGTTTTTTTTTTTTTTTTGAATGAGAAAATAATAATCAATTTTTATTTAAAAAGTGAAATAAAGATAAAATTGTCATTTATGAGGCTAAATCTGATTTTTATGACGCCCAAATTGCCAATAAATTTTCCTAATTTTTCGATTTTCATTATTTTTATATGACAAAAATCGTTTTTTTTTTATGACACTAAATTAACACAATCCAACAAATTAAAATCTGTTAAAGACTCATTTGAATGTCCTTATAATAGGATCAGATAAATCCTGATATATGTAAAATTATCTTTTACAAGAATTTTCATATACATATCAGTCCTTTATTACAAACAACATTTTCAGTTATTTATTCCGATTTTATTGTCCTTGAAGATAAAATCAAATAATTTCTAAGTCAAATTCCTAACATTCTAGACAACATTCTTTATTTTAATTTTTTTTTTTTCTTTGTGAAACATTAGCCATTAATTATTCTAACATGTATTTTTAGTATAACTTTTTGTTTATTTCTTTTATTTCTTGTTTTCTGTTTGTGGTTATTTTGTTTTGATATCATTTTCATTCAAAGAAAATTTTCAACAACAACAAAAAAATTAAGAGAAAAAAAAAATATATAGAAAGCACAACAACAAATTTTATTGGGAACCAGAAGAAAGAAAACAACAACAACAACAAAAAAAGAAGAAAAATTGTAATGTGGGCGTCAATTACAAAATTAAAGGGCCTTCAAAAGAGAAAAAATATAAAAAAAAAAAAACAAGAAAAGAAAATTTCGCAAGAAATTTATCAATCAAATTTTATTTCTCTTACAATATTTTCGTAACTTAGCCTAGTCCTCAAAACAAACAAAAATTTACATGATATTTTGTACATCATGCAGAAATTCCGATGTAAGAAAATGAAAAGATATATTTGTCAATCACACGACAATGATATGTTTTCTTTTAATAGCGCGATAGTCAAATTTATGTATATGACAAATACATAAATTTTTTTTGGGCAACGCTAGTACGTACGCATTTCTAAAAAAAAAAAAACGTTTTTCGATGCTAAAATTTGAAAAGAAAAAATGACAAAAAATATAAAGAAAGCATAGCTATTTTACGTTCGAGGGAACAGTGATGAAAAATCGAACTTCTTAAGAACTAGACAATCAGTCTACGAAAACAAAAGCTATATGATTTCAGGAGAAAAAAAGTTAGTGAAGAGATCAAATTTTTATTACCATTGGGAATTATTTCTCTTAGTTTTTTATTTTAGTAATTTTTTTTTATTGCTTTAAATTGCAACGAATGAAATTATGATTGTAGGGAAAAATTCATTGAAGAAATTTAAAGAATTTCTGATTACGTCCATTCTGAAAATTTTATGTCGTCACAAAGAACTTTCACAACGAATGCATAATTTATTTATTTTTTTTTTTTTTTCAGTAATAAACAAAAAAATGATGAAATTGAAATGCATTTCTGCATTTTTATGTTTTATTTCGAAAAAAATTTCAGTATTCAATAAAATTGCGTAAGTTGAGAACGCGTCATAAAAAGAAAATTACAAAATCCAGTGTAATGCAATATCAAAGTGAGATGACGTCAAGAGTCTACATTTGAAAAATTCTGGGTAACTAATGACCCTAAAAAGCCTGATGTTCATGTGAAACGGATTCTATTTCTATCTGATGGAGAAGAGACAAATTATTTCTGTCTTTAAAGTGAACCTGCTTAAATAACTTTTGATACTCAGAATCCCATTGACCTGATTTTTTTACTTTTAACAAGGAAAAACCCTACACAGAAGGTTTTTTTTTCAGTCAAGTCAAAAATATGACTAATGATGAATTATTGATCTAATTTCTAAAAAAATAGCAAAATATCAAAGGTAAACAAGGTTGACTCGTTATAATGTGAAATTGCACTTTTTTTTCGGAATTTGAATGAATCACGCCGTACTAAATTGTTCTAGCAGCGATAAGATTACATTTTTCGTATAAAGAAAGAAAAAAACACTTTTCCAAAGTAATCAAAATTACTCATTATATAACAAACACATGTTCTAATTTCAATTTTTTGTTTTATTTTTCTTCAGATTTCAATTGGCAATTAAATAATAACTGCTGCTGCTGGTGCTGTTGCTATTTAGAAAAAATAAAAATAAAAAGGAAACTCCTTCACCCTCAAAAACAGTCGTCATTAACATGTGCTTTTCTATTTAAATATATCAAAGACTAAACAATCAGAAAAACATTGAAAATTTTTAAAACGTGATTAACACGTGTTTAGAACCATTTAGAATCAATTCAGACTCTGTTTTATTATTTTTTTTTTTAAATATTTTTTGATATTAAAAACAGAACACAACGCAGACAAAGTGCTTTTGTTGATAATTAAAATTTGCATAAAGAGAAGTCAATTGTATTTCTTTTTTACCAAATTAATTGCACGTTACACAAGCAAAACAAAAACCAGAGAACAGAAAACAGTCAACAACAGAAACAAAACATTTTTAAAACTTCATAAGAATGCACAAATCAATAAATCGCAAGGTGTTTTTGTTGTTTTTTTGAATTTTTTTTTTCTTTTAATTTTTTTTTTTTTAAAAATGTGGGATATTTTGTTTAGCATTCGATAACAATAATAATAATTAAAAGAGGGGGTGTTTTTAATTATCATATATGAAATTTCAATGTTGTTTGTTAAAAAGATATCGGTTAGGCTGTCACACATATGGGTAACATTCATCACTTATTAGCATAATTATTACAGAAGTTGATTGTTGTTGTTTTAATTTAGATTCTATTACGAGATATAATTTGTTCTTATGTAATGAAGTTACTATAGCAGAGAAAAATAAAACAAAAAAAGCTTTTAGAATGTTCGTTATGCAAAACAAAAAAAAGAAAAGACGGAAAAATAAAATCATTCTCATATGGAATAATTTTTTTTTTCATATGTGAAAACCAAAACCCGTGCATGATTATGAAATACAATTGAGCCGTAATCTGAATGTTATATTGTGTTTTTATTACAAGATCTGTTTTTTTTTTCAAATGATATGATCATTGCTTGGAAATTGAGATCCCAAACAATATTTTTTTGTGGGTTCAAATACCGCAAAGTACTACTACCCAGGAATTAAATTATACAAGAAAGAAAGGACCAAAATGATAAAAAGGTAAATTTTTTATTTCAATTTTTTTACCGTTTACAAGATGACTTTTAAAACCTCCAAGGAACCCAAAAATTAATGAGAAAAGAAATCCGGTAACATTTTTCTTCAAGTCCAATCTATTTTTTCCTAAGAACGATCACATTTGGAATGACAAATGTTTTTTTTTATTCTGATCGGAAAAAAATTTTAGGACAAAAGCGATGAAATTTGTAAAAAGAACTCATAATTTAAAAAAATATTTCGAAATCCTCCTAAATGACAGAATTATGACCAAAAATCTAAAAATTTCTTTAAATATCATAATTTCAAAAATTTATTATGTACAACACGGATGACAAAAATATCCGTTGTTCTTAAAAAAAAAAAAAGAAAAAAGAAAAATATTTCCGGAAATTAATGGAAAATTTTCTTGAAGAAAAAAATTTAAGATTTGTTTTTGCTTTTTTTTTTTTTTAAATTTAAATTGATTTAAACTATCATTTACAAGCCATTAAAATTATATTTTTAGTTATTTTTCTTTCTTTATTATCAATTTTTTCCAACTAAATTATGACCCTAAACTGAATGTTGATCTTTTACATTATGAAAATTAAAATTAAAAAAAAAAAAAAAAAACAAATATCTTTTAGTTTTTTATTACATTTTCTTTATTTGTTTTTTTCTCCTGCCTTTTGTTTTTTAAATCACCATGTTATCAACCTCAACCTCGAACTTTTGTATCTTTTGTTCGAGCTCTTTTTTTTAAAAAAAAATCTCTATTTTTGTATTCGAATCTTTCAATCATCATCATCATCTTCATCAACATTTTGAACAGATAAATCATTTTCTTTTCTCTTTTACGGTAGTCGTAAAAATATTCATTTTTTTTTTGTTTCTTCGATTTTTATCCTCTAGAGATTTTATTTTCATTTTTAATATATCATTTCATTTCCTATAGATAATATAGTACAGTGAAATCTACATATATGTACGTTATCAGCTCTACATATGCGAGATTTTAAATTGTAAGAAAAGAAAAGATTATGAATAAAAACAAACAAACAACAAATATTTTAATGCTTTTAAAACTATCTTGTTCATAAAACAATGGAAATGAACGCAAAATTTATTAAAATAAAATGAAATGACAATTTTTCTATAAAAAGACATTGTCATATTGAAAGTGGGCGTTGGTGTGTGTATATAAAAGGAAAAAATTTTACTTTCCGGTAGTATTTTCTACCTAATATACATTTTATTGATAATAAACTGTGGCTAGAGATACATGTATCGGGTGTCTCATTAAATGTTAACTAATCTAAATTTACTGTCATTTATCTTATTGTGAAAGTAAGATATCAATTGTGCGGTTATATTAGTCCCAACGAGAGCTAAATTCGACTGACCTCTAGAGCCTTTTAAATTGGAACTGTTGAAACTACTTTCTCCGTGGGAAACCTTCAGGGAAAGGTTCTATGTGAATACATTAACTATAGTCTGAATTTTAAAAGTTGAGGTTTCGTATTATACTAGAAAAACATGCGCAGAAAAAAATATACTTACACACATGCGTTTTTGTTGTTGTAACACGTTTCTTTTTTCGTGTATCTACACAAAAAAGATCACTACGACATGTAAAACATGCGCAAAAAAACCTCAACTTTTAAAATTCAGACTATAAATGTTTCCACAGCTCATACTCAAATAAAAAATTGTTTGGAAAAGAAAACAAAAGTCCATGGATTCCTAGGAAATTGTTAGAACATGTTAGGACTACTTTCTTTTATTAACTAGTTCTTGTTGGAACACCCTTTCAATTTAATTTGTGCATTAACTGTATACTCTACTGCCACTGACCATTCCTCTATATCAACAACTAAGCGGTTTTATTTTTTGAATAATTAAAATATTAATAGACGTCTTCTTTAATTCCAACAGAAAAAAAAATAATAAACAATTTATTATTCTTTATTATTGTTACTTCTAATTGTTACACAAAGTATAGATAGTCGCGACAAACGAACCTACTACAGTCCAAGTAATGGCCATTTAAAAAAAAAAAACAAAAAACAAAAAAAAATAAAGGAAGAAAAAAAAACATCATCAATCAATCAAAGACTGTTGAATTAATAAAATCCAAAGGGCAAATATTCATTTGATCTGTTTCAATTATGGAAAAACAAAAGGAGGTGCTGCCTATGAAGTTCATTGGGGCAATGAACGACGACGATGGAAGAGAATAAAAAATAATAATAATAATAAACAAATAAACTACGTTACTTATCTTTGCACATTTAAACGTAAATTTTATTTGTGAGTATATCGTATATAGAAATTCGCCTTCAATATAATAAAATTTTTAATAAATAAACATTTCCTGAAAACGTAACTATGTTGCCCATTGGATTTTTATTTACAAATTTTATTATGTAGTAGTTTGCAATTTTCAAAATGAGATATCCATTAACCCTAGGATAGCCTGATCGACATTGTCAAAGTTTTAGCCGTGCGTATACAAATGTATCTCAGCATCACGTGGACCAAAAACCGTAATTCTTTGACCTACATGTTTTTTTAAGTGTCTTCTTTAAAATTTTTATGTATAATTTTCTTGTATTTCTTTTACTTTTCGAGATAACGTGCAAAACAGGGTGGAAATCGTTAAATTTTCATACATTTATAAATTCAAACATAATTAAGACCTAAATTTGACTTTGAACGTCTGTGTCTCAGCATTCCGTGGACCAAAAACTAATATTTTTATATTGAAATCTTTATTGAATTTCATGTATGGTACACATTTGTATACATACGGCCAATTTTGTGTTTTTGCATAAAAAAGGATATTTTGTTCTACCGATTTTGAGCTAGGACTTTGAAAATTGTGATGTGTAGTGAGGACCCTCCAATGGAGAAATTGGTGAAGTTTCAAGTTCCTAGCTCGAGGGGATCATATTTAAATTAAAGCTCAAAGTTCGAATGTATACATTTGTATACGATCAGGTAATCCTAGGGTTAACATAGAAAATAAAAAATTGCAATAATACAAGACGATTTACAATACATTTCATTGTTATGCTGCTTGTTTGGTTTTTTGTTTTTGTTTTTTATTTTTTTTTCTAGGAAAACTGATAGGAAAAAATTTTATTACATGTGCTTTTTTTTTTTTACTGATTTGAATTTTCTCCGCTAGACCATATGTTTAAATAACTAAGAGAGCGTAATTAACCGCATTTTACATTAAAAGGTTTATCATGAAGAAAAATACAATATTTTATTTTATTTTTATTTTTTTGAAAAATAAGGAAAACGATAAGTTTTAATATTTAGAAAATATTATTGTCACACATATCTTATAAATCGGGTTACTAGTTGTTACACATATGTGAAAATTAACGCATAATAACATATTATATATTTATTTTCTTTTTTTTAAAATGATATGATTTGTGACATGATTTATAAACTTGTGAACAATTTTACTTAAAGAAAAATCAGAAAGTTCAATTCACTTGGTTTTTATCGTCTTTCACTCAGACAGCAAAAACAGAAACAAAAAAAAAACAAGGAGCTTTCAATTAAGAGAAATTTTCTAATATAATTGAAAAAAAATAAATCATCATCGTCGGTGACATTTTAAACAAGAGATAATGCGGTTTTTTGGTTTGTTTTTTTTTTTTTCCAAACAAACAGTTTCAAATTTCTTCTATGAAGCAATAATTTTTTTCATTTAGTACATATGAACGATAAGAAAATTCATTTTGTATTTCTTAATTCTTAGAAAGAAAAAAAACCAAACATTGGAAACGTGTTTAATTCAATTACATAAACAAAATGACAACATTTAAAAAAAAAACAATACATCGCGACATGAATAATTTGTAATTTAATATTCTGATTAAAAAAAAAAAAAAAATGTTTCCTTCTTTTTTAAATAACAGAGAAATTACCACAAATTATTATTCAATTATTTATTTTGTCGTTTAGCACTTTTATGCTTGGGATTAAATATAAGATTGAATTCCGAATTGGTTTCAAAAATGACTTTATTGAAATGTTTGATATAAGACCTCATATCCAGGCGATTTTCATTAATTGAATTTTACTTAAAATGTCCAATGACTGTTTTCCAAGTGATTTTTCAAAATTCAAATTGATTTGAATTTCAATACAATGTTTCAAGGTCAGTATTTAGTCCTAAAACAAAGCAATCAAACTGTAACTGAAAGGACTTTTACTGAATTTTCATTTTCAAGACTACATCGACTCGATTCACTTTGAAATCTTCAAATTAGAATGAAAATTTGTTCATAACTTTTGAATTTAATGAATCTGCCTTATCTCGATTTCTACTAAAACGCAATCATAAACGTAGTAGATAATTCAGATTATGTTTTCGTGGTTCTGTGTATTGTGTGTGTGTGTTTTTTTTTTCTTTTGCCTTATAAAAATATCATAAGCAACGCAACAAATAAGCAAAACTCAATTAAAAGAATTAACTAAACACAACAAGAATAATGGTTTTATATTATCATTATTTACACACATCATTATATCGCCCACAACAAAAACAAATTAAAAATATTTAAAAAAAAAAAAAAAGAGTAATAAAAGTAATAATAATTCAACAAATTTACATTTCACACAGTTTGATAAGACCTTCTCATTTTGTTCGTGCTGATGTTATTTGTCTGATTTTTTTTTTTAAAAGCATGTTTAAAAAAATTTATGCTGACAACAACAAAAAAATGTATGAAATTTAAAACAAACATTTTTATTTTTTTTGTCAGTTATACGAGAAGGGTTATCTATATATTATTCCAGTAACTCCCTCATTTTATTTCTCTTCCTCTAAAAGCTCTTATACGAAATTCTTATTTTCTTTCTGTTCTTTCGTATTTTTTTTTTACATGTGGGTTTTAATTTTTTTTTTTTTTTTTTTTTTCAAAAAAAAATTTGAAAAAATAAACGTCATTTTAAATTTAACATAGAAAATTTTTCATAAAAATATTAAGTAAACATAATTTGTTATTAAGAAAATGTTTTAAATTTGATAAGAAATTGATAAGGTGACCCTAAATGTGTTGACGATGTCTTTTTCTTATCATAATTTGAAATTTTATATAAAAAAAAAGAATTAGTTTATGTTGAAAGGGAAGTGTTTTAGAAAAAGAAAAAAATAGTTTTATAATTTAATAATCGTGATGTTAAATTAAAAAATAAAAATGTAGAATAAATTATAACTGTATTTTCCCTTATTAAAAAAAAAAAACAATAAAAAAAAGTCTTCGAAAGCCCATTACATCGTCACGTTTACTTTTAGATTATTTTTAATTAATTAGTTAATTCTGAACACGAAAAAAAAAATTTTTTTTTTTTTTTAATTGGAAAATGCTTTTAAACTCTTTCAGAGACCTTACCTACAGAAGTACCTAGAATAGACTTCAACCAGAAGGTTCATAATTGCGATGAGCCCAAAATAAGAAAACATGAACTCAAAAAAAAAACGTTAAATGAAGAATCTCTTAGGCAATAACTCAAAAAATACGTAAGTAATTCAGACACGTGGAATTTCAAAAACTGCGCCCTAACAAAAAAAAAAACCTAACACTTGAAAAGAACCTAACCAAACATTTCTCAGATTTCTACACTTTCAAAACAAACTTTGATAAAAATCTGTAAACAAAGGATTCATCTTACAAAATCCTTCGATCAAACATTTCTTATCCTAAAATCCTTATAGAAAACAAAGTCTTTAACATGCTACTTGAAACACAAGAATTTCTCAAGTGAAACAAAAGCACATATGCTACATATTATGTGCTACCCACGCTTCATAGTTTATTTGTTTACGCACATCTACGATTCTACATTGTCCTTTTTTTTTTATTTTCTCCAAAGAATTTTGTTTATTTCTCTCTTCTCCTACTTCTTTTCTCATCTACTCCTTGGCCTTGATGTTATTTTCAGTTAAAAATTTTATTTAAAAAAAAAGAAGCAAGAAAAAAGAAAGGAATAAAATTTTTCCATAGGTCAAACAACCATCTGCGACCTATTTATAATTTTCTGGTTCTAGAATTTGAATGATTCTTTTAAAGCAGATGTGAAAAATAAAAAATAAAAAATAGTAAACAACATAAAAAAAAACGCGTTCAAAATATTTTGTACTTTTTGAGTTTTGTTTTCTTGACAGACACTTCGTAAAAGTACGCGTACATAAAAATGTTTTACCGCCTCTTTGAACACACATTTCAGAAATGAATTTTTTCCAAAAAAGAATATATTTATTTTTATTTTTTGGAAAAACAGAATTTTAACGATCACAAAAACATACATACCTCATAATTTTGAATTTAAGAATATGAAATTATTTTTAGTTATTTTGTTGTATTTCCGGCTTTTATCTTTTAAATTGAAATTCATGTGAAATCTTCAAAGTATGTTTTTGTTTTTTTGAAAATAATAAATATTGAAAAAGGAAGAAACAAAATTTATGTCATGTTTCTGATTTTGTTTCCAATTCAAAGGACGCCAGCAGAGAAATGATGCCAGTCACTGAACAAAGAAGTTTAAGAATACGAATTTATTTTATGAGTCATGCGTTTGATGTAAATCCTTATTCAAGGACGAAAATTAAATGAAGCTGAGTCACTTTTTCATAAGTGTTTGAGAGTTAAATCATCTTTTCATATCTTTGTTGAGATTTCTGAAAGATGCATTCCATCAAAACGGCGATCAACTATAATATTTTTCTGGTTTCTAGCTAGCCCTATCTTTATTCCTCACCCCACTAACAGCAGCTACATACTTATATTTTTTTAAATATTTTTTTCACAGCTTATCTCTTACCTCAAACAAATCGGAAATAATACAACGAATTTGTCATCATTTTATGACTTTGAAAAAAAAAAAAACACCAAAAAACAATAAGGAGAATTTTCTAATGAACCCCAAAACAAATTCTTATTCACTTGATTTTTTTTGTAATGTAAAACTCCATGAATCATCCATCATCATCAGCAACATTGTAAATGTAATTGCATTTTTTATTTAAATAAAAAAATAAAAACATAGTTTATTGGAATTAGAACACGAGCTAAAACAAAATATCCATTGCAGAAATGGAGAGAAAAAAAAACATGACATGTAGAACACATATACGCCCTAAACCTTGACCATTTCTGTAAATTAGGGGTGGCATTAGTCATCATAATTATATTAATTTTAATAAATCCTTTAATAATTAAAAAAATTTACGTTACGAAACGTGTAATCCTGTTTACAAGGACCACGCAAGAAAATGAAATCCTTTTATAAAATGAGAGAAAAAAAAAGAGAAAAAAAAAAAGAAAAATGATGCTGTGTTACTATAGGGACGAATCCTGTTTCCTATAGAACCATTGTTGTTAATTGCTACTGCTGCCACAAACTGACGTTTGACATAAAAATGAAGAGAAATAATATCCTTATTGAAGAGAAAAATATCCCTAAATATACTCTCACAATAATTCTAAACGTCATCCGTAAAATTCTTGAGATAAATTTATCATGAAAAAAAAAATAATAAAATAAAAATTTTTGTTTACGAAAAACAATTCTTTTTTCCTTAAAAAAAAAAAAAAAAAAAAAAAATTTTGTTTTTCTTCTTGTATCCTTGTGATGCACATTTTATTTTTTTTTTTCCGTTTACATTGCAATTGCCAATTTATTGTAAAAATGTTTCTTCTTTTTCTTGAATTTTTGGTTTAATTGGATTAAATCCAATTTTGTTTTTTTTTTGGTAAAAAAAATTGTGACTCACTCAAACTTTCATATTAGAAACAATTTTTTTTTTTTATAAAGAAAAAGATTATTTTTGATCAAAAAGTACCTTCAAAAAAAAAAATGAAAACAGAAAAAATCTAATAAATTGGAAAAATATCTTGTAAATTTTTAATTTTTTTTTTTACCATTTTTGAAAATGTTTTGTATGAAAAATTTTGTGAAAGCCATTCATTCATCAATTTTTTTAGCTTTACATTGCCTTTTTTTTTTTTTCCTATTTAAAAATTAAATTTTCATCTTAAACCATCAACAAAATATTATTTAAATTGAAGTCAATTGAATGTAAAAACATTTCAACGAACCTATAAAAAAAAAAAAAAAATTAATAAAATTATTATTCACATTAAAAAACATGAACATTAATTTTGTCTGTTTCTTCTTCTTCTTTTCTCGTTTTAAATATATTATAAATTTAATACATAATTTTTGTTAAATTGACACAATTAATTTTAATCAAGATATTTATTATTTATTAATTTTATTTATTTTTTTGCATAAAACACATGTTGTCCTTGTTTCTATTTTTATTTATTTAAATTATGCTTTTTTGTTTTTTTTGTGATAAAATTTATGGCGCAAAAATTTCACGAAAAAAAAAAACAATTATCTCAGAAGGAAGATCCGATAGTTATTTTCCTTTTAAATTAAAAATATTCTAAATTTCCTAAAAGTACAAATCAGCGAATTAGAATATAATCAACACATGATAATTAATTCAAAAAATAACATTACACACCATTTAACCAATATTTATATGATTTGTAAAACCGAATAACATAAAGAAAAAAATTGAATAATACTACAACACCATCGAAACGACTATCAAAATCAGAAGCGAAAACAAAACTGAATTTAAAAACGACGCTGAATTGTTGATAAAACTTCGAATATAACAATTTATTCGATTTAGATTTCCCCCAAAAGAAACAAAAAAAATATTTACATACATATGTATGTATGTACAAATAATACAACAATTGAAATGGGGGACGATGTGTATGGTATACGCGTACATTGGATGAGATGAATTTTATAGATACACAAAAGTGCAATATTTAAATTTATAGATATAGGTTACATTTGGGAGTTTATTTGAAGTACAACAACAGTACAAAAATATAATAGATACACCATAGATAGATATTTTAAGATACATATGTAGATTATATCTTATTATACCGATATCTAAGAAAAGCATCATCATCTTCATCTTCATTTTCAATTCATAGTTTTGCTTGAGATACAAAAAAATCTTTTGCATCTCATCGCCAGCAATTGAAATGAACAACTGCTCATGTGTGAGTTTCCCTTACAATAAAATATATAAATGTATATTTCTATTACCCTGCTCCTCTCTGATGTATCTCTGTGTATCTATATCTTTTAAGATGAATTGTTTAAGAGTATAAAATACTTCTCATATATCTTCTAAGAAAATCATCACACGTAGCATACAGTTGAGTTAAACAATTTAGCTCTTATTCAAAATGAACTAACTAAAAAAAGATAAGGGATGAATATAATGTTCTTTAGCATGTTTTATATATTTTTCTTTAGATATTATTCTATGTTTTATAGTTCAATTGAGTTTAAAATGAATCTATTTTAATGTCTAACAAGTAACACAAAAAAAAAAAAAAAAAAAAACAAGAAAAATTTGTGTGTTGTAAAAATGACATGAAATTTGTTAGTCGACAATCTATATAATGGAAAATTTAACACAGTGACGTACATAAAGGAGGGCGAGAAATGAATTTTATATGAATTCAACAATCAGAAACAAAAAATTTTTCGTCATTTATATAAATGACAAGGCAGAGTAAGAAAGAAAAAAAATTACATATGTGAAAATTGATAAAAAGAACATTTTGATAAGACAAAATTCATAATGGTTAAATGGTTCAACAGTATTTTATGATTGCGGTAGTATAATTCTGTTTTTGTTGTTGTTGTTTTTTTTGGTGTTATCAAAAATATTTGTTGTAAAAGATGCATTTTATGATATTTGTTTACAAATTTTTATTTAAAAATAAAAAGAATTAAAAACAACAAAAAATAAAAACTGTAATCAAAAAAACATGAAAATTTATTTGTCAATAATTATTTATTAATTTATTTAAAGATTAAAAATGTCATGAATTTTCAAACAAAAAAAAAAAAAAAAAAATTGATAAAATAGGGCTAATAGGCTAACAGCAGGTTTTAATACAGATAATTTGATATGAAGAATAAATAAAAATATATGTGATGATAATGATGATGAGCACGTAGACAGTTATTTTTAAATTTTTTTTTTTGATAAATTTTTGAAGAAAAAAAAATAATTGTACATAAAAAGTGATTAGAGGAGATTGATGACCAATGACAAAACCTTCAAGTTGTGTTAAATACACGAAAAATAGGAAGACAAGAATCTTTAAAGAAATCGGGTATAAAAACACCTTAAAAACTAATGAACCTTTAAATGGCCAATATTCGTATAGTCAAAATAATAAAAGTTGAGATTTTTTCGCGCATGTTTTACATGGCGTAGTGATCTTTTTTTGTGTAGATATACGAAAGAAGAAACGTGTTACAACAACAAAAACGCATGTGTGTAAGTATCTTTTTTTCTGCGCATGTTTTTCTAGTATAATACGAAACCTCAACTTTTATTATTTTGACTATACATTGAGTTTTTTAATTCAAATACATATCTTCATCAAAATCCCTACGCCTATGCCCTTTTGTCGAATACACAATCTTTTGAATCCAGACAATTATGTATTAAATACACGAAAACCACTTTTTTTCATTATGCGTATCGCAATAAATTCCATCAATTACTATATGTATAATGAGAACTATATGTACAGTATATCCTTTGCGTAGAAGAGAAAACAAAAACTCCTATCGAGCCAGAACAGAATACATAAATTCCTTTTCATATAATTCTTGTTTTTTTTTTTTTTTCAACATCCTTTTTTATGAACACAAGTATTTAAAAGGCTCTTTTAAATCCAGAATATACATGCATGCACAGCCATGAAAAGGAATTGCCACCCAACGTGTTTGAAGGATGCTTTCATTGACACAAAGGACCACTTTTTTTTCTATAGTTACAAGCATTTTTACAAGTTTGTCTGAAACGTGTTATAGAACATAGGGTATTTGTAAAAAGTGATCTTGACATTCAGGAAATGTGTGTATTTCGTGTTTTTTTTTCCTTTTAATTGAAATTTTCAATTAAAATCGGATGTTAAATTTTTAAAGAAAAAAAATCCTTTATTTTTTTAAATTGAAAAAATAAACAAATTAATTGAAAATTTAAAAAAATCTGATTGAGTTGATTTGCTTTTTTTGAATTGAAGTGAATAAACAAATATCGAAAAAGATTTATTGGTTGTTTTTTTTTTCAATTTTAAAATGAATTTTCACTTTTCCTACAAAAAATTCAATTTTATTTTTTATTTTTGAATCCAGAAAACCAGAACGTTTTTCTTCTAATTTCAAAAGAAATTTGAGAACAAATTACAAAATACTTCAAAAAAATGTACCTCAAAATTTTATTTTGAAATGTATTTTCGAAAAAATACAATTTTTTAAACATTTTTTTATTTACAAAAAAAAAATCCATTTCTTAAAATCTCATTTGTCTTCACTTTCACTGCAATAAGAAAAAAAAATTATGTCTACACTTTTATGATATTGTTTTTTTTTTCCTGAAATTTTCCCAATAAAGTGTACAGCCGGAAATTCAAAAATAATCTTAAAATCTGTTTTATTTTTTTTTAAATATTTTTTCAAGCACTTGTTTTTTTTTCAATTAAAAAATTGAGCACACAACGTCACCGGTAACTGATTAAAGAAAATCTTTCATTTATATTAATTAAATTTTTCAATTCGATGATAATGAGGAAAATATGTTGTCAAGAAAATTTCACATTGCAAAAAAAAAAAAAAAAAAAAAAAAAATATTGCAAAATTCAACCTTACACAATTTTTTATTGTTTTTTCTGAATTTTTTTTCTTTTTTTAAAAATCTATAAGACTTGAACTGACCGAAACCGTACTCTATGACAATATTTTCTTTTTTATAATCTTGAAAAAAAAAAAAAATTAATACAGAACACAAAAAATATAATGTATTATATGTCTAGGCTCATTAACGTCCACCTCACAAATGTAGAAACATTTTATTTATAATTAAAATGATAGAGAGAACAAATTTCTATTTTCTTATTTTATTTTCAAAAAAAAAATTTTCTTATAGGATCTGCAAAATGAAAATTATATTGTACATAAAATACAAGAGAGAGATTGTAAATTTTAAAAAAAAAAATTGATGTGTGCAAATTTAGTTCAAACAAAACGACAAAAAACAAAAATAATTTAAATAAAACAAAAAAATTTAAAAAAAAAAACACAACAAGTTTTATGGATCTTTGGATGGTGATATTTTTGGATAAATGCCAATCAAATAAAAGTTCAGCTACATTTTAGTTAAGAAGATAATGTATAATTCTTCTTTTATTTATTTATTTTTTTTTTGTAAATGCAAAAAGTAAAATAGAAATCATGAAGCACATTACTAACGATATTTTCTTGATTTTAAAAAAAATTAAGAAAATTTGCCGCCTTTAATCAAGAAAAATTGAAGAAAAAAAAGTGGAAAATTAAAAAAGCATTTCTTTCGGACAGGAACATATCCTATTTGTGTTTTTTTTTTTTTTTTTTTTGTTTTTGTAAAAATCTTCTCAAAATGAAAATTTTTATAAAAAAATTTTCAGTGGACACCAGAAAATAGAATTAAATGATACACTTTCGTTGAAAAATATGTTTGTAATTGGAACATGAGCAAATTATACAATTAGTATGTGGATGATAATAATCAACACGGTATCAATTTAATTGTCTGGTATAGATAGGTAGTATCTTCTTACTATATTACTGTGACGATGATACAGACCATATAGGCCAAAATAATGATTTCATCCATGAAAAACTTACTGAATTTCCGTCTTTTAAAATTTTTTTTTTTTTCGGCTCTTCTAGTTTTCATTCATATTTTATTTTGTATTTTTTTTTTTTTTTTTGTCATCGATAAAATTAAAATCTAACAAAAAATCTATACGAGACGAAAAACAAAAAATATAACAAGTCCACCAGTCTATAGAACATTTTCTTGAAAAGATAAAAAAACAAAAAAAAAAAAAACAAATAGAAAAGAATTATAATGCAATGAAATGAAGTGATCAAAGTTCATTTTAGATAATTTTGTTTTTTGTCCTATAATGTGATGCATATCTCATTGTGGCGCTATATATCCGTTAACCATCATGATATTGAGATGAACAAAAATAATATGATAAATTGATATATTTTCTGTGCTTTGAATTTTTTTTTTTTTTCAATTATATAAGAAAAATATTTGCAGATGTTAAATAATGTTCGTTGTATAATAGACAATGTGTCGGGGAACATATATAAATACACCAAAAAAAACTTCCACACAGATCTGTTAAATGAGATCAATGAATAATATTTTAGCAAAAAAATAAATAATGCTAGCATAAAGTTATCAAATTACAACAAAATAAATGATGATCGAATATAAATACATACGACAGAAAAATATTTGAAAAATTTTAAATATCATTTAACTGGAAAATTTAATGCAAAACAAAATTCTTAAAATACTCTGATGAAGTTTTGTAATGCCGTATTCACTAAACCATCAATTTAAGACCACATCAACCACAAAAAAAAAAAAAACTTATGAGTATGTTCAGGTGTCGTTTGGTAAACTGGAAATACAAACATAAATATGAGCCGGTAACTATACCCATAATTTAATTATAATGGACAACACCTGGCATTGAAGTTGTTTAGAGTTCGAATTGGTGAGTACGGCAGTTAATGTTTTTTGTTTAATTACTGAAAATAAAAAAAAATTGACGCCAGTATTATTTGTTTTCAATAAAAAAAACGTTCAATTAGTAAAAATATGCAGAAATATGTATGTGGTAAAAATAAATCCTATAAATAAAATTTAAATTAAAAAAAATGATTAAATTCAAAAGGATCATTTAAAGCGAAAATAAGATCAACTGTACGTTGTTTTTCTTTAGTTTTTGAATTTGCAGTTACAAATTGAATACAAAATTGATGTAGCCCCATGGTTTACCTTTATCAATGTGTCATACACATTTCGGGCTTAGGTGTTTCTATACACTTATGTACTTACGCGTACAAAACAGGTGCATCAGGTTGAGAGGAAAGACATGCTATTAATGAGAATTGAATAAAACAAATTTGAACAACGATGATCAATAGAGATAAATACAAATAAAAAATTATTAAAAATGATTTTTATTATGCCGACATTTTGTCTAAGAAAAAAATATCTACGTCTCCTCTATTAAAAGGTCATTTATGGGATTCATAGAATTCAGTCAAACTGGTGATTTTTATAGAAAAATTTCTTCAATATTGTAATTTTTAAGAAAAAAATTAATAACTGAAGAAAATAATATAGGAAAAATAAATTCCATTACCAAAAAACATGATAAAATAAAGAAAAATATGTAGAAGGCTACTTACATTTCCATAGTCATTTCTTTTGTCTCCTCAAAATCTGATTTTTCAATGATTTCACTCATTTTTCTAAATTGTTTTTTAATTAATACAAGTCCTTATAAATTATTACACAAAATATTCACAAAAAAAAACAATATTTTCTTCACAAAAAACACATAAAAATATTCTTAAAACTCTTAAGAGACCTTTTGCGTTTAGACAATTGCCGCCGTTTTTTTAATTTGAAGTTTGAAAATATTCAATGAACTATCAATCTGAATGTGTGGATAGTGAGAAAGTTGAAATAGTTCAGTGTCTACTTAGATTTAAAAATTCAAATGTTATTTTTAATGTGGGAGGTAGTTTGTGGGTTTTCTTGAAGTTATTTAGAGTTTTATGTTTTAAAATGGAAAATAATTTTAAAGAATGTGTAAAAACTGTATTGTTTTTTAAAAATAAGAATTAAAATTTTATGCCGCCATTGGAATTTTTTGAATTCCATTAAAGTGGTAGCACTTTTTCATCATCCACTGAACTTTATCTAACCAACCAATCGAAGAAATGTCAAATGAAAAATTTTTTTTTGTCATCCGACATTTAAAAGTGTCATTTTTCTGGTCATAAGTTCCGCATTGATCCTGAAGAATTTTTTTTTTGTTTTTTTTTGTAATAAAATTTTATTGGTTTTTCAAATTTGATTTTTAAATAATTTTATAGAAAAAAAAATTTATTGTGGGAGATGAAAGTAAAATAAAAATTATTGTAAAATTAATCGTTAAATATTGAAAATCATAATTTATTATTTTTTTAAAATAATTACCGGAACAAAAACATGATTTTTTTTTATCCGTGCAATTCACAAAGTGTTTTGTTTTGATAATAAATTTCTTTAAAAATAAAATTAATTAATAGGCCTTTTGCATTTTTTTTTTCTTTTTTTAATAAGAAAACAAAATTTTCTTATCAGTATTGAACTATTTTCGATACAAACACACATACCTGTATAGAAATTTCATTTTTTTCTTTTAATTATTTCCATTTGTACGTTAAATTTGTTTTTTTTTTCTTTTTTTTTCCCACTGATAAATGCAATTGTTCGTAGAAAATTTTTTTCTGAGTGTTTTGATTTTAGTTTTTTTTTTCTTTTCGTATTCTGATAAGTAAATTTGTAAGAAAACCATGAAAATTATGATAAATATATTGTGAACGTATTTAAATTAACAATTTCGTCATTTCTGTTGACGTTACCAATTAAAAATAGTGTAGAAAAAAAAAATAATCACTAAAAAAAAAAAAATTCCAATAGGTAAAACATTCATCATAAATTCACAAATTGTATTTCAACATATTTTATTTATTTTTAATTTTTTTTTTTTCTGGACATCATAAAAATCATTTCGCAAGAGCCTTCTTATATTAGTCATATTTGTGATATAAAATTTAAATACTAGTTTTATTAGGAATAATTTTTAATTAAAAAGAAAAGCAAAAAAAAAAAACAAATTAAAATACGAAAAAAATAATAGGAAAAAAAATATATTCAAAAACGGAGAAACTAACTTCAATGTTTGCCTCTTTAAAAAATAAAATTAAAGAGGAGACTGGAAATGAAATACCAACGCTCTCTCAACCATCACCACCATCATTACCACCGTCTTTATCATCATCATCATCGAATTCAACAGCCATCATAACAACATCATCATCAACAACAAGACATAATCATCATCAACAGAATGGTAATCGTTATACAAATTTACGAGGATCAAGATTATCATCAACAACAAGTGTAACATCAATTGATGATCAAATTATTGAACAGGTAAATCTAATAATTTTTTATTCATGTCCCTTTTGTGGATTATGTCTTTTAAGAAGTCTTCTTTATTAAAAGGGATTTTAATAAAATTTCAAAAATATTCATTCAAACACTTTTTTTTTTTTGATTGTTTTTGAAAATTTTTTTAGAAAGACACCGAAATTAATACACTTCGAACACAATGTAATGAATTACAAAACGAAATAAAAGATTTAAAACAACGTCTTGAAAATTTAACAAAAGAGAATGAACGTCTCGAAAAAACAAATGAAATTCTATTAGAATCAGTTAAAGTTGCACAAACACAAAAAGATTTAATTAGTGAAGAACAAGAAAAAATTCAAAATATTCAACAAGCTGAAATATCAAAATTAAAATCATTATTATCATTTAGAGAGCAAGAAGGTTATGATCAATTATCAAAAATTAAACAATATCAACAACAAATTGAAAATTTAACAACTGAATTAGAAAGATTAAAATTAATTGAACCAGCTGTAGAGGATCTACAGGTAAATTATAATGAATTTGTAGAAAAATTTTGCAAAAATTCTCATCAATTTAATTTTTTTGTTTTTTTTTTGCTTTTATATTTTTACACAAGTTTTTTGTTTTTGTTTTTACTGCTGTTACACATTTTCACATTATACAAAATTTTGTTTGTTTTTTTTTTTTCTTTTAAATTTTATTTTTATTTTAGCACTGCGTTTATTTGTGTGATATTTTGTGCTTGTTCTAATGTTTTGTGTTTGAAAAAAAAAATAAAATAAAAATATTTGTATTTTTCTTTTGAGATCATCTAGGTAGGTATTTGAAATTTTTATTGATAGAGAGAAATATTTTGAAAAGTTCTCAAGAATAGAACATTGCTGTTTTTAAAACAGTTTTTTGCTTTATTCAATTTTAACGAGATTATTTGTTCGACTTGAAAGCTCTTCAAATTTTTCTTTCTCTAAAAAAAACAACAAAATCATCTCATTAAAAACATTTCTTTTTTCTTTCCAAATTTCTATCAATTCTTTCTTTATCATATTTTGTACTCAAATTACGTTATTTTCTTCTTTCAAATTTTTAGGATGAATTAGAACGTTTCCGGCATGCATCACAATTAGATAAAAATAATTTAACAACAACATTAGCTGCTGTTGAAGAAGAGAATCGTCATTTAAAAACTCGTTTACAAATAGTTGATCAATCACGTTTAGAATCTATATTATCATTAAGTTCAAATGAAAAAGTTCAAGCATTAATACAAGAAAGAAAATTATTAGAACAGCATTTAGAAGAAGCACATTTACAATTATCTGATATAAAAAGTTCATGGAGTGGACAAAATTTAGCATTAGAAACACAAGTTAGTCGTTTATCAAGACAAGTTGCTGAAGAAACAACAGAAAAACGTAAAGCATTACAATCACGTGATGAATATGCTGAAAAAATTAAACAAATCGAATTTGAATTACAAAAATCAAATGAAGAAATTCAACAAAGAAATACAAAAGTAAGAAACAATTTTTTTTTTCATATTTTTAATCACTCTTTCAACCCTTTTTTTGTTTTTGTCAGATAAAACTTCTAGGAGAGGAAATCGATGAATTAACATCTACTTTAAGAGATTGCAGGGAAGAAAGTGAAGAGCAAATTTTATATTTAAAAAATCAGGCTGTAAGTAATTAATTTTGGAATAAACAAAAACAACAACAAAAAAAAACATTCATTTCGACCAGTTTCTAGATTTTTTGTTTATTTCTTATTCTTAAATAAAGAATTTTTCCAAAGGTGTCATTTTTGAATTTTTTCATTTTGATTTTTAAGAAATTTTTTGAATTTTTTTCTAATTTAATTTTTCCAATTAGAAAAAAACAACAAAAAGACAGTAGTTAATTATTTAGATTTTTCTTTTTTAAATTGTATAATTAATTCTTTTTTTTTTGTTTCCTGTTTTATTTTCGATTTGAATAAAATCTATGCACAGAATTTGTTTTATTTTTAATCCTTTTGTTTTTTTTTTTTTCTGCACTAATTTTTTTTTTTCAAGAGGAAAGCTTCTAAATTTTTGAAAAATTTTTATAATTATTTCTTTATGGGATGGTTTTTGCATTGTTTTGAGGGGAAAAATTTCTTGCATGTGTTTATTTATTAGAAAGCTTGGCTTTAAAATAATTGTTAAAGGACAATTTAAAAAAACAAGCTACATTTCATATGTCCTTTTTTTTTTGAAATTTTATTTTTAAGAAGATTTTTGTTTTGTGTTTTCTTTTGTTTTAATACAATTTTACTTAATGATTTCTCTAAGGGGATTTTCCTTTGTATGATTTAATGATACTGTTATTCTATTTTATTTGAATGTTCATGTATCCTTTCAAGTCCTTAAACCACTCTAAATTTTTATTATGAACGTCTTGATTTTTTCTCTACATAAAATCTAAACGTTTTCGAAAGGGATATGCATGCAAAATGTTGAATGGAGGGAATCAGTTAGGCTCTATTTTCTTTGGTGATTTAGTATAGAGGCTTTGGACTTTATTTTCTTAGCTTTGGAAAAAATCTTAAAATATCTCTATGTCCATGTAGAGAAAACAATGAGTCTGGGTACACGAAAAGAAATGGACAGAAATAATTCTTATGTAGTATAAAAATGTGTCATACAAGAATTTTTGTTCTGGAGTTCCAACATTGGAACCCCATTATTGAAATGGCTTGAATGTACATCGGCATGTTTTAGTTTTGTTAAGGAAGCTTTTACTTCCTTTCCTCTCTTACCGTACTGTTCTATAGTCTAATGGAAACAATTAAAATTTTTAGTCGATTACATAAGACTTCTTTCTGTCTATAATTTCTTTGGTACAGGTTACCAGGTTTTCTCAGTTCATAGGACTGTATGAGGTTTTATTTTGTAATTACTTAAAAAAATTCTTAAATTAACTAAAAAACAGAGACAGGTAAGTTATTTCTTTTATGTTCTTTCAATAGCTTTTTTTGTGTTATTGAATAACATCAGAAAATTTATACTTATTCATTTTGCTTGGTTCCTTTTTTTTTTTTTGTGCTTGCTTTCTAGATTTTTAAATTTTTTTCATCTTCAAAAAATAAAAATCCTGAAAAAAGCCTTTTTTTTTCTTCTTTCCAATTGTTTGTTTTTTGTTTTTTTTCAGGAATCATCAAATCAAGAAATTGATGATTTAAAATTACGTTTAAAAACAGCTGATGAACGTTTAAATGATTATGTTGAAAATTCTGAAAATGTTATAATAATGTTACGTTCACAATTAACAAAATTACAAGATGAATTAAATGATTTAAAAATAATATTAGATAATGAGAAACAAGAAAAAAATATTGCATTATTACGTAATGCAGAAATATCACAAAGTGAAGAAATTTTAAAAAAAGAATTACGAATTGAACGTGATGAATGTAATGAATTACAAGATAAATTAAATGAATTAAATAATGAATTAATACAAAAACAAAATGATATTAAATTATTACAAGATAATTTAAATGATTTAAATAATATTATTAAAAATCAAAATGATCGTATTATACAAAATGAACAATTAAATAATGAAATTAGTGAAAAAAATAAAGTAAGTATAATGAAAAAAAAAAATTTATAGAGAAATTCTTCTTTTTTGGAATAATCCCATTTTTTTTATTTTTGTTATAGACTATTAAAATATTGAATCAACGTTTATTGGATCTTAAAAAGACATTACAACAAGAAATTAAATCAAGTAATTCAAATACAAATGAACAAATTATTTTAAATAATTCATCATCAACATCATCATCAATTTTAATTACAACAAATGATAATAATAAAAAATATGAATATCGTAATAGTAATGGTAATACAGATGGACCAATTGTTATGGATGAGGTCAATTTTAAATATTTAAAACATGTTATTGTGAAATTTTTAACAAGTAGAGAGGTAATTTTATTTTATTTTTATTTTTTTTTTAAATATTTCTCCCTTTCACTTTTACTTGTTTAAGATCGTTAGAGTGTTTTAAAAAACCGGTGTTTAAGTAGGTTCAAGTTAATTTTTAAACAACTTTTTAATTTGTAATTAAGGCCAATTTACATTGCATTGATGGGAGAAAAAAAAATACATAGCGTACGAGCCTGTACACATTAGGTTGTTGTAACAACGACGCAAACCAGTTATAAAACCTGTTTTTAGAACTGCTCAAACTACATCTGGAGATGGCACGACCAGTTGTAACGAGAGGAGTGTGAGTGTATTACACTCGTGAAGCTAAAATTATTTTTAATGATTTCTTATTATACCAAGTTGGAAAATATTATACCATTATTGTTACAACCAGCGCAAAATAATCGGTTTAACCATCTAATGTGCAAACAGTACGATTATTAAAATATATTTTGTTTTCTTACTCAAAATTTTGCACGTAAATTCAGCTTTAATCGATTTAAAAGGATCGAAAATATACAAAGAAATCACTTCATTCTCCCCTCTAAAATTTTTATTTTTTTCTAAATCACTTTTCGTGGTTTTAAATTAAAAAAAAAATGGAAAAGAAAGAGGCCTTTGTATGTGCTCAACTGACTTGGAAGAAAGTCAAAAACTTCAATTCTGCTTAAAAATAGATAATTTGACTAAAAAATATTGCCTTTTTTCTTAAAAGATTGGAATGCCTTGAAAGAACTCTGAGAATACGTTCCAGAAGTAGTCTCTAACGATTTCATTGTCTCTTTTTCCTTTTAGACACTCTTTTCATCTCTTGAAATTTTATCCTGATAGATTTCCTAAAATAAAACTAAAATTCCTAAATTGTACTTTTTTTTTGTTTTTAATCAAATTTTCTTCTTTTTATTTCGCTTTTTAAAATTTTTTTTTTTCAGGTTGAAGCACGCCATTTAATACGTGCCGTTGCAACATTATTACATTTAACACATGAAGAAGAGAAACTATTACATGATACATTAAATTGGAAAATGAGTTGGTTTGGTTCAAAACCAGATCATGGTACTGGTCAGAATGCATTTTCAATTCCACCAAGTTAATACATAAAAATTATTCTTTTATAACAAATAAACAACAAAAATTTATTGGACACATCATAATAATTAAAATAAAATAATAAAAAAAATTAAATTTAAAAAATTTATTATAGCTTTTAGTAAAATTTGAAAAAAAAAAAAGAAAAACATACCAAAATTTCCATTTAAGGAGAAAAAAACTCAAAAAAAAAAAAAAAAACAAAAATCATATATTAAAAAGTATTCAAATTTATTATTCCATTTATACCCTTAGAAAATGTACTTTAAAAAAAAAATTAAAAAGGAAAATTTAAGAGACAAAAAAAATGTGTTAAAATTCTGTTAATTGTTTTATTTAGGTTTTTTTTTTTTTTTTGGAATTGAAATTATCGCTTAGAAAAAAAGTGCTAATTGAAAATCTTTTTTTTGTTTTGTTTTAAATTTTTAAATAAAATTTTAAATGTAATACGGAATTTTTCATTTGCCAAAAAGCTAGTTAAACTTGCATTAAATTAAAAAAAACAAAAAAACAAAAACATAATATTCACCTGGGACAACTATAATGAAGTGTCCTTTTAAAATATTCGCAAAAAAAAAAAAAAATATATATGAAAAGATAAATTTGACAATAATTATATTATGTATTATGAAAATGAAAAGTTGATAAATTCCATTGAAAGAACAAAAATTTTGTAGAATTTGTGAAAATTTTTTGTTTTTCTAAAGAACGAGAAAAACAAAAAAAAAACCAAAAATTTGCAAGCTAATATTTTTCATCTAAAATTCTTTTTTGAACACAATTTAAATTTAAATTGAAAAAAAAAAGTGATGGAGGAGTTTATTGGAGGTGATAAATGGCTATCATTAGAATTTCGAGATTTTAAACACTCGAAGGTTACAAGAATATTTAAAGTGTGATGATGTCTTCTAGAGATCACCTTAGAAACCCTTAACGTTTTTGACAGATATCATTTTAATGGAACTTCGAAAATCTAGTGAATAGTCATATTATATCACTTTCAAAATTTCATTTCGAATTCTTCATACTTTTTAAGAGAATAAGTAACACCAAATGCTAGAAGTGAAGCTTATTTCACCAGAAATTCAAAAGAAAAACAAAAAAAACAAAAAAATGAAAAAATATAATAAATTATTTACGAGTAAAAAAAAAAATAAAAATGATAAATTTTTGTAGAATGTTTCGAAATTGAATTTAAAAAACAACAAAAAAAAAATTATATATATATATATTGTACACCATTTCCATATTTATATATTATCAAAAAGAAAAAAAAAATTAAATAGAAGTGAAATTCATAAGAAAAACAAAAAAAATAAATAAATTAATAATAAAATGTATTTATAATGTTTCTTAAACAAACAAAAAAAAATAAATTTAAATAAAAAGAAAAAACTTATACCAAAAAAATTAGATATATACGACATTCCCCATTTTGAATTTATTTTAATTTTTTTTTTGTTCCTTAATTTTGTTAATTATTTTATTTAATTTTTTTTTTTTTTTTGTTAATAATTAAAATTAATGTTTTGTTTGTTGAATTTTATTTTTTTTAGGACATTTTTTCTTTTATTATTTTCTTCAATTATCGTCCTTTTTTAAAAAGAAAAAAAAAAAATTGTGTTACTTTAATTTTAAGTTTAAAAAAATTAATTAGTATTGTGTTTTATTTTTTTTTATTATTAAAACAAAACAAAACAACAAAAAAAATTATTTAATTTTAATCAAAAGAGAAAAAATTAAAAAAACAAACAAAAACAAAAAAAAAATCAACTCGTACTGTGACTATCTATTTGTAAAATTTGTTATTTGTAAAACTATTTTTTAAAATAAAAATTAATTAATTAATTAATTATGTAATGTATGTATTTGTATAAAGAGAAAAATTTAATTATGTGAAAGAAAAGAAAAACCCAACTTCGTTGTATTTTTAAGCATTTAATTTTATTTTTTTTTTAAAAACTGAATTTTTTTTTTTCAAATCATTTTTTGATTTTATAATTGCTGAATTTTTTAATGTATTTTCGAATTTAAATATGTATTTTTTTTTTAGAATGTTTCTTTTGAATTCAATTTTTTTTAATCGAATATTGTATTTTTTTTCCCGAATTTTTTTTTTTTTTTTTTTTTTTGCTTTAAAAAAATTGTAAACTAAAATAAGAAAAAAAAAAAAATATTTAATAAAAATTAATATTGTCGAGAATAATAAAATGAAATGTTTATGAAATTTCAAAAAAAAAAATGAGTGTTTTTTTATTTTTTTCAATTTTTCACCCAACACCTGGAAAATCATATTTTGAAACGATTGAATGGTACCAATGGGATCGTAGTAACGATTTTAGAGGAGTTTATGTCTACCAAGTATTTCGGGGTCTAAGATCCAAATTCTTTCAAAAATTACAAAAATAGCATGCTTGTCATCTTTTTCAATGTTATTTCGAATAAAAAACTTTTCAATTAGAGCTCAGGGACTACAGAACAAGAAAAAAAAAACAGTCTCCAATTCACTTTTGGGGTACAAAATGTGAAAAAAAATTTTTTTTGATGTGTCGTGAGAATATTTAAATTTCAACAAGACAATATAAAGTAAGGTTCCATTGGACATCCGAGGTCATCGCTGTGGGCTAATAAAACAAGAAGATCTGCTATAGAATCTTCGAAATATTAAGCAAATTTAAGCTCTTCAATGTGCTAATACCACACTTAATTTTTTATTAAACAAACAAAAAAATACAATCTGCATCGGAAAATTTCCAATTTTTGTTTTCTTTTAACTTTTCAAGGACCTTATTTTTTTATTTTTTGGTTTTTTTTTTTCTGTAACGGTCATTTTTTTACACCTTATCCAATAAAGTACAATAAAACCGGGATTAAAAAATTCCCATTAGGTAATAAAACAATGAATTTTATGTCAAAACAAAAAATATTCTTTCTTCCTTTTTTCTTTCTTGTTACCTTCCGACAAAGGATATTTGTAATTTTTACAAGGAAAATCAGACATCTGCCAAATATAAAAAAACATATTTTTTTTTAAAGATTTCAATTATTCTACTTTCTCATATTTTGTAATAATTTTTTGACTTCCAAGAAATTTTAATGACACCAAAAAAGGCAAAAACAAAAAAACATTTCAGACAATTGTGATTTAAAATAAATTTGCAAATTACCCTTAACAGTGCCTTTTTTGTGTGTGTATTTGTGTTTGATTGGGTTTTTTTTTTTTGTTTTTGCCTCTTCAGTTGCAGGTATTCAAATTATGAAAAAGAAAGTAATTAAAAATGTGACGACTTGAAAAATGAATTTCTTTTTGTTAGTGTTTTCTTTCAAATTAACTGATCCAAATATGTCGTGATAAACAGGTCAATAATCATGTAATAATTATCCCGAGACGACGTCAAATAAACAATACTAAAAATTATTGACCTGCTAACGGTGATTATGAAAAAGGTTTGAAAAAAAAAAAGAATTGAAAATAATTTTTTATTAATTTTTAAATAAGGGAGTAAATTGATTTTTATTAACGACTTTCTAACTTCACTAAAACAAAATTAGTTGGATATCCCTTCCTTCTTTTATTCTTTTTTTGTCTTTTTAAATTATGTGAGGAAGGAAGGGAGAATATATAAGAAGGTGTAGTGGTAGACAATTGAATACAGTTGGTGAGAAAATTTGCTAGAGTTCAAATTTAAATTTTTAAAAATTATTAAATTTTTGCTTTTTTAAAAAAAAAATTATGATTGTGGGGTATTAGATTAGAAATTTTTTTTTAAAGTGAAATTGTAATGATAAAAGGATTTTTGATTTGGATTGAAAGTTTTAGATTTCGTCTATCGCGATATAAGGAACAATTGTTGTGATATAATATTTTATAAAATAATTTTATTTTATATCACAGTAATTGAATCTTGTATTTTGGTGGACTAAAATTCATCAAATTTTGTCAAAAAATGACTTTTTTTGTTGTGAGTTGTGAGATTTTTTTTTCAAGAATGTGATGAGACTAAGGTTTTTTTTTTTCATTATACGACAAACCTTGTTCAGTTGGTGTTCATTTTCATTAATTTCTCATCACTGGGTAATGTTTGTCTTATAATCAATTTAATTAACGACCATGAATTTACGAATTTTTTCTAATTTTTAAATTTTAATTATTAAATTTTTCATATTTAATTCATTTATTAAAATTACATAGCGATTGTCGGAATAGTCGCTGTATATTAATTGCAAACAAAAGTGACTAGACCGAACACTCGTGATTTGTAATTTTAGAGGAAGCATCAAAAGAATTAATTTTTTATAATTTCAGGGTTTTTTTTTTCTCCAAAATATTTTTCAAAAAAAAAAAAAAATCCTTTAAAAAAAAAGTGTTCTAAAAAAGTGAAAATCGCAATTATCTTCTTTGGTGGTTTAGCCTTAGATGGTTATGATTTCATCATAAAGCTAGACAACCATTGAAGTTCGTTGTGACATTCAACGTAAGGATTTTCAATCATCATCATCAGTTAATGAATTTTCCATTAAAAATCTGTACAAAGTCCGTTGCGATGTAAGGAACGATCGTTGTGATATGATGCATCTGATATCACATATCACAGTGATTTTCCTTTACATTTCGATGGAAGATATCGTCAACGAGGAAGAAATCAACTTAAAAAAAAAAATTATGAGTGAAATTAATATTCAGGGAAATTCTAAATCGTGGAGGGAACGGTTGCTGGGATTTGTTTAAAAATATTTTTCATATCACAGTGGCTGTTCTTTTCATTTGATCGGAATTTTTCATCGAAATGCAATTGAAGAATTTAATTTAAAATTGTTGTTCTTTTTATGTTTTTCTACAAAAAAGAAGAAAAAAACTTAATTAATATAAAACAGTCGACTGGGGCCTTTTCAAAGGAAACAGTTTCAAGGGATCATAGAAGGATCTTGAAAGACGAAAAAAAAAGTGAATTACAGGACAAAAAAAGGTTTCAGAAATGACAAAGAATCTCATTTAGAACTATTTAAAAATTACTTAACTGTAAATGTACTTTTAAAGGAAACCTTTCACACGCCTCAATTTTTAATTTGAAAAATCTTAAAAAACTCTTTACATTTTTTTTTAAATAGCTTCTGTTTTATTTTTATTTTTTTTTTATATTTCTTTTTTTTTTGTGGTTTATTTATATTTGCTAAACTTTTTTTTTATATTATATTTTTTTTTTCTTTAAATAATTTATTTTTCAGCATTACTTTTTTTTTTGTTTTTTGTTTTTTTTTTTGACTTTATTTCAGAGTACATAAATATTATATAAGTGGATTTACATTTTTCATATCAATAATAATAATCATAAATCCTATAATGTGTATAATATATTCATTATATGAGAAATCCATATATGTTTATTATTTATTTTTTGATTGAAATATTTTTTTTTTTTATAAATTAATTATTAATTTATTTTTTTTTTATATTATTTTTTCTTCTATTCATTTTTTTTAAGTATATCATGTTATAGATTTTTATTTTTTTAGCATTTTTGTTCTTTTATATTATTACAAATTATATTAAAAGCTACGATTTTATTTTATATTGTATCTAAAAACAAAAAAAGAGTACAATAGTATTCATAATTCTAATATTTAGCTACTTCAGTATCTAAGTTTTTGTTTTTTTTTTAATTATTTTTATTTTTCTTATAATTTTTTTTTTAAATACATAATTTTATAAATTACTCATAATATACATTTTTAATTATTTTTTAAATTTATTTTATTGTGGTACAAATTTTTCATATTATCCTCCTTTTTTTTTTGTCATTTACAGTTTTTTTTTTTAAATTTCTTGGTTTTTTTCTTCTTGCAAACGTGTTCAATTAAGTTTTATTTGTTTTTTTTTTATAAAAATTATCAAAATTTTAACAAAATTAACTTTTTTTATCTATTTTTTTTTTTTTTTTTTTTTTTTTTTTTTTTTTTTTTTCTTAAAAAGTAACAATTCACTCTTAGTAATCGAATATACCAACTGTCGTCGTTCTGGAGTACTTGGGCTCTTTAAGGACCGTTTTGAAATTTAAATTTTTTTTTTCAGAGAATATTTACGAGGTAATTTTATTAAATTTTTAAAGATTAAAAAAGCTATGTGTTTTTTTCAGTGATTTAATAAGATCTTTTTTTTATTCTAAAATTTAGTTTCACTTTTTTGAAAATTGTTTTTTAATACAGATCGCTATCATCTTTTTATTTGCTTTGCTTCAAAAATCACAGTCTTGGCATAAAAACAAGATTTTTCGGGGCATTTTGAAAAAAGTGATAATGATCCTATCGGGAGTTTGGTTTTCTATTTTATTTTTTTTTTCAATGTTGTCCATTTTTTACCCTATTAATTGATTGAGAGCCTTAAGCTTGTAAAAATTGAAAAGAACATTCGAATCATTCCAAGCTGTCTTTATCCAGAAAAAGCTCTTCGGTGAAAATTCCCACATGAACCAGTAAACAAATTTCATTACAGATCATTTTTTCCTTCCTTCATCTCATAAATCACACAGTCTGGCATAAGAACAAGACAAAAAGACACACTTTCTTGTACTTTGAAAAATTTAAGTGAGAATGATCCCCATCGGGAGTTTGGTTTTCTTTTTTTCTTTTTGTTTTCAATTAATGAAAAGCCTTGAGCTTGTAAAGATTTAAAAGAAATGAGTAAGTGAGTTCTATCATTCGAATTACTGTCTTTTAAAGAGAGTCGAATTTTATTATTTATTTTTGTTTTTTTCGGAGGAAACTGAAAATTTTCTAGTCACTTTGACACAATCCTCTAGAAAAAATTTCTTCCATGAAAATTATCACGTGAACGGGTTTCATTAACGAGTGAGTGCCTTCTGGAACATCAATTACTAAGATAAATTGCTTTCAAAAATCAAGATAATTAGTTTCGTCATTCGAATGAAAATAAAACCAGGATGAAAATCCCATGTTCAAAATAAATCTAAAAATTTTATTTAAATTGTATTTTTGGTTTTAGTGTAAAATTTTGATTTTTCATGTTTTGTTTAAATTTTAACAGTTTTTATTTTGGTTATCTAAATTTTTTATTCTTGTTTATTTTAAATTTAAATATTTTTAATTATTTTATTAAATATTTATTTTCATAATTATTATCATTCATAATTGCCTTTTCTAACTGATACTACATATGCCTTTTTTTTTTTTTAACCCTAATTACTCATTATATTTGTTTTTTATTTATATGTAATGATTAAATAGTGTTTTATAGTATAAAGTTTTTTTTTTGTATTAATTAATTGGTCTTTTCAAAAAATCCCAAACAAAAAAACACTTCATCGTAAAATAATGTACAATTCTGAAAAAAAATGTGGACTCTTAAAGTTTATCACAATAAAACTTAGAAAAAAAAAAAAATCAAGCACTAATAAAAAATTAAGTAAAGTTTGTAAAATTAGAAAAGCAAAAAAAAATTGCTAAAATCCTGAATATTTCGAGAGATTATGTACAAATTTTTATATTATAAGTACGTTCGTGTGTGTATTTCATGCTTTTTTTTCATAATATTTTGATTTTATTAAAAAAAATTTCAAAGAATAAGTTTGAAATCCAAAAAAAAACTTTTAAAATGCATTTTTTTTTATAACGGATGGAATTTGTATTTAAAATATTTAAATATTCATTTTTTTTTTTAAATTTGTATTTCTGTTTTATTTTTGTATTTATTCTTTTTTTAAAATATTTTTGAACTTGAAGGCATTTACATTTCGTCGTATTTTATTTTCTGGTTAATCCTGCCAACATTTTTTGTATATATTTTATTTTTTTTAATTTAATTTTTTTTTGATTTTTAAAAAATTTTATAGAAAAAAAAATGCGTACAGTAAATGTGTTCCACTTTTATTTAAAAAAAAAATAAATAAATATAGAAAATATTAAACAATTTCAATTTTCAACAATTAATTCAATTTTTTTTTTTTTGTAAAAAAAATTATCATTTTTAGAGAAACAAAAAAAAAAAAGGATGTTGTCGTCTACTGTTTCTGTGTATTCAAATTCCATTGGGCGAATTGTTCCTGCCATTGATTATTTGCATTTGAATTTGACTGTTGTGTGTGTGTTTTTTTTTTTAAATTTGAAAAACATAGAGAAAAAGAGAATTTAAAAAAAATTGAATAAATTATTTTGAATTTTTTAGGATATTTTTTTGTGTTCTTTCCTTACTTTATCATTCCAATCTGAATTATATCCTTGTGATTCATCAAAATCTGAAATAAAATCATAAAAAATCATTTTTGTTTTTTTGTTTTTTTTTTTTTTTTGAAATTTTACATCAATCAATTGAAAATTATTAAAAAATGCATGAACAGCGAAACATGTATGTGATTATGAAAACATATGGAAAATTTCTGTGTAACTCTTATGTAACACTCTGTAAAAAAATTTTAAAACAGTAGGACTTCAAGTCGTCGGATCTATAAGAAATTCTTACACGATTACTTTGACACTTTGAGTATAAAGAACGAGACGTACTGAGCTTTACACGTATGTAGTACCAATAAGCGGAAGTTTTATCATTTCCGCCAAAATTTCAGCAGGTGGACAAAAATTCAGAAAAAATACTTCACTTTTTCAACAAATAAACTTCACTTTTCGTTTTAAATTTTTTTTCTCCCTTTTTTTACCATATTTTTTTAAACCGATTTTGTGTTGCCAGCTTGAAAAATATTCTAATAAATTTAAAAAATTTTCGATTATTTTCAAGTTTTTTCAAATTGAAATAATGATTAAATCCTTCTTCATACTTCATTTAGTCTTGGCACTCGAAACCAACAATAAATTTATTTTCAATTGAGAATTGTTGGAAGGAGTCATAATCTAATAATATGTATGTATGTAGAGTGAAGTGGAATTTTTCTTGAACATTAATTTTATTCGCTTTTTACAGAAAAATTTTTATAAAAATTCCAGTAAATGGAAATTTTATTCATTTCTTATTTTTGCATAAGTGTTGGTTTAAATAATTTCTAAGCTAAATTGATAAATCTGTGATGGGGACAAATTTTTTAATTTAAATCTGGTAACACTGAATAATAACTAAAACCACTCTCAACTCAAGTCTCGGCTATGTCACAGTGTATATATATACAGTGGGTCGTCTTCTGCATAACAGTAAATGAAAAAGGACTCACCAAAAAGAAAAGTCCAAATATATATAAAAAATAATAAATAAAAAATAAAAAAAAAATTCTAATATGTTGAAGAGAGATATTCTTTTATCAATTACTTCTAATGAAAATTTCACGAAAGAGTAATGCAGACAAGAAATCCCAACACAAACCAGTTATGTATTCTATATATCACCGATAAGCGTGGCTTTCGTTGTATTGGTTTTTTTTTTGCATAGGTTAAGATAGCTCTTCACTTTTGAAATGCATTTGTATTGTCTTTATATTTTACTTATTACTTTTTTATTGTCTCTCGCTTTAACTGATGCGTTCATGTTCATATGTTTTCGTTCTTACACACAAGATAATAGCTCTTCACTTTGAAAAGCACATGGAAAAAACGTGCGTTTTTGTGTTATTATTAATTTAAAAGGTAAAGAGGACTAGTGGGATGTGGAAAAATAATTTTTTGAAAAAATTCATAACTGCTTCTTTTATAGGTGTTGTGCAGATGAAAATGTTGAGTATTTAATAAGATTATTTATAAGAGTTAGGATTTATTATATAATAAAATTTTATAATAGAAATGTGAAAAAAACTAACAATAAAAATAAATTATTATCTGTAACGCACATGTAGCAATAGATTTTAGTATTAAAAATGTAATTACACAGTTAAATAATAAAAAATATGAAATATAAATTACTTTGTATAAAATATTCAAACTTTTTATTTAATAGGTTACTGCACCCTAAATAGTTATTATTTAAAAGTTGTCACCAATACAAACTTAGGGGATTTTTTTTCTTTTTTCTTCATCATCATTTATATTGCCGACTATTTTTAGCGTAAGTACTAGTGTATTAGTGTAAAAAATCATGTATGTAGATGTAAAAATTTTAAGATCTTATCAGTTTTTGTTCTAAGACGAGACACTTATTGTTTGATACACTTTGGCTATGTCTTTTACAAAATTACATAACCCCTAATAAGGTTCTGGTATATGTATATATGTAAATCTCGTATCCTTTTTCATGTAGAAGGAAAACATCACGTTTTTCTCCTGCAGAAATATAAAAAAAGCTTTGTAGAGCACCTTTTTTTCAATTTAACTTTTTTGATTTTGACTTTCTAAGCTGTAAAAAGCTTCGTTCGAAAAACCGGCTTAATGAAAAAAAAAACATTGTACACTGAAATTTTCCATTGTTTTAAAATTTTGGTAAGTATTAATTGTTTTTTGTGAATGTTAGACAATTAATTTTTGAAATTAATATTAAAAGAAAAATTGAAAATAAAATTAATTGAAAAAAAACTGAATGTATAGAGTTATAAAAAATAACAAAAAAACCAAAAAAAAAAAACAAATACAGTACGACCTCGGTAAACGCAACTAATAGAGTTCAAGGGTGGTTGCATATATCAAGGAATTGCACCTATCGAGTCAATAAAAGAGTAATGAAATTAACGTATAATATACTATTTATTTGTATATTGTGCATATTTTACAAAAAAATTTGAAATTTTACTTTGCTTTTTATAACCGTTTACTTCTTTCAAAACAGCTATTTGTTTCATATTTTGCAATTTTATAATATCTTCAAGCTGTAGTGAATTCTCCTCTGCCCATTGAATAAATGTACTGATGCCCTTAATAGCATCATCAGTTTTGATCTTTTTCGAGGATTCTCTGCTACTAATTTCATATTCGGCTTCATCAGAATAATTAATGTATAAAAAACTATGAATATTAAGAGCACACACAGGAAAAAAAAAGTCTTACTGAGAAAAAGAAAATTCGAAAGTTGCATTTATCAAGTCAAAATTATTTTGCGCGTTGCATCTGCTGAGTCAACAATGGTAAAAATTTTGCTGTTGCATCTATCGAGGAGTTGCGCATATCGAGTGTTGCGTTTACCGAGGTCATACTGTATTAATATGCAAAATTTTAGAAAAATAATGTCACTTTTCTACAAAAATCTTCTTTTTTTTTTTTTCTAATTTTAAGATGATTTTTTTTTTTCAAGTTTAATTAAAACTATTTAGATACAAGAATTACTTTTTAAAAATAAAATCATAAAAATTAGAAAAAAATTAATTACAATTAATTAAAATTATATAATTATGTACAAATTTGTATATGAGTGATCTTCTAAATATTTCTAATTTTTTTTTCAACTAACATTGAAAAAAAAAAAAATGTTTATTAAATTTTCTATATAGAAACTAAATTTACTATAAATTTTATTGAATTTTTTTTTTCAAAAGAAACAAAGAAAAAAAAAAAAACTAAAAATAAAAAACTACTTATAATTAAAATTTACCTTCACCAGTTTACACAATATTTTAGTATGTAAAGTTGAAGAAGTAAATGAATTTCATCGATTTGTTCATCATATGAAATCGATTGATTTTCATCTTCATCTTCATCATTATTTAAATTGATCTCATTGAATATTTGATTTTCATCATTTTTTTCAATATTCATTGATAAATCTTTTATTATCAGTTTATTATTTTGTTAATTAAATTGTTAAATATTTTTGTTAATGTTAAAAAATTAAAAAAAAAAAATAAGAAGAAAAAAATAATTAGAAAATAAATTTATAATTTTTTGCAGTTTTAACGGAAAATAGAATTCAAAAAAAAAAAAAAAAAAAAAACGAAAAAAATATAAAATTAAATATTGGAAAAAGTTCTAGGAAATAAAAAAATCATTTAATGGATAAATTCAAGTATGGATTTCAAGGATATAAGTTTGTATTATTTGAATGATAAACTTGAGCAGCCATTTCGTGATCTGATTATAGAGAATAGAGAGAGAATCTTCGGTTTCGGTAAGAAATTATTGACCAGTGTTTCAACTGATCGTTAAAAAATGTAGGATCAAACTCAATTTGTATTGTTTTCATGCAGTTTTTTTCTCAAGGTTCCACCGAACAACCATGTTTCACCATGAATAATCTTTGAAGGGTTTTCTACATTTTACACGAACTTTATTTAAAAAATAAAATAAAATTTTCGTACACAAAATTATAAAGAAGTAATTTATAAATGTTTAGTCATTATTTGATGTTCTATATAGTTTGCATATACAATATACAAATAGTTGCTTGGGATTTCATGCTAGTCAATCATTCAATTAATACCAACAAATAATTTTTAAAAGAAAAAAAAAACAAAAAATAATATTAAAAAAGGAAAAAAAAACCCAAAAGATAGCATTTCATATTCTAGGATTTCAAAAAAAATAATAATAAATAAAAATAAAAAGGATTTAAACTAAACTTACCTAATGGTTTTCTAATATTATTAGCAGTTTCAGCATCGGATCCTTCTGAAAACATTTAACATTCCACTAAAATAAATTTTTCCAATTTTTTCAAATAAACAAAACCAAAAATTAGAGAAATTTAAAAAACAAACAAACAAACAAACAAATTTAAGAAAAACAAAACAAAAAAAACATTAAAAGATAGGAAGAAAAGAAAAACAAACTAACTCACAGAAAAATAACTAATTTTCATAATCAATTGAAATTTTGATTAAAAAAAAAACAGGAAAAAATGGACTTTCTTATACAAAGATGGTACATATGAGAATTCTAAATTTATGAATTCCAAAGAATTTTTTACATAAGAGAATTATTTTTTTTTTTTTTAACTCTTTGTATTGTCAGATTTAAATTTATTAAAAATAATTTTTTATTAAAAAATAAAGAATAAAAATTCATTACAAAAAAAAAAAAATTAAATAACAAGAAAAATCGGTGCTCAAAAAACCATTTTTTTTTTTTTGTAAAAAAAAATCGTGATAAAATGTGAATTAAATATTCGTTCAAAGACTTTTTTATTTTTAATTCTAATACAAAAAAAAAAGAAAGGAAAATAAAAATATTTTTTTCTTGTTGTGTTAAATGAAAAAATGTAGAATGAAAAATATGATACACACAATATATTTTCAAAACGAACGAAAAAAAAAAAAAAACAAAAAAATTAAAATCTGTTCCTATATTCATCTATCAAAATAACGAGATTTACCTGTATTTAATTCACGTACTAATGATGACATTGCTGATGTCACAGAATCAGCAGCAAAATGTAAATCATTTCGTAAAATCCTATTTAATTGTGGTCCATCTAGAAAAAGTGTTCATTTTTTTTTTTTTTTTGTTGTTGTTTTGTTTTGTTCATAAAATAACAATTTGAAGAAGGAAATAAATTTTGGGTGTTAAAAAATTGGTTTTTTTTTTTTTTTCAATTAAATTAAATTAAACTAAATGAAAATTTAAATTAATTTGAAGGACAAAAGAAAAAAAAAACTGGCAATACGTGAAAAATTTTCAAAAAAAAAAAAAAAGAAAAAAAATCTTGAAGGGTTTCAAAATCAAAAATTCAACAAAAATCAAAAGGGTTTCAATGATCTAAAAAAAAAACGTTAGCTTTAAAATAAAAAGCTAGAAAAAAAAAACCTCGATTTTGAGGACAGTTTATGAAAACCAAAAAGAAAACAAAAAACGGAATAAGCATAACACATTTAACAATAATTCATATTAATTTTAGGACTTCTACTGAAAAAATATTTAAAAATTTCTTAAACCTAAGAGAGGAAAAACATCACAAAACAATTAAATTTCTTGCTTTGAGGCTTAAGCCTTACATACTATAATTACATTTAATTTCTATGAAAAAAAAAATTGTTTTCTTAAGATACAAGATATTTGAATTTATACTTACTTGTACTATTGCTGGTGCCAAATGCTGATCGTACATCACCACCCAAACAATTTAGTGATGAATCAATTTGATTTGCAACATTTACCATATTCGATGCAAGCATTGCCTGTTGTTGTTGCTGCTGTTGAGATTGATTACTAATTACAGTCATCTGTTGTTGATGGAGATGCTGTTGATGATGCTGTTGTTGTTGTTGTTGTTGTTGTAATGGTATCGGTGGTGCATTTCGAACAGATGAATTATTAACAATTTGTTGTTGTTGTTGTTGTTGCTGTGACTGTTGCAATTGTTGATTACTATTACAATTTTGATTTAATGACTGTGATGGAATTGGTGGACTCTTGCCAGAACGTGGACTAGAATTTGGTGTTGAACGTGGGCTAGATGTTTGTTGATTTTTTAACATACGCATTAAACCTTCTAATTGAACCATTAATTGTCTACGTGAATCTTGTAATGCACCTAAATGACCCTCAAGTTCACCTTTTCGTTGTCTTAATGCACGTAATTCATTCATTAAGGCAGGACTTTCTTGATTCATTTGTTCAGCTTCTTGTTGACGTCTTAATCTTGCAATCTCTCTCATTATTTCTTTATTTTTAGCCTCTAATTGTGCAATTAATTCACGTTGCGCTCGTGAGTTATCCGAATTTATTGTTGAATTTGTTGTTGTATTATCATTTGTTAATCCACCACTAATAGCAGCTGGCTGAAAAATTAAATTCGAAAGTAAATTATGAACACGTGGTCTTCGAAGTATTGTAAGAAATTGTATTACATTTCGATTCTCCTGTGCTAAACGTGCTGCATAACGTGCAATTAAACGATGTTCTTCATCATTTGATGATGCTGCTCTTGACATTGATGCACCAGCACTATCTAAACTACGTCCAGTTGCTCTTGAATCTAATGTACTACTTCTATCATATTGTCCACCACCATGACCTAATATACTTGGATCCGAGAAACCATTATGTGATGGTAATGGTGATGGAGGTACAATATGTGATAAATTTAATGTTTTTTCTGGTTGTTCAGGAAATCTTGGAAGTACTTGTATTGATTTTTCTGGTACACAACGAAAACTTTTCCTTAAAGAATGACCAATCTGTTTACTTGGTGATTTATAACTTGAATATTCTTTAACTTCATGATCATTTTGATGATTTAATGATGTTTTACCATGCCAAAAACAATCCTGACATAATTGATAAGCATGACAACGTTGACAACGATAACGAAAACCAGTAAAATTTTCTTTATGACAAACAGAACATATTGTTGGATGTACAATTGTTTCAACAGTTGCTAAACGATGTAATAATGGTAACCATACTAAACATGATGGTCCTGGTTCAGACATTAATATTGCCATAAAATCATTAACAGTTACTTTATTATCTGATGAAAAAATTTCTTCTTCTAAACCATCTTTATAATGGAATGTTGGTGATTCATATACAGCAGCTGGTAATGATAAAACTTCACGTAAAAATTCACCTAATTTCCATGGTACTAATTGTCCTCCACCATCAGAAATTTGTGAAAATATATCTAAAATTGAAAAACAATAAGGAAAAAAATTTATAATAATTAAAACAACAACAAAAAATCTTAGAAGGAAAATTTTTCAACTTACATCTTAATTTATCAACTAATTTTCCAGCACACATTGTTGCCAATGCGACTTTTATTGAAAATACCCGTATTTTTCCGGAATTATCACTGCAAAAATAAATGAAAAATAAGAAACAAACTTAATAAATTTCATTTTTTTAATTTAAAATTGTTTTAATTTCAACAACAACAAGCACAGTAGAAAAGAGCCTACAGTTATCAACGATGATGGTATCAATTGAATTGCATCATCTCTACTTATTGGTGTTATTTCATCGTTATCATCATCTACCAGTATGTACTAGAATATTTACTTGCTTGTTTATTTTTGTTTTTGCAAAATCTAAATAAAGTTATTTCAATTTCAAATGGAAAAATAAATACACCAAGTAGCTGGAAACAGAGCCTAGAGGTAATATAACATATGAAATGGAGCACTATACAAATTAGTTATCATGAGAAAAAATGGAAAAGAAAAAAAAAAAACAAAAACAATACGAATAAACAAAAAATTGAAAACAACAGAAAAAAAATTCTAGAATCTAGGTTGATGGAATCACATTCATACATATGAACCATATCATCCGACATTATTTTATCATATGGAATGATGATGATAATCGTCATCATCATAGTCTTGTCTCATATTTACTCCTCTATAGTCATTCTTGGAACTCTACCAGCAGTATCTTCATACAAATCCTTTCATTTATCAAATCTTTTCATAGAATACAGAACTGGGTGGGTGTTTGTTTTATTTGTTTTTTTTTTTTTTTTTTTCTGTTGTTTTTTCCTGTCTCCTTTATTGTTAGTATTGTTGCTGTTGGATGTCGTTATTGTCTGGAAAACGTTTTATTAAAATTTATTTTGCTCCCTTTCTGTTTGAATTATTCTTTTTTTGTTTATTCTCGAAAAAAAAAGGACTAAAAAAATGAAAATAAAATTTGTTTAGGCTATAACGATACGTCTGGTCTTTCTTAACAGTTTCCTAGAGAATTTCACTGACATAACAGCCAGTTATCGTGAGGGTGAATCCTGGTACAAAACCTCTTGAAGATCGAGTGGAAAATCCAGACAAAAGATTGAATTAGAAGTAGCCAGACAAGAAGAAGTAGTCCGTTGAAATGAGGAAGCTAAGACTAAAAGAGTTGTAGAGCCATCACAAAGAAGAAAATCATTAACTGTATAGGTGGTCACTTCTAATATTCTGAGTAATATTTGATTTGTTTGCTAAACCATCGAAGATAAATTCCAAAAGCTTTGAATTTTTCAATAAATAAAAGAAAAAAAAAAAAAGATAAGGAAACTCAATCTGATACCACTAAATTTCGTATTTAATTTTTCTCTAATATTTTATGACCGAGTCACCATCCTATATAAATTTTACTCTGGTCCGGTTAACAAAAGTCATCAAACTCTATAGACCATCTAAAATCCAATTTTGATTTGATCGTCTATGTGGAAACTTTGAGGACACCTTGATTGTCCACGTTTGTATTTTTTCTGGTACCTACATATATAAAACAAATTCAGTTACCTTTGATTGAAAACACAAAAAAAAAAGGAATTCATGTATGTAACCTTTAGGCTAGAATTTTCACTGATATCATCAATAAAATAAATAGAAGAAAGAAAAAAAAACAGAAAATTAGAAATTGAAAGTTTAAGCAAACAAAGCAAAATATTGGATCCAAGTTAAATAAGAAAAAAACAAATCATTTGCACGCATCCGCAACAGGTGACTAATTATCATCATCATCATTATGTGACGGCACGATAATTTTCCATTTTTTTTTCTCTCTTGTAATTTTGTCAACACAGCAGAAAACATTCCGTTTAACATATATATTAAACATAATATATCATCACATAATCCACAGCATGTTGTTATATAATGTTTTGGTCTTGTCCTGTTTACATATTTATTTTTTCATTTTTTTTTTTTTTCGTTATTTTGTGTTAATTAAAATTTATTTAACTAATTTAACTGTCAATTAAGTGTTAAATGTACTTAAAAAAAAACTTTAAAACAAAAAAAAAGAAAAAAATTCCAACATTTTATTTACAAAATGTTTTTACATAACAATTACAATATTATCATGAATAATTTGTATGTATAACTATAGAACACAAAATACACACATGATATGTCCTCAATTAATTGATATCTCATACCACACACACAATAACAATAACAAGAAACATATTCGTGCAGTTTTCGAAATTGTCATTCATTTATTGCCTCAATTAGTTTACATGTCAGCAATAATTTTTTTTCTCCTTCTATTCAGTTTAAAAAAAAAAAGATTACAAAAGTGTGTAGAAAAAAAAATATTATTTATTTTTTTTATTTTTTTTTTTATTTTTTTCCTGTATAAATCAATTTGATTTGTTTTTTCTCACACCTTTTTAAATCGTGGCGATAATTGGATTCCTAAGGACAAAAATTAAACGTTCAAAATGAAAGAAAAAAAATTAGAATTAGAAAAAAATAGGATAAAAAAAAAGGAGAAGAAAAAAAAATGTTGAAATTATCATTATTATCTTTTATCTGGGATTAAAATCTAGGGTTTTATTTACTCTAATTGAAAGCAGACAAACAGTTTGTTTGTACTTACAAAAATAATGATGATGATTATGAATTATGATGGAAAATATTGAAAGAAGGTGGTAAAAACTGATGATTAAAGTTATTTGTTAACAAATTGATGATGATATATCAATTTTATTCAGGTTAATAAAAGTATCAGGGATATCTTTGATAGCCGAAAAAGTAGTAAAATGCATAGTGTGACCTTTGACCTTTTTTTAAAACATTTTTTTTTCATCCTATCATTTTGGAAAGGTGTTATAGGGTTTTAAGTACAAAACTGAACAATAAACTTCTATGAAAAAGATGGAAACAAAAAGGTGTAAGATATGTCCGTTTTAGCGAGATGTACTGTAAAAAAGTAGCCTCGGGTTAGACGAAAACCACAGAAAAAAAGTTAAAAACCTGAAAGATTAATTTAGTTGATGAATTGTAGTGATTAAGTATAAAATGAAATTTTCAACAGCGTACAATGAAGTTTTCAAAGGATTTTTATTGAGGCGTCATTATAAAAATGCTAGAATCATCCTACAGAATAGAGAACTCGAACCTGGAATACGTGACAAAAAAAAGTTTAAAAAAAATAACACAAGACCTTTGCCTCGAGATAACCTCTGTTGCGTTGAAATAAAACAAAGGACATTCGTTGAAAAATTCCTGGAATCTTCTATATAATTAAATTCAATTAAAAATTTTTGTGTAACGGAACTTGTTAAACTTTTCAATTTAAATTTCAAATTATATTTTTTTTCCAATGAAAAAATTCCTAATTAATCTCTAACTCACTCCAATTTAAAACAACAAAAAAACTCCTTTAGAAAAGAAATCCTTTCATGAAAGCTAATACGTCTCAGGAGGAAAAATATTATCCGAACCAAATACATTACGTTGAAAATAACCAAAAAAAAAAAAAAAAAGGATATTGTAGCTCATTAAATAATAAATTATTTTTTTTCTTTTTCGTGAAAATTATCCTCTAGAGTCTAGAGGATAAAAATATCTATGTAATATACTTACCTAGAATATGCAGCCAATAACCAATTAAGTAATAGACCAGCTTTAGAATCGACAGGAACTTGTTGTGCTGTTGGAAGACGTTTATTTAAATTATGATATAATGATGATACTAATGTTTCCAATCTTGCTACACTAACTTCACTTTGTGGTTCTAATGTATTTAAACCATTCTCACGGAATGCTTCAATTACATTCCATATATCAACTAAATGTAAATTTGTTGATTTTTGTATATAACGTAATTTTGATGCAGTACGATATGATGCAAAACGTATTGAATCGAATGTTTGTAAACGTAAATCTTGTAATATTGCAACACGTGGTTCAACTTCCATCATTTTTTTTTTTTTTTAATTTGTTTTTTCTTATTTCTTTTCTTTTTTTTTACAATTAATTGAAATTTTATTTAAAAAATTAAAAATTTAAAACAATAAAATTATGATAATAATTTTTTTTTTTTTTGTGAATTTTGATTGATTATCCAAACAGGCATTAAAATGGAATTTTTCAAAAAATACAACAACAAAAAATTAGAAAAAAAAAAATTTTAAACCACAGAAATGATGGAAAGATGATTTCACACACGATTTTTATTTGGCACTGTAAAGAGAAAAAATAAAAATAAAAATTTTAATGAAAACCACAAAATATTAAATTTTATTTTAGAAATTTTTAAAGGAGAAAAATATTTTCATTATAGTGAAATTTTATGCAAATTTATTTTAATTTTATAAGAAAAACTACACAAAAATTATTTTTCTTTATAAACAATGTCACATTTAGTGGTGTCAGATCAACATGACTGGATAATTTCTTTCCAAGAAAATTTTATGACTAAAATTAAAAAAAAAAAAATTCTGAAAGTTCGTGCTGTTCATGTTTTACCATCTGCGCCTTCAATTTAAAATTATTAACTGTTCGCTTAATCAGCACAAAGAAGACCGAATCTTTTTTTTATCCTGAAGATATTTAATTTTCTTTTTTTAGAAGTTGGTAATACTAACAAGGGAAGTATGAAGAAAAATCGAAATAAATTAAAACGAAAATTTAAAGTGTAAAAAAATTCCTAAATTAAGGAAAATTCAAAATAATAAGAAAAATTTCACTCATTTAATACTGACAACACTTTCCTGGCAAAATACTCTTCTTGATAATATAAAATGAAATCCTTTACATATTCAAAGGATTTTAAACGCCTACACACACACATGTAAGAAAAGAAAATTTTTATGTATGCCAAAGAAATAAAAATTATTCAAAAAATATTAAAGATAAGAAAAGAACGATTAAAGTTTTTTTTTTTGTTTTGTTTTTCTCTATTATCCTTAATGCTGCTGAATAATGAAGAGATACTAAATATTATAATAAAAAATTAAAATATATTCAAACGTGAATTTGGTTTAAGAAATCCAACGACATACTTACAGTCTCCTTTTGCGGTTATGGGATCTTTTTTAATTTGAGTAATGTCATTAGAAAACATTTTATTTTTCCTCTTCTAAAGCGGTTTCTGTGATAGAATGAAAAGTAAATCCAAAGTAGGATGAGGAGAAAAAAAAAGATTCTATAGAGAATATGGAATCGTTGTAATGTAAGCATTAGTGTGTAAGGAAATGTACAGCTTTCGATATCGCAATCTTGAAAATATTTTAGAGGAAAAAAATGATTTTTTAAAAGTATTTTTCCTTCATTTTCTTGAAAACGAAAAAATTAGATGAAAAATTTTATTATAGAGACGAAAAAAAAGTGGGATATTTGTGGAATTGTTTGAATGAATTCCAATCTGTAATTTTTTGTTTGTCTTTCAAACCTTTGAATGGGAAAATTTTTTTAAGAAAATCGTCCAAAAGATATAAATTAATTTATAAAAAATCCCAACTTTTGAATAAATTTTCGAGAAATCGGAATTTAGAGCTCAAAATCATAAATTTTTAAACTTTTAAAAAAAATAGTGAAGTTCAACAGGAGACAATAAATCAATTCGGAAGCCATTTGAATTTTTTTCTTTTGAAAAAAGCATCCGATTCTCAATTTCAAGTTAATACCATGAAAATATTTTCATTATCCTTTTTTAGAGGAATATCTTTATTTTTTTCTTTCTTTGATTCATAGAAAAATTTTCATTATTATTCTTGTTCTTTTTCAAACAAAGATTTTTTTTTCCTTTTAAAAGAAAAATCTTTTTAAACACCTACACTGAGAATGAGAGTAAAAAATAATTGAAAATAGTTTTTATATCAACACTTTCACGTATTGTTTACATTTTTTGAAAAAAAAATTCTACATACACACAATTTTTTCTTGATAACAAGCTTACATGGGTGTCATATGAAAAAAAAAAAAAAGTTTTGCTTTCTGTCGTTTTTCTTTTGTGGAAAATTTTTACTTGTTTTTAAAAAGAAACAAACAAGGAAAAATCATTTTGTTTTTTCGCTTTTTTCTTCTTCTACATTTTTTTTTTTTTGTGTTTAACAAAAGAAAAAAGGTGTTCATTTTCTTTATTATTATTATGTGCTCTTTTAAGTACATCAAAATGTTAACGTAATACAAAATTTTCATTTCATTTCATTTTTTTTTCTTGTTCTGCAAAAGAAAAAAGAATATAAAATGAAAATAAAAATCAGTAAAAGAAGAAAATGAACATAAACAAAACATTATGAAGAAGAAAGAAAAAGAAAAAAAAAGGTCCTTTTTTGCACTTAAAGTCGTAAGCTATCATCATAAATAAGTTTTGAGTGGAACAAAAAAAAAACAAACACACACATACACACAATAAGAAACAGAATAAGAAATGGGCAAAAAAAAAAAAATAAGAAAACAGAAAATATTTTTTTTTTGAAAGAAAGCATAACACAAAACAGGTACAAAAACTTAGATATATATTTATCAGAAATAGGAGAATAAAACAATTTTTTTTTTCTGTTTTTGTTTTTTTGAAAAAAATAGACGGAATCCTTTCAAAATTCCAAGCAAAAATTATTTGATATCTTTAATGCAGTATATTGCCCACCACACACATCCCTTTAACACTAACTATGGTGATGGTAATGGTGGAAAATAATGATGGTGTGGAATATATATGTATATACCTACATTTAAGGATACATGTGATGAATTATGATGTGAAAGTGTTACGTACACGTTTAAGGTATAGAGAGGATGAGTATATATGTACGTACTTTATAAGACGATGTACACGTACAGAAAAATATTATGAAAAGAAAATTTTCTGGGGAAGAAAAATAAGTGCAAATGAAAAATAAGGAGAAAAAAAAACTTGTGGAAAATTGTAGATGAAAATATTTTGTTGTTATCATAGCACAAAAAAAAAAAAAAAAATTAGAAATGATGGTGCTTTCGCTTTATACCGTTACTCTTTAATGTCAACAGATAAAAGCATCAACTTGAACAAAAAAAAATAACAAAAAAATAAAATAGAAATAAACGAAGAAGATTGTGTGTATGCACTTTTAACCACACTCAACCTAAATTTCATTAGATATTTGTTGATGCACCTTCATACATATGTTAAACATATACGTATGCACGTACGTACCTAATATGAAATGACATTTTATTTTTTTTACCTGAAGAATTGATACTTATTTTTTTCTGATATGTATAATATATCATCAACATCATAATTTTTTGCACTACTGTGCACTTTTTTTCCCCCCCGCAGGTTTATATTTTTCCACATTTCTCTCTCTGTGTCTTTTACGTATAATCAACTTGTCACTATTATTTTTAAAAAAATGTAGAAAAAGATATTTAGTATCTCATCTTATATGTTAGAAAAGCAAAATAAGGAAAAAAAAATAAACATAAACAATCTCATTGCAGTCTAAAAAAAAAAAAAAGGCAAATATTTATGGGACCTAATTCTAGTATCATCTCGAAAAAGAAAAAAAAAATACACAGTTGAAAAAATAAAGTGTATAGAACTCTACATATCCACAATTTAATTTTCAAAAAGATACATCTAAAATATTCTTCTAATGGTACATCACACATATATGTATATCTCGTCATATTTCTATACATGTGTAAATTTTGTATGTTTGTCCTATGCCACTGTAAATTTCACAAAACTACTGACAAAAAAACTTTAAATTGTGTCATGTTAAATGAATGAACGAACTGAAGAGATTATTAAAAAAAAAAATAATAAATAAATAAAATAAAAAAGATATACGAGTACACAAACTATGTATACTAGAGTATTTTAAAAAAAAAAAAAAAAAACTTAAAAGAAAATTAAATGAAGAGTCCAGAAAAAAAGGGGAAAGAAGTGGGAGGTAAAATAGTTGAAAGAAGAAAAAAAAATAATAATAAAAAGTACAAGTACAGAGAGTATCACTAAATTGCTTGTTATGTGTGGACTTCATTTTATTTTTTTTGGACAAAAATTAGATAAAAAGTTTTAGATACTTTTTTTTTTTTTTTTTTTTTTTTTGGAAAAGAAAAACGTTTAACAAACAAAAAGTTTTTCTATTTTTTTTTATGTTATTTAATTTTTGTTCATAATAAACTCTTTTTAGTATAACTTTCATAAAATGTACATATGTATATCCCATGATATCCTAGTTTGTTAAGGGAAAAGAAAAATAACAAAAATTAGAAAAATACAAAAAAAAAAAAAAAGACAAAAAGTTTTAAATTAAGTGAATACTACTTGGACAAATAAACATTTTTAATAAAAATAAAAATTATACCAAAGAAAATAAAATTAAATAAAAAAAGAAAAACAAACGAAACCAAAAAAAAAAAAAAAAAAAACACAGAAATGGGTTGGGAGGTAAATAAATTTAGAAGTTTTTATTTAATTTAATTTATTTTATTTTGCAAAAAAATAAAAAAAATATTTATTAGTACACGAACCATAAAATGATCTTCTAAAATATCGTGAAATAACGAACAAAAAAAAAAAAATACGTTTTTCCATGAAAAAAATTACTTTGAAAACTATTTGCTCCAATTTCCTTATTTTATTATTATTTTTTTTTCTAGTGAAAATTATTTAATTTAAATTATGCGTTTAGTGGAAAAAATTTTTTAAATTGAATAAATTAATAAATTTATTATTGAAATTAAATTTACGAGAAGAATTTTTCATTAGTACACACACACACATAAAAAAAAAAAAACACATGTATGTGAAAATTCAATGAAATTTTCTACTGCAGTCTATTATGCAGTATTCCGTATAGTTATGTTATTTGTGTGTATGTACTTAAAATAAGGCAATATGAGATATTTTTTAAAGGTTGTTTTTTTTTTTTTGAGGAATTTAAAAAATTCAAATTTATTTTCTATGTGAAAATTCTTCTTATTATCAGAATGAAATTTTTGTGTTTCCAAAGACAGGATGTTTCTTTGAAAGAAATGGTCCTTTAGTAGAATGAATTTCAGTTCTCTAGGCTAAAACTTGTAAGATAATATCCTGGAAACAAATGTCTATAAGGAAGCAACGGATTTTAGATTTATGAATCAGAAATTTTAAGATTAAGTTGATTAATGTGCGCTTCTTAGAAATGAGTCCTGAGAGGAAAAATAACTGAGGTTTTCTTCTGTACAAATTTGTATTCATGATAATAAATTTTATTTTGCTTTTTATCATAAACACCCTGTATAAAAATAAATTATACATCGAAGACTATAATAAAAACTAATGAATTTAAATTAATTTTCTTCATTAATTCCTTCAATTTATATGGTAAACTTAAGCATTTAAGACGTTTATATTTTTTCAGTATTGCAAAATTTTTCGCATATTATAAAAGTTTCCATAGAACAGGAAGTCTTTAATTTCACTTTATAGTTTTCATAGCCTGAATTATTATATTCTTATAATAAAAATCGATATAAGTCTTTAATGATATTAAAATAAATTCGATTAAGAAAATTGATTAAGTATAGTTTGAAAGTACGATTTTTTTTTTTTAATCAATTTGTATGGCCTGCATATTTTTTCTGTCTACTGCATATTTTACAATTAAAAATTTATAAAAATTTCTCTAGGGCGTTCAAAAAAAAAAAAAAAAAACAACACGAATTAAAAGAACAAAAAAAAATTTTACAATTCACAAATTGCCCGGAAAAGCAAAAAAAAAACCAGGATCAAACAACTTCTGAATTCCATGGAATTGAAAAAAAAAAAAACAACTGATGTAGTAACCACTCCCGAGAGCTATTTTTAAAAAATTTACGCCATCGAATTTTTATTTCCGGAATTTCAACGAATTCGTAATATACATTCCTAACAAATTAACAATAAATTTCACTGACAAATCATGTGTATTTTAATTTAAAAAAAAAAAAAAAACAAAAACATTTTCAGTACTCATAAACTCAAACAGAGAAAATATCGTATTTTTTTTTTAAAAATAAATGTAGGAGTTTGTGGTGATAAGTTAAAGTCCTGATCCTTCGGGACTGCGATAAGTAAAACACACACACTTCAGGTTTTACAAATTTTAGTTAAAGTCCTGATCCTTCGGGACTGCGATAAGTAAAACACGCACACTTCAAGTTTTACAAATTTTATTTTAAAAAAAAATAATTATTCAATTTTACAATTTTTAACTTTACTGGAAAAATTTAATTTTACGAATTGAACTTTAGAAAATTTAAGTTAACAAATTTAACTTTTTAAAACTCGTTTTAATAGCTCGGAACTCAACTTAACTGGAACTGACTCTGATAGTAAATTTCTTTATTTATATATTTTAATAATCTTCAGTTTTCCATTATGAAAGTTCTTTTTGAAAAATGTTTGCGAGGTTTCGCAACAATATTGGTTAAATTGAACGGAAACAGCTCATCAATATTGCATTGGGTTCATAGGTGTAAAAGAACTTTCATATGTTATTGAATTGTCATCAAAATTATGAAAATTATGTGTGAAAGAACTTTCGTTTTTAAAATTGAATTGTCATCAAAATTAGATATAAAAATTAATTGTAGCAAAAATTATGTGTAAAAGAACTTTCATATTTAAAATTTAATTGTCATCAAAAAAATTAATTGTAACAAAATTATGTGTGAACGAACTTTAAAATTGAATTGTCATAAAAATGGTAATGAAGAATTTTATGGAGTTTTCTAGATTATAGGTTTTTTATGGGATGTTGGGTTTGATGTTATAACACCCCCATCGTTAGAGTGAGGCTCCGACGAGCTAATTGTTATGTTAATGTTTTCTTTGGGTTGTGGTTTGCTTGAACATTTTCTTTTTATTTTAATAGCTATTAGTATAATTATAAATAAGATGATAATGGAGCTAATACTTGTGTTTATTATGACAAATTTTTGGCTTTTATGATTCAGTTTTTCTAACTTTTCTCTGTTCTGTATATTTTCTATGTATAAATCGTTAAGATTGAGTTCCTTTACAATTTCTTTTTCCTTAACTTTAGTTACAAAATTTGGCAAGATAATTTTATCATAAAATGTTATTTCGATATTTTCATATGTTTTGTTTTGTATTTCAATTTTACAATTTTTAAATTTAATAAGATAATTTCCTTTTATATTTATATCTAATTTACTACAGTCATGCTTAATTTTGGTTTCTTTTAGATTTTTTGTTAATACAATACCATTTCTTATTTCTATTATTTCCTCTATGTTTTTAAATGATTTTTTACATACTGCTTCTCTTGTTTTAATAATATTATTAACGCAATCATCCGTAATAGAAATTAGGTTCTTCTTTAAATTATCTTTGACTGGTAATTCATAAACGTTATTGTTTTCGTCAACGAGAACTTCCTTCATAGGTAGGAATAAGGATTTGTTTTGAAAGTCTGGGATGGGTTCTATAAGGATCTTCGAAAAACGTGTTTCTGAAAACCAAGGTATGAAAAGAATAATTATGATAGTGCGGTTGTACGATGCTACTGTAGTTTTAATATTTTGATAGCTTTCTATACTTGTAATAAATTTTAACTCATTAATATTAAGAATGTTTGTTGATACAATACCTAATTTACTTGAAAAAAGTATGTGTTCTATGTCGTCTATATGGTTTCTCAGTAAAATCATGTCATGATTTATTTGGTATGCTTGTTGCATTAGCGTGATTTCGTCTTCTACTGTCGCTAGTCTATTAGTAAATTTATTTGTAAATTGGTTGACGAATTTTTCTATTTTTGTCTGTTGAGTCTTTATGTGGGTGGCTATATT